>JAWJWE010000038.1:10352500-11552500 GCA_037055365.1 Polyplax serrata | reverse complement strand
TTCCTTCGTGAACAAATGTTTTGATAGCTAGAACTAAATTGCTCCTAAGTAATGGACGGTAGGAACTTAATGAGTATGAAAACAATGACAAAAGTTTGAATGACTTATTTTAAATGAACGAAAAAGCTACACAAATATTTAGTCAGCCCTTATCTTCACATTTCTTATACTGGCGCAGTGGACACGAAGTTTCAAACGTGTTATGTTTTGATGAGTAGAAAGTTACAAAGATGTAAGTTTTAAAATATGAAATCATAAAATTGTAAAACATGTCGAAGATGCACAGCTATATGCAACAGCAGTTGAAATTATCATTACCACATGCACATGGTATTGCTATGATCTCATAGTGCTCGCTACCACAATTAGAAATAAAGTTATTCGCAACAGAGGTACTCATTTCCTTCCTGACAGTTACTGATTCTCTTTAAGTACCACTATTTAAAGTTATCGGACCACATGAAGCTTTCACACGGAAAATTTAAATATTCCTCATGTACAACTCTACAAGGCAAGCCCTTCTGCTTCCTTTGAATTTAACCTTCTTTCCTTACATTTGAACCTTTCATTTGGCATCGACTCGTTTCCCCGAAAATTTTCACGCATAACCAACTGCAAAAGTTGATTTTCCACTTCTTTTTCGTTGGATTCCTACCCATCCAGAGGTCGATGGTTCTGAGTTTACTTCTGGTTGCACTCCACCCATCGCTCCAAAAGATATTTAATGATGTTTTTACGAGGTTCCCTCGGCGGAAAAAAACCGTTTCCTCAAAAGAAGAGTCAAAGCTTTTGGCAAGAATTGAAAAGATCGAATTTTCCGAACCCAAAGATTTTCTTCTTCTTTCCACTCCTTTCTAACATTTCTCTGGTACAATAAAACTTTCGGGTAGATTTTTCTGAGCTTTTGAATTTTGCAAAATAGATCTTGCTATCTTCTTTCCTCTCCACCTTTCTTATGTCTTTTACATTTTCATCATCATCATCATCATCATCATCATCTTCTTCATATTTCTTTCTGGCTTCCGGTTCCTCTAACTGCTTTACGGTAATTTCAACTATGTACTTGTGTATTCGGTGTCATAGAATGTAAAGATTTTGGAACCCGGCTGCTTGGAGAATCAAAAAAAAAATGAAAATAAAAAATATTAGCCCCTGGCTGCTTATTTAATATTACTTTGAAACCGTGGAGGTACGAGCTTATGCATATACATAAGATCCGTTTACCTTCAATGTAAATTATTTTTAATAATTTCTCCTTTTCCTTATTCCGCTGTGTGGGAATCTTCGTAGTCTTTCCTTTTCAAACCGAAATAAATAAATAGCATCGAATAAATTTATGAATATTCATTTCTTCCATTTATTTATTTATTTTTTAGCGAAATACTGACTACTGACGACCCCTTTAAATTGAAAAATTTATGCACTCGTTGGATACGAATGATTTACAGCATATTGAACTATTTTCATTTTTTTTCCTGAGGAGTTGCAAATCATTTTTGGCTTTGTACATGAAGTTGGAGAGAATGTCAAAATAAATCAAAAAGTTCTCAACGTTTAGAGGGGAATGTCTAGCAACGGAAACTTCTTTCTAACGGTTGTACCATTCACTATTTTAAATAATTAACAAAATAGGATTTCTGCATTTATCATTGCTATCCACTTAAGATATCAGCTAACGGGGATGATGATGAAACATCTGGTAAATCGTGATAAACCGCTTAACCCAAATGGTAGGTGGCATGTTCACTAAGATAAGTACAAAATCTAGTGTGAAAAATCTTCAGGAATAAAATAGTGCACCTTTACGGGTATATGTATGACCTGTGTTCGGGCCACAAGACAATTGAACGCTCCCACCGCTATTACATCTAACACTAAACAGAATAAAACTCAATGATCCATAGTTAATACCAATATACCCTCAAGCGATAATTTTGGCAAAAGCGCTTTAACTCATCTTTCAACAATCCTTCGCGTTTGATAATTCCCTTGTACCTCTTGCTGAAAATATTATAAAACTTGCTATTTTGCTGTTTGCTCCTTCTTTCTCATTTTATAATGAAATAATTTTATGCAAGACGGCGCTCAGCAGAATTATTATTTCAACAGCAGAAAATAAAAATTCTCAGAATAATATTTGTGTTAGGTAACAATTAAATAATTTACTAAGAAGTGAAAGTCACACCTGCCTCACTAAAAATTAATACGACAGTGAAAGGAAGATGTACCCCGCTAGTTTTGTCGCCACATCATTAAATACAATCATAACCAATTTGTACTACAAGTTGTAAACTTCATAGTTTCAACACAAAAAAAGGCAAAAATCTCCACCAGGGCAGGACCCATGGAAATAATACATAAAAATTTGGATTTGGGATATGCAACACCTCAGTCTCACGAATCCAAATTAAATTTACAAGTTTCTCTCTTTTGCTTCGGGCTATAAATAAGAGGATTGAATTCGTCGATGAGTTAAAAATTGGCAGAAGCATCCAAAGCATGGCGCAGTGCAAATGCCGTGAGCAATGAACTTACAGGCAAAGTAGCCTTGGGTTGCTAAATCACCTCCCCCTCCCAATTCAAGACAGGTGGCATGAATGGTGGTGAAAAAAAACAATAAATATAAAAGAGAAATGCACGTATTGAACATTACAGGAAATATTATTCTCCCCTTACCTCTGAGTCGTGAAAGTCGTCCAACTTCAAAAACTAATTCGTTTTAAAATCACTCATGAACGATAATTAAATCCACATCCAAAAAGGAAGAAAGTGAGACAGAAAGACTTAGAATGGCCGGTTGAAATCTTCACAACAGTTTATTTAATCGGAAAAGCGACCGAATAAGCACACAAACCGACCCGGAAACCCTCAACGAATTGGGATGTTTACGACAGGAGATTTTCTTCACTTTTCGGCCCCGAAACAGATAGAAACCACTCAAATTCTCTTTTGCTGATGTTCACTCTTCTTGTCACACATGCACATAGACACGCACATGCACGCGTACTCGTATGCACACAAAGATAAACACACACACACACGCGCGCGCGGAAGACACGTGGAAAATTCACTTATTCTGGGGGGGTTGAGGGACCGCAGACTCAAGAAACCGACAGCAGCAAGAATCGTTTTGAATTATCAGTTAGCCTAACGCGATGTACAAAAACATAAAGTAACGGAAAAATGAATATAAAAACCACGAACGAACCGGTGCGGCGCAAACGAAGGCCAACGAACGACTGTGGAACGACGGTTAGTTCGCCATTAACAAGCGAAATGGCGCCCCCTGAAACGTGGAGTAAGACGCGCAAGTTCCAAAAGTTTACAACCACATTGCGTGAAGTAAAATTTAAAATTTACATCTGAGTCAAAATATTTCAGTATTAAATGACACATTAAACTATTACTATTATTTTATTCAATAGAATGGACTACAATTGTGGAGTCGGATGGTTGTTTTGAAAACCGTAAGTGTAGACCAAGTTTGTTTTAGTAACTCCATATTTGTTTGTTATGCTTCTTGATGCTTTTTCATCTGGTAATAACGAAATGTTTGACAATATTGTTCCTTACCTCAAATTGGTATCAAAATATGTATTTTTTTTGCTCTAATTTTATTTTAGTCAGAAGTTCTATTTTATATTTCCCCCGAGTGGGGAAGAAGAGTATAATCAAGTATTCTAATTTTGCTCTCCTGATTAAACATTTTGATTAATAAATAAAACTCCACCTGAGCAAGAGAATGGAATATTTTCTTATAATATGGGGTTGAACATGATTAAATAACTGTATTTAAACGTATTGTTAGCGGTCAACCAGATTTGTAACGGTTACTTTGCAGAAGACATGACAGGCAGTAACATGGCCGCCAAAAAGCGTTATGCACCTTTCCTACTGTGAATTTAAAAAAATTTTTAGATGATGTAGTAATTCACTGGTACTGTTCTGTAAATGAAAATGGAAACAAAAAGTTTTATTATCAAATGTAATTTTGTAGTCTTTAATGTTATTTATTTACAATTTCAGGGTATGCTGGTTGTTTTGTGGCCTGCAAGGACCTTTTCTTCTCAGAGAATAGAAAATTTAGCAGGATTAAAAAGGTATTCTTTTTCTAAAAAACAGCACTGCTAAATTGCACAAAAAAGTTGCCAATAGTCAATTGTGCGTGAGATACTGAACGTGATGAGTGAAATTTTGATGATTCAATCACTTTTATATGTTTCTTCTTTAAATTTTCTGCAGTACAGTATTGTATGTAATTTAAAATAGTAGGTGTTGATGAATTCATTCCTATATTTGACAAATTGATTATTTTTTGTGCAGTATATCAGAATACAAATACAATGACTACTGTAATTGTACAGCTGTAATATACAAATAAGGATATCAAAAAGTCCAAGCACAAAAGGTTGACATTAAAACTAAATTTTTCGTCAAATATTTTATATTATTCAAGATCAGTTATTTGAAGACAATAATAATTCAGAATCACTTGAGGCTGCCTCCATATCGGATTTAGAAATTATTTTGCAACTGCACAATGCATTTCATAGAATTGTCACAAATTTCCTGTCAGTAATTTAATTTTATTCCCATAATTTTGGTGAATTTACAAAGATATGTAGTGAGAAGAATAAAATCAGCACCTTTTATATTTTGGAGTAGCATATAAAGAAATATACAATGTAACACATAATAAGAAAGGTTGCATTCAACAATAATTGTTTTATGTTCACATGGTATGGAAACAAATAATGTAAATGTTTATTCAGTAGTGCTCAAGCCTCATTAGATTTCCATTATTCCATAATGAGACCACAATAAGAGGAAACCTCCTAAAGGTCTATATGAAATAAAATGTGACCATTGTTACATTTATATAATTTATGTGAGTGTTAAATCAGTGAGAAATTTTTGCAATTTGCTTACAAACATGATTATTATCACCCTAGTTTAATAATCAGTTATTTATTTTGATTATAACTTCATTTCTTAATCAAAATTTAATTTTTGATAAAAAGCAATTTTATATTCGAAATTAAATTAAAAAGTGTTGCTGAAGTTTCATGCCATATGTACTAATTACAGTTGTTGCATTTTATTTTTATTTTAGCATGGAGTTTTTATTGTACTGAAAAGAAAAAATTAAACATTAAATAGTGCTATTTTTTTTTAAGGGAATACTTTTTCAAATTCTTACAGTTTTATTGAATATTATCCCATAATTTCATCTTTTTTCTTCCAGATGAACAGTATCACTAGGGCAAAGACTAGAGGGAATGTCAGTCACAGAAATTTTAGCACCATGAGAAGCCAGTTTGGAGAGCATATCTGAAGATGACCATAACAGAATACATATTGATGTATGTATATTGGAATAATTATGGAAAGACCTAACTAGGGCTTTTAACTTAATGGTATTCAGTTTTTTTTTAAATTTAAGAATTATTCACAATTTTATACAAAATATGTTTTTTAAATTCACTTTTTGACAATTTTCAGGTCAATTTAATAATATCATGGTATCAAAGATTCAGAGTGATCCAAAGTTTTTCTTTCATTAGGGTCAAACAGCTTTTCTTTCAGTTACTGTATTCAACTAACGACTAGGATTTACATCAACTCTTGAGTGGTCTACAAGGATAATGTTTATGTTGCAGTTATTCTAATTTTGACAGTCCAGCATGTGATATTACTAAATTAAAAGTAATTAAGTAAATTAAGGAAAAAATTTTATTATTAAATGCTACATTTCACTACTTGAGACTATGAAGTTGTGGGGTATTTGTTGCTGTTGTAGTATACTTCATAGCTGTGTAAAATTGTTGTAGCACACAATGTACAACATAAAGTGAAGTACATCCTCTGCTGAACACACTGGCTAAGCTTCTGTGCATGCTACAAAAGTTGTTTGATAGACAAAACAGTTTTACATATGAAATACTTGTTCAAGTGTACAGTAATTATGTAGAGTAAGTTGTAGTGCACTGACCAGTTTGTTTTTTGATTTGTTGGATTAGTCCATTAGATATTTGTAATATATATTTTCGCAGTTAATTGAGTCAAGACCTTTGATTATTATGGTTATTACATGAAGTATGATTAACAATTGAACAGCTTTGTAGAACCGAAAATGTTGGTTGGAGAATGGAGATGGATCTGTAAGCATATGTAGGAATCCATAAAGAAATTCACATTTGGGGAAGTTATTGTTAAATAATTTTAATGACAAATTATTTCGTATAGATTTATATTTTATATTGTGTTAAATTTAAATTATGTGAGACGTTTAAAACTTCTATTTTATTGGAATAACAGCAACTGTAACTTTATTTCTTGTAATAATAGTTATCTAAATAGTTGATTTACATGGAATAATTTCTAAAGTAACAAAATGTCTCACATTTTTACTCACATCTAATTGATCTTAATGTCTTACTTTTCAGGAAGGCTATTCTTCCTTCTCTTATGAAAATATTGGGAATTTTCGTTTCACTTCTTACCTCTCCCAATTGAATGGCTAACTTGTTTATATAATATACGACCGTATATTTTTTTTAGGTTTCAAAATTGTTTTAGTGCTTGGATGAATGATAATAATAATAATAATACATTCTCTTACAGCAAATTTACTCTACAAATATGTTCAGTCAGATAATTTGTCTTTTTACTTGAGTTAATTAAATACAGCTACAATTTAAAAGGAAAAGAATTTGATGTATTTTACGACAGCGTAACTCATGAGAAGATTCCTGACTTCATAGTGATCAACAAAATACTTGTATTGTACAAATAAACAAGATCAGAATTTATTGTATATTAAATTTCTTTTTTATTGGATGGTACAATCCTTGATTTTAAATTAGGCAATTTACTCCACCTCTACCTTAAAGAATGCAGCTTTATTAAATGTTTATGTTACCCTTTGTTCTTTTTGTTAAGAGTTTCACTGCTATTGCATTTATTATGAAATTAACTTTTCATGACCTGTTTTATTACATGAATATTTGTATGTATTATTTTGCAACCTACTTTTGACTTTGTTATGATATAATTATCTTGAATATCACCTTGTTATGTCTTGTTTACCATGTTTTACACTTTTCATATTTTCTAGTAGCTCTCATGCAAAGAATGACAATTAATGCTGTTTCCTCTTGACTTTTCATGAACACCGTTATTTTTGAAGTGTGTAATGTAAACCTAAGGTTATGATATTCAAGATCATGTGTTTCAAAACCAAGAATACGTGTATCCTAGTGTGTAAGTGTGAAAATGATAATTTACTTTTCATTCTTTAATTCCCAGGGATCTGAAAATTTTTTATTTGCTCTTAGACTGGTAATCCAAACCACCTGGCAATTTAACTGGTACCAATTTTTGGTATTAGATAGGAATCAAAATATTGAATTGAGAAGACGAACGTCAGTTACCAACAATTAAAGCTCAAAAAAGGGTTAACTGTATTTTTTAATAGTAGTAATCTGAATGTGTCACGATACAACGTTTGTTTTGAAAGAAGAATGTACTGTACACTGAGAAGTTATGCGGCAAATATTCAGACTTAGTTCACCCCTTCACAACTAGAAGTAGAGTTTCATAAATGCTCTGCTACATTAGTGTAAACATTTTTTTGAAGGCGAAGACCATGTTTTTAACGAAATTCAAGTTCATGCAACTCACTCGTCTGGACATAAAGGATTTTTGATTCTCAGCAATTATATATATTTGGGCATACACGTAGATATGCTTATGCTTATACTTATGGACTATACAGTCATACATTACATGACTACCCACATATGAATCATGAAACAACTAATTAACTTCTTAGGTTGGCAAATGAGTAAGGAATTCATGTAATTTTGTGGTTGTGAATTGATAAACACTCAATAATGGCTTAGTCTGAAAGCTGAAAGTTCTAGGAGTAAAGCAGCAAACCCTACAAGGTTTCTAAAAACCTCAGCAAGAAATCAGCAACATACTAATTTACCAATATTTTACGTTTAGAAACTAATTCTAAAAAAAAACTATAACCAAAAAGTTTCGTTTAATAAATGCTACATGAAAATGACTGATCTGCTCTAGCGGTTAGAAACCAATTACATAAGCTAATGTTCTTCTGTGTTTCTTGCATGAAATTCTTATTTCATTATTACTTGTCTATGTTATTATCCGTGTGAGTGCAGAAACCAATAGTAATCCCATGCAGAAATAGTTACAGACATCATTTTTTTAAATTTCAGGTGATTGTACTCAGATTTGTTTTTATCATGGGGGACGTTTCCTTACAAGGTGAGGGTAATAAACATGTTTTGGAGTAATAAAATCATAGATATAAACGGAGTGAGAACTAAAAAAGGATTGTTACTCTCGCCGTAGTCTCAAGCCATTGCACTTCAAGCTAGAAATTACCATTTTTCTGTGGAAAAAAGTTAAAAAAAGTAGTTCGTGGTATGTTTTATTTATTTATTTTTTAATTCGGCGTCGGGTTTTATTGGTGGCAATATAATTTTTGTCCTTAACTATTATTATTGTTCATTTTATAGTCACTAGATTTGTTTTCCAGGAAATTGGATGATTTTTCTGCCATTTGACATGATCGTGCTCTCACATTTGACACAGGTAAATTTGTTTTTCTGATTTCTCTCTCATTCATTGCACTTCTCTCGCTTCTAATTACGCCGAGCTTTTCATTTCATTATTGATTCTGAACTTTTTATCCACGTCCGAGTCTCTTACATATTCATATATGCCCTGATACCAGCGACCATAAAATTGCAGTGGAGTTCGCTATTTTACATTGTTGCAACACCTTTGCAATGTGTCACGTGTTAATTACTACATACAATTAGTAGAGGAGCTTATGGAAGTTATAAAGAGAGTTTTGTGAACAAACAATAATGCAATGAATTTACAGCATTCTATTACATGATATGTGGCTACGTAATTGCCTGTTACAGAATATTACAACATGGATATGCATTTTTTGAAACAGATGCGCGCTAACATAAAAATTTTAAATATGTAAAATTATAATACAATAGTACAATAGTGGCACGACATTTTGCAAAAGAATAACGTTTTGTGGTTACCATTAATGGTTGTACGTACTATATGTTGTACAATTGGAGGATGGATGACGTTGGTAATATTGTGCTACTTCTCAAACCACATTCTTTCGAATCTGCACTTTTCTCCGGAGGAGGTCTGAGATCAGATCAGATCTGATGAGGTCAATACAGAAAAACTTTTCTGTCATCACTCCATACAACTGCGGTGACTCAGTTCGTCTTCACTCTTTCCGTTTCCCGTTTGTGTTATTATGATAAACCGTTAACAGATTCTTGATTACGACCTTTCCTCTGCCGAATCCGCCGAACGATGAAAGACAGACGGTCAATTTGTGAACGTCAAAAGCTCTCAAATGTTTATTTTTCTTTTGGGATGTTTTAGACGAGAAGTTCAAATCCAAACAGAAACGGTCGACTAACGGATTTGCGAACGGGTAGACGTGCGGTACAAACCCTACGGTTATGATTGATGTCATAACTCTGATCTCTTTTCGTGCCAAAAAATTGTTTCTATTTTTTCGCCAAATTTTGCTTTGAATGAATGACGAGTGATAAGTGTGTGGTTACACGGAAGTGTGATGTGAAAGTTGTGATAGACAAGTTAAAAGAATTGTGTAATAAGTAACGCAATGATTAAGGATATTAATATCATTGATGCAGGTAGTGTTGTAACTATCTCATGTAACCATGACTTTAAAAGTGCAGTACAATACGCTAAGAGTTTACCAAAGTGGGTTTCTAAATTTTGGTTTTAAATAGAATTCAAAGATCGGGTGAATTTCCCACATTTTTTAATTCTTAAAAAAATTGATGTAACAGTGGAAATTTAGGCATAAACTTTTGTATTATTGTATATAAAAATGCAATGGAACAAATTAAGTAGTCGAAAACTAAACAGTTTATGCATATATCAACAATAGAGTCTATTAATTTATGCAAGAGTATCTTTGGTACAGTTACTAGTATCTTACCAAGTAGTTTTTGGAATTTCATTACAGTTAAAATTATTATTTGTGGAATAGTTTTGTGAAATTTTGTTTTGCGTGCAATTGGTAGACAAAATGACAACGTAATCGTGTCAGAACTGTCATTCAGGGCGTTATATTTGGTTACGCAGGTACAAGTTCGCAGATGATGTGTAACTCTCTTCACCGAATTTCATTCATGATTTACCTATCAGTTTCAATTCTTTTTGTACTCTGTATCTTCTCGAAATGGTTCGAAATCTGAAATGGTTCGAAGGGTTCTTTGACATGATTGCACCATGTTCCGAACACAATACCTTCCTTGATCGAATTCTCATGTTCAATACTGGTAAATCAAATCCTTTATCTGTCTAATATGCGTCATGACGTCACTTGTGCAAATCGATGGAAATTTTTGGTTTAAACTTGAAAGGGGCCCGATCCTGTAAATAAAAGTTTGGTCCTGTTGAAATGGAAGGAAATAGTTGGGCGAAGCGATTTGAGCATCAAATATTTGGCTTTTCAAAGTAGTTTTTTCAAGTAATGTATTCCCTACGTGTCTTCTCTGGTTTCATTTTATTATTTTTTAAATAGATGCGCTTTCTCATTAGTTCTTAAAATCTTAGTTTAGTTTCTGAAGTTTTCATGTTTCATTTTATTAATGTCATTCATCCCTTTTCATGGTAAATTAAGTCATCGCATTTCTGTCACTTCTCGTCTGATCTTCTTTCTCGGTATTCTCGTTATGTTTTAAATTAAATAACTGCAGTGGAGTTTTCTTAAAAAAACTTTTAAGATAAATATTGACTACAACAATCAAACGAAGTGAGTATGAGTAATACAAGTTGTTACGTCAAACGTGTACAACTAATAGTGTTTCCCCGTGTAATGTTGTTTTCACTGAAAAATCTATACTGTAAACAGTTTGCATATTTTAGTTTTATGATATTTCTACTAACCTTAACCATCTTAAACCTATGGGGAAAGGCAAGAAACGAAGTTCAACTCTACTGATAACTCGACCGCAATATCCCACTCCTTGTTTACACTTAATAAACAATGGCGTGACATGAAAATCACATATACAATGTGCAGAGACGAAAGGTACCTAACAAATTGAAAACAATACACGTTTATGCTCTCCCTCTCTCTGTCTTAAGTGGTTATGTAGGAAAACAGAATGAGCAAGTTGAGAGAGAGAAAAAAAGGAATAGAATTCGTGATTAAGTCGGAAACGTGTTTTGGCATAATCGCATTTCTGTCTGTTCACTTCGATTCCGGCCACGCTCGTTGCGCCTTTTTTTTCTCATGTAAAAAATAGAAATAGGTAAGATAATAAAATAATTGAATAGACGACTAAGGCTACGACGACGACGAAGACGACGACGACTCTATACCTGAGAACCGCCCACACTTAACATCAATGAGAAATCCATTAACACCCTTCAGGTTTTTCACTTTAAATAAAATGATAGTTGTAAAAAATTAAAGGTGAAAGAGGGAAAGAGATAGAGATAGTGAGAAATAGTTCTGAAAGAACAACCATGAGAGAGGGAAGCAACAGAAGCATTTCTCAGAGCCATTTTCGGTCGCTTCAACATTCCATCCTATCATTCTCGTTCGTGTTCCGCCTTTGTCATTCTCTTAATGATGTCAACATGGAATCACCGATAAAACCAGAAAGAAATGAAGACACCTCGACACGGTAGAAAAATGCGATCGCACGTCAAATTACATCTGCGTTGGGTTATCGTTAATCGGATACTTACGGGTACTCGTTGCGCGGTACGAAAGATCAATTCGGATGATAGGGAGCGATCACTGGAAAATTCCACGGCGTCCAGGTGCACTGATTTAATTCGAAATAGGGAGAAAACTGGAAGCTAAGTGTTGAGCTAAAGAGTTTGGATAGAACTTTGCGGATAATATAGAAGTTGAAGGAAATTATAGTACAAAGTGACCTACAAAGGCTAGAAAGCGCAGCAATAGAGAATAAGGGAATTAAAATTCAGACAAATTTTCCGTGTTGTATTTATTCGGTTTGGCCTCTAAATTTTATGCTCCCACTGTGTGTGTGTGTCCTCTTTTCTTTGTTCGCACACAGACACAAAACACATCAAAACCGAGTGTCGAACTACTTTGGTTTTTAATTTGCCATAAAAGGTCCGGTTCGAAAATTAAATGTTACACGGTAATGCCTTGAAAATAACCCAAAAATTAAAAGTAATGGTATGTGAAAATTAGGTAATTTTCCCATGGACCTCGGCCCTCAGGTCAGTTCCTTAAAGATAAAAAGTTTTTTCAAATTAAATGTCAAAAGATAATGATGCGGTAGAGTCATCATAGCCATTGGGAAATGTGGGGGCATGGATGGGTGGATGGGTAGTTGTATGGACTCGAGGTAAGGAAGCAGTGACAATCAGTGACAGAAACATTACCACACTTTCGATTTATTATTATTAACTGGGCTTTTGTATTGAATGTATCACTTCGAAGTATTGATTTGTTCCTTGAAAAATTAATAAATGCGTAATTTTTTTAAGCGACTGAAATCGTTCACTTCTGGCGAAATAGTACCAGATATTGTACTGGTCTGATTACTCAATGAGTGTAATTTTGTTCGAGCACAGGCACTTTGGTCTCTTAATAACAAATTAAGTAAACCTGGGTGTGAAACACAAAGCCATTTCACGAAATATACTGACACCTTGTGAAACAAATTGAAGATATGGAAATGATGTGAAATTATTATTTTATAAATAGTACTTTTAATTATTAATTATTGATTAATTATTTGCGTAGTGACTAGAAGCCCGAGCTGTTAGTTCCAAGTTTCGAATATTTCCTGAGAAGAAAATAAGAGAAAGTAATTGTATATAAATGTGTAGAACTTATAAGTGCATATTTAAAAATACATATAAACGAGTACATTCAACAACAGGAAAAATAGTAAATGGCATAAAATTTATTAAAATTTGTTGAAACATTCAAATATAAAGACAACAAAGAAGAAACATAATAAAATAATCAAAGAAACCTAAAATAATAAATAGAAATAATAAAACAAAAAAGGTGACGAAGAAGTGTCGAAGTATGACAGGATAAAAACCTGAATAAAACACAACACGAAAAGATGAATGCGGCGAATTCAAAAAAGACTTAAAACAGCTGGAAGCAGAAGACAAAAACAATTTCAATTAGTCACAGTTAATGAAGTTAACCAAAAGAATTCCAAACTCAGGTGCGAGGAGAACAACCTAAGACCTCAGAAGTATCCCTCGGGAAACGGGTCGCACCTTTAGCGATGCCTTAAATAAACCTATCTTCTAACGACCTTTCAAAGAGCAGTGCGGACTAGAAAAAATAGTCAAAGGAAAAACAATAGGCAAAAATGGTAGTCTGGAGTGAAGTGAACCTGAGTGGAGGAAATAACATTTCATCATTTTTGGTTCCATCCCAGAGAAAATGAAACGTGTAATTTTCAATTTGGATTTTAGCACGAAAATATGTATATTGAAAAAAACATAAATTACTGCCGGTAAAAATTAGTTGTGAATAGTTTCTAGGGACCACACTATTAGTGTTTACTGAACGAATAGGAAAAGTGGACTCATACACCCGTGTGCGCACACACATATCACACCCTGAACGAACCTGAAACCTTAGAGGAATTAGGGCTAGAGGAAAAGGAAAAAAATAATAGGTTAATAAAATGTAAAATTAAGTTATATTATAAATAACCGATGGTGGCCACCCACGGGTCATGGCAATTTGTATCCACCCGGGGTGTGTGTGTGTGTGAGAGAGAGTGTGCATGTGTGTGTGCCCCTTTGTCGGCTTCGGATAGGTACCTTTGGCGAAAAGGTGAGGATGCAGAGAGGTATGCGCACACATAAAAAGAAGAGTCTCACACCATCTTTTACACCATCGCACAAGCACCGCCGCCATTGCGAAAATCGTCGGTGTCGCAAATATTAAGAGGTTAAGCCGAGCGGTGTCCCTGTTGGACACCTCAGTGTGAGTTCCTGCTGACTACCTGAATTATTTTGGGGGAGAACTGACCCTTGTAAAATACTGGAGATCAATGTATGAATCAATAAGGTTTGATGGCACTGCGTTTTTCCCAGATAATCCATTCGATAATAATATTGCAATAACACTTGAGAGCCAATGAGTTACTGCATTATAAAGTACGACTTTACACACTACAACACACGAAATTTTACAAAATCATTTATTATGCAGAATACTGTAGCTGTTTGTTATCTTAATTGCAACACAATTGTTGTATATTATTTAAGTAAATAAGGTGTCGTAATACGGTTTCTTTAAACTAAGAAATATAAAGACCTGTAAATCAATTTACAGGATTTACGGCATTGGATTGTGTAATTTACATTTTTTACCCGTTTTCAACAAATGAGTAAACTGAGGAAGTTCACTATAATATTTTATTAGGCAACCAGGTTTTGTATTTGGTTCGACAAACAATAATTACTCTACATCTTGTGCAGAATTCCATAAGCAGCCCCGTCAACTTAATTGTATAATTATATACTTTCCAATTGTCACCTAGAGTATGGTAATTCAACACTATAAATAATCTGATTATAACAACATATGTCCCTTGATACGGAACCGTAATGAATCAATTACTTCTGGTTCGGCAACTGAAGGGGAAATGTCGGTTTTGCAATTCAAACGTACACCACACATTATATTATGTTATTATAATACATGTGGAACTCAGAATAATTTTCTGTAATATTGTTATTCATGATTACATTTTTGTTGTATTAAGATTAATAGTTCTGTGCACTACGTTCTTTGTATTTTCACAATTATTGTGTTGCATAGTCGAAGGGGTTGTTGAGGCAATTTTTACTCGGGTTGTAGCTTGACATAGACAATATATTGTTTACGCCATAAATTGTAGTATCTTAATTTAACGGATATGTTTGTAAGAAACTAGTTTTCTTTTTGTTTATGGAAATTCAAATGGAGCAGAGCGTTTCTTAATACACTTTAGTAGAATTTGTTGTTTTCACATACTTATATATATACACGGAAGCACTTATATCTCATTCATAAACAAAGGTTTTTCACCAGAACTGTTACAGAAATCCTCCACTAATTCATTACATACAAATCATTGAGTAAATTTGGAATTCAAAATTAGTTTTCTAAATTAATTCAGCAAGAAAAATCAATTACAATTTTATCGTACGATGTTATCGTACTTCACCAGAAGTAAACATTCGCCATTGTAACTACAACCTTTCTTCTTACCATCCAATTCAAGTAAAATAACCGATGATCTGTTTTTTTCCTTTTTAACAACCTCGTTCATCCACTTCATGCCTCAATTCAACGTCAATCGACGAGTAGACAAGTTAAGATTGATCGTACTGTCTTGCAGTGGAATCAATTGAAGGCACCTGGTAGTAGTAACGACTTGAAAACCTCTCGTCCATTGAAGGGTTACTTGATTCATCCACTTTTGAAAGAAACTTCGCTCTCCTAAAGGTACACAGCTCAGGCCAGCTTCTCTTATTGAGTTTATCTAGTTCGAAGAGATCCACCCAAGATCATTTGTGTTTTCAAGTGAGATGTTTATTGAGAGATTATTAACAATACGTTGTATCAGTGCAGGGTACAATTCAATTGCTGTATCACTCCACTATCATTGTATCCCGATTCTTAATAGTGTAAATAAATTAAAAGAATAAGAAAGAGGGAAGGAAAACTATATACTTTAAATATTGACGTTATGTATAATGTTATAGTAATATTAAAAAGCAAATTATTAAAAATGACGTAAGTGACCTACAGATACACCTAATAGAACAATATTAAATACATAACAATATCCAATTAATAGGTTATTAGGTATCCACATAGACGTATTATTCATTTGGGAGGCCGATGACATGAGTTGAAAAACCAGTAGCAGCAACAACACAGATGCTCTGCTGCCTTTCAATGAATGTCCTCGTAAAAGTTTTTTTTCGTTTATTTTTGTGGAAAAAATTTAAAGGAATAATCGAAGAACAAAATATTCTCCGAGGAAGCACACGAAGAAGCCCCGAAGAAGAAGAAAAAGATGGTGGAAGTGGAATGAGGCGGATAACAAATGAATTTGTATAAATGAGTTTAGGCGATTAGTCACAGGAGTGGATTTGAAAGACAACCAAGGGGTCCCCTTTATAGTGATATTTGTACTTTTTAAAACTTTCAATAACAGCCTCACCTGTCCCATGTTCCTTTCACGAACACTCATATATTTCAGTCCATATGTCTCTGTGTGTGTTTTCTGCATTTATATATACATCAGTTTCATGGTTAGCAGCATCTTCACCTTTTCGAAGAACTCCTGTTGAGCGCATACAGAAAAATGGTTATATCATATTTTTTGCAACGGGTAAAACCCTTAATTCATCAATAAATGATTTCGTTCCGGTTAGAGCAAAACCATCGAGCACAATGGAATTCCTAAGTTGTAAAGCAGTCAGTTTTCTGTGGAACAAATTAGAACGGAAAAAATTACACTACTTTAGTTTTTGGTATTGTTTTTTTCTTGTACTGCTTCATACAGTTATTGAAGCTGCAAAAATTTTATTGCTATTAGTAATTGTATATAATCAGTAATTGATTTTGGTAGTTTGGTACCATCCGGTTGTATAGAATATGAGAACCTGCGCTGATGAAGTTTGAAAAAAAAGCAGCTTATATAACCATATTTTGTAGTGTGCAATAAATTAAAATTCGTATGACAAAAGAAATTAATTAAAGTTAACTGGTACACCATTGAAAACGAATATAAAGGTGTAGCAGAATTAAGCCAAATTAATAGCACTCTTAATAAATAGTAGTAGTGGAAGTGGCACTTTTATATGAATAAGAATAATAATGGCAGGAGATCAGTGTTCTCCATTTGAGTATTTTATTATCGTCCCATCGATCGGCAGTGGTCTTTCGCAGACTTTCCCACAGTAAAGAAGTAAATATTTCTTCACAGAGAAAATTAGGTAGAAGTGAAGGAAGGAGGAAAATGAAGAGAGAGAGAGAGAATTAGTGTCTGTGTGTGTTCGGATGCATATTTCCATGTATGGAAGAGAGAGAGAGAGAGAGAGGGCACATTGGTAGAAAAGCAAAGCCGCCACCTTTTTTACAATGTTCTATACAATAGAAAAATTCGATCCCCTAATTTGTACGTCGGTAAGGTATTAAATGCTTTTATTTCATCCATTACACCTTTATATTAAGTCAGTAAGGTGAAACCTTCTGGCGCCGCCACGTCGACAAATTTTATTCGCATTTGAAAGCGTTCTCGGGTACCGACATAAATTTCATCTTCTTATAATTGAGATGTCCGTTTCGAGTGACAGGAGAAACCTAAGTTGAGAACTCCCAGAAAGGTGGACCCGTCGATGGAAGTGGTTTTCAGCGGCACACACACTCCTATGTAGGAATGTGTGGATGTACACACATGCGACCACTAACGGAGTACAGCACACGGGGGCCATAAAAGCAGAAAGTGAGGTGCGGATAGGTAGAGAAAGACCTGCCGAGGAGAGAAAGATAAAGACGGACTCAAAGAAAGAATAATAAAAATGAAAGAGACGACTTCATTTAGGTTTCTGCTTCTGAATGGAGTCCGGGACAGTTGTAAAAAATGATTCGGTCCGTAACACAATGCCATAAATGATGGTGGTGAGTTTTTGGAGCCTGGGTGGCTAGCTAGACCTACCTCAATGGCCGATCGTGGTACTTGTCTTTTGATTAAAATTTTTCCACTTCTCTGTCTCTTTCCCATCAGAAAGAGAAAGAATACCCATGAAAAACCTGAATGATTTTTATTATGTTTCCTTTTCTTTTTTGTTATTTGCTGGTGGTGGTTGTCGTTGTTGTTGTTGTTGTTCTTGTTGTTGTTGTTCCTTGTCATTGAGTTGTCGGGGGGCGGAAGCGGCTTGCACAAAGTTTAGTTCCTTTATGCTTCCGAGATTTAGGAATTAATTTGAAAGTACCTGAAATACCTTGTACCCGAACAGACGTTTGGATATTTAATAAATATTCCTTAGGTATTGTTGTCGTCAATTTTTTGATTTTATGATTAATTGTATGCATATATACGTTAAAATATATAAGTATAAATTATACACTATTACGTACACGGTTACCTATTATGTAACCGGCCTTATAACCGATTCTAAAACTCGCATGAGATACATAAATTCGTTAACTAAACGTCTCATCAAAACGAGGTCGTATGAATTTACATAAAATACATAATTTAGCAATGTAAATGAATTAAAATCATATTAATAATATATATAATACGTTTGCTGATATGCTAAAATATAACGAAGTATGTGAGTTTCACATCGATTTGCTGCTTAGGGTTGTCAATTAATTCTTACTTACTATCTAGTTCTTGCCGAATATTTCTTAAAGGATTTACCAGCTTTTTCAGCAAAGTAAATTATCCCCTTCTTTGTGGTTGATTTCCTTTGAAATTGAAAGGGTACATTAGCTTAATGCGACGGGTCTCTTTAAAGAACTAGACAAGGCGACTTTAAGAAAATTCTCTTTTTGGCTTTACGTGAGCCATTGCTCACAACAAAAACTCAACAACTTTTCTTTGTCAACAGCAGTAAGAAAGTCATAAGCACCCAAGAAAGAAATTGTAACACAGTAGGTGCGAGATTAAAGTTAAAGAGACCCAAAGTGCCTGATTGCAATCCATTGCACCTGAAATTCCTGAATTTGTACCCCGTCACTCTTTAAAAGGGATACTCGCACTCTATGATGTATGTGTTAATGGTTTGCATGGTCCAAGTTACACCAGTTCATTTGGGTCCTGTCGAGAGGTAAATAAAATGGAAACCCTCATCAAGAGCGAGTGCCATCTAACAATGTACCCGTGCTTGAGTGCCTCGATCGGTAAAGAAATCATTTTGAAAAAGTAATAACGTAAATAAATAACTCGTCAAAGGTGCTCACCGTGAACGTGACACCGTATCTGTCACATTGATGGGAAATATTAAAATATTTTCAGGTATTTTGCGAGTTAATTATTTGACTTTCTTTCTTCTGCCACTTCTCCAGGCCGAGTGGTACCTCCTTCGGCCCTGACTCTTTGTTCGCTTATGTATGACATCTAAGTATCCGAATGGAAGTGTCAACAATGGGGTGTGCATACCTGTTTCCCTTTCGGGTTCATTTACTAAGTTTTCATCAGATTGTTGTGCATAGCTCCACGTGAAACACAAACTCTTAAATGCTCGTAGTTTTAGTTTTATAAGAACTAAATTGGAAGAAGAAATGACCAAACAAGAATGCTGCTCTAACAATATCATAAATATTATACACAATAGAAAGTAATCTTTTTTAAATCAAGGGAAAGTTAACAAGCTTCATTGTTTAGTCTTGAAGTGTTCCAGTTCACAACTTTATTATTTACATATATTTTCGTAATTTGTGCAGTTTAAACTGAAATACAATTGGTCGTTGCTAGAAGAACTGGATAGCTAAAAGCTACTTCCCGACTACCACGCGCATTAACAACCATCTTCTCCAAATAATTTTCATGTTAAAATATACGAATTTATAATTTCATCACGTTCAAGTTGATTTGAAAAGAATAACGCGACATATTAGAGATAGACCGATTCTGTTCTTTGGGAGTCGCGCCAACAGATGTTTTCCTTTTAAAACGACACGTGGACTTGTAAAACATTAATGTCACGTGCCAAAGGTGTCCACATGACACCGACAATTAGTTAATAGTCGTTAAGGACATCTACTATTGGAGACTCTTGGAGTGTAGCAACTATTTCTCGCACGCTTCCCTCCTCTGCCGTTTTTGGGTCATCGTCTATCAAAGAGATCATGTGTGTACGTATACCTAACCGTTCTTATTGAACTATTTTACATGATGTGATGACGTACCACGTTATAAGACACTAACACGTGGCACACACGGGCTAAATGCATCTTCTTAAGTGAGGTCATGTGTTCTCGTTTGACACTTTTTCCTAAAAGGATTTTGAAATTTTTGGAATTTATGGCACTCTTCAATTTTGTTTTTATAAAATCAGAGTTTTCTAGGCGATAGTTTTCTCCGATTCTCGGGTCTTTCTCCCTCTTCGTATCTTCCATCTTGGGGATGTCTTCTTATTTAATCTGGTCATTAGTCAGTCATTTCGAAAACATATTTGTAAATTCAGACTGGCTTGAAAATGGTGACCACCTGACTGTACCTTCTTGTGTAAATTAGAATCATAGTTAAGATTAGAAATAGTTAATGAGCGATTGCATAAACACGCTACAAACGGCACCATCCTGTCACATCTCTATCCAATCGATTAATCTGTCACTTCATCAATCAAAATTAATCAGGTGTGAAAATCAAGGTGGTATGAATTGGGGGCCCTTGCACGACACAATAACTATCGTTGAATTGTTATTAGTTATTTGAGGTTTGGTAATTGTTCTTTAATTAGTTTCGATTATTCAGTGACTGAATTTGGAAGAGTAATTGACAGTAGAGGAGGGAAAACATAGCTTTTAAATCTTTTAGATTTTAATGTACAGAATTGTTTTTTTAGTTAGGTTGTGGGTTTTCAAATTTCTTTATGTCTTAATATGGTGCCCCTTTGTTACATATTTTAGTTTGGTGTGCTTTCTTCGCTTGAATTTATTGATGTGATTCCTAGTGTTACATGATCATTCAGTCTGACCCTTCTCTGCTATCTAACATCTCTGACTTTCAGGTGCGTGTAAATATTGCGTATCCAAAAATTTTTTAAAATGCACGCTACGATAATAGGATAACGGTTTAAGTTATAGCAAACTTATATTTATCTCATTCATTTAACTGTAACACTTCGGAAAATATTAGAGAAATGCTAATTGCTCCTTAACTTTATTTTACAGTTTACGAAGGCGATTAGATTTAAATATTTACTCAGGGAACCTCAATTACGATCTCATTATCTGACAGACTCCTGGTTCGTATTCATTCGGTGACAACCTAAAAAATCACAAATTCATGTAAGAGATGGGATTTAGTACAAATAGAATGACGTTTCTATGACAAAATCTTGGCAATCTTGTGGTAAATTTGGAGTGATGAAAAGGCGTGGGCAAGTTCGGTGCACTCAGTTTATGTTTTGCGTATCGTAACTTTTGCCCGAGGAGGCCTAATAGCACCGAAACTTATCTGAAATTGTCTTGCTGCGTGGGATTTGTTTTAGGTTCAATACAGGCGAATTACAAACTTCATGAGAAAACTCGAGCATCATGAAGCGTCTCAATGTTTTATTCATAGCACGCATTGACTATAAATATCAGCTCTGGATTGCTTGTAATTTCTAAAGAAATCTCTTCAAGAAGTCTCACTACACGAACGGGTCTTAGTCCTTGAACCAAAATGAGACTGAGTGCGAGACGAAAATATCTCTCACGTAACTCTCCATATGCAGTGCATTTATCGCTGAGAAGACATCTCAGGTGAGACGATGACCAACTATGAAACTTAAAGGTCATCTATGTAATTTGGTTAAGTGGAACTGATGGAAGGAGAATTTTCAACTATGTGGTGGCATTTCGCGTGACAAATATTTGAGTATGACTCGTCAAAACGAGTTACGTATACTTTCTGTAAAAAAAGCAAACAGACACAGAAAATAAAACCATTTGTACAGTATTCGGTAAACGACACTGAGATGCTCATAACTAGTTTAAATAGTTTGATAATAGCGTAACCAATTTGAATACAAAACAAGTGCACATGATTATTATTATTATGCCTCTGTTGTTTGTAGGTGTATTATTTATTACAATGTGCACACATGTGTCACTTTCAATTATTAAACTGAGACTTTGGTATATCAAGACGCTTTGCCTGAGTTTGAGCTGCAAAGAGTTCTTGCCGAACTATTTTTGAAATCAGGTAATTTGCCAACCTACCAGTGATAAAAATAGGTATAATAAAATATAAATAAATATATATATATAATTAAATGAGTCTGAGAAGAAATAAATAAATATTGAACCACATATAAGTTGAACACATAATAAGTTAACAAAAAATCAAGTGTTTCAGTATTTTAAGTATTTATACTAAGCTCGATTATATATTATTCAGTAAATGTATGAACCATATTGTTAATTGTTAAAATTATTATTTTATTTAATGATTTCGATTATTAATTGTGGTTACGATTCCGTTACTTTTGGGTGTTCTAAATAATCGTTCCTGTCAATTTCTTAAGTTGTCTGATGAGTATCTTCAAGAATTAGAAAAATTAACCATCAACTCTGCGGATCGTATAATAACAAAATATAGGTACTTGTGATGTACATTTATTTATATTAACCTCCACATAGACTGGGAAGTCCATAGGGATGTACAGAATGAAATGGATTTTACTTTGTCTGTGATATTGGTTTTTTTTCACAAACTATTCACGTTTCTGCTTAACGGGCTCATCAGACTTGGTTTTCCCAAGCAAAGTCAGCTCCGTGCTGAAGGGGAAACTTCACATGGCACAACTAAAAATAACTACAGCTCAGGCAAGTTAACTGCTTTGGAACGGGGCCTTTTAACGTCGGAGTGAATCGGAAGGAAACAAAGACGCTCCGCCCGGGGAGGTGCATAGCAACACGTGGCTTTTTCATCTAACTAGTACGTAATCCTTAGACATACGCATCGTCCGCCAAAAACTTAAAGGTGAAAAAAGACGTAGAGTGACATAGAAGCATCTGAAGACAACAAGAGAGTAACTTCCCCGCAGGTACCAGTGGTGGAAGAACTCGAAGAAGAAGAGGAAGAACTAGTCGTCGTTGGAGGTATCTACCTGGTCGGTAGAGGTGGAAAAAGTAGCAATCCGACTAAGTGTTTGGGTGTGCGGGTACCTGGATAGGCAGAGCAGGTACTTGGCCACTCCCAGGTGCCTCCCACCAACACGGGGCCGGTACCTGCGCCGTTCATTCAGTATCGTTCGAGTCCATGCGATTATCAGGGGTTGTTGATCACAAACAGAAAAGATCACACATTTTTTTCTATCGGTTCGGAAGGGATCGGCTTGTTCCGGCTCGTTTCGGTGGTAGGAACACCCTTGTGCCGTCACCAACAACCCCCATTCACCACGGGTAAAAAGGTGGAAGAAAGAGAGTAGTAATAGTAACAGCAACGACAAATAGATAGAAATAAATATCTCTGGATAATGAGATCTGGTGGCAGCAATTTGAACAGACATTTTTCCGCGGCATGTCCTCGAGGTGAAAAGTGGTGCAAGACGGAAGTTATTTCTTCGGCAACACAAAAAATTACAAAATAGTGAAACAGAAAAACCCGGTTTCGAAATTGTTCGTCTGTTGCGAAACTCTCACTAGGAAAATTTCAACGAAAAGAATTATTTCGAAAATTTGGGAAAATTTATTTTTTATTTTTTCTACGGTTTTTGCGGAAGTGACGTTCATTTTGGATTTCTTGAAAAACTTTTCAGGTTTTACGTGTTTCCCCTCTCCAGAAGGAAATTGCGAGTGATCAATTTCCGGTTTTAACAGACAGTTTGTCGTGTGGACATTCGTTTCCGTGTTTGACGAGGGCGGTAGTTTTAGTGTGTGCATACGCGTGCATGTGTGTATGCGTTATCGCGTTGAAGTGTACGTGTGTACACGCGTGAGACAGATAGAGTCACTCGAACCTAAACCTTCTCAAAGAAGTCGCAAGTGGTTTTTTCCAGAAGTACTTTTAGTACTTTTCATTTGCAACGCAGAGGAAGAACTAAACTACGAGAGCGTTTGACGGCTGTCCGTCAGCGGTTTTTCAGAATTTTTAATTGGTGCGCGTGTGCGTTTTTCCCCGTCGAAAACTGACCGACACCCTATTGCAATTTGATTTACAATTTTAAATGTGCGGATTTTCGGTAACTGTGATCGGTACATGGTGTTTTATGTTGTGCGGTGTGTAATGCGCCATGAAGGTAATTTTTTTCCTGGCTGCGCTTGCAGGACTCGCGGCGCTCCGGACCACAGCTAAACAGCAGCCCCCCAGAGGTCGTGGTAGCAAGTGGTGGTATGTAATCAGGTTGTCTATCAATTTTTTTTATTTAATTATAGTTTAATTTATAGTTTTATATAAACATATATTATATGGTTCTTGACATTCTGTCTCTCTTGGGTCGTCCATTTGCGTTTTTCGTCCCTCACGATGACGACAACGACGACCTACCTTTGTCTGCGTGTGCATGTGATTGATCGCATACGAATTCATCATGCGAACGCCTGCGATTTCTATTTTCCACTTGGAGTGATCGTTATAAACGACATGCGAACGATTCTTTTTGTGTTGTAATAGACCGGACTGGAGAGGTTAAATCGTATTCTATCATTTAAAATGTGTTTTTTAATGTCTTCTTTTACCCCTTTTGTCCAGTGCAACGATCCTCTTTTTGTTTGGGTCGAACTGTCCTGTGTCACTCGTCCATTGTCACACTTTTGTGTCATAGATCGCTTCACTTCTCTTTTTATTTCTCCCTCTCTCTATCCGCATTTTTTAAACAGTTTTTTACTTGTGTTCTACGCAAAATTAACAAAAAAAGAGACGAAATTGACTCAAAAAATTCTAATTTTCTTTTCCTGCAAAAGCACTCATAGGGATACTTATCGGTTTTTTATTGTAATCAAATTACCCGTGAAATCTCTCCGACCCTGGTACCCTCTGAAGGTATCAGAGTGGTCAGTAAAGGACCAAAAAATCACTCATTAAGTACGAATGATTGGATTTTCTCATTTGAACACAGTTTTTCTTTCTCAATCTAACTGAAGGAAACTCAAGATCATTAAAATCGCCTGTCAATGTTGTGAAGTCGATAGATCGTTTTCAACCGTTTTTCATTTTCCATTGAAATTCCCAGAAGAATTTTGTCGTTTTGTAAAACAAAATTGTTCAGTCGAATGCAAAAGATTTCAGATTGTTTTCAAGAACGGTTAAACGCAATAAAAAACTATGTGGAGTCACATTCGAACAATTGCTCTTTAACGGATTATATGTAGAAGTATGTTAAAATCCTTTTTATGTGTAATATAACTTGTGAGTACAACTTGTTGGTTTAACAAACGTAGGAAGTACACGATTTTTTCTACAAGGTTTCACAAATACACCGATACTCCTCAGCCAGGGGATTAGTGTAATTCTTATAAATATATTTTCCAATATATTATAAATTTTTTACATTACCATCAAAAAATATTGACGTCCTGTAAGTTAGTTGCATGTTAAGGAAACATTAACAGTCTCTTGTCCAGTTTAATTTGAGATCCAGGTTTGAAAAACAACAAGTGCAAATGTTAAATTTTGGAACATACATTAATTGAAAATTGTACATGAATATATACAATTATGCATTTAATAAGTTGAAGTAACAGTATGTTTAGAAATTACAACTAATGATGTAGTTTCTCATAAAAATTATAAATTGAAAACTGTTGAAAGCAAATAAAATTGTGATTAGAATAATATTAAGAAAACGCACTGCGTACTTTTGGAATTTTACAATTAGATTTCTTTAAAGATATTTTTAAACAGTCTGCCTGCGCAGAGTTGTATTCATTTCACTTGGGCAGTTACACTTTTTACAGTCATCCTTTTTAATCAATAAAACACACAGAAATGCATCATTACACGCATTTGAAAGCTCTGGGTCCTCCACTAGAAGTAAAATCGTTAAAATTTATAATCGCATTTATTTTGCCTTGAAATAAGACATTATTAAGATGATTAAGATAGCAGAGATTGTATTTAAGAGTTACAATAAAACTATTAAGTTCTGATTTTGAAATAAATGACCGTTGACACGAAAATACATTTGACTTTTCCTGCGGGACTTCAATGAATATTTATAATCCTAATGATCGGATATCTCTTAAATATATCTAATGTTACATGTCATATTCATGTATGTAGTGCTCATGTTGATTACCAATTCAAGTATCACATTTTACTTTAGCAAAAAATACCGATTGAATTATTTTATGACATACCGTCGGAGGTTGTTTTCCTGGAAGTTTATTTCGTTGCAGGGTGGGAAGTGAAAACGCCAGTTTGACCTTATGTACCACCAACAGAAGTTTTATATGAGCATTGAGAATTGTACTTAAAATGTATTCAAATAATTTTCCCACAACAACACTTGAATAAAAGTTCAATTCGACGACTCATCGGCGTTTTGCAGTTGTACAAGCGAAATGAATACAATTGACAAATTCGGGCATTTTTACGTAAGACCAAAAAGATTTAGAGCAATTAAAAATGCTTACTCGGTTTCATTTCTGAGGACCCGGAAAGAGTTAAGATTTTATAATTTCATTGAAATTCTAAAGCATAATACGGATAATTTAATTTTAATTTGAGCGCATTATAATTGTAATTAATTGTTCTTTCGTTTTTAATTATGTAATTTTAACCACATCCACATGTATTAATTCAGACATTCGTGTATTGCAATTCTAACAAATAATAAGAATGAGTTGCAGCAGAATAGATTTTGTCACCTGGAAAAAAGGAAAATGTGGAACCATTAACTTTCGGCTAATTATATCCTATCTGTAAAAGTATAAATGCACACATGTGGTTCAAAGGTTATCAGGGAGCATGCAAATGTAATAAAGAGTCCAACGCGGGGGTGTCAAACTGTTTGATGAAGCCCGTAAATCCCTATATAGTACACACGGAGGCAAATAAAATTCAATTTCATCGTTGTAGATATAGTTAATTCCGTTTACGACCGAATAAACACCAAAAATTCTTTTTAAGTTTTTGAGGTCGAAGAGGCAAAACCCCCATAGCTGAGTTATTATTTTTATTAGTTTTATTATCGTTACATCGGGTTTATTTAGCATTAAAGTCCGTTTGCTGAGAGAAGACCGAAATCGCGTGAGGTGGCACACGGCCATTTCAAACTTTATGGCATCGGTTCCTCAGGAGAAAAGAAGAAGAAGAACTTTAAAGAAGCGATTTACCGACCGATAACCGAAATTTTATTAGGTGGGAACCATTTTTAACGTTTATCGGCGTTCGAGAGGGCATTTTTCAATTCTGTACAGTTGGACATAGAGAAGTAAATGGCATTTTCAGAACTGGTATTGCAAACTAATTTTTAATTACCTTTTGCCAACTTCGCGTCGGAAATGGTATTTGAGGGTAATGCAGTGATATAATATATAGTCCAATCAGTTACTACTACTTCCCACTATAACAATATACCGTGTATAGTTTATAGTGTCGCTAATAATCGCGACGTACATCAACAAGTGCCAGGAAAGAGAAGGAAGAATTTACTGGAAACTTTGTGGATATTTCGTTAGTGGACATTAAAACAACAGACATTTTTCTAGCAGGCAGTTTATCCTAACGCCAAATGCTCAGAATTTATTAACTCTTATAGAAATGTTCATCCAAAACAGAATTGTTTAAATTAATTTGAGTGAACGTTTCTTAAACGGAATTGACGGGAAAATAAGAAATTCAAATGACCCAGACAAGAAATATCAGTAACTCGTAAAGTTTTACAGGACAGTAAAGTTCATCTGAAAAACTAAAAAAATTGCAATATAATTATTGGATAACTCTATTACTCCACTTAGATAAATTTAAAAAAAAAATAATTTATTTATTACACCATAATGCGAGGTAAAAGCATTTATGTTCAAAAATTTTTCTCAGAGAAGACAAGTGACAGGATTCCCACGTCTCCGAAATAATTTTTTTTCGTAACCGGTATCCGTACCTGATACCCGGGACGGATGTCGTACCCGTTAACCTGTACCTTGTCCTTTCTATGCAAAATAATAATAATAATTTGACCAACTGCACAGTTTACGTAATAACTAATAAGCTTTTTCGAGGTACGCCGGGAATTGGACGGAATTCGCGACGACAACATCAATATTTGGCACGCAAAACTGAGCGTTTTGCATTGAAGTGCAGAAAAATCCGTGCGACCTTCACGATATTTTTCCATAAGTCGTGTTTTTGCGCAAAAAATGCCGTAAATTACGCGTTGGCCGTGGAATGATTCACAAAGCAATGTACAGGACGACCGATTGAAAAACGAAATTTAGTACTCGATGGATACTCGGCTTTAGATTTTTTCTGAAGAACTCATCGGTTGAATACGAGTGGACTTCATTGAATTACCATATGCTATAATTTTTGTTGAATTACTCCGCGGATAACTCATAAGAACACGACAATACTATTAGCAAGAGATTAGAGACATTTAATAAAGTTATGGATTCTCCGAGGATCTTGTGAATCTTCTGCTTATTCGTGGCATTTCCTTCCATCAACAGCATAGCCTCGTAGCCGAACCACACTACCTGTAATAGTTATTCACGAATAATCGTATCGCTTTATTTTATTAATTTACAAGTAATAGGTAACCCATCCGGGGCCCTATATTTTATACTTAAGTTGTTTCCTTAAGTTACTCCATCTGTGAAACGGCATCCGTGGCATTCGTTATGCTGCAGAACATCTTGAATAAAAATTAGTTAAAATAAAAATAGTTGACATATCGTATTATTTTATGCATTCATCGGACGTTCCATATATTCTTAATAATCCTTAAAATGATCAATAAATAATGATCTAAGTGGTTCACTGACCATCGACTGATGTAAGGTATTCACTTCATTAAATGTGGTGCATTACGTTACATATTACTGGGATTATTATTATTATTATTATTATTAGTATTATTAGTATTATTAGTATTAGTATCACTTAACTGGTACAATATTGAACGATATTGAAAGATCGAATCGGGTGAATACCCACGAAGTGTGACTCTCAGAAAGTAAAGGAATGCTACCAAAAGAAGTAATAATGTAATCCGTAATAAATTGAAGAGAATAATCGTTAAGACATATCTTTTTTATTTCGAACATGTTTATTTACAAACATAAATGAAGCATTATTATATGTTTATGTAGACGCGTACGAAAAAACATATACATCGCTTGTTACATTGGCGTAACCTGATTTACTGTCCGCGTTCTCTGCGTGGTTTCCAACTTTCGACAAAAAAAAACGTACGGGCTAAAATTTATATACATACATATATATGTATATATATATATATATATATATAATGTAGATCTTTTAATGTATTAAAGGTCCCAGGCCAGACGAATTAAATTAAATCGTTCGAATCTGACGGCGACCGGACGGGTTAAATCCGGGAGACTCCGACTCTTGGAAAGGTGTGAAATTTATATTTGAAATAGCGATATTTGAACGACCGTAAATTTTTTCCAATCGATAAAATTATCAATCAATAAATGTCACCGATAAAATTTACATGGTTTTCAATGGACGTTTAAGAAACGGTGGAGAAATGTAGTGGAGAGAGGAAAAACATTTTATTGTCAAATTGATTCGAACGTTTGATCGTACAAATTGCACAACAAATTTGAATGATCCCCTCTCCCCGGTATGTAGATCTCTGTCCCCCTGGCCATGGGACGTTTATTGGTTTCTTCTCGTTCTTGTTCACCTTAATATTCGGGACAGCGATATCGTAATAATAATGAAATTACAGTAATAAATATGTTCCCAAGAAGAAATATTTTTTATTTATTTTAAAAGTTAAACTTTTTAATTACAGTAATAGAGAATCAGGTTGTAGCGAAGGACTGAGGAGGACGCACAACCGAATTCCCATTATTTCACACTCTTCTGTTTTTTTTTGTTGAACTATCGTCATAAATGGTTGATATTGATTCTTGTGGTATCTATTTGATATTATGAATAATTACTATTATGGAAAGAGAATAGAAAGAAATACATAAATTGTTCAACTGCTTGAATTTAATGTAACCAAATTAGTCCATTTTAATAATGTCGGTTTAACTTTAAATAAGTCTGAATTTATAACGTTCAAAAATATGAGCAACAAGTTCAAGAAGGATTCCAGAACAAAAAATTTTCAGGTTTTGCAACGTAACTGTATTGTCTTAAACAAATAATTAATTTCGAGTGGAGCCTCTTTTATTTGAAAAAGGAGTTTGCGGTCGCGATTGTGGTTTTCTAAGAGGCGCACAACCGCATTGAAAGATCTTCCTTAATCAATAGGAAGCAAATCGTACTGTGGTAAAGTTTTCAGAGTAAACGAGAAAGAATGTGCGATAGAAAAGAAGAAATACATGGTATTAACAAAAACAAAACATGGAAATGGAAAATTTTTGTTTCCTGTTTCTGTGAGTACAATGTAGTAAATTAAAACAGTAGAGCAAAGTTCCAAATGAAGACTTCGAATAGTAACAAATACAGATGAATGAGTGGCAGAAGACTGAACAGACGTTTTGGCTTGAAAATTCAAACATTACGAAATAAACCCGGGTTTTTTCATTACAAAGAGATCAGATCTTACGTCACTCACTGATCTCTTACTTTTCTATTCGACAACCATTTTCTCTAAGTAACTTATAATAGTTTCAAGTTCTCTTGAAAGTCATATTCATTCCAATTACTTCTCTTCACCGACGTAACTGACGTAAATCAGGATTCTATACGGAATTTCAAGATGGTACCCATCGTTAAACGCTCAATCGGGTACTCAAAACAATAAATGTCAATGAAAAAGGAAAGGCCGACCCGGTCGCAGGGATATAAACAATTAGGAAATTTGTTATCTTTATTTAAACGGACGTAATTGGCTTTAAAAGTTGAAAAGAGACCAGAAGAGTAAAAAAATCAGGTGAAATCAGGTAGACGAAGTTCTCAATGACATTGGCCTAGGCTGGTGGGTCCACGCGAGAGCCACAGTTATGCTAATTGAATGTTCTAATAAAACGAGGTAGCCCTGATTTTTTTTTTTTTTGGGGGGGGACTCCGGGGGTAGCTGTCAGCCTCCTGGCACCTTGGCCCCTGTACCTGAAAAGGTCCAAACGCAGGAACTCGTGCGAAGGAAAGTAGAAGAAGTAAAAAATAAATAAAATGTCATGTTTTATTTTATTTTATTTTTGATATTTTCATTTTTATGTATGATGATGCCATCCGAGGGAATCGAACACGGTAAGACAATTAGCTCAGTTAATGTGTGTTCGCTTCATTAAGGCATCCGAGCAGTACCCGGCCCACACCCGACAACAACCTCAAGCTCATTCCGTGCACCGAAATGAACAGTAGGTGATCGGAGGTGACGAATAGTGTGGATGTTGCCTGGGTTGTGAGTTGTGGAGATACTCAACTAACTAACCAACCATTCAGGTTTAAGTACCGTTTTTCAGAACAAAATTTTTTTGAGTTTCTCAACGATGGAACCTGGCTGACTACTGTGCTCAAGCTTGCAGTATTCATGTTTCCTCGAAGTGTACACAAGTTTTAAAACAATTATTACATTACACATTTTAATATTCTCATTAAATTCAAATGTCCATTTTGTACAATTAAGTAGTTGTATTCTTCTTATGTCTACTTTACTCTCGTTCTCTTGTGTTCGGTGCCTCGGAAATTTGTTACAGCTTGAATACATTTGTATTACATGCTCTTTGAATTGTAGTAGCTTTCACAAAAAAATGTAAATATCATTTATCAATTTCATTGTTATTTGGGCACTTTGTGTACGCTGTGGTATAAGAGCCGCCCATGTAATAATTGAGGATTGTTGTTTGTAATGCTACTTTGTGATCATCCCTTGTGTCTTCATTTAAATTGAATACCAGTTAAAGAGTTATTCACCCTGAGGGTCCCTTTTTGGGTACCTTCTCCGGGTTTTGGATTTTTCTCAGGTGTAACATGTTACAGTTTCTTTCGCTTGACATAAACACCATTGTACACGTCTGTCTCCATCGTTCTATTGGAAATTTACAAAATGATTCGAATTGTTTGAAACAATAACTCAACAGATTTATAAGAAAAAATTGTACTTTTTCATAACTGCTTGAACATTAGTCATTTTCATTGAATCTTGCATCACTTCCTTTCCTCTTCATGTCAGGTACCTCTTTGTTTTCATTAGTCACAATTTACCAGGTAAGGCTCGAAGTAAATAAAACCTAAACGAAAAGATGTACCTGCCAATATTCTGTTGGTTTCTTTTATCTTATCTTAACTCCCTATTATTCTCGCCTTGACTTATCGATACGATCATTATAAAATTCATTTTCTAAGTCAAAATTCTTTTTTTTTTTCGTTGCGTGCGTCTGGTTGAACCGCTTCTTCTTCTTTGTCGGTTATGTTTTTAGACTTGCTTCCTACCGTGCCGCACACTATACATTTCCGGTTTTTACAAACATTCCTCAAGTGTCTACAGATAGAAAATGGATACTCCTAGAAAATGAAAAGAAACTAGTGTCAAGTTGGAACTAACCCTCTCTACCTTTCTGTCATTCTTCATCTCCTTACCTTTTCTGTATAGAAACACACTGTTGATTCTCTCTCTTTTTGTTTTTTTCGTTTTCCCAAGTTTTCAAATGTTTGCGCATCACATATATAAAGAACTAAAACGTGAATCGTGTTGTCGAACTCCTCAAGAGCTTTGTCAATATTTTCATCTTTTAACAAGTTGTCAATTATTTGTTTTCGGTTATGGGAGTGCCATTACAGGAATTGCTAAAAGCACAAGAATAAATTTTTAAGAAAAATTATAGAAAAGGGATGATAATAATTGACATTATTGATCGTTCTCATTTGCCACAACACATCAAAACTTGAAATGTTGTTTATTCCCGTCCGTTTCATTTGCATTTTCCACTTCATACAGCTGAAGTCCGTGTTTTTCTGTGGGTTACTAAAGTCCTTTTCGGGCCTTTTTTTTATTTCAGGGGAATAGCAAAAGCTGGTGAGCCAAACAACCTAATACCCATGTCTCCTGGTGTCTTGTCGATGGATCCCTCGGTTCATCAGACTCTCAGACGGAAGCAAAGACGTTTGGCACGGGAAAATCCTGGAGTTTTGGTAGCCGTGGCCAAAGGTGCTAATCAAGCTATACTAGAATGTCAATATCAATTCAGAGACAGGAGATGGAATTGTTCGACGAGGAATTTTCTTCGTGGAAAAAACTTGTTTGGAAAAATAGTAGATCGAGGTGAGTACAAGCTAATTTTACTTTTGTGTGCGTTCTGTGTGGATCATGTTGAAGAACTAAACTGAAAATTTTGAGTCACTTTAAAAATACTAAATTCAGAATCTAATGTTTTATTCTTCGGGTAATCGGAAACTTCTATTTTCTAGAACATAAGCAAATTAGAGTAATAAAGGCATGAGAGAGGTTGGACACGGGAAGAAATATAAATCACTAGGCCCTGAAAATTGAGATGAACCTATCAGGCACGTTTTAATGACCTTTTATTGCTTTTAAATAATAATAAAAGTCCTGATGCGGCGCCTGAGTGTATGGTTCAGACACCCGAAATGGCCGATGCCTGCTCTGGATTATAATTTGCATAGATTCTGTCTCTGAAAATCCCAGGTTGAATAGCAAAGCCATTTGATGTTCTTTTTCTTTCCCGATGGGAGGAGAAAATGACGTTATTTGTGTGACTACTGCAGGGTGAACTAGTAAATTCATTATACTCCTAGTAATTTTCTAACCATTCGAAAACTAGTCAACCGGTGAAAACTATGCCAACATTTCTACTTTCCTATGAATTCCTACTTCCTAAGTCGACTTCTGTAAGCAACAAGTGATTCTGTTTTTCTACCAATTGTAAATTGAAAAGTAAATAGGTTTCCTTCAATTCTCTTATGATGACATTACCTTGCTCTTAGGCTTCGTTTTTAAACCTGTATTGTATTCTATGTCAAGTTATTTGTAGCACAGGCTTTGATCAAAAAAAATATTACGAAGAACGCACAGAGCCCCGGAATTAATATTACATAATAATACGACAATAACAATATTAATATATCCGTCGTGGTGACTCCGGTTGTTACTTTTGGTTGTTGTTGTTGGTCGTATTTTTGTCTCAGAATCATTGCCTTACAACCGGACTTTCAAATAGTCAAATAACTTCTCCCCCTCTCTCTTTCACTATCTTTCACTATCCCATTTTAAATTTATTATGAGAGAATAGGATTATAATATTAATAAATGATCGGATTATTGTCCCGTAGAAATATTTATTTTTATTGGAATCCCGTCGGAATGAAGACGCGGCGAACGACGAAATGGTGAAATTCTCCATCCAGAGACAACTATTAACTATTTTTCATTTAGTTTTAATCCAGTTCCGAAGAAAAAAAGTCATTCTCAATTTCCACGGATAGAAGAGATGAAATAAAAACTATTATAGAAAACTGTTGGAAGGGGCACCCGTGTCGCACACCTTTGGAACGCTCGGTCGGTTTCTCTTTCTTACGTGGGCAACAAACTAGCAACGGTGCTAACAAAATAGTAATTATTATATTTGGACACTTAATTGGAATTGTAAAACTGTAAAACTACCAAACTAAACCGGAACTATTGCCGGAGAAAAGGGCTTGTCAGCGATTGTTTTTTCTTTTTTTTACTTTGGTTTCTTTCTCTTTCACCGTAGTTCTTACATTACGACTACTCGTTTTATTTGAATGCTACTTTTTTAGGTTACATTCTAGTTGATTCCTTCTCTTTCTGAACATTATTCCATTTCTTTTTCTTGACTGATTAACGACAACGGAATTGTTTAAAAACAACTCAAATGTTCAACATTGTGTAAAACAATCTTTTGCAATATTGACTTTTATTGGTGGTGCTGCACATCTCATTCATTCAAATTCAAAAAGGTTAAGGCATACGCCAATCGAACGAAGGTTCCAGAAGAATGCGCAGGGGCCGAAAGTGAACAGGAAAAATCTTCTTACACATCGGCTCTGAACTTTATTACATGCAATTTAACGTTTTATCGTTTTATTGTTTATTGATATTTTCGTATTGCTCCCAAATAAGTCATCTTACATGGCACTAGCAATATAAAAGTCGTGTTGTCCGTATTTTGTCTCTGCCTTACGTCTGTTTGCCACGAAAATGAAGTTTTTTCTTTTCACCGGCCTATTGGAAGATCATTGACTGCATTTTAATTAAATTATTCAATTAATTGATCGGTCATCGGTTTTCTCGGTCAAGGTGTTGTTCCAAATCGGGATTTCCACCAACTGACATTTGTGTCTTAACTTCTCTCCCATTTTCGTTGTCGAGCCTCAAATTTCACTGTCGACACCAATGGAAATTCTTCTTTTTCTATGCCTTCTTATGCTATGCCTGCCCTTTCGGAATCATATCCGTGGGCTCCGTGCAAGTCAATAAAACAATTAATTCTTTATTATCCCTTCCTCTTTCCACCATTTCGACGGGTGATATAACTCAGGGATATTAATACGTGTAATTTAACCGTAGCATCGTGACGGATAAAGTGATTCATTCATTCCCTCCGAATCCATTCCGATGGATATTAATAATGATGATGATGATGATGATGGGAATGAGAATGGGTACGAGTATGAGTAGGATATGACGGCGATGGTAATGGACGGGACCCAAGTGTTTTTTTTTTACTTTTTCTTCCTCCCGCCTTCCTCCCATGAAAATACCATACGCGTTTAACATCTTCATTTAAATAGGTTGAAATTACTCTCTTCAATATCGATTCCTAACCATTAATTCGAATCGGATGCTCAGGGGATGTCTAATCTATGGGACCGTACAATTTTGAGGAAGGTCGAAAAGGCCCTGAGATAAATTTGAAATATTCCAAAGCCCCAACACCGATTTTTCCTTCTGGTAATTTCAAGTCTGACGCGAAAATCACCTTGGCACTTACTACGAGCCTATGGATATCTCTGGTGTTCTTTATCAAGACTAAATCGTCCGGGAGAGAAAAGAGAGTTGACATAAAGGTTGCTTTGCAAAAAATACCGAATTAAAAGAAATTCTGGTTTTTCAGGTGTAGCCGAAGAAGGCAGTAGTGGTAGTGATGGTGAGGAAGGTATGAGAAATTTTGGTCCGTTCGATAATTACTTCGAGTGAAATCGTTATGAAAGAAATCTTCGTGTGCGGCAAAAACAAGGTGTGAGAGATGACGGGAAATCTGTGTAAATTGAAGATTCATCTACCTTCGTGGTCGGCTTAATAATAGCCATGGCCTGTCATTTACTGCTCCTAACTTTTCTACCTTTTATTATTTATATTGGCCAAAAAATTTAGCTTCACTCCTTCCCAGGTCTACCTTTCTATTTTACTTAGGTGAATGCGTGCGTGTGCGCCTGCACATAGCAAAGCCGTCGACCTGAAACCGTCGGCGGTCCGCAACTCCATCCATCACTTTCATCATTCACATAATAATTTCCTATGGTATTTTTTCCACCAGGATATTTGGTTATGACCTTAGTGAGGTTCGCATTCTTCAGAATGATGTTTTCGATGCCAAAATGAAGTTCTTAGGTATGAGAATTTAACGAACCGGAATATTGGAAGGTGGCCTGTGGTCAAACCGATTAGTAAACGTTATGACGGGTTGTGGATTTTAATGATTGGTTAGAAGTAATAACATCAGCCTTCGTGCTGAGACACTGTTTAGCATTTAAGTGATAGTTGAGGAACCTAAGAACTTGACAGAGATACACAACAATAATCTATACAAAATGCGGTTCCATCATATTCATTACATTTAGATTTCATTAATCACACTTACAACTAATGTGTATATATAAGTAATGCAGAACATAAGTTTACTGTCTTCTACTTCAAGTGGAGCAGATTGGAGAGAAGATGGCCAAAAATTACGAGATGTGACACTGACACATTGACACTCCTCATTTAATCTCCTTTATGAGGTTCGAGGGGGCTGAGAAAGGTCAAATTGCCTAATTTTGATTACTTTGAGATCCACGAACTTCGACGGATCATTCGAAGGAAAGTGGCGGTCTTGAAAGCCCCAAACAAACCAAAAATATATACTTTTAAAGAATTTAATTACGCCATTATTGTTACCAGAACAAATTTTTAATGAAACGATCTAAAAGATTGTAAAATCGTGGAAACCACTCGCATTACTTTGTAATTTCCCTTTCTTTTTCAATAGCAAAAAAATATTAGTAATAATTCCTCCACCTCGTCTTCTTTTTCTTCTTCAACTTCATCCTGGTCTCTGCGTCGTTGTCCTTGTTAGAATTCGTGTTGGATTAAGATGAGACGCCAAAAATTGGACAAAGAGCCTTCGGTCAGTGAAATCAAACAAGATAGCCCGTTGAATGATCGAGTAGGGCCCAGTTAACCTCGGGGCCTCGAAGGGTTGTTTTTCTTTCGGTGAACAACCCTTTGTTGAATATCCATAAAACACAGAGAGACACGGGGAACACGAAATGCCCGGAAGAAACCGCATGTCAAACATTCCATTTAAATTTCAATAAGGCAGGATGTTTAATGATTTTTCTGAGTGCACGATTTAATTATTTGCCATAGACAATGTAGACTAGAGGATGACGATGAGAAAGACAACGATGATGATGATGATGATGGAGAAAAGAAAGAAGAAGAACTCAGAGGGCATTGAGACCAAGCCAGACCGTCAGGGATCGGTCGGTTGTCGAACGTTTGCTTTGTTGTTGAAGGTTGTTTGGGCAACTTTGCCTCAGAAGGCACAGTGGGTGGTTGTGCCATTGTTGGACGTTGAAAGGAACACGTTGAAAGACGGTGAAAAATTCGTAGGGAAGTTCATTTTTCATTTTGAACCATTCAGGCAACTCGAAATCATTTTGGGAACTCCACTACGTGGACCCTCTGTCATTGTGTTTCCATTACACTAAATACAACATTGAACATTAAAAATTTATGTATGCTAAATTCTATTGATTATTCTCGCTTTTACGTTCGTTCTCTTTTTTATGTACTTTGGGCAAACTCCGTAAACACAACGACGATGATTATCTCTTATTTGTATCTAATTGACGACTCGTTTTGCGTTCAATCCTTTAAGGACACTCTTGAGTACCTCGCCTTGATTTCTACTTACCTAGGTGGTCATTTTCGTACATTTCATTCCGTTTAGTTCAACATTTGAGTAATCCAGTCCACGTTGTGTGGCTAAATAAAGGCCATGTTTCCCATCTAACAGTCTCGCAGCCTGACACACGCGTATGTAAGACTTTGTATTTCTGTGTGTAATCTGTTGTATCTTTAGTATTTTGTTGTTTCCTCTCATTTAAACTAATTTATTTATTTACATATTTTACGGTTTCCTTTTTCTTCAGCCGGTTAATTTCTTAATTGTCGAGGGCACAACTTGTCTGGACTACTGTCATTCCCCAGCTCATTTTCTCACATAACCGGCAATTCTGCTTAAATAATGGACAATATAACAATTAGACACATACAAAAAAAAATTCCTCCCGGTCTTTTTCCTTTCGCAGCCATCACAAATTTGACAGTGGAATTTTTGTGTGACCGGTCGTATCTTATTGGTTATCTGAATTTTTCTTCTCGATGTAAGAAACCACCGGGAGAAGAAGAAGTCCAAGTTGAAGTTGTTCCTAGCAGAAGAAGAATTCCTTTGCTGGTAGCAAGGCATAACCGGGGGGGCAGAAAAACTGGTTTCCCATGGGGCAGCATATCAAATGTTCATCGTTAATTCCTTCCTGTGTATTGCCCACGAGAAGAAGAAAAATAGAAATGTTATTCAGAGAAAAAAGAGCAAATTATGACCATTAAAGGTAAATTCGTTTATGTATTTATGTACATAGATAAATGCGGTCGTGTTATCTTTATCTTTTGAAATCGATGGAGATGTGGGCATCACCGTTACCATGTTCATTAGTCACACGGGGTCGGTTGGAACGAATTAACCGGAGCAACAAAAAAGACTTGAAGAGAAGCGAATGGACTCCTATCGCTTCACTCTCATCGTTTAAATCATAAAAATTAAATAAATCTTAATTGTTTTTAGGTCTGGACAAGTAAATTTCGCGTATAACGATTAGGTTCGAGGTCATCGATGCAAGCAACCACATTGTATGACTATTGCACGTCGATTGTATGCTTTTTTTGCGGCTTTTCGCTCCATTTGGGTTCGACCTTGTTCGTCGTCTTCTCTACAACCAGTTCTCTATCTTTCGGTCTGTTATTTTCATCATTTTCAACTTGTATTCTTAACGTCTTGGTCTACCTGCTGAAATGTAAGCTATTAACGCATATATGAACAGTGTACGGGTGAAGCTAAATTTTTACAACTCTATAGGGCCTTCTCCATAAGTTAAGGGAGTTACTTCGGTGTGTCTTTCACGTTCACTTTTGTTCTGCCTTTTCACACGTACCCGTCTAGATTTCTTTTACTGATCAAACTGATCTGGACTTTTTGTGTAGGAAGGAAGTCATATGACAAGTCAAGTTGTGTTCTCATCGTAGTGGGCGTTAAAATGCCAGCTTTCTCTTTAAATTACATGTTTTGCAACTCATTCTACTTTGTGTTGCACTTCTTAAATTTTACTAAAGAATATTCAACATTTACTTGATCTTTCGCTTTCTTTGTGAGTAATCTTTTGCCTTCAATATTTCTTTCTGGTGAATTCACCAGGCACCATTTAAAGTGACCAATTACAAAGTTAACTAATTTTTTCACTGTTCCGGTAGATGATTTCTGGACATAACACTAAGGTATTTCAATGTGCATTTCAAAAGAACTGGTTTTAAGTCGGAAGAGACGCCAAAGTACAGAAACAATCGAAGCCAATAAACTATGTATCCATAGTTTTAGGTGCCAGTAGATTAACATATAGATGAGGGGCACAGATAAGAAGCAACAACATGAGACAATAAAAGCATCTGAACTTTTTCTCTCTCATTTTGTATTCAACGAGTACCGCGGAGTAAAAATAAAAAATAGTTTCCATAAAACTAACACTGTTGACTAATCGGGTTTGATGCTTCCAGAAACAAAAAAGACTTGAACTATTAGACAGTTTCTCAGTGGTGTAAGTTTAATTGTACACTCTTAAGCGTGTCACACAAATATGTGTATGAGTCAAGGTCTTTAGTTCAATCCTATGTCAGTGTACAGACCATGTACAACTGCCTGTAAGTGTGTTAGTGTCAGTTTAGTTCTATTTTAGAATACGTTCCTTAAGGGATAGAGAAACAGACGCGAACAGAGAGAGAGGCGGAGGAAGATGACCACGTGTAAAATATATATGTACATATCTGTATTTACCGGTAATAAAATATACATAAGCCGGAGGCAGCGGAGGCATGGGTTAATCAATATGTTTTGAAATTGAAGTGCCACGAGGTACCCCATGTTTACGGGTTTGGGTCGAGTACCCAGCTAATCAAGACATTATCTTACCTACCCGATACTCAAGAAGGTATCGCCTCTTTCCCGTACCCAAAGTCGCCGCTCTCCTTTTTATTTACCTTAAGAAATTTTTATTGTCTTCTCCATCTTGTCCGTACCGTTCGGAGCCGTGCCGGTGCCTTAAATTATAGATCACGACTGCATTATTGAAAAATTAAGGTACACGATCGACACCCTTCACCCGAAAAAATATTAATTTCCATTTCAATTTTTCTTTCCATCTCTTCGGTCCTCTTCAGGCGCAGACCCGTGGAGATTTTTGTAGAGCATACCTGACTTTTCCGTTTGTCTCCTGCCTGTCTGACCTGGCGTTTTCTCACGATTTCCGTACACCTTTTTTGTAATTCAATGCTCCTGTCCTGTTGTTCTGATATGATTGGGGGTTGCTACCAATTGGGTACTTAAGATACCCACAGATATTGCGTTAACGTCATGTTCCCTTGATTTAAATGTAAACAATAATACTTTAATTGAAAAACTTAAAAGGGGTTCCAGGTATTATAAAACACAAGACGCACTATATTTCAATGAACGCTCTGTCAAAACGGAGTGTCTTTGACGTGGTAATTTTACTTTACTTAATGCGATTTTTATTATTTATTTTACATTTAAACTGCATCAATGTGAGTAGTGAAAAACTATTGCAACCACAAAGTACAACAGACAAGTAAATTTTATAAAAGAAATATTCAGAAATACAATATTGAGAAACCTGATTTTGGGTAATGAAAATTTGGATAAGTTATGCGTAAGGTATATTGCATAAATTGATAATGTAGAACTAAGTGTTGTTATGGTCGGGTTACTACAACTTAATATCTCTAGTTGGAAAGAAAAAGATATTTTAGACTTTGAATCACCTTTAAAGAATTTCTTGGTCATCGGAAATACGTTGTCGAAAACGGAAACGAAAATGCAAAGTCTCGAAGTTCAGTTATCTCCTCAGACAAACAAAAATAAGACCACAAATGAAAAAATAAATAAATTTATTGAACAATAGAAAACAAATAAGGGAGAACATTCCTCACGTAGTGGCTCCGAAGGAAACGCACGCACGCATAAGTACAGAAATGGAGTACTCATTGGCATGAGACGACAACTATGACGAAGACTTGATTTTGTTTATGAAAGGTGTGAGACACGTGACGTTTCTTTTCTGAAAACGGTGAAACAAAACAAAACAAAAAGACACTGGAACAACAATCAAACTACGGACAAAGGGGAAAAAGAAGTAGCTAGCGACAGGACAGGGAGAAAGACAGAAAGGTGAAGTGAAAAACGGTGAAGCAATAAAAAATCAGTCACAGAAGGAGTCAAACGAATGAAACAAATGAACGGACAAAGGATAATAATGTAGGAAAAAATGTAGAGAAAAGAAGTAAACCGAGAAGGGAAAAGAAAAATAATGTCAAGGGGCCCCGCGGGAGACTTGTCGCCACCACATTAACTTTTGAATGATCACTGCCACCTGAGAGTCCCGTGCTACACTATTTATAAATAATCGCAAACTGTGGGCCCCATTCAAAGAGGAAACGCTACATGACAGAGACTACACCGTTTTATATTATTATTTTCATGTCTTATTAAGAGCCTTCGAATCCCGCTACCACCACCACCGGTGCTGCTACCACAGGTACAGGTATGGAGGCAAAACAAAAAACAGAAATGAGGAAAGGAAAGAGATTTATCACCAACGGGGGAAGAGGGCCCCGAACACCCGACCTTAAATTAGGTACCCACCGATGAAAAATTTCCCAATTTGGTAATAAATTCGTTTCGTTTGACTCTGTTTGGTTTTTTTACGGGGGTGGGTGGGGGGTGGACATCTGCGGAACGCCAGTCATATTTAGCTTACGGTCTCGTTCACGGTGGCAATCACAATATATTCGGCGGGGCAGAATCCCAAAGAGAGGAGAGCATTCTCGTCTAATTGATAATCCGTACGGGACCTCACACAAGGATTTGCCTACCTTTTTCAGCTAATTTGTAGTCAATTCAAATCAACCCGAATTTTGGTTCAACTCCCCATGACTCCCCTGGACTATCACATGTTCTCATTAATTGGTAGGAAACTGGTTTACGTTAAACTCAAGAGATATAGATTTAAGGGTTGCAAAGGTACAAGTCTCAAGAATGAGATTTGCTACGGGTTCCTTGACTGGATTCCTTTCTGGTAGCATCCTGTGTTGTACGAGTAATCCCGAAACTGATTTTGTGGGGGCAGTTCTCGACGACCCCAGAAAAAACGACATGGTGGGGTGCTCTCCCTTAACATTAATTACATTCATTTGTGTAGTGTCAAGAGGATGTTTTCAATTCAAGGATGTTCCCTTTACTTAAAGTGGTCTTTTTCATAAAAATAAATCAAAGCTTTCGAAAGACTAAACAGCGACGAAATTCTATTAAATCAAACCGAAAACGGAAGTAACTTAGAGAAATCCAAGTGTAATTTCCGCTTTAACAGTGTGTTTACGACGTGCATTTATTAAACTTTAACTTTAAAGTGATTTTTAGTTGGGGAGAAAAAGGCCCTTTCCGTGTGGTTGAGTTGTGAAAAAGGCAGGGCCCATTACGAGCGAGATGCTGGGCTCTTTTGTCCTCCCGCAATAATCAATTGATTACATTGATTTTTAACATTAATTAACTTGAAAATGGGTTTGTTTAATTTACCGGTGAGACACGGGAGACCGCGTACGCCGGCGTATTTTGTGCGCGGGTTCGTGCGCGACCGCTCAAAATGATGAAACTCAAGTAGAAAGACAAAAAAAAGACATTTCGGAAATGGTAATTTATTACCCTTGGTTACCAGTAACAACAGGTTGAATTTGTTTCTCCGGCAGTTGTTTGCCTTTAAGTATTTAAATTTGACACAAAAATCAGGATGAGTACCAGCCGAAAATGCAGAAATATTCATAGACAAGGAAGGAATTAATTACCGCCATTACCGAGGAAAAATAAGGTTTTTAATCTTGTCCTTGTTCTACCTGGCGTGTCTTAAACGAAACTTGTAACTCATTCTGTTACTAAGTTTTTTTTTCTACAGGGAACTCGTCTAATAATGTATCTCTCGAGATAAGTATTTTAAAATCGAGTACCTCTAGTTATTCTAATTCTGTGTTCATTCATTCAATGAATGGTTAACCGGTCCCTTGTATGAAACTTAACTTAAGACTGTTGAAGTGCTTTGTATCGTACTGTACAGTGAGTGATGAGTAGTAAAGAACTGCAACTATATTGCAATTCTACTTGTTTTTTCATGCTGCTATGATTTTAGACACGACGCTATGACACCTGGATCGAAGATAACAACCTATTTACGGTAGATTCACCGTGGTCGATTTTTGTTTTACATTTGCTACGGGTTCTTTCCTCGGCTAAAATTACATTTGATGAATTTCAAAGTCAACGGAACAACCGATCCGAATAATTCGTTTTCAAATTCATAACTTGAATCTGTGACTGTCTCTCTGACTCGTCCGGCTCTGATGTCTCTCAGATGAATAGAAGAAGCGAATAGAATGATGAAATAGATTAATATTGACAAGAGCCAGGCACACAAAAACCGATGTGGTCGAACCCTCCGTGCCCGTTTTCTCAATTTTTGTTGTCGTCTTTTACCTATTCCCTTGTCTGGGTGTATACCTGAACTTATGCATAATATAACATGACCTATTCACACATCCATTAACTTAGTTTTATTATTACTGAACGAGAGCACATTCATGCAGTTATTAACATTCGTCGAGTTGTATTTTCACGATTTGTTTCGTTTGTCACAAGACCATTCTACCCTGTAATTATGAAAATTTCATGTACAAAAGAAAATCAGAAGTTAATTTTTTTACTTTTGGGTCTCATTCTTTTTTTCTCTACACTTCTGTTGTTGAATTTTTCTTCTACTGCTTCCTCCTGCTTCTTGTGTTTTTTTGTTGCTTTCACTGGTTAATGAAAGGCCCACACCTGATGCCCCCTGCTGAGTCATTGCCCCTGACAACGTGGGCCCCATCCAACAAGAGTGATGAAGGATCATCTTCGCCGCGGGGCCTCTTTTCAAACTTGTAAACAGGTAATCCTAAGGTGTTGAGCGAATCCAAAAATTGATATCTCTACTTTGCGTAGCGTTTAATTTCTATATTTTATACGTCTTCAATAAGAGTTTCGGGGCCCGTTCGGGGGTGGGCCACGTTTTTACACACAAATCAACAACTTCCTGCCCGTATGGAGTTACACCAAAAAAACAGGCTTTGTTAGGTTCCGAACCTTACGTGAGTACAAAGAGAACAACTCACTAAACCCGCAATGTAGAAAAAAAATGAAGTAATAAAAACGGGATGGTTCCATCACGCCACGAGACAGCCAAGAGAGAAAAGGCACGCGATGGTAAAAAGAAAATCCGGTACACCACCATTAACGGAGGAAGCAGCAAAGAACCCAATAATTTCATTCTTTCTTTCCAAACGGATAAAAATTTATGTAAGCGACGTCATTAATAATCGTTTCGATTAATAACTTTATTTAACGACTCGTTAATGGTGATTGAATCATAATATCGGTAATTGATACCTGCTCGCCGCTTCAATATTTAAACAATTTTACGATCTATTATTGCTGTTAGAGCGGAAACAATTTCATTCTTTGGCTTTGTGTTTTCCTCGCCTTTTCTTCGCCCATCAAACGCGCACACACACAGACACATTATGTCTTCCTTTATTTATTTCTTTTTCTTTTTTTTCTTATTTTATTGACGAAAGATATTGTATTAGACTTGTCTGTGGATCACCCGTGTAAGGAGCAAACGACACTTTCGCTGGATGGTGTCGAACGGGTCAAAAGCATATAATATGAGTAGCAGAGGTGGTGAACTCAATTCTTTCGTCACAAATCAGCTCGACACAATCAATTTGAGCCTGTTGATGTCAAAAAAATAGAGAAAAATAGATTCTTCAGACAAAGTTGTGAATGACAGAAAGGTGAAACGGTTATTAGATGCAATTATACCTCCCTCTTGCTTTCTTTTCTTTTTCCGTATAGGCCTTTCTGGGTCGAACTGGAAATTCAAAGAAATTATTTAGGTCCAAGTTATTTCATTTAGTTTTATTACTCAATAGTTGAACTAAATTACGATTTTAAAAGACTGCCTGAGGTTATACCCAAATCTGAGACTATAAAAAGTACTACTTGCAGTTGTAATCCACTCTTTGACCTCAGACTGAACCTTCTCTTCACTTGGATGCACCTCCTGTGTGAATTTTCTGTTTTTTGAAATTGAAAGTGAAAATAAAGAGAAGCAAAATAAAATATGTGAACTCGTTCGCATGGTCCATGTGAGTAGTTATCCGAACTCATCTCTACCTCAACCTTTTTTTCTAGCCTACAGGTTTCTTCTGGGTGTTCTACGACACACCCACCATTAACGCCCGGAATATAAAATTAAAAACTTTTATACGCGGGTATTTAGGAAATGACTTCCCTAATATCGGTATTAGGTACTACTTGCCAGGTACTTCAGTTTCTCTTGTGTTAATAAAGCGAGTTTTTTAATGTTAGAAATTTTGGTAATTATTTTGTGTTTACATTATTTTACGTGGTTAAAAAAATTTCTGTATGTCTCCTATTCATCCAAGGCCCATTAGTTTTTTTCCTGTTTTCTATTTCAGTCGGACGGGAACTCGGTACCGTAGACCGACGGCCTTACGAATTTCCATTGGTAATCCCTCACATTCATGACATGCAGTTTTGATAGATTAAAAAATAAAAAAGGGCAAAAATTGAATATAATTAATTGATACGTCATTGACAAGCAATTAAATGAATTTAAAAAGCAATGGACGTGACCACATAATTCCTACTGCGAGAAACTATACTTTAGTTTTGGTCGTCTTCTACAAAACAGCTTATCCATTCTAGAAATTAGCAATTGAACCCTTTTAGAAAAAAGGTATCTCCCTGTTTCATAACCGTTATTGCGTTTGCTCAAGCAAAAAACAGATGAACTCCTGAAAAGATGATACCTCGTGATACCAGATAAGGAAGATCATTTATGAAGTGGGCGAAAGAGCAGAGATGAAGGTCAATAAAATGAAGCAGACGGGGAGCTCCAAGACAGAAAAGTCGAACAAAATGCCGGGCTCGTACTATCAAAGGAATCTCCTTGTGAAACAGATCTCTGCCCAAAAGAAGACAAATGGGACCGCGGTGGTCAAACACCGGGAAACGGTCTTCTTTTGAGGCAACTATTATGAGTTATAGGCACGTTCCTTATGGGGGCTACACCGCTTTGGAGGGCCTCGGTAATTACGTCATCGAACTGACCCCCCGAAGCTCTTGACGGAACAAAGACCGGGGCCCCGGACAGGAAATCCACGACGAATGAACGTTTATGATTTTTTACTCCTGTCTTCATAATTCTATTACTTTCATAATTTCGGTTGTTTAGGAAACGCAAGCCCGGACTACTTCTTAAATGTCCTTCGCTGGCCGAGACCTTTTCTTGTTGATGTCGTCCACTGGCTTTTGATAGAGCAGATTGTCAAACAAGCTGAAAACAACTTAGATGATTCCATTATGTCGACCAATTTCAAGTAGAAGAAAAAACCGGAAACCCGAATTGCCTGCCTGCCACAATTTCACGCACCTTCAGTACCCTGTTTGGGTACCTTCTTCCACCCTGGTTCTCACCCTGAGCTGAGGGTAAACGTAATTACCCTTACTATAAACTGTAACTTCCTCATCGTTTCCGGATTTGCCGGTTACCCGCAGACTTTCCTTCGGTAAATCCCCGGGATTTTTGCGAAATCGTATTCAGGAACAATGGATGTTGCTTTCCGAACCGGAAGGCCTGTGTGTTTTCCAGGAGTTAGATTCATTTAAAAAAAAAATAGAACGAGATGAATCGTTTTAGAGCATTCAAGGCAAACCTCAGTTGGGGGTCACGTGTAATTAATTTAACGTATCAGTTTATACTTTCTGGCGTACACAATTTCATTATTCTTTCTTCATTTGACATCATATTTGTCTTACCCTTTCTTCTCTTTTTCATGCGGGTGTTGAGTTGAGAAGAAAACGTACTGCAACTAAATGAAGAAATTTCTGTTCCGGTTTCTAATGGTTTGTTCGTTCTTTTGTTTCAGGTTGTCGAGAAACGGCTTTTATATACGCAATAACGAGTGCAGCTGTTACCCATGCTGTCGCCAGGGCCTGCAGCGAGGGTGCCATAAAATCGTGTACCTGTGACTACAGTCACCAAGGCCGGGGTCCATTGCCTACAAGGATAGCTCACCATCAGGCCCGAGGTCCCACCAACACCTTGCCTGGTGTACGGGACTGGGAATGGGGCGGCTGCTCCGACAATATAGGATTTGGTTTCAAATTTTCTAGAGCCTTCGTCGACACGGGCGAGAAAGGCCGAAACCTGAGAGAGAAGATGAATCTTCACAATAACGAGGCTGGAAGAATGGTGAGTTTCTTTGCTTTTCTCTTCTTTATGGAAGCCACCCTAGTCGGGGTGGGGAAGTGTAGTAGTTTTCAAGTTACGTCAGTCGAGCAATTATGTGAGTCCGCGGAAGCTGTCTCAAGTGTTTACACAGAGATTTCTATGGGTGATCTAACCAAGGCGTGATCGAAGAGATGATGGGTGGAAAAAACAGATATTCTGTGCCACTTAGAAAGTAAATATGAAAATATGACGAAGTGATGGAAGCCAATTCAAAATTAAAACATTTCCATTGCGTTAGGCCTGTCCAGCTGGTTTTCCTGCCTTTTTGACCCGAGAAATACCTGTAACCGAAGATGATGCGGTAGGTGGGCTGTCATTCATAAAAATTCAACAATACCTTATTTTAAAATTTATTCCCATTAAAGGCTCAGCAAAGTTTAACCTTTTGCTCCTAAACCCGTTGATTTATAGCAAGGACAACAAACAATAACAAAAACAATACTGTAGTAGCAGGTTAATGAGATTCATGAGGATGGTCTTACTCCTTTAACGTGACAAAATGTTCCGCTCATTTGTATTTTCTTAAAATTTGTATCGAAAATCAAAAAAAGTTGCACGACTCTAATGGAGGAAGTCACCAGCTATGATAATAAGTAAAACTGTTACAATACAATATGTGTGTGTGTGTGTGTGATAACCGTGGGGAAGACATTTCAATAAGATTCTGTCACTTATTCAGCTTAAAATACGCCCAGGCACAGACAAAACAATTCATACGGCTTATAAATCAAGTTTTCACCCTCGTTTTACGGTAGAACTTTTCTTTTTTTTCTTGTTCCTTTCAATGACTTTCGTCATTGTTCCTTCACACCTTTGACTTGGGGTTATATAATGAACTGTCAAACGGTAATTATTGTTCTTTAATGTTAAATCAAATGCGGAATGTCGCTACACTTCTCCATCTACTTCTCTCTTGACACGTCACTTCCAGTCATTCCTCGAACCTGATTCTTTTCCCTTTCACGTATATCAAGAAAAAAGAAACAAGAATAAGTAGACTCAGTCGTACATGTATACTTACCCTCGGACAAAAGAGGAATCAGAAGTGGTAATGTTAACTCTTTCAACAGGACTGACAACTAAAAGTCAAGTTTCCGTGACACCTTATCCAATCCGTTGACAACAGGGGTTTGTTAATATCCTAACGGGGGGTTGAGGGATTTTTGGTTACAGTGTCTGCACAACTTCTGTAAAAAACCTGTGGAACGGTCGTACCAGTAACAATAGCACTAATAATTTACCATTTCTTTTCCTAACCGTATGACATCAACTCCAACCGCCATAAATCCCACGATATAATAGTAATAATAATCAATTTCAAGGTCAAACACTGGAAACCCCTGACCAAACAGGCTAAAGAAACAGCAGTTACGCTCGTGTTGCGGTTTCACATTGGCTTGACAAATATTAAACACGTGACTCCATTAAAATTATTCGTAATAATTATATGTAGGAATTGAGAGAGTGTATCGGAAGGTGATGTATGAAAACAAGAAAAAAAGTAGTGAAATAATCGGAAGACCCTTAACAGTTCCTGTCTTCTCCATTATTGTACTATCCTTTTCGGCTCTTGAGTTCTAATTATTTCTTTCTTCTCTTTCCAGCATGTGTCGATGGGAATGCGACAGGAGTGCAAGTGCCACGGCATGTCCGGTTCTTGTACAGTCAAAACGTGTTGGATGAGACTGCCAACTTTCCGGGAAATTGGTGACAGTTTAAAGGACAGATTTGACGGAGCTTCCCGCGTGATGTTGAGTAACGCTGGCAGCATGAGAGGCCTTAATTCGGGCAGGAAGAAGCGAAACAAGTACAACCTTCAGCTGAAGCCGTACGACCCGGACCACAAGCCACCAGGTACGAAGGACCTGGTTTACCTGGACCCTTCGCCTGACTTCTGCGAACGAAATCCCAAGTTGGGAATCCAGGGAACCCACGGACGTCAGTGCAACGACACGAGCATCGGAGTCGATGGATGTGACCTCATGTGCTGTGGACGGGGGCACAAAACTCAGGAAATGGTTGTGACCGAAAGGTGCCGATGTACTTTCCATTGGTGCTGCGAAGTGAAGTGTGATTACTGCAGGACAAAGAAAACGGTTCATACCTGCTTGTGAGTTGATTAAACAACAATAATAAACCTGAACGTTTAGAGGAGAAAACTGGACGCGACGTGCCAGGGCAACTTTTCCTCACTTCCAGGTGATACCCGCAAAGGACGCGGTTCCTCGGTAGTCCAACATGTTCCTTCCGATTTCCTTTGACAGCCCCACCAGGGAACTCAATTGCAAAGGAATCGCAAAGGTAAAAGAAAATTAAATGAACATGACTGAATTGATTCCACTGCGAAACTATGAATTCCAGTCATCATTCCACATCACGGTGAAACTTATATAAAAACAAATTTATAAAAGATAGAAGAAAAGGAGAACTAACAAAAATTGGGGGGGACCACTTCAGCTATTTTAAAAGGAAATTAACTAAAAGCAAAGCTGGGACGAACACCAGAAATTATGGGTTCTATTAGATCAAGGTAAGATCTCAATTTTCACCTGATCCTCCTTGGATGAGAGCTCTGGCCTTTGAAACCCGTTGACATTTCAATAAAAAATTTCACAGGGACACAGGAGCTCTGTCCGTTGAAAAAATCAGGAATTGGTTCGGGCGTCGAGTCCTTCCAAGTACCTCTGATCATTCCCAGAGAAATCCTTCCTCGTAAGGCTAAAAATCGCTTGAAGAAGTTGCTGCTGGTAGAGTCTGTCAGCTGTAAATCTACAGGTTCCCACATTCAGCATTTCGTTTGGACGGTCACTGGTATGAGCCTCCCTCTCCTCGGAGGACAATTTCAATGTTTGCCCTACTTGTCTTTTTCTGTCAGCAATGAATTTAAGCTAACGCTTGATTGCCAAAGCAACAAAGTGCGAGAAGCAATTTATAAGTCTAGTCAAAGTAGCTGCGCAGAGGTCTACCAACCGTTGACTTCGGCTCATACCTAGTTGTGGCTAGACAGAGTGCTTGTCTAGTGTGCTAAACCAATCAATTGGCGGAGCAGCGACAATCCGATCACCTGACCCTTCTCTGCAGGTGTTGAGATGTCACCTTCAGGGTGGAGAAAAGCCTCAGACTCGGAGTTGTTTCTTTTTTTTTTTGGAGATTTTGGCCTTCAACCTACCCAAAAATGTCCCAACGTATCCGTACGTCCTCAAGAATCACCAATTATTTATTTTATTTTATTTAGCGGAGAAAATAAATAAATGAAGTTATTTATAGTTACATGTATCATAATTGCTTGTATGTAGTTTGCGAAATCACTATTGATTGCATACAAAGACTGATGATTTTATTTATTATTTAACTTAATTTCTCTTTTATTTTTTGAACGCTTGTACATAAATATAAATAATCAAATAAAATGCACTGTACATACCGTAGTAGAAATATAATATTCGTTTTTGAATTTTTCTAAACGGTTGCATTTATTTATTGTCGTCTACCTTTTTCACTAGTTCCTCAGGTATTTATTTCAAATTAAAGAATAGGAGTCGACAAAACGTGGCAATGGTGCTGTTAACAGTTACTACCCTAGAAACAAGACAATAATACGGGACAATAATGGGAACTAAGAATGAAACGAAGAACACCGAGCATAATTGCGAAGAAAGGTAAGAGAAGACTGTCGTCTGTATAAGAAAAATTGTATAGGAAAGACTGGAGAGAGAGAGAGAGAGAGAACTGGAGGAAGTCAAAAAAATAGATAAATAGAATTCATTGTACCTGGTGAAAATTAATAAGAAATGGAGCACAACTGTAACTCGTGAGCTCATAAACCTGGGCCTGGGACTTTCCTTACCCAAACCTGAAATATGTTAATGGACTCTCAAAGGAAAGGGCAAGATGCTTCATAGCCTTGACTGGAATGTCAGTTTCTTCTTCTTTTAACCTGCAGTTAATAAGTGAAACCATATTTCCTACGATCTCGACTTTAATGCATGACTTTTTAATTACTTTTCAATAATAGAACAAAGAATATAATGGAGGCCACCCACCTGAATGCGGCCCGGCTGGCCACCACTACCACTACCACAACCACCACCACAAGCACTTCCAGTATCACCATCACTATCATCATCATCACCATCATCATGATCGATTTGGAAAATTAATTCATAATGTGGGAATGGTGTCATGTCTGAATATTACATTTAATCGTCCCCGACCTTTTCTTCTTCGTTTTCTCTCCTTGGGTAGAACCCGGAGACAAAAAGGTGGAGAAAATCAATTACCTCTTACCTCCTTCTCTGCCTCTTCATCACCATCGGCTTCATCATCATTATCATCAACAGGTCTCCACCTTTTCATCTTTTCTTTTGACCGCGCGAAGTACCTGTTTGGTTGTTTTTCAAAGTATTCACGGCGGTTTCGAATTAATCCTCGGTATTTCAAATAGATAATGATGTTGAATTTTTCTTCTTTATGTACATGTAAACCTTAAGCTGGAGTGTGGAGTTCATAGTTCACCGGAAGTGGGTCCGACGATTTAAAGTCGAGTTGTCAACATGGAAAGGCCAGGTGAGTTGACCTTTTCAATGCGCTACAAACAGGTCAGCCTGTACTGTGACAGCAACGAGTTGTCGTCTTAGAGTGAGAAGAAGGGGCACGGAAGGGGGAATAAGAGGCAACATAATCGGTAGTATTTATTCCATTCGAGAGTGGAATCAGACAAAGCAACAATAACCAAGAAATTACAAAATAAAAAAATCAAATTATGTACAAATTAAAGTCGTTACCACTAGTGGAGACTTCAGTTCATCTGTACCATATTTCGTATCTTTAACAGTTAAAATAAATCACACATGTGAAAATCAACAAGTAAAACCAAAAAAACGGTTTTCTCATTTCTACTGACACAAAATTATCAGCTAGAAAGCTAGAAAAATGTCTATCTATTTATATTAATCCATATAAAAGAATTTACCTACTGGGTTTTGGGTGGAAGCGGTTGTGGTTTTGTTTCTGAGTCTACTACACCTGTGGGTATCAAGAAAAGGTAAAAAAAAGGTAAGAGGCTGACTTCATAACAACGCTCACTGGGTCATTTCAGTTTCGGCAATGCAACCTAAAAACCGTCTTTTTTACTAGTTAACTTTAGGTAGGTAACATAAAACGCGTTACAATTGCTCGATGTGTAGCAGAACACAATTAAAATATTAACATCTTAATATTATTAACACTATGGAAAGTGTAAAATTTTTAACGTACTTGGAGTCGAAGTGCTCGACTCTGTTAGGTTCCCCTACCGTTCTAGGGAGGCTGTCAAGCTGCTTCCTAATTCACGCAAAACACGCTCAATCTTGTCAAATTCAGGAATGAGCCTGTCCGAACCTACGGTTTTATCCCATCCGACAATTCGTGTTGTTCTTGAAAGCGTTCGTTAGGTCTAGCATCTCAAAGCCATTGATCAGGCTTCCTGGACACAAAATCAGTTGACAATAGAAAATAATATTAATAAAAAATTATCGGAGAATATTTGATTTCTATTGGTTATGGTCTAATACGATTTCTATTGCGTCTGTCAAAGTGTCACGACATAAAGAAAAGTGTCGTAGAACCAGAATATCAGACTCTTATCACCTGTTCACAGTTGTTGATAGTATACAATTGATAGTACAGTTACTAAGAATTTAAAATATTATTCACATTTCAAATATTTTATGTTTGAAGTATTAGCTCCGCCTTCTAAAAATTGAAGTTAGAAACAAGTAGGACGTGTAGCAAAATTGACCGAAGATAATACTGCAAATTGACAATGTGGGCGGAGTCAAATTCACAGTTTTAAAAGTATCAGGATGGTTGGAATAGACCTCCTAAGTTTTATACTTTACGGATAAAACCGTGCGCCTGATACAAAAGAGCCAGTTTGTTTGCTTTGTCTCAAAAATTGTTCAATAGATGGAGTTGTGCGTGAAAATTGATTCAAACGAGAATTGTGAGACACATCCTCTGAATGGAGGCGGAGTCAGATTTCGAGTCAGTTAAAAGTATCAGGATCGTTTGAATAAACCTCCTAAGTTTTATACTTTACGGATAAAACCGTGCGCCTGATACAAAGGCAACGAGCCAGCTTGTTCGCTTCGTCGCATCAGATGGGGTTAAACGTGAAAATCTTTAAACGAGCATTGTGAAAAAGATTCATGGTTATAAAAGAGGTTTTTTTCAACGATCCTGATACCTTTAACCGACTCTAAATCTGACGCCTCCTTCGTTGTGAATTTTAAATTTTAAATCAGTCTTTTTTTCTGCCAATTTCTTCTTATATTTTTCCAGTTGTTATTCCCTCATAAAACAAGTGAATTGATCATCAAAAATAGTTATTTACCTTACATAGTAAATAATTATTAATCTGAGGTAAGAATTAATGAGGATTTAGGAGAATCAGGGTGGTTTTGGGAGGCAATAATAATAATAATTATGCAAATTCAAAGTTTAATTTTTATATTTAATGTAAATAAATTTTGTACAGTAAAACATAATTTTTACAAATAGTTATTTTAGTAATCGTCATCAACATGTTTATGTTTTTTGTTTTTTTAAAACATTTTTGAGCATGATATTTCACTTGTCAATGTGTACATAGTTCGTACAAACTTTATTAAGTTATTATTAACTTTATACAAACTTTTAAGGAAGTGTGCCTTGTTAACTCTGCGTTTGAACCTGAGACGTGGTGTAAAATCCAAGAGATGAGGTTTTACCACACGGATCACCGATTTGGAGTGTTGCACATCAATCAGGAAAAAAGGTAGTAAGAAAACGGCGGACGGAAAAAATATAGAGCACCAGAAACATCTGTCCTTCTTCGACCCAAGAAGAAGGAAGAGGAGAAAGAAGCAGAAAGAAACAGGATCCGACATTTGTAGGCTTTCATTAACATAAAAGGTGTTGATAATAACTCTTTTAGGTATGAATAAAAACCTAGGTAATAGCGGGACCCACACGGCCCTGGAGACTCGTTAAAAGACTTGGTCGGTGCCTCCGCGATCATACGAGTCCGACTTCCTTCTTAAGTCAAATGAGCGAACGTCCATCTCTGCTTTTCATGTAAAACCGTGTTTTGAATAAATTCATTCGGACAAAAATTAAATTTTTTCATTTGAGGTAATTAAACAGTTCGAAAGGAAAAAAGCGTGGCAGAAGAAAGAGACCACCCAGGCCCGAGCCACATGGGGGGCAGGTCGGTTTAGAGCAGACCTGCGCCTCGGGTATGGTCCGTCCACCCGAGACAAGCCCACCTTTGCCCCTCATTTTTTTACAATATTTAAGACTTAATAGGCGTAAGGATTTTAATAAACGCCATACCTTAATTTTCATTTCTTCTTCCACGGAAATAAACACATTTGCACATTCATAGACATTTTCTATTTACTTGAAGGAAATTCTAGGTAATTGAAAATGTCACTTTTTATTTATAACTTAAATGAACTAATTAACTAGATCGTTCACAGCCTGCGAAGGCTACGATTTTCATCTGATTTCGTGGGCGCTTTCTGCCACCAGACGTCTACCAGACTCAACAACGTTTGATATTTCAGACTCTATCGTAGTATTCGATTAGAACTTTCATGAGGTATGTGCACTAAACTTTCCGTCATTTCTTAACGGAAGTCCTAGGATTTTATGGTAAACCTAGTGACAAGTGTAAATTGTTCTCTTTTGATTGCACGTGTTACAGGTGACTTCGCAGCACCACCGAAACCGACAGTCGCAATTTACCTTTTCTCTCACCAACTTGGTGTCGAATCCTCGTCCACAACACAAAAGTTCACATCCGTCGATGCCATCCGACGTGACGTTGCACTGCCTACCGTACGTGCCCAGTGACCCATTTTTCCTGTTGAATTTGCAGTAGTCGGGAGAGTTTTCCGAGTAGACGAGGTCACCCCGTCCGGGAGGTTTTATTGTCGAACCATCAGGTATGAAGTTGAGGCCATCGTTGCTTGGAATAACTTTGGCTGCACCGTCGAATCTTTCCTTTAGACGATTGCCCACCTCACGGAATGGCGGCATTTTCTTCCAGCAAGTTCGAAGTGTGCAGGAGCCAGATAGACCGTGACACTTACAGTCGGTGAGCATGTAGTTTTTTACTGCCTTGGAAATAGAAAGAAGTAAGCAAGAGTGTTATTTCGTTAGTTCAGTCCGGTTAGGTCTAAGGAACTCCATTTAGACAAGTACCGAATCGATGGGTACCGATCACAGCTACCTTTAAGTAATTGAGAAAAAATGTCTTTCGCTTACCAGTCTTCCAACTCCGTTATTATGAAGTCTCATGAGAGTTTTCATGTCGCTTTTTCTCTTTTTCCGATTCGGAAAATTCATAAATGCCTTGGATTTTTTATTTCCAAAACTGATGTTGTCTCCGCAGCCTCCCCACTCCCATTCCGTATTTTCAAATCCTTCCGTCATCTTCCCCATCATTTTCTTACTAATACGTTGAGTTCCTGTGAGAAGAGTCAAAAAAAGGATTGGTGGTATTGTGCAGGACGCGTGACGGGTACCTCAGGTAAAAGTGAAAAAACTTACCTTTACCGGAAGTCTTATCACAGCTACACTCCATGAGGTTTCCCATCGTGCAGGCTCTGGTCACGGCATATGCAACTCCTGCAGCAGCTACAGCATTTACGAAACCTGCTTCTCTAGTGTCTAAAACAAAGAGGGAGATTGTGTGTGTCGAATGTGTGTCAGGTTGGAAGTTCACTGCAAGGGAAATTCATGAGGCCAACAAGTGGAATTTTCAGGTTGGAAGGCCCAAGGAGCCCATGGAGCCCAACCCTTGACCGCTTCATTTTCCTTTCTATTCGGTTTCTTCTCTCTTTTTTACTTCTTCTAACGCCGGGTTTCCACATTATTTACGTTCATTTGGAAGTTGATAAAATGATAATAGAGACGTTAAGAATGTTGAAATCGAGTTGAATGCATTAATCCTGGGGAATGACATGGAATGTCACCGGCAAGTCTACTCCCTGTCAAATTGCTTCAGCTCCGACTATTACCATCATATTTTCTGATTTTAAAAACCTGATTTTTTGTCTCCATTTTTTGTCTCTCCACGATTTTTCGTCTGATTTGGGCCGTTGCTCGGGTACCTCGCGGCTCAACAACCGCGTACCTTTTGCCCTCTGTCACCTTCTCTCTGCTACCTTCTACCTTGTCAACTTTTCTTCCGGTGACTCAGTCGAGGCCTCCACGTCAATTTACAATCCAACTTCATTCTATAATTCAGTCTCGCACCCGGTCTTCATTTTCTTTCCAAAGAATCTCCACTAACTCCTACTAACTCATCGGTTTCGTTCTTTCACCAGGATTAGTTACGGTGTCAGGGAATTAACATGTTCAGAAAAGATGTAGGACATTGCTGACCCCCTGAGAACCAGAACCGAACTAAAATAGTTTGGAGGATATTTATGACATTCGTTGAAATGAAATGTTACTTTTTCAGTTACTCCGAAACCTTATCAATTTATGTGTTACCGTACTACACTGGCTTTGTATCTCGGGAAAAGTAACCTGACAAGAAAGCCCGCCTGAAAGGACCAGCAATGTGAAAAAACCGAATAATATTATTTTTTTTGTAAAAAACCAAAGAGTAAATCAGCCCTAGATGGAAATGCGCCTGTGTCCTTTCCCAGAGTTTTCGTTTTAGAAAACCTCAAAACTGACCATCGCAACTCGCCATCAAAGACCACCTTCAAATTCAAGTGCAATTAATACAGGTAAAAGAGGTGGATGACAATTTTTTGTCCGATTTTAGGTAAAAAAGAAGAATGTCAGAGTTTCACTCTCATGGCTGTCATCAACCGTCACAGGTGGGTTTATCTGGAAATCAATGTGAGCGGTGGTTTCGCTGGTTTCGGGTTCTTTTAAACCTCGTCATTCAGTCAATTAAAAAAAGAACGGGTAGAAAATTGATGGAGTTGCATTCTTTCGACTGGTTGACATCTCAATGAGACGTTTGTATATCGAAATGGCACAAAAAAATTTACGAAACCGCCAAAAGGAGGAAGGTGGAAGTCCTGTTGAGTGTTCCCTACAGCTGCTGCTACTACAGTCAGTGCATTAACTACATCTATTGGGATAATTTTAATAATATAAAGATAATAAATTTGGATTTTACTAGATCCTCCACGTAGTGGACTTTTATTTTTCTTCGTGTGCTTGGGGCACCTTTCCCATTACTTATTTGTTTCATTTCCTACATTCAATACTTAATATTTGTATGTCTACCGTTTTTATTTAACTTCTTAAACAAAAAGAAATACAAAATACTCTCAGTCTAAAGTTTTCTTTTCCTAGCATCTCAATTTCACCTACGCAAAACATTTGAAGTAGTCACGTTGAGTTTGATCGCACAATGAAATCTTTTCATGGAAAAGTTGGTTCTTCAGGAGCGCCAGAACCGAACGATTTGAACATTAAAGTCGTGGTGGAAGGTACCAACCTCGTCAGAAGAGGACTGACATAAATATTAAAACATCACTTAATTAATGAAAACATTTTTCCCGCTACCAGAAGTCAACGGGGTCAGGCGAAATAATTTATTAACCCTTAATACTCGGCGCGAGAAGTAGAGAATAGCACTAGATGAGACTATAAAATTTACAATCCTCAATGGAGTAACATTCTAATAGTCGGACCGGTCACACTGACGGGTTACTTAAGTCCTCCTTTTTTTCGCTTCCCTTTGAAAACAAAAGAAGAAAAAGGTATAACTTTTCAACGTGCCTATCTGGTAGAGAACTACTTTTGCATGGCTGAAAGCAAACAATCTCATAAATAAACAAATAAAATAAATAAAAGTTATGGATTTTTCCCTTCTGTGGGTGCAGACTTGGACATTTTCAAATCCGGCATGTGTCAACTCCGGGGTTCCTCCTTGGTTTTATTCTTTTTACAATCTCACCTTTGCGCCCGATGCTTTTTATTGTGTTTCTCTTCTTTTCTCATGGCAATATGAATCATGGACCTGCATAAACCTGACGGCAAAAAAAATTCGATGCTGAAACTGAGAGAGGGCAGGTACGAAGAGAAAGAAAAAGAGGCAGTTAAAACCGACCTGGGAGTAGTCAACTTGTCGCCTTTAGCATTATTATCACCATGAACGCGATTATAAGCAAGAGTCGGCAAGAGCCAGAGAATAAAGCCATAAAGTTTCACAATGGAGATGTCGTATCAGAATAATTGTCTCCTATTGTCCAGGTACGATCAGCAGGTAGACCGAGTCGTCCGTGGATAATTGTCATTTCCGCGGATGGAAGCAGAAACCTCGCGATGCAGAGGAGGGATAACACTGTCAACAGAGACTAAGACCTTGAGGAATGGGTGACGATGGGCACGGCTCGACCACGGTTGACAACCTCGTCTGGAACTGCTCTACTATTAATCTCAAGAGAAATCTAGACGATGCAACGAGAGCCAGGATAATGGGGATAGATGGAGGAACGCGGAGGGGGCTGGTCCAAACAATTCGCCAGACACCTACCTGATGTACCTGGGGAGTCGATTAGTACCGGTTTCACCGGTACTACCAAATCTCAAAGCCCACTAGAAAGGAACCTTCCTTTCATTGTTCACAAACTAACCGGACAGCCATCTGTTTTAGCAACAATTTCTGTCCACTTATCTTAATATTATCTAACCTTTTACCTACTTCTTTGTCTCTACATCAAAGTGAAACGTTTCCTCTTGTAACTCGAGTACTTTTTCTTTCTTTAGTGTTCGTTTGATTTCTTCTTTTTTGTTCTGAAACGCATCTGCTCCGCGTTGCTTCTCACCGTTGATTCCCCTCACTGTTAGTTCTTGTTAACGCCCTTAAATGGACTACTAAATTTACTAGGGTTTTGGCCCGGTAATAATGTGATGCCTTTGGACTGATTTTTATCTGAACGTAATTCTTAAAAAATGTACCGGAAATGAACGCGAAGAATAAAAGTATCAGTCTAACGTTACACCATAATTAATTTTTAAAATTGTACAGAGTCAGTTTACTAGATGTTCCTGGGTACCGTTGATTATTGGTAAAACAAAAAAATCAGTTTCGTTCGGTCGATAGCCAAAGCCTCGGTTGTCCAACCAGCTACTGCCAGAAAGGTCTTGCGTTCATGGGTACATTATCGTCTCAGACAGCACGGGACCACACATGAAAGTATGGAACTTCCATAGCACACCTTTGAGTGCAGCCACCAGTTGGAAATCACGAGTTAAATAAAAAGAAAGAGGGAGAGCGAGAAAAGCTGAAGCTGACTAATGAAAACGTCATTTCATTTTTCCTATATATTTCCACCGAAATATTTTCTGGTGCGAAATAAACAATGAAAACAAGAGTCTTCTCCAGTAAATAGTATACGATTTATTTATTGAATGGACGGTACTCGTGAGTTCCTCCCCGAAGTCAACCACGGAGTTTTGGGAAAATTCCAGAAATGTTGCCAACCACACGCAAAAGGTCATAAAAATTTTAGAAAAAGTATAATTTTCTGATGAATGAAGTGCAGAAAAGCAAACAACTTGAGACAACAGAAAGGAAAATTGAAAAGTAAATATCACCGGTCAGTATAGGTGGAAAAGATGAAACTGACAAGGACGTTAAATCTCGGCCAATTGGTAGAGAAAACAGTATTTGACAAAAGTAGCATTCTTAGTATTTGGAACCACGTCACTGCAACAATCAAGTCATTGACAACCTGACTTTTCCTCCTACCGACACTCCAGTCAAAGTTGAATTTTAGGTGTCCATGAACACGAGCATTTCGGCTCACTTACACACACACACACGGACGGCTAATTGAAACGTTTCGGCAGGATGAAGTGCGTGTAGTGGGTCTCTCTACATTACCGGCTACTCGATTCGGCGTGCACCTGTCTGCCTAAGGAAATGACGGAATCGTCCGAGAACGCCTTATAATAGACCAATAATAATAACCCAAAGGTAATGGTTATGCATCGTTAAAAGTAACCATTATATTAAAATGTTATTTCCGAAAGGCCATTAGGCTGAAAAGAATTTGATTTAAACGCGGGGGAAAGGCGCGAGTTATGAAATTTGTGGCAAACGTAACGGTCGGTCGAACGCGGATCGAAACCTTCACCTTTTACCGGTTGTAATTAAATTGTCAAAACGTGCAATGCAAAACGGAGGTATTTCTTTTTCTGGGAGTTCTGAGGACCCTGAGGACCCCGACGATGAGAAACAACAAATTAAATGATTAAACGCAGTGTGTGTGTGTGTCAGACACGGAAAGCGGTTGTTGGTTGTTGGCTTTCTTTGACGGGTTCAGACAATGTCATTTCCGGTCAAAGAGAAGGTACAAACCTTTGGTATGGATGGAGCACCGGTGGTTGTACATTAAACAAGTGGGACTACTTGATGGAGACCCTTACTTGTAGGAGCCTGGGCCTAGCAACCGGTGGGTTCGTCAAGGAACAAAGAGAACTGTTTTCTCACAGTCACAGAGAAGACTCGTTTCTACTGCGGTTGTAGCAAATTTTACTTCCTAGTGGAATTAATGTGTTCTCAGGGAGATCGGTACCGTAGACTTACCTCTCATTAGAACTTTCTTGAGACTTTTGTTATGAGTCGTGCAGTTCCACCTTCTGTTCCTGAACTGATACTGACATTCTTTGGTTCCAATTCCAACTCCTCTGATGATCTCACTGAGAAGTGCCTTGTCTCTGCAAATGGCTCCCATTTGTCCTCTCAATCGACGCGTTTTCTTGCACACGAGCTCCGGATTTGTAATGACTTGACTTCCAACAGCCCTGCAACGGTGGAGACCCAAAATCAACAGGTAGACACAGAGAGAAAGGGGAGAGGGACGACAAGGGGAAACGGAAACGATCAGTCCTAATCTGTAGGATGGAGTTAATCACGTGAGAATTGTTTGGTGTGTTTGTGAGAAAGGAAAATGGAAAAGAAAATAAGTCGGAGATTTTATTACCCGTAAAGGACTTTTCGGATCAGCTTGGAGGTTCCCTTTTTTTTCCCTGCATTTTAAACACACCTTAGCGGACGCGAATGGATTGTCAAAACGCTATGGAGGACCCATTCAAGAAAAAAGAATATATAAAAAACCAAATCAGTTGGACAAACAAATAACCCCGAACAATTATTGACACAAGCGTATAGGTTTTGCTTGTTTATTTGTTTTTAGACATCCGCTATTGTCTGTCTCTGTTTGGTTTTGTTTTCTTTACCTCCAGATAAAGATTCTATCACCCATTTATTTGACTTTTTCATTTAAAACTTCCGAAATTAATAAAAATTTGTTCAGTTTGCGGCGCTTTACGCGGAGACATAGGAAGGAAATACGTAAGTAGAGAGCAGAAGGAGAAGAAAGCCCGGAGATGCTGATGTCAGAACAAGAGAAACACAAAGAGTAAAAGAGAATTAGATAACGGGTGTCAATATGTGACCAAGGAGGATATTAAACTTGCCTAATTTACAACGTAAACTCTTCTTTCTTAATTCTAATCCATATATAATATAAATTTAGCGTTTTATTGGATTCGATTTGAATGTGCCGGGAAGTCAGGCCGAGAGGATTGGGAGAGACAAAAAAGATTTCACGTGTCTTCCTGAACCTTCGAGAGTCTTCACCTTCACGGGGTCACGGCTGTGTCTCTCGTCCAAAAATAGTTTAATTCCAAACGAATTTTATTATTTATATTAAACTGAGTGTCACGCGGCCTACAAGTCAGGTACGAGATGAACGCAACTTGCAGACTTTGTCACTCCTGGAGGAATTTTAAAATTCTAGCTAACAGGTGTGTGTGTGTGTGTCTGTGCGTTTGTGACCTGAACATGAACTTGACTTTACGGGAACACAACAAGAAAAGTCCTGTTCATTTGCATCTTTTTAGAAGAATTTTTGTTGGTTTGCTGGGCCCATCTGAGTAACACTTAGAAGAAGTACACTATATCATACACTATTTTTATTTGTCGTCATAACTCCATTTCATTTTTAATTTATAATAAACAACCGGAAGAACATATAGGTAACACTGTTTTTTTTATAAGTAAATACAACTCATATATCGTCGAGGTTGATTTCACCATTTATTTTAATCTTATATATGAGCATCCCAGTTTTGATGTTTCAATTACAAGTAGATTTTTATTAAATCTACATTTTACGGCTCCAATCGCTTCTAAGTTACTAATACCTCTTACTGGAGCCATTGCCTCTGACTGCCCCTATTTGAATTCAATTTCTTCCACTAAAAACTATTTGTCCAATAAATGAAAGTCGGGAACACGAGTGAACACGAGAAACCTTGAACTTACGAAATTTTTATGTTTAAACCGTGTGATATTAGCAAATTACGAACAAATTTCCTCCATTTTTGAAATACCAACTTCACATTAAAGTAAATTTTCCAAACAAATTCCCACGATTTAACTTTAACTTGTTTATTTCCGTATCCTTTATCTGAAGGAAAGAAAATACAATGCGTAGCAGAAAAAAAGAAAATTTTGTATCCGCAATCTGTTGCTTCTGCTGCTGATTTCTGTTTTCTCACTTCCAACTGCCCTCGCATGTCAGAATAAAGACGATGATGAATCTTTGAATGTGTTGACTAATCGTCCGATTGAAATTTAAATAACAGACTTTGGAGAGAGAGAGAGAGAGAAATCCGTGAAGTTATTTTATTTTTGTGGCAATGAGACTGTCCAGTTCACCGAGCTCTTGAAAGAAGTGAACATTTCATGGGAAGTAGACAAGATAATAAGTAAATGTATGTAATCTAAATTATAAGAGGTTCAGAAGATCCTGTACAGTTAGGGAAAGAGAGTTGAGTCAAAGGTTAACCGCAAGTTGCCACCAAAATCAGAAGAAAAGCAGTAGAAGAATGGCAACAGCAAGATGGCTATTGGATTCATACCCAGACGTACCTGTTCCCACGTTGATCGTACCTGTTTAACAAAAACCTGTTAAACCAAATTCTTGTCTTTATCAATAAATTTGTTTTCCTCTGCTACTTTCTCCCGAAGGCAACTTGTAACGGTAAATGGACGTGATCCTCGGACTCCAGGGAGACACAAGGACACTAAAAACAGAAATTCTGGGTGCGCTTTTAATGGTTTCCACCAACAAATAGTGTCAATTTTTTAAAGTTTCCTTTTAAATGATGTGATAATTGCCCAGTTAGCACCTCCGGCTGAATGGAAACGAGGCACTAATGTACTGGTGACCCGACACGGGTAAATATATACTTTTGCGTTCCATCTTATTGCTTTAAAACAAATACTTCTTTGTTGTTACTAACTTTCCTACGTGTTCCCCCAGTCCTTCTCTCTCTCTCTCTTTTTTTATGAGCAATAATCATTGTTTACTTTATGAAATTGAAATACTAGTCAAATGTCTCTATGAAAAAAACTTCTCTTTGCAACATTCGTCTAATTCAGACGATTCTCACCTTTGAATGTAACACGTTCAATTGTGATTAATTGTCTTCCAAGTTAACGTCGTTAACTTTAGAGACAAAATGTACGGAAAAGAAGTGCGATGGCGTCACACATCAGAGTAAAAATAAATACCAAGTGATCTGCAACTGGTGACATTGAAATAGAAGAAATGGATAACTGATGATCTATTGGAGATCTATTAGATGCGATAATAATATGTTAAAATACTATTCAATTTTTTAAAGGTTTCTCACTTGTTCATTTTTGTTTCTTCAATCAGACAGTGCTTACGAGTAGTTCTAGTGAATCAACAACGACTGTGTGAAATCAATGGAAAGTAATAAATCAATGAGTACCCGTGTTGGAGCTCCTAGTGCCAGGTAGGTAAGGGAACATTAAGAACCTTCTGTGGCCTCTTAATTGCCGCCCGGTTACGACACGAACGCAATTTTACACTTGGCTTAGAAACCTGTTGGAGATTTCATTGTCGGAAAAGTCATTTTCTTATTTCTACAATTAAAAATTGTAATTATCAAGTGTTTTTGTTGTAAAAGAAACCATTGTGGTTTTGTTTTGTCAGAGGCGTACAAGTAAATTTTACGCTTGCGAAATTTCAATGAGATTTACGATGATAAAATTATGATTTTACCGCCGTGACGAAAGTCTGGTATTTCTTCTGTGAGTACCAGACGGGTACCAAGTGAGAAGAAGTCAATTTATGAACACCGCTACACACTGCCTGGTCAAATATAAATGTATTAATATTCTACGTATTTACTTAATGCGGATTACTTACAGAATAATACAAATATAAAAGTGCACAGAAGAGATTTCAAATTGAATGCAATAAAGGAGGGAGGAGGCAACCGAAAATCTACAAGTATTGTTAATTATTGATACATAATATGTTGCACAAGTTTACAAAATAGCTAAGCAACTATTTCTCTAATTATTTTAGTTTAATTTGTTATGTAGAATTGTAAAAACTGCATAAGTGTACTGTACCGTATGCTGTATTCAAAAGGTCTTTAATGGTTTACAAAATATTATTATTTAATTTTCGGCAACTTTCATTCCACCTGGTAATCAACGACTTTTGACCTAAATAAGAGGCAATTTAACAAAATTCCTCTCAACGTTTGACGTCGCACACATGGAAAGGTCACAAACCTCACTAAAATCTCGGTGGTTTTGCAGCTCAAGTGGAACGGGGCGAAATCTTCAAATGTCTTGATGTGAATTTCGGTACTGACCGTAGCAATGGGCGCTTTCACATAAACAAATCGTGTGTGGGAGGGGGGGGAAGAGGTAAGGTCACACTTTGTACTTTTTCTAAAAGATTCCTGCAATAAACTGAAATCCAATCTTTTTGAAGTGTTAATTGAGATTAATACAACGGTACCTTCTACCTGTCGAACTCAAAATTGTACATGCCAGTAACGTGTCAGTACCCAACTTATATTGTCAGTAATTTTGTTTATAACACCTCCCCAAATACCGGTTCCTTTGATGGTACTCAATGGGTAAGGTCATCTTATTGTAACTTTAAAAGGTATTACATTTTCTAGGGACTAGGAACGAGCACATAACAGTTCACTTAATACCACTCAGGTGAAAGCAGGTAGGTGAAAGAAGGTGAGAAGACCGGAAAGTTAAGTAGAACTCTACACTTTGTAAAACCTTAAAAGTTTCCGAACCTAAAGACTCAGAAGACGTACTAAGGAAGTAAAAACCGAGCAGATGAAAAAATAAAATAGAAAGTCACGTCAAAGAAAGAAAGGAAATTGGCTAGAAGAAATAAATTCAAATCAGGCGGTGGTCACTGCAACCCTCGCTTGCCTTCTTTTTAACTTATTCTTATTAATATATTAATAATTTTTGCTTTACTTTGTTTCAGATTTTTACATGACTCGGTTTCCAACTATGAGTTTTCTTTTGTACGTATCTTGGTGTGTCTGTCCGTATCTTTCACGTATACACAGATGGATGTTCATCCTGGACGTTTCCACCTCTAAGTTTTATTTACTTGAACGCCATGGATCTGATCACTCGACACGTCGTCATAGGTTAACCACGATTTCATTTCCATCTTTATGACTTTTGATCCCCGGCTTACTATAAATATTTTGAAGGGATTTTTTCAACATTGTGTTCCATTCTTTTCAATCGTTTCGTTCCATCGTCGACGGGGAGACGTCATCCTTCGACTTTGCAATTGGAACCCATCAAACTTTTATTTTTCAATTTCTTATAAATTGTTTATAATATCGAAATAGTGCCCTTGGGTCCCTCCCTCCCGGTTCCCGGACACGTCTGGGACTTTGGGGCTTCGTTCCGCTCCCGAACTGGCCTCTGTGCCATGCCGTGAACGTAAACCAACAGGACCCATCTCCATAGCTACCTGCCTTCTTCTTTAAGGTGTTAATGGACGACGAAACAACTACCTTTGAACAACCACTTCTTTATCTACCCCCTCTGGCATTCGTTCCCTCTATTTTACTATTCGTAGTATTTTATTTTTAAAAAGCCAAGTGGTGCAATAAAATTCTTTGAGATCTAAAAACGCGTAATCCAAGTAGGTGGCAGACCGAAAAGAATATTTACAGAAGAGGAGGTAAGAAAAACAATCACAACAACCACATGGTTGTTTATGTATTTCATTATGAGAGTTTGTTACCACCGTGAGTCAGGCTCGGTCATCGAGGAAACTGACCGAAATTCTGATTTCTATTTATTAATTAAATAAATAAGATTTGTGTCGGGATGGATGAACCTGAGAGAAAACTTGTTTTGATATTTTCCGTTAACTTTAGGTTGCACACGCTCATTGAAATAACACAACCAGGAATTTTATTAAACTTATTTTTGTTTTAACATTAAAACATGCAACAGACAGTACTAACTTGAATAATGAGAGACCTGCCCTTGGTTTAAAGGCAAAACCTTCAAGTACTGATGTTAAGTCATCACTCTGATTAAAAATTCATAGAGTGATGACGAAATATGTCACCATTTGATTTTAATCACTCAATGGTAGATGACCAAGTTCTTGAGGAGTGAGTAGAACACACACACACACACACACAATTGGAAAGAATACATAAATTAAATCAAACTCTACTTCGGTTTTACTATTGATACGACTTTTTATCAGTCAACCTGAAGAGGAAGAATCAGACATGTCAGAGGAGTTGCCAGAATCTTCTCCAACCTGAGTGCAACCCGTTGGCATTTTTTTATTTTCAGGTTTTTCATCTGCAGACGATAAGAAAACTGGGAAGAGATCTTTGTTATCAAGATCCGTTGATAACGGATCAGAATATCTTTTTGTCTGTCCGGCACCTGTCTGAATGTAAGATGAACCGTCTGGGGATTGGTACCTGCTACCTCCGACCGGGTTTTCCATATTTCTAACTCATTCCTTCCTCACCGCCCCACCACCCAGACACCCACAGCCATCATCCCAAGGGAATCGTCTGTTCCCTTCATGTGCAAACTCTAATGAAATTGTAAATCACGTAGTGTGAAATGCAGGACCGTCTCACCGTCCCAATATTGGACGCCATCTCGTAAGATTCTTTCTAAAGCCACGTCTCGAGACGTGTTGGTACCTGACCGACGCGACATCATGTCTTAACCAGTGTGTACTCACCACCAACTCCCTGTAATTGGAGTGACCAGAAAGAGATAAACGGCAATAAAAGCGGTCCGCATGCTCCTCTCTCTCACCCGTCGAAATAGTTTTTATCACCTATCGGGGCCGTTCGCCATATTCGATCTGCCATTTTCCCATACCAAAAACTACTTCCGATGTACCCGAGGAAAGGTCCGTTTCGTTTCACACCACCAGAACATCGCACTCTTTGTCCACGTGTGTCCACCCCGACTTCCGCCGGATGTTTATCTTATCGTATTCGCCCACTGTCGTTTCCGTTTCCGTCTAAGCACCCGACGGACGAGTAGGAAACTGTCAAACGCGACGCGAATTCGTTCAAGAAGAAAACACCAAAAAAAAGATGGTAAAAATTATTTTTCACCGGTGTCTGGTTCAAGTTGTTGTAAGGAGTTGCACGAGTCACCTGGCAGCGGCAACTACACCAGCGCTCCGACGGTCTCGCCCACAAGCAACGCACAAAAAACAAACTGGTGCACAAGAAATGGTGCAACTCCAACCGGATTCCCATAGAAACCAACATTTTTTTTCACCTTTTTCCCCGCGCTCTCAATGTTAAATAAATTTCAAATTGCAAATTTGAAAAAAAAGGAAACGATCAATCGATCGGTTGATTTTGGATCGTTACAGTTTAAACTGTACAAGGGGAAAAGTAATTCATTGATGGCACTACATCTTGTAAACACCTTTAACATAATTAATTTGTACTTGTAATGTAATTTACTATTGGGGAACACTGCGACCTAAATTTACTCTTCTAATTTAGTAACAGTAGCAAAAAAATACTTTTTAATTCTATTAATTAATTGATAAATGTGGAAATACGAGTTTACACTAGTCAAAATGATAAGAATAAAAAACCATGAATATAAATGACGAAATGCAGAAAATGTATGGAATGCAGTAAAGCAGAAGAAAGAAACTTATGAAGGACCCATCCCTCAAGTTTGTAAGAAAATAGAAAAAGGAAAAAAGAGTAGACAGGACAGAAATCAAACGACGAGTCATCAGCATGTCGTGGACCTCACCCGAAGACGTTGAAAAAACCCAACCACACAGGCACCGCACGGGTTCACATCAAGAAAAGCAAAATCCTTACTGAAAATTAATTTGACTTAAACCTGAAGGAATGTTTGAGAGAGTGGCAAAATGACAAGAAGAAGAAGAAGAAGAAGAAGAAGATGGCCCCCTGCAGAAATCGAAACCATTCGTTTCTTGGGCGTGAGAGAGAAGAAAAGTTGTACGAAACACAACAACAAACGTCAACTACTAAAAAATCAACTGTTACAACTAGTTGTTGTAAACATGAAGAAACGAGCAAAACTAATAGCTTACAAATAACTATTATTAAATTAAATAGAAGTATACGTTTTACATTTTATAACTTTAAAATGGCGGCCTTCAATTTTGCAAAGAATAGAAGGAGAGAAATGATCGGGCCACCGTGATAGAGATCTTAATAAAGACTCTATTAGTCAATCCATACATATGTAAGTATGTAATGAACATTCATTAACCAGCCATCCAATTCCAGTAAATAATTTTTTTTACAATTTATACTGTACATTGAACTAAAAGGAGGAAGTGTTAGAGTAACATCCGTTACAAAAGCAAAATTCCACTACTGAACCGGGTGAGCCACTGCAATTTCCTCTGACTCTCCCACGGAAAGGCTCGCTCTCGCTCTCTCTCTCTCACCTTAGCAAAGAGGCTAAACCTACACCTTTCAAAGAGATCTCAGTCGGCGGTAAAAACACGACCCTCACAAAGCCATTAAGAAGAAAAGGTTTTTATTTTACTCCTCTTAAGGACCACCGCTACCACTACTTCCGACTCAACTATTCATTCCGAAGAAGATGAACTTGTAACAGATGATCATCTCTCTCTCTCTCTCTTTTTCTGTCCAGCATACTCTCCTCTTGTTGGATTTGGTTTCCATTAAAACGAACGCCGTTCTGTCCTCTGTCTCTTTTCTTCCTTCCTTCCTCCCGACCTCCCCGCTCCCCGAGCCATAACAGTGTGTAATGGATCATCCTTTTCAAGAGACATTGTTATAAAGCATTCAGAGTTGTTTGTTCATTCATGACAAGAATAAAAATGTTTTCAACAAAAAAAAGAAGAGAAGAAGAAGACGACGAACACGATGAAGACGAAGACATAAAATTATGAAATTAAGTGTTACCAATGCTTTAAATAACACAGGTATGTGTCACTCAGACTTATGTACTCAATGACAGCTCGGTACGCTAAACAGTTAAGTATAATAGCAATAAACACAGACAAAAAACCCATGTCAGTTGGTGTTCTTTCGCTGGCACTCTGGTGCCTTTCTGCCAGCTACCCGTGCCTACCCGGGGCACTCACCGCGAACGGACACTGTCTGAAACTGTTTGTACACACCCCAAGTGTCAACACGCACGAGCACCAGAAGGGTACGTTTCACCTGGGAGAGAGAGAGAGAGAGAGAGAGAGGTAGAGGGAGTAGGGGGAGGGACTGCGAAAAATGCGAGAACTGCCTGACACCCGGTAGGGTCTCCACCGTGTGACAACCTGAGGATTTTTGAATGCTTTTTACAAATCAGTGCAAGGACCGCAGGTAGGTAATAAAGACATCCTTTCAAAACAACAACAACAAAAAATGAAAATTAACATTTGAATTTACCTAAAACTTTTATAAAACTATTATTTGGCTGTTGCAATGCCGACATTTTCTCTTTCTTCTCTCGGCACTTGTTTGGGTTCCTTACCTCACCCTGGAAGTAGTTTCTCTATGTCCGTTTTTCTTTCCCAGGGTGACAATTTAATGTTAAACTATCGAAGGTGAAACCATTTCTCTATTTCTATCTCACTCCCGTTCCTCCCCTCCCTCCTCTCCCCTTCCCTCCTCGCTCCATTTATATCTCCTTAAAGAAACAAAGGCGTTCGACGGCCATTAATATTCAGTCACCGGAGACTTGAGGATTCGTTTTTATAGGTCATTTTTTAATGGTAATATATAGGCTAGGGCACGTCTCCCGGAATGGTCACAAAAACCCAAGTTAGTCACCGCGGAACCAAAGCATGTCCTTCTGGCAAAACTTTTTGCTGGCACACACAAGTTGCACAACGAGAAGAGGTTTCGTAATTAATTTGCCTATTAGATGACAAATAATTAACATTTAGGTAGAGTACTAATTTATGTAAATGCTGTACGAGTGTCAAACAATAAGATAACTTGTGTCTTTGAGGCATTTTCTACCACAGAACTTGGAACTTGTCTCGTGTTTTTTTTACGCAAAAGCACACGATACTCGTAATGATTATACACAAGTACTGTGTACTTTGGAATATACATAAGTTTCAACAGATTATAAGTTATTAACATTTAGGAATAAAATAAATGATTTGTTTGTACAATAATAAAACTTTTATACGCAATAGTTCAAGTTAGTTTTCAACTCTCTTCGGTTGTTACAAAGATAAAGTTTACTAAATTAACCGTCTTATTATTAAAAATTCACTGTTGTTTTGCTTGTTGGTAATTTAAAGATCAAGAACAAGATGTGAGCAACACTAAAATAATTAAACTTTCGGTTTGGAATTATCTTTTTCCTTTAGTAAAAAGTAGAAAATAATAAAACCAACAGTTGGTAAGAAGCAATTATGAAACCTGAACTTGAAGTACGACAAGTTAATAATTTCAATTATAATCCATGTTTTCAAGGAGAAAAATAAGAGTGGTTTATAATATGAATATTAATTTATAAATTCTAAATAATATTCAAAGTATATAAATGCATGTGCAGTTTCCAATTGCACTTTCATCACAATGACAGAATTTTCGTTGCTTTTTGTGTTTTACAATTTTGATTCCCTCAATGAAAAAATATTTGTTTTGTGCAGCAAAAATGATATACAAATTATTTTATCCTACAATTACAGTGCTCAGGAAAATTATATTATCTAACCAAGTTCTTTAGCAAATCTTTATGTATTTTCAATTGATTTCCTTGGGAAACAGACTTCTTTAGTTTTGCCCTTCGCTTCTTTTCACAAGGAGGACCAGTAATATTTTTTATTATAAAGATATTTATTCTGTTACTATAATTAGTATAAATGTAAAATACGTCGATACTAATGACACGTGGTCATTAATTTTCATTGCGAAATATTAAAATGGAGCAAGTGAGAGTGGTTTTGGGTACTAAATCTGTGTACTTTTATTACCGTGTTATTTTTGTATTAATAATTTTAATATATAAGAAATGTTATACATATATATATGTGTATGTGTGTATGTGGATTTCATTACGAAGGGAACAAGAACGAGGAAATGCCCGAGTTCAGCTTAGGACCCTCGTCAGGACCTTGTTGAACCCCAAAAGGAAAGAAATTCAAAATTGAACTCAAGTTGTTGAGTGCCACCCATTCGTAAAAACTAAGTTTATGTATCAGATAAAATGTAAAAGATATAGACAGAATGTAAAAGAATGACAGAAGCACCGGTCGGGGAACATCTGTCTCACTCACAGCACTATCTTCACTATTGGTAGTTTTATTTTTTGACGATGGCAGTCCACGGAATAAATCGCTTTCGTTGCTGTTAAGCAACAATAAGAGAGACTTACGCCCATTACAAAAGGATGATCCGAATAGTTTAATACGATACTTTCTGCGTCATTTGGATTCGATCAGGAAGGCAGTGTCACATGGATGAACCGTACTTGATAGGACATGTGTCCACCCATCTTAATAGTCAAAAAATATTTGCATTAAACACCAATAAATGCATAACAGTTGACATGAATGTGCGAAGAGCTTCACCTGCTACCGAGGAACATAAAGGTTGAGAGCCTTTATCAGAGAAATTATGTACTTCTTAAAAGTTTAAGATTTAATAATAAAGTGGTTACCGCAGCATAGCTTTAATAAAATTGAGAAATATTTTGTGTATCTTGGTAACTTAAAAACTTATGTAGAAGAAAATGAAGAAGGAATTACCACATTATTGAAATTTAGGTAATTATTAATAATAACGTTTTGCCGGATTCTACTTCTCCCTCTCTCTGCAGTTAAAAGGTGGCAACAGGAGAAGAAGAAAATGTCTGAAATTAAAATTGGTACTCTGTGTTATGTACAGAAAATGTTAAAGAAAAATTTAAAACTTGTCGGTTGCCAACAACACACAGAACGTTTAATTAAACCCGGAATGAATGTGAACTCTGAGTTCATTAACTATGAAACGTTAAAAGTTTTTTTTCTGCGTTTCAGCTAGAGGAGAGCACACCTTGGCAACCGTAGCCTCTCTCTCTCTCTCTCTCTCCCAAGTGTGTGTGGAAATATTTTAAAGAAAGTGGCTTCAACTTAATATACTTCACTTCTACATCAGAAACAAGTCAATTTAATTCAAGATATGATAATTCATGAAACCGCACTCGGTTTCCATGACTAATTTCCCTCATCATTAAAGCAAAACAATAAAAATAATTCTACCGGAGCCTCGTTCTTTTCCTTTTCTTCTTCCACGTCTTCTAACCTTTGTTTTTACACATTTCGTATTGTGACCCGTTCTGCCTGCTTCCTTCCACAGCTGCCACAGCCCCTCACCACTTTTATTTCAGGTTCAAAGTGAAATTTTAACTCCGGCACCTCGTGACAATCGAAGGTTTCAATGGAGCCCACCCGCTCTGCACCACCCCCTCCCGCGGACCTCATTTGAGGAGCCACCACATTGTGTGGTACGTAAACGGTAACTTCCACTTCTTCTGTTGTTGGTGATGGCCTTTTATCAAAAGGAAAAGAAATGTTCAAGTGGGTGGTCTCGGTATCCATCAATCTGTTGTCTCAGTGGGCATTCCAAAGGACCAAGTGCTAATTATATTAGACCCCGCTGTATACTAATGACTATAAAATTATTCAATCTTAATATTATTCTCAAAAGGACTCTAAAAAGCGCACGTCTCTGACGTTGTAAAAAGAAAACTATTCTTCTGCTTCCGTCCGTCTGCCTGTCCACGAGATCTCCTACAAAATTAATGACAATGTTCACAAGTTGTACGAAGGGCCCAGTCGAAAGCAATGAGCAATCCTAGAGATAGAAATAGATAGATGGTTTTTATACGAGAGAATAGAAAAAAAAGGTTCAACTACGACTTTTCAACATGTGAGGTAGCTTAAAAATCTTTTTTTTTTCGGTTGGGATTTTCGTTTGATGGCTTTATAATCCCAGCGTACCGTTTGATAATTGAAAAATTATTACTTCGTTCAAAGGTGTTTATGTGTGTGTGTGTGTGAAGGGGTGTGAGTGTGTCTCTGTGTGTCTGTGAGCCCGTGAGCAGCATAAAGACACTGGCAAAAGGTCACAAGACAGTTTGTCAATCACAATTACTTTTCTGACTGCAGAATGACTAAATGATAATTCTATTTCCATTGTTTGCCTGTGAATGGGTCTCTTCTCAGTTGAGTACAGATAATTATCCGTGGTAGATAAATTGTATTTACATTGTATTGTATGTGTGGATCGTTGCGCTCTGTTCGTTGACATTTGACTCCGTTCCACAACAAGAAATTAATTGCATTTAAATTTTCCACCAACAAAAGTACGTGTTGTACAACATCGAGTGTTACAGACAAATTTACAATAATAAAAGACTCATTTACAATAAATATTTATACCATTTCATTAAGTATTTTATGTCAAATCTTAGCTACGTAATACCTGCACAAAATAAAGTATTATTTAATAATTAGGAGGTCACAAAATTGTCATCAAACTTTGGTAAGTCGTGAGTTATAGAAATAAATAAATTATCCGAGTCAGGGGGCTTCATCAATAATTTATTTATTTAGTGTATTTATTGTTAGTTATTTAAGTAAGTAGGGACAGATGCGACGATGCGAAACACAAAATGTTTAAATTTATCTGTCGGTCTCCCAACCCTACAATGAGAAGCTTAGTCAATTTGGGAATGCTGAAATGGAAAAAAAGAGAAGTCTCTGTACGCTACCCCTTGTAGTTCATTTGTTATAACTTTAAAACTAAGTGAATTAGATAACTTAATTATCAGTTGGGTAACAAGTAAAGCAGCACACAAGAGAAAGAAGGAATAATATATGTTCATCTGCCGGAAAACTCCCTCAGGTACTCGTCAAAGTACTCAACTTGTTCATTTCTGGTTGAGGGGAACTCTCCCTAATGAGAAAGAGAGAGAGAGAGAGAGAGAAAAAAAATAAACAAATAAAGTCAAAAATAAAAAAAATTCAATTTAATATAATATGCAGTAATAACAGTAATGATAAGGTGATGGGAGAAAAATAGATCCTAAATTAGTGAGGGGGGGTGAACAAAAAACTTGTAGATTTGATTAATTTTCTAGTCGTGAGGTGTCTATTTCTGACGACTGAGTTCCCAGGCCTGTGAAATGAAGGTGTTACCGTTGTCCAAGGTAGTGATTTTCTGGCCGCCAAAGGGGCCCAGGGCCACGAGGGGGCGTGCCACCGCATCTGGTGTTGGAATGTAGCTCTATAACGATCGCATTCTATAAGGTGATGCTGCATAAATTTTTTTTCCTCTTCTTTTCTTTCTATTTTGTGAGGAGCACTAGACTCTCCCTCTGACTTTTCTCTAATTCTGTCTAATTCTGATTCAAAATAAGAAAAACACAAAACTCCCTCGAAGTCAGTTGCATTGTTTACTATGTCATTCATGTTGTCACCTCACAATTTTACTATAAGTACTATATTTTATTATATATATTGCCCCTCATATTGAAAAGCTCAGAAGTTATATTATAATTTTCCGCGTTTACCTACTTATTACCTTGACGTATAATATTGTAGTGCAAGTAAAATATTCTTGATCACCCATGTAACTTTGATGTTAAACAGAATTACAATTTTTAACTGAATTTTTAATAAAAAAAAGTCACACAACCAACAGAATGATTAGCTTAGAAAGGTTTCAGCATATTTATATATATAAATAATATTTTGTAGATATTTTAATTAGTAATTAACTTCTTCATTATTTGAAATATTATTTTCAAGTTCAAGCAAGAGATGATTAAAATTGATGGAAGGATTCGACCGCAGACTTACAGTAACTTCTGTTGTTTAGGACGATTTTATTATACTTTGTTTCCGTCAATTAGCAGTAAGAACTGTGTAATTGTAGTAATTATTTGTCATAATTATGTTGAACAAGTTAAGAGCCACTTTAAAGAGAAGATATAAACCCAACTTGTCAAAAGATTCACCCTCTGTTGTCACATCAGTTTTAAAATATATGCAGGCGACATAACACCAGAATCAAATAATTTAGTGTGTTTTATAAAATCAAATAACAAGCTGTAGGGAAAATAAGAAATCACTAAGGTACGCGGCGTACAATTTCCTGCAACGCAACACAAGTTACGACTTCAATTATTTATGTTACCTTGAGTCAATCACAGAATGTCGTGAACCTTCCGTGACAAGATTCGTCAGGTACGGAAAGGAGGAATGCTGGGAAGAATGCCGAAAAAGAATTTCTCGACTCCGCGTGTGTTCCATCCATTTTTCTTCGTTTTCCTACATCCTGCCTTTCCGATTTATTGATGTGTGGAAAAGTCAATTGAGTAAAGCTCACGAGAGAAGGCGCTCGATAATATTTCAATGTCCACATGGGCCCATAGGGCAGTAGGCCTCTGATGAGAGGAAGGAAGAGCTAATGAAGGAGAAAAGAAAGAGAGAGAGAAAGAGAAAAAAAAGTGCGCAAAAGTGCAGTACAACAGATGTGAAAAAGACCTCACACGGCGGCTCTAACATACCTGGATAAAGCGCCTTGAGTCAAGGATTGCCGGCAAGGATCTTTATTAACTATTTGGAAACGATTACACCTTTCTTCTTTAAATTATACCCCAAGGTGTCTGAAAATTGACTGTTCTACTAAACCTCCGTGGTCTTTCACGCTTTTCAACTTTGCCATATATTTCTTCGTCGTCGTCTTCTTTTTCGTTTTTTTTTAAAGAAAGCTATGAGCCTGAATGAATCAGGTACACGTACACACACACACACACACACACACACACACACACACACACACAACACGCGCGCACACACACACACACACAGAGCCAGGTTTTGCCGTTGGGTTACTACCCATGGGTTGACTACCCAAATACCTCTATTTCCAAGGTGGGTGTTGAAAAATATAAAATTTTCCGGGTGAACACGGTGGAACGGAAACCTCTTGATGATCTCCATTGTTGTCTTCAGATGTTGAGGACCATGAAGAAGAAGAGTCATGTTTTTCGAGGAGGATTTTTTCAATCAGTCTTGGAACGAAATTCAGACTTACAGGAGACGTTTAAATTCAATTCTTGACTAATTAAATTGAAATTTAAAATTTTGTAATTGACAGTGCCATCGAAAAGTCTTTATTGTCGTGGTTCATGGGTTTTCTTATACTTTTCGTGCTTCTACTTCTTTTCTTTCAACTTTCCGTTGTTGTTCTCATTCATAACTTTCAACGCGTACTTTGTCATATCAGATTTTACTTTGTTAACCGTCAAATTCATTTCCCTTGAAGGAATTTACATTCAGTGGTTACAGTGATACTTGTGCACTACTCACGGACTTTGTCGTACAATAACTAACCTGATGAAACAATAATTTTATTCGATTCATAAATATGATGAACCGGCATATAATAGTTTAGTTAACAGAAGTGACCGTTTTCTGAATGAATTGACTGACTTTCAACTTTCCAAATTGGAGAATAAAAACTGTTTACTTTAATTTACTTACATGAATTTTCAGAAAGCGGATAATAGCGAACAAAATAGGCAAATAAAATGTTTAAAAATCCGACTCGGGTCCCTGGAATGCAGCCGGGAAAAGGTTCAAACCCGTGGAAAATTTCAAATCAAACTGATATTTAAATATTACAAATTTTCGTATATTACACGTCTTGGGTATTTTACGACTATTACCAGGCCGGATTACAGGGTTCCTGGAGAAATAATTTTTCGTCTATGCGTTCGCCATTTGTGGAAACATTTCCTTAATGTACACGATCAACTTGCATATTCAATTGCCCCGTAATTATTTGGAAATTTAAATGTCAGTCCGGCCAACAGGCGTATTTTGTCTTAATTTCTTCCGACTTCCAGGGAGAAGAAAAGAATCAAGTCCAACATTCTTTTCTCGCATCTTCCTAATTGCAGATGCGATGGTAAACGCCTTCGCCTTTGCAAATACATAGATACGCATTAGCGTCGCTAAACGACCACGGGAAAGAAGACAAGAAGAGAAAAAAGAAGATCAAAAGAAGTGAAAGATTGAGAAGATGAAGAAAAAAACCAATTTGAACGCTTAACGCCGGGGGTTAATTATTAAATTACGGTGTAAACTGTTATGTGGAATGTGTCAGGTACCTGCCTGGTACTTCTCTCGAATGCCAAAAAGATACTCGTCTCCCCCACAATGATGCCACCCTGTGGGAAAATCACCTCGGCACATTGTCAGATGAAAATGATTTAAACGAAGCCATACGTTCAAGGGTGTCATTTGCCAGGGATGAAATGTATATTATAACATAATTCATATTGAAATCAATTTCTGTTCATTCATCTGAAGGAGAGAAAATGGCACTTGTCTGTTTTGTCGAAGGTTGAACGTTCAGAAGCCGTGCGTCTAATAAAACCGTGAATAATACCACAAATAAACGCAACATATCGTTTTTGCTGGTCTGATTAAACTTATTTATTAATTAATAAACTATTGAGTTTCAGTTATGTAACATGCAATTATAATATATGATTATTAATAAATGATTTTTAAACTAATCGACGTACCCCTAAGTTCCAAATATTGTCAACTTGTTCATTGTTTAGGGTAATTTTTATTCGTACAATAAAAATCGATCAGAATTGATCGGATTCGGATCAAATCAAGCGTTCGGGGCATTTGTACAATGTGAATTTTTATGTTTCAGGTAGATTTCCTGACTTCAATTTATTTCTGTGAAAGTTTTTAACTCGAAGCCAACTTCCGTGAGCAGCCCAACGGCATTCCTCAACGATTTTCCATACTTCCAATATTCTCTTTGTGTGAGATTTAACCTGATTTTCCATTGGGCGTTGTATATATTAAAAACCAATTGAAGTTCTCTGCCAGAACCCCTCAATGAGTTTCCTATATTGTTGTTGATTACAATATTAGTCAAGTTTAATTTGATTTGCGCGTGTGCGTCCACCGTCACGACTATTCGTTATGGACCATATAAACTCCTTTTTAATATATTGGAAATCTTCTTTTCAACGTTTGTTTTTAATGTCCTCCCGAAGTCGATTACGTCGTTCGAATGCTGACGGTTTTTGAGTTATTTATCCAGGGGCAAAGTTGTAAATTGTTTTCCAGGCTTTTCAGTTCACTTCGGAGACGTCCCCGGTAGTGAAATACGACGGCTTTGAAACAATTTATTCTATCCCACATCCGACTTGGTCCTTTTGTTCATGTCCTCATGGAATTTTCAATGTTTGTGGCCTTCTGATTGTGCCGTTTTATTGCCGGTCAGAAACAGAGGACAGATGTTGAGAAAATATAGGAAATTTTCACGCCACAAAATAACAATGGGAATGGAGTAGAAGCAGTAACCAAGAGCAGTCGTGACAGCCTACATCAGTCTAGTGTAATGCTACAAACGATGGTGTGGCATAGAATTCTAGGTGAACAGAGGCACAGGACACCAGGACACAAATAATCAGGTTGGAAATGCCAAAAAGTAACTAAAAATAAATAATTATATACATCGACACAAGGTATAAAACTGCTTGTAATACTTCCCATAGGTAGAACTTTGCTTTTATGTGTAAAATAGTGAAGTTTCCACTATTCTTAACTTTAATTCCAATAAAAATGTCACATATTAATGATGTGTATCTATGAATAAGTATAATCTAAACCTCCATCAGTTCGGGAGGTCACTGCCCACCGGATGGGAAGTAACTTTTAACGCATTGATTGAATTTCAATTATGTCATAAACCAAGTAAAAACGTTCAAATAATTTGAAATACGTAAATGTAACAAAATTACAAAAAAAACAAAATCTCTCGTGTCAAATGTCAAATTCATCGCTTTGATCATCCGATTTATGGAGATTATTAAAATAACTCTGCTGACAAAAGGTGTAATCCTTTGCTATTGTGAAACGAAATTGAATTTCTATTAATTTTTAATTAATTTCTATTGATTAACGGTCTACATTGACAACACCAAGATGTACATTTATAATAACTTATATTAAGTTTGAAAGAAAAGAAAAAGAGTGAGAATTTGGTTACCACCAGGTATTTTTATGCGAAAGTTCTAAGAGCCACAGGGAAATATTTGACGGGTACCAAGGAACTCGTTTGTACGAGTACCGGGTGGGGTTGTTAACAAACAGTTTCAGAAGTGCAACGAGCACAATGACGCAGAGACAGTTACGCGATACAAACGTGAAGGGATGTACAAGATCTGTATAAATAAGATCTAAAGATCTCTTCAGATTCCTTCATCAATACGACTGCTATTAATTCGGGTGATGGTTCCTCATCCTAATGTACGAATGTTTATGTAGCGGGCGTCAATTTCGTAGGGCACACTCGACAATCAATGAGATCTTTCACATCTCCACGTTGCATTATCATCACTTTGCTAAGTATTAATAGGTAACGACCGGTTATTGATACCAACAATAGGTACTCTGATTCATCTCACTCGGTCCTTCTCCTCCTCCCCAATGAGTCCTTCCTACCGTCAATTCCAATTGCATTCCAATTGTCCCATCAACACCCGGCCCTACACCTCAGAGCTCATGTCCAAATTAATCGGGTCCGAGTGGGTCAAAGGTTCGAAAAACAAAAAGACCGTATCGACGGAATCATTTCTAATTTCAGGTTCTCAGGTGTCTCTCTGAGTGTTTCTCAGGTTTCTACCTCACGCGGTGGCGCTAACCTCCCCTTCCCGAGGACACTCCCATCCATCTTCGGTGCTCCTTTTGTTCTTTTCTTTTGTCCACCGGATCTCTCTCACTCTCTTTCTCTCGGCACTCACTCTGGAATTTCCACCGAATGTCCGGACACAATGGTACCCGGGTCTCTAATAACGGACTTTACAAAGGGAACATGCAGGGTGGTTTGGGGTAATTAGTCCACCCCCGAGTCCTCTCCCCGAAACACAGCAAAAATCCTTTGTTTGTGTCTGTGTTCAACCCTTTTTTTTACTTCATTTGCACTGGCTCTCTGTGGCCTCTCCACCACCCCATGTCCTCTGTAACTGCCCCTAAGACAAAGAGGTTTTTTTATTGAACTAATTTTTGTTCAGTGAGGACAAACCAAATCAGCTTTTCTCTCATCTCCCTTTATGTTTTTTGTACGTTTTAATCTCTGTTTTGTTGTTTTCTATATATTTGTCTAGTCTCCTACTTGTCTATGATTTTTGTCTAATGAAGCGTTCAAATACAGGGGCGAAACACCCCGGGGCCGTGCGAAGACCCTGCGGATGCATCGGACACATTTCATCTGTAGTTTGCTCTAATTTGCTGCATAGAATTTAACGTGGGAAAATGCTTAGTAAATATAAAACATAATTGCACGAATAGACAAATGATATTTTAAGTAAGATAAACTTAAATGTACGATCCCTAACCAAAACGTAACTTAATTGTTACCTTACTGATTTTAGTATAATTTTCTTATACCAAGCTTAGTCTATTGGTTTGCACTGTATATTTTATATATTATTATTGCCTAAAGTATCAATTATTTCATACATATATAATTTAACCACATTGTTAAGGCATTTTTTAAGAGTACATGTACATTTGTGCTCTCTCATTGAGAAAGGTTTAGATCTGTAAATGATTTTTAATAATAACAACACTGGTCAGACTCAACAGTGTTTTCTTTGTTTGGAGACAAATGTCGTTCGATTTCATTTCATTGTAAAAGGCGTCAATGGTTTTTCATTTCATACATTTTATTTTTTGCATATTCTATAATTAGTCAGTCACAATTCAGAAGTTGGTCAGTTAACAATTCGGGACGAATATTTCGCGAAGTAATTGTTTCAGGTTCATTCAATACTTCTACTTGGTCAATTTCTTTTGTGACTCTGGTCCTTCGAGCATTTTACACACGCGTGCCCATTCATGTTAGCCGTTAGTTCTTAAACAGCTACATAAGCGAAATGGCGCCAGCACACACATATATATGTGTCACAATATTGTATAAGTATTTAAGCATACTTGTAGAAAATTAATTAATTGTAGTTTAAAGTGATAAGTCACTCGATAGAGAATTTATTCAATTCTATAGTTGTTATGTCACATGTATGCAATCGAGTAATTCCATAAAGTGTAACACGTACATAAATAAATAACAGTGAAATAAAGTCAATCTTGAAAAAAGATGTAACCTCATTTCAACGCAGGCATCCAACGGAAAGACTACACGAGTACACTGGTACCAACCCGATTTCAGTACGAACTTAAATTTGGTGTCGTTCACCGGGTTCTTGTTTTAATGGAGGACATAAATTTAATTTGGACTTTTGTCCTTGTTAAACCAAGTTAAAACAAATTTTTAACCTCCCTCGCCCGTGCTCAAACACGCTGCTTTTCATTTTGACTAAGTGGTAACATCAGGTGTGCCTGTGCGTACCTGAGCTTGTCTCTGTGCCATTCGTTTGTCCGATGCGTGCACGTAACAACATAAATTATGTTCTGCTGCCATAAATTGTGCACCACTTTCACTCCTCAACAAGAAGTGTCACAGAGGCCTCTCATCTGGTCAGATCATCTCAACTCTGTCTTTTGCCCTCGACTTCATCCTTCTCCTTTTATATTTTCTTACATTGAGCTACTAAGGCCAACTAGAGGCCAACCATCGTCTATTCTTTCACTGCTCTTTGTCTTTTTTGTGGCGTCCGTAACTCAATTGCATGCTTTTCCCTCAAGCTCATCTATTTTGCACTTTGTTTTTGCCTCTAATTGAACTTATTTCCTCGTTCCTCCTCCCTTTTTTTCCTTTACTCTTGATACTTTTATTACTGAGGAATCCGTTCTTGAATTTTTCCTTCTTGACGAGTCATTAAACGATTTCTACCCAAATGCCGTCGGGAAAGCTCGCTTCTTGTAACAAAAACGAAAAAAAACCTCACGACGTCGTGCACCCGTACCTGGATAATAATATGTAATTAACCCGCCGTTATACATAAACACGTCACTTCTCATTGTTAATAAATTATAACATGAAAAATTTTTCAAAGGCATAAAATTCAAAACGTGCAGGAATCCGGTTTTTGTTTGAATTCGCAGGGATTTTTTGAAATTCGTCCCTTGAAAGGTTGGGCCTCTCCTTTTGCCAAAAATATTTCGTAATCTACCTATGTACATTATGGATTGTTATTAAACCACTCATTGCCTTTGTTGTACCATGTCTGTGTGTCTGTGTGTGTGTGTGTGTGTGTTCACCAAATAACATTGTGACTTATTTTGACTTGTTAACATGTTTTTGTTGAATGTCAATCATTCAATTAATAGATACTTTTATTTTTATAATTTGATATATATAAATTGCATTACCAGTTTAAAATAATAGTTAATATTGAATTCGTAGTTTATAGTTCTTGAACGTTCTTTAGTATATTTGAAAATATAAATTGTACGGAAATAAACTGTATTTGATAAAATACATTTTATCATTTTGTGGTCTTTTTAGGTGTTTTCGTTTACAACGAGTGTTTGTGTGCTTAAAATGTAACAGAAATATTATTGCATTTTATCTCTAAATATTTAATTACTAATAAGTGTAGCACCTAGGTTTCTATACACAAAATTTTTATCCACTTTTTTGGAAGATGGAGAAGGTACACTATGTGCAGCATCAGAATTGAATGACAACAACGTGAGTGAGAAAAAAATAATGAAATGAAACCGTTCAGGTACGTCTCAGGTGGGCCCATTGAAAGCGGCGGGGTCTTCTCCTACTTTGAGTTCCCCGTTCGAGGAAGGGAGGGGAAGGTATGCGTACCTGTGTGGGGATGGAAGAGAGAGGGAAGAAGGCAGTGGGGAGCCCCCACAACTTTCAACATTTCGGGAAAACCGAACCTGAATCTTTTGGTATTTTCCGCCGCCTCGCAGAGTAAATCGACTTGACAGGTACGTTTTTTGTACCTTCTTTTTCTCTAAACTGACATATTTCTCTCTCTTTCTCTCTCTCCTTTCGTAAACCTCCGCTTTTCAGCTCTCTCTCTGCAGCTCGCACCAATAATTTTATAAATAATGGTTAAAGGGAATTGTAACAATAATACATAAAAAAAGAGAGAGAGAGAGACAAAGACAGGGAAGGAGAGAGGGAGAATATAAAAAAGGAGACGTACAGATAGTAAAAAAGAGAGAGAGAGAGAGAGAGAAACTAATCTTCATCAATGAAACGATTTGTCTATTGGATTATTGTTGATTTGTGAGATGAAAATGCGAAGGAGACTGTTGATTGGACCTCACAAACGTGAAAAAAGAAGGGAGGAGGATGCTGCATAGGACCATCACCAAGTTATCTCGTGGATGATGATGACAATGATAGTGATTTCGGAGTGTCATTTAACAGTTAAGTTGCTTTTTTCTCCATTTATTTTTTATCATTAAAAAGTACATTCTCTCTGTCTCTCTTCCTCTCCGTCTCGTACAAAACGCATGCACGCACACAAAGCGCAAAAAACGCAGGCAAAACGGACATCTCGCACTGTTGACATTTCAAACGAACGAACGAGTCATTCAAGTCAAACATGAATTATGAGACGCTCCAACATTCAACAGGAACTACAGAAAACCGACGGTGAACACCAGAATCAGCAGTATTATCATTGGCAGCGACGTCGTCTTCGCGGTCATCACACTGTCATCAACATCACACAGTGACCGGTCGAAAGTTGAAACTTCGTCATCACTTATGGTTCTTGTCAACGATCGCGTTTTCTTTCAATTTTTCCCGGCTGTTCGTTCGAGAGGACATTTTGTGACGGGTCCGCGACCGGAAACGGAAATTCTCGACGGAAGTAGAACGATACCGTGAAAGAGGAAATAATTTGTTAGTATGAAAATGGTGACCTTTCTCGGGGGGGAATTTTGTCGGACTGTTTCTCTACGCATTTTCAGTCATTATTTTTGGAAAAGGGACTAATCAACAGGTGGAAATTGGAGGAAATGCTCTGGAGCATCTGGCTGATGGTTTACATGTCATACGATATACGATACAGGTGAGTCTTTATATTAATAAAATTGCTCGAACAATCTCGTACAACTTTCACGGCGAGAATTTACAGGTTTGGTACTTTGCCAACTCTTTTTCACCTGTTCCCATCAGTTATACCGGTATACATATCATACATATTATGATAATATATATAATAACACCGATAAGCGCGTACACTTTAAAAATTCAATTTTTTTTTTTACGAAAGTGATCGTTCACGTTCACATGAAAATCAATTAATTTAAACATAAAACGACGCTGATATACGACACTAAAGTTGGTTTTGTTTAATGTTACCCTTTAAATATTTATTTATATTGTGATTTAAACTTATGTACACCTGCCTCTGTGTGTATCCGTGTAAACAAACCATCACATGGGATTATCCATTTCTCATGAGAATTTAACCTCGAAAACTTAAAGTGACTTTCGATATTAAACTTAATATTTTTCCCCGTATGCTTTTTAAAATGTTTCGCACGATGATAACGCAGAACATTTTCCGGGAGTATATTTTGTCATTATATATATTATTTATGACTTAATAATTTGCATGGCCACAGTTGTCGACTCCTTTCAATCAATTTTTTTGTGTTTTTCGGATCGCTTCCGTTCCGTCAAGGATCGCAATAACCGGAGTTGACTGAGACGAGATCAGGGAGTGATCCGAGAGCAAGATGTAGCATGTATTATTGAACTTTTATAGAGTTGTATATTTCAACGACATGGGTTTTAAAATAAGTACCGGGTTTACTATGTTCGGGTTCATCATGTCGAGTGAAATATGTTTGTAAATTATAAAAGTATCCGTCGCCATAAACGACAGAAATTCTGTATATTTTTCGGGCGGTACCATTTACTTCAATCCATTTCAATAGGTACGTTACAAAAGAACTGCAGAAACAACGACTCCACAGAAGTTGAATTCATGTTTGTGTCATTGAAATATTATGTTTCGTCGACATTATTATTACATAATAAAATTTCAATATAAGCATTGGTCCAATCACCTCACAGTGCGCTTCGTACAGCGAATGTATAGCTACAGAAAAAGAGTTATTGTACATATAAAAGCAATATCAATAATAAACAAATAAACTAATTTGAAAGAAGTGTTCATTACTTATTAATTAAACGTATTCGGTCTCCATTTTCTGTGGTGTTTCCCCGCGTTTGACGTTATAAAATTGAAAGTGTTAATTTTTGTTAAGTTGATAAATTATGTGCTTTTTGACAAGTGTCAGAAAGGTAAACAGAACAACCTGTGACATCCGGCACAAGGTTCCTCGTCTTTGTTTTTGGGTGAAAAAAAAGGATTTCAAAACTCAGTCCTCTCCCACGGAAAAAGTATTTAGTTAAGATTATATACGTTTTTACTTACGTTTTAAACCTTTAAAATGTATAATAAATTGTATTTCCTCATTGAACAACGTCTAATATTACGTTTACTCAAGTTTGTATTAAGTTCATTTATGATTCAAGTCAACTCGTTTGTCTCTTTCGTTGTCATCAGAAGCAAAGTAACTGTCTGTGGTGTTATCGTTTGTTAGCGGTCGTTTTATTACAGAAATTACGGTCGGCTATTGATACAGATGTTATCACGAATTTATTCTACATCGATTATCGAATATAAAAAAAAGATATTTATATAATTTTAATTCAACACGTTGTGTTACGTCCGCTAATGGCAAACGAACATATTCAATTAGGAAGATAAACCTTTGGGTTTTCATATATAGTTTTACGGGTTGTTGCCGACGGATCCGGTAACACCGGCTCATCATCATCTTCTACTTCGACTTATTTTATTTCTATATTTGTCAGTGTAGTTTTAATCCCTTTTTATATTTATTGCATTTTCTTTTCTATTAAATCCTCTACTGTTGTTTTGTTTACTGTTTGTTCCCCAGTTTCCTCGTCTTCTTTGTTGGATTTGTCAACATTTCGTACCGTTGGTCATATGGTTCTAGGCTTGTTACGTGTTGTATAACCAAAGTATTTGTTTTTTACTTTCCTACAATGCCTTCACACTACTTACGTATATTTCTCATGTTTCATGTCCTCTCTTGTCAATTAATTTTCTGTTAGTGACGATCCTACGTGCGAAAGCTTACTGACGGGATGTTGGGATCTTGAAAAACGAAATGCCTGCCTGTAGGTATGACAAAAACACACAAATACACCGATGGATTTTTCTTTTTGATCTGGTTAATATGTCCTACCTGTCAAGATAAGATAGAAACTCGTTCGAATGTAAAGAAAGGAATTTTTGCCGCGAGTAAAGAAATTCCTCAGACTCGGATTAATTTTGCTTAAAATTTAACATAAAATTTAATTAGGTCTAATAATTTCTTAAGCGGGAGAACTACGAACCGTGACAGGTAAATCATCAAAAGAAAGGTATCGTGCAATACTAGAAACATACAGCAATAAAAATACTCATGGTGAACTACAAGTTTAATTCTTCCACGCCACACTCAGCAAGTGTAAAACTAAAAGCAGTAAATGATAAAAACCACACCGATAATTAATAATACATAATATGGCAACCAGTCCGTAAGCAGTACAACAGTACTATTATTACTATAATTTTTTCTGTTATTCATAAAACCGAGCAAGAGAATTTCATGATTTGCTTTCCTTAAATATTTTATCTGTTATTAGTAAAATAATTTTAGTGTATATGTTTTTACTCCAGTATTCCTTTCTCTTTAATAATAGTCCTATGTTACAACTAAAAATTGCTATCGCTTTCTACGAATATTTACACTTTTTTTATCAGACTCCATAAATAAAAGGTCCACACCCATCACCTAATACGATGTAATACGCATTGAAGCAAAGTATTGCAATTGATCAAATTATAGTGTGAGTAATGAAACGTCTGTTGTCGTAAGTGAAACAATTCAAAAAGTATTAACATGTTTAATTTAGCGTGTTATTAATGTATTAATTACTGTTTCCGGTTGATTTATTACGTGAACGACCGGCGTTTTCTTAAACGATGTAACAACGAATTAATAATTAAATTATTGTGTGTGTGTTTTAGTGTGTAATAAAACAGATTGTTGGTGTGCTGTGTGAAAAAGAACCCAAAAAACAGGCTCGGGTATTTGTTAAAATGTAAAGGAGGCCCCCCGGGGCCTAGTCGGGGCGGTCCGGGTGCATTTAATGAATTATTAATTATTTTCGGTGGTTTCCTATCTCTCTGATTCACCGACAAAAATGGAAAGCTCGTCAGGAGAAAGCAAGACAAGGCAAAACTTCTCCGTCTTTCGCAGACAAATTTGATTTAGACACGTGGACAGCAACAGAACAAAACGGACACAAAGAAAGCGACTCAGAAAAGAGTTTGATCAAATCTGTTTATTACATTGGTTGCCTGTTAAGGAAACAGTTCAGGCAAACAGAAAACAAACAAACAAATGGAAACGAACAGAGCGGACAACAACCGGTAGAATTCGAGAGACAAATAAAACGACACGATTTGGCGCCGCCAGTGTGCTAAATCACTACAAAAGCGAGTGTTACTAACTTATAACAACATGTAACAACAATCATCCTTCTTCGTCTCTAGTTGCCGAAGTAGAAATAAAAAGAAGTGAAGAGAAAACATAAGAAATCCTGTCCTGAAAGGCACGAGGAGTCAACTAATTTCTACTTCTCAAGAAGCACAAATTAAGTCTTTCATTGGTAGAGTTAAGAATCTCAAAAGGTTCATTCGCAGCCTCAAAGATTTTCACACAGGGCTCGTAGTTAAACTGCTGAATTATAAGAAAAATTACATTTGCTCGTAACGAAATTTTATTGATTTGTCTTTAGAAATAAATAAAAGATCACGAAAGGAGTGTAGAAACTCAGGATTTAGATGTGAGATCACCTCAGGCAAACAGCATTTTCATTCGAACAACTTGATTCTCAAATCCGATTTGAATAGAAAAATAGATTTGTTGATTTGACACGGAAGCCCAAGATGACGAGGGTGCTGGGGGATGTGGAGGTAAGGAGGGGGGGGACTCGATTATTTGTCATTAAACCTACCTGAAGAGACCACCTTTTCGATCATCATCCGGATCCTACACTTGCCTATGCCCATCGATCTAACAGGGAGGGCTGAAATATATCAGATATTTAATGTTGTTCACGGTGACACCCATAAAAGGATCAGAAATATAGAAAAATGTCGTTTCTCCCGCCTATTCTGTCTAAATCCCGTCGCCCATTCGCCAGAATTCGAAATCCAGACAAGAAAATGACGATGATGAAACTATTGATTTATGGTTAAATAAATCATTTCTTAAATATGTATTTTATGTGACTGGTGGAGGTTTGGCCATTTTTTTCGTGTTGTTGGTGTTGGTGTCCATGTTAAATTTATTTTTCTTAGCATTTGGAAATGACTTAAAAATAACTTTATTTTTCCGTTGCGATTCTATGTGGATTCTATGTATTAATATAAGTTACAGGTTAATAAACTTCATTGCAGACATTTAACAGCTAATCAGAAGTGAATTCTATGATTTACAACAATCCCAGAGAATTTGTAAAACAGATAGAAACTCAAAAAAAAGTAAAATAAAAATAGACGGCAGAGACGCTTGCCCTCCCTGAGAAGCGCAACTGAACTTCCTGCCGTTGGGAAGGACCAAGACCAAGTGAGAAGTGGCGACCAGTGGAAGTGGTCCGATAAAATTCATTCTGTGTAGAATGCTAAAAATCGGATCTCCACTCGAAAACGTAAAAAAGTATTGAGTACAATTACACTGAGAAATATTATAAATACGGTCTTGTAGTTGAGATGTATACAATAAATAATGTAATTTATACGTAGGCAGATGAACGTTTGACGGGAGTAGAACTAAATCAAAGACAAATAAATAAAATTGAATGAATTTCAATTGTGAAAATTAGAGAAAAACGGTTAAATAAGTCGGTCTGATAGAAATCTAGGCAGGTACCAGGTTGAGTACCTATACGACCGAACGGATCGTGAGCGGTGAAACTTAAACTTTTTATCGAAATAATTCTCTAATTCTCGGTCGTGTATATAAATGTCTAAGTCATGTTTATCTATGGAGGAAGGCGTGGGAACGGTCCTGTTGAGGAGATTTACTGTGACGATATCGGCCCTGGCTACTATCAGACTACTTGTCTTCTTCGGTTCCTTCAAGAACCTAAATATTTTACCTTTTTTATTTCTTCTTCTATCTTGTGGACACAGTCGCACACACACACGCACAAACCACACGCATACATAGACGCAGACACTCAGTCAGTCGGTCTTCTACGAGAACGTTGTTTTAAGTTTTTCATCTGTCCGATTCCAATTATTATTATTATTATTGCTACTACTACTACTACTACTAATTTTCTGTTTCTTTTTTTTCTGCCTGGTGTCGTGTAAATATTTTGCTTGGGAGCAGCCACAGATTTTGCCTTGGGCAAATTCGGCAAATTTTATTTTTACGGTGTCATCAGTGACGACTTCAGACCAAAATTGACGAACTTGATCTACTTTCTTTCTTATCGACTGCCTCGACACCAACATTACTATTTTAAATTGTGACAAAAACAAATATGATTTAACACTGAGAAAACTGTACTTTTAAAGGGAATAGAAGTGGAAGAAATTTGTCATTTTTATTTTAAATAAGGTAATATGTTAAATTCATTAATAAAATGGGAAACAGAAAAGACTGTCAACTGCCTTCATCGACCGATTCAAATTAAAAAGGAGTTTAAATTTTCAAAACGGCAACCGTCGATATGTTCGGTCCTTAATTCCAGAAGCTACGAGTAACAATCGTAGTCTTGTGTCACTCTGTGATTTTCCGACAGTTAAAGACAATATTATCGTTGAGGTTGGTACTACCCGCGATACTACCGAGTACCTCCTGATCAGATACAACTTTTAAAAAAATATGACCTTGTGAATCGCAAAAGATTAACCAAAGATACCGTCCCTGATTGTCAGATTTGCTAAAAAAGTAAAAATAAAAACTTATTGGTCACATTGATTGTGTCTGCCTGATACTCAAGAACCGAGACGTCGAACCTGAAATCAGTAAACAACTAAATCTACTACGGAAGATTAATATTAGAATGTAAAAAAATAGCTTGTGACGGAAAACAAAAGAAAAAATCCATCTTGCCAGGGCCAGTAGAACTTCGTAACAATCCCTTAAGTGATCTACAACCCTTGCACAAAGATTTCGGGTACTCAATAAAGGACCAGGTCAAATTGTAACGAAATACAAAACTAATATTGGAACAACCAAGTACCAACTTTTATATTTAGTGTACTGGAGACTACTTACTAGGACTTTCTTAGTAGTAACCTGCCTTTCGTTATGGAAACGTTCCCACGAGTCTCATTGGCATGTCTGTCACTTGAAACGAGTACCACACCGAGTAATACTGGCGGGTACTTGCAATTCCCCAAATCAAATGAGACCGGACACAGGACCGTTCTCTCTGCCGGTCTGCCAAGGAAAAAAATGTCAAAGGAATGCTCCCAAAGCGTTAACGATTCGGTGATTGCGAAGTCCATCGTTAAAAGCGAAAATAACAAGGGAATAAAAATTAGTTAATAAATTGTACACAAATTGGACCGCTTGAATTGGATGAATAAATTTTCGAAAAAAACTGGATTTCCACTAATTAGTCCGGCGGGTACACCAGGTACTCATCCACTTGGACTTCTCTTCCGTTTCTTTTTCCCGGTCTGAACCGAACATTCAGAGCATCGAGTACCTGACCGAATCGAATTCGTTCTAACTCTTCCAGGCACTTGACAGGTACGATTTTATGTGAATTTAATAGAGTTCCAAAGTTTTTTTTTATTGTTCGACACTGGCCCATTGTATTGTACCTGAAGGTAAAATTTCAACGCGTTCGTTTGACTTGTCTGGTGAGTGGACGAGCAGGGAAATGTTTTACTAGAAAAGTAAAAATGATATGTAACATCTCTAAAATCAACAAAATGCGTCTTTGATTTGCCCTTGGACCGATGAAATCACTTAAATTTAAGTCAGAGTACTTGTGCTTTGCAAACTGTGAAATTTTGTGTTTATTCGTACCAAATATTTGTTGATTTAAAATTTAGAAGGAGAATCTACAGATCGATTCTGTGGAAGATCCTACCACATTACCACAAATATTTTTTTTTATATCTCATCATTTATACTAGTACATCGGTCGTTTTTGAATTATGTATAGATTTTCACTATTACATAGATTAACTTGATATTATTCCGTAGATAGATAATGTCAGTGATAATAAAACTACAAGTTCTCCCAACTAAACATGACGTTGTGGATCTTACTGACTGTCAGCTCTAGCTATTTTCTGGGTATTTCTCTTCTTGGACTTCCTTTCATTTACAGAGCATCATTTTTCCCTCTATTGAGTTACTATTTTTGAACTTTCTGTTCAACGGATTATAATTTTTAACCGAATGTTATTTGACGGGCAATTCGTCTGCTTAGATTGTCCACCACCAACTAACTCCGAATTATCTCCTGAGTGTAACCCAAAGTTGGCGCGGTCAGTTCAATTCTTTGTAACTGAATTACATAAAATAAAGTGATTGGAAAATAGGGTTTTAAATGTTTTATAGAGATATTGTAACACGACAGGAAAGTGTCCTTTTCTAGTTACCTCACTATTTCCTCATCGATTCTAGAAATTATCAAAAGGGAAAATAGTTTTCCACAACTTCTGAGAAGTTAGTCATTGTTTATTCGACAAAGTGATCTAAGATTTATTTTCACGTCATTTCCGTAATTTTTTTGAGTCGTTTCCGGGAAAAGTCTTTAAAAAACAAAGGCAGAGTTTTAGCTTGGGAGGAGTTTTCGTTTTATTTTGTTAGGCTGACTCACCAACAGCCTGCAATCTGAGCTAATCCAGTGCTCTTGGTGAAACAACAAATAATGAATTCCTTAAAAGTTTCGTGGATTTTCTGTTTGCCGATTAATCAATCCGTCTGCCTTATAAAATCGATATCTACCTATGCACCATCTCCCACAATCGGCAAATGGCCAATTCAAGGAAGTCATCCAAAGGTACCTGGCCACGATCAAAATCAAATCGCCAATTAAAATCGATTTCAGGTGGTTCCATCGGCAATTTGAGAAATTTTTAAGTGTTCGTCGATTAATGTTCAAATAACAAACAAGAATATAATTTTTATTTTATATCATTTCGAACGAAGATAATTGCGTTTTTTACGAGCCGGTTCAGACGAAAATACAATACAATTAACAGGTATTTGAACAGGTGAGCAGACGACCGCAATCGATGAGACATCGATGGTCAATGTCTTCGTTGACAACAAAAAAAAACTCTTTCACCTGGTTTCCTAATAGGCTAAACAGATACACAGAAGATGGACTTTATAATGAGGCATCATGGGCAATGTCTATGCTAGATAGATAGTCAAATTAGTTCAGCTAAATACCTAGTAACTACGTCGAACCTTTCGCCTTTCTTATTAACATGAAAGTTTTAGTTTTCTCTGCAAGTAAGCTGTGTAAGCAAGTGACTAGCAGTACCAAAATCAAACACCAGAATCTATTCCACTGGTCAAAAATCAAGCTACCCACCGACAGAGTAAAATGTAGGGAATTTGTCGAAAGGATCGAAACAAACTCCTGGTCACACACCTAGAAACCTTGGAAATCAGAGTGAAACGTGCGTACGTGCGAACAGGTACATGAGTACCCGAGTACCTGTTCTTGGCATCGGTAACGACCATATCCAAAAAATCAGGTGAAAAAACGACAAGAAGAACAATTTGGAATTTACAAAATTTAGGTTTACAAGGTTCTCGTTCCGAGTAAACGGCGTGACATTCTTAATAAGTCAAACCGAGCCACATCGGTACGCAGACTTCGGGTGTTCCACTCCAAGACGAATCAACTACAAATTAGACAAATTGTATTCCTTTACTAGCAAGAATAATAGTTTCAAAATTTGTTGTGTCATAGCAAAACAGACATGCATCATTTTGGGAGACAGTGCTTGGCGAGTTCATATGAGAATGGATCATTTTTTTCCATTTCTCTTACTTCAATATACAATTGTACAGATGATCAATATACAGTTCATCGGTACAATCAAGTAATATGTAATACAAAGATCACTGACTTTTCTCAATTGTAATTTACATTATTTTTAGAACAGTTTTGGTAATTCATTCATAGTAATTAATAACACACACCTTCATCTTTACGTGCACTTTTTACTTGGAAAAAAGTTCTGTATCAAAACCAACATTCGAGTGGTAATATTAATGCTTAGCAAAAACTAGTGGGCAGACCACAAGAAGGTACCCAGAAGTAAATGATTTAGGAGTTCGAGTGAAAAAACTGAAAGATGGAAATGCTTCTGTAATTTTTTTCCAGTTGTTCCAGTACAAAAAAGGAAAGACACACACACACACACATACACACTACCCATGGAGAATTCCTCTTATCTAAACTTTTTGATTATAATAAATAGCCGGTAATTAAACGTAATGTGAAACATGGAGAAGATGTCAATGCGTTTTGCTTATCAGAAGCTGAGGACGGGGCCGTAAAACTCTTTGTTTGACAACAACTCCCTAAATGACTCTTAATGGAGGATCCGCGTTTATGTTCTTCTGATTCCACATGGGTGTAGGATTGTTCTGTGCCGTCTCTCGTCCTCTTCAGACGCCTTTTATTCGTCTAAGTATATGTACAGAGTCAGAGACAACCAAGGTGAAGATCTCCGAACAAAAGCAGTTCAAAGAGAAGTGCAAATTTTGGAAAGAAGAAGTTAAAGGAATAACTCAGTCATTCACTCAGTCATTCATTCATTCATTATCCGTCTCCCGTTATACTTCTTGGTTACTCTTATTTTTCACTGTGGTTTGGATTTTTTCTTTGTTTTTAATTTACTTTTATTGTTATGATAACTCAACTTGTCGGCCAAACAAAACTTAACCTGCAGGAAAGATTTTGCAAATTTTCACGCTGACGTCTTAAGCTATGAATTGCCAGACAAAGTTTTCTAAGGCTGACGACACCTGAATCGAAGAATGTCCGACAAGGATAATTCGACTCAGAAAGTTCCGGGCACCGTGATTCATCACATTTGTCAACACAATGCCGTGTTTATGGCAAATATCACCTTCCGAATAGTAATATTAGGAATAGAAAAACCGGGAGATGAGGAGGTCATCTGTCAGAAAGCAATTTGGACAGTATTTTTGTTCATTTTCTCCAGCAATTAGACTCTGGACTTCCCCTGCTACCCGCTGGAAATCCTTTCCCACGAGATTCTCTCACAAGATAGACGCGAAACCTTTTATTCTTGTACGGTTCGACCTTCTTCTATTCTTTTCTTGGGTCCACGACCTGAAAATCAATTTTGGTGATACCATAATGATCGTCTTCAACGTCAAGGACTCGTCAAAAATCATTGACTTGCAACAAAAAATTTCTTGGTGCAATTAAAAGAACGCGAGACCTCGCTAAAAGCCTTTGGCTTTTTCGGTTGGAAAGAGAAATCACAAGAGACACTATCTCCCCCCTCGCTCCCTCTCCTTCTTGCGCCCCCCCGCCAAGAAAAAAATCTTCACTTACCCTCTCAGACAACTATCAACTATTTTTATTACTCGTAATTAATTTTCAACTATTACGGTCGTAATTATTTCCAGGCATGGGTACTTAGATAACCTCACGTTAAGAGCAAACACTGTTTTACCAAGTTTCCAAAATTTTAAATTGCATGATATAATTACTGCCGTGATTTTTTGCTTCCCGCAAACTCAACCAGTACTATTGGTATTGATAGTAACCTCTCATATTATGTATCCAACAATGCACAATTACGCCAGACTACATAAGTTTACTTTATTTTTCAATTAATGTCAGTTTAATAAAAAGTGACTTTGCCTTCGTGTCAGACGGTCTTGTTTCTGTCAAATCTCAAGAGTTTTTCAAAAGTTAAGATAATATGCTTATTTAAATATTGATTAATAAAAATTATTAATGTTTGCTTAATAACTGTTACGGCAGTAATTAATTATTTGTAAAAAAAACAATACGATTTTCTAGGTTTTACACATTTTTTAACAATTAGCATGTCGTTTCGGTTCCGGGATGAACGTATTAGAAGAAGAAGAAAACAAAATAAAGTAAACGATGATTTGAGTGACACAGGTGTGAGAATATTAGTACCTGATTTGAGTCCAAAGACCGGGTTTTCCCCACGCAGTTAGCACACCCAGCAGTTTGCATCTCAGCAAACTTCCGCCATTTTACAACTGCTGCACCCATTTTTAATTGTTAATCTAACTCACGTACAGATACTTTAAGAAAGAAAGCGAAACAATTCCCAGTGAGAAATGGAAATAAATGAGGGACGCTCATGAAATTCTCTTTATTTTTCTTCCCAAAAGAAATCAATAAGGTGTGAAAATGCCGTCGTTGAGGTACGTCAGACTATGAAGAGGAACCCGTTCGAAAGCTACATTTTCCTTTTTCTTTTGTTAGTCAAGAAGAAGAAGAAGAAAAAGAAGAAAAAGAAGTGATGTCAGATGGAAAAGATCGGTGGGAGTGGAAATGAGAGTATTTGACCACATACCTGTACGTACGAGTTAACTTCGACCCCAGTTCTCACGTACCTGTATCGTGTAAATCAATTTGTCCCATTCTAATTACCGACGTGTACAGTTTCTTCAGGTATCCTTCAGGTCTGCATGACTGCTACGTTTTGACTTTTGTCGTCGTAATAATTTCCTGTTAGATGATCTCGATTGTTATTAGAGGTATACATCGTCTTTATGGTCCAGTCATCTGCAGTCTCTCCTTTTCCTCGTCTTTCTCTTAATATTTTTTTGTCCATTTCAGGTTTCATTTCCCTTTTCTTTGTCCCGCGATCGCTCACGAAGTCATTGTATCAGTTTAATAACGATAGCAATGTCCGGGCTAATTTATTCAAAGGGAAGGAACCGTCATGTTTCTTTGTAATTACTCGACCTCATGTTTCTTATGACAAAATTATAATATTTCGGTCACCTTTCCGTCGAAGCCTACGGTTTTTGGTCACGAGAGCCAACATCTGAAATTTCAGGACGGCCGATGCATACAAACAAACAAATTTTGTTGTTTTTATTGAACTTGGGTCAACATACTGATACACAACATTAAAAAAGCGTGCTGAGTGAAGGTCAACCCAATAGAAAAGGAACGGTCGAGTAAACCGTTCTGTGGTTCTTACCGAAGAAAACAAAAATTACATATAATAAATACATTAGATTTTATAGACAAAATCGAAAACCTTGCGAGACGAATACGACTATAAATATTTTGATTGGTCTTCTCTAATGAACATAATACTATATTTTCAGTGAGGGAAGAAGTTCGTTCACATCATTCAAACAAGAACTCATAGGACCGACGATATGCAAAACATTCCAAGGACTCAACAAGGATCAAATGGAGGTCTGTCAGCAGTTCCCGGATGTGACGTCAAGCGCAATGGACGGCCTGCAGCTGGCGGTAGACGAGTGTCAGCACCAATTTCAATGGCACCGTTGGAACTGTTCTTCTCTGAGCACGAAGAACAAGAACCCGCGCAGCAGCGTACTTCTGCAGAGAGGTAAGCTGCCCCCGAGAGAATTCACCCGAGAAAAAGGTCCACTCATTAACTGAGCCTGCCTTCTCATTATGTCACGATTTCATAATCCGCCGACTGCAGAGGTGTTCGGTAAATTGTCTTCGTCGAATGCGTGTGGTCACCCAGGGGCGATTCAAATTAAACGAAGAAACCTCTACCGTGAAGATGGTTCATCCAATTAAGCAGACCCGTAGCGTGATGTTGTCAAAAAAATGTATACGAACGAAAGTCAAGAACCGTACCTATGTAAAAGATAATGAAAAAAACATTCTCTTCGACCGGAAACAGTTGCTTTTCACGCGTTCCCCAATGGAATTTCCAAAGAAAATCTTTCCAGGTACCCGAATGAGTGTTTCGGATGACGGATGATACTCGTGATTCATAAGTCCGTGAACCTCAAACGAATTTTGCATTCAAAATGGATACTTCGTGTGACTAATAGAACTTTTAGTGTCTTAGCAAAAAACACGAGCTTACTCACTTCGACTTGTGAGAAAGTGCCACTCATCTTCGGGCGATTTGGTCACTCAAAAAAACTCCTACATGTATCTTTACTCATTGGTAACCATAAAAAAGAAAAACTATGTAGACCTTAACATGAGAGACCATTCTATTTAGGACACGTCATTTATTGCGTACAAATCTGTTTTGGGTCGGTTAACATAAACTCCAAATCTACTTAACACGACAGAAAATAAATTAATTTGCACTTACCGCAGGAAGCTGAAGCGAAGCATCGAAGCATTTAAACGTCAGGTATTTAAACGTACGTAATAAGTGTTTGTTGTTGAAGAAAATCTGAAAAAAATAAAATTATATACGTTAAAACCACATATTTTAATTAGCACTTAAAGTTGCGTAATTGAGTCTAAAGAAAAAATGTTAATAATAATAATAATAATAATAATAATAATAATAATAATAATAATAATAATAAAGGCTAAGGTCACATTGAACGGGTAAATGTAATTGAAAACTTTAAATGTTAATAATCCAACCAATTAATATTGTATTATTCCATGACATAATAGTTATGTAAGAGATAGTGCTATTAATGCTACGATCTTCATTTACTACGGATTGTTAGAGTACACCACTAATTTTATTAAATTTTAAACTCGGGGAAAAGTTTATAACAAAGAATTTTAAATTATACACGTGGTGCATACGAAGTGAAAATCTTCAGATTATACTCTTCTAGTCAATTCGTTCTTAATTTTTTGTCATTTGCCTTAACTAGTGGACTAAAAGGCAACATAAAATTTTGTTTGCAAGCCTCGGTGGTTGGGAGCCTCGGTATCGGTTAACATTTAATTATGTTAAAAATGTCACTACAAAATGGCTGCCATTTAAAAAATTTAAGGAGCTGCCCTTACATCATCAATCGCCCGTGGTTTTCTGTCCGTACCTAATCAATTGAAGTCTAAAAGGGCTGCTTAGAGACAACCTGAACCTGATTCAAATGACCACGAACCTAAAAAACGCTGCTCCAATTAAATCAACTTATTAATGGCGGAGGAATTCTAAATATTTAAATTTCCATTACGTCCGCCTTTTCAGGACGTCAACTTACTAATTGATTACCATCTCTTTTTTTTTAAGTTAAATTTTCATCTCCTTCCACGCGAGTACCTCCGAGAAGCATATCTGATCTAGCATTCCCCTCATTTTTGTGAAAAACAAAACCTAAACGAATTTAATGAAGAGTTGCCATTAATTATTATTAAAAGCTCAAAATTATTAAAGCAATTAAATTTATCGTATCATTGTGAAGGCTTAAAAATTTTCTACTGACTCCATTGAACATTAATAGTTTAATTGAGTTGCATTCATAGTTCACATATTTTTTCTTTTAGTTTTACGTGATGTTGAGTGATTTATTTCAATAAGTTTTCTATTTATTTCATTGCCCAGGTTATATTCATATTTTTGAGAACTTTTTTCGTCGTACTGTCGCTCTAATACTACTACTACTATTATTATTATTATTATTACTATTCCCGCAAACGCTTTTTCATTCTTCTTTTCCGTATCAGATGAACCCCAGCACCCAGCACCTTCCCCATTCTCGTCCAACACGATGTCCCCCAAACAAGGAATAAATAGGTAGTAACGAATAATAATAATAATGTTAATAATAGGTTTTCAACACTTGTACATTGTTAAAGGCCACACATGATTAAGAGGAAAGAGAACAAAACACTGAAAGCGACAAATTTTCCACGGGAAATTAGAAATGAAAAGAAAGAATGCAAGTTTCCTCCCCAACTATTCCCAACTGATTCCCCTCAAGTGTACATAAATTAAACGAACACCATATGAAATATAAATTTGACAAAGCTTGGTCTTTGTGTTTCATTGACTTCTTCTTTTATTTTTATTCCGCTTCATTTCTCATTTTTCTTTCTTTCCTTCTTTCTGTCCACTACTGACATTTTTTCTTGTCAAATGCTTTTAATATGTTCACCTGAGGAACGTTTCCCTCAAAGCTTTCCAATCGACGGTGGTCGAAATGCTGGTTTAGAGGTAGTAAAATGTAATGAAGTTCTTCCTTCAATAGAGGATTCTACTGGGCGGGTCACTACTGAAGTTCTCGTACTCATATGAAATTAAATAGTTCTCAGGTACTGCTAATCCTATAGACTTTCCAAGTACCATTGGTTGACTTCCTCTTCTACTCTTAGACTGAAACACCTTTTGTCAACAACACACTCTCTCTCTCAAAAAGGTTCTACAGTAGTGAACTGCTGATCAAGAGTAGGTGACAAAGAGTAAACCAATAAATGTAGTTCCATTCAAACTCTTCTTAATGGGTAGGTGTCAGGACAAATTTTTCTACCAAAATCCTCATACAGAAAAAAAAGAGACGCATGTCTGTGCCCTTCTTATCAGGTTCAGGTCTACTGTCATGCCGGACCGGCTCGGTCCTTCCGTGTAATAAAGATGATCTCTGACCCACGGTGGAAATGTAAGAACCTAATTTTAAGTGAAAATGGGTTCAGGTTCAGGTTCAGGTTCAAGTTCTTTTACCATCAGTGTATGCCTTCGAATCGCGACAATTAACCTTCCAGGTCACGTATGACTTTTTTTCTCTTCTCCCCCTTTCTTTCTTCCTCACTCTCCCTATATCTATCTATCTATCTTAGTCAGTTCCCACCTTTACACTTGGGTACATGGATTGTATCATGTCTATACACAACGACTAAGAATTTTTCCAAAAAAATATTTTGTTTTTGCCTAATCTGATCGTTTTCTGGATCGACTCTTCCAGTTAAAAATGTGGGAAAGTCAAATCATCGTTTTGAACCAAAACCACGACCAAAAACTACTTTAGTTTCTTTATTTTTTTCTGCTGCTTACAAAAATGGTCACTGGCCGGTCACATGTGTACCTGACAAGTGACTTCTCACCTTTTATTTATAAGTTCGGTCTCGAATTCCGGCTGCGTCGTGAATAGTTACGAACCAGTTTAAATAGTTATTTGAAATTACTTGTCGTCTTCTACGGATGTACAAATCTTTGTGCCTGGTCGTAAATTTCTTAACTTCAAATTCGGCTTCTTAAAACTACAATTCAGTTTGGATTGACTCAAATAAAAATACCCAACGTCAGTGTTCAGAGGATTTGGTTTCCCCACCTGCACGTTACACATTTTATCTGTAAACTGCAGCAGTCATTTTATTCGTATTTTTCATTTTAAGGGTACAGAGAAACGGCTTTCGCCTACGCCATTTCATCTGCAGGTGTTGCTCACAGCGTTGCCCGAGCTTGCAGCTCTGGAAAGTTAATTACGTGTGGATGTGATCCGAGCAGCTATCGCCAAAGAGGACTTCACAAACTCAGGGAGAATCAAAAGCGTAATTCTAAGTCACACAAATACAAGGGCTTGTTAAGGTTAGACAACGACTTTTTCTAGCCTTCAGGGCAAGGACTCGTTAGAGAACAGACAAAATTCTGTAACCTTTGACCTTTCCGCAGAGATGAAGCAGCTAGAAATGAGGAGGACCCGAGAAGACCATTGGAAGAGAAGAACCTGAACAAGTGGAAGTGGAGTGGTTGCTCTCACAATTTGGACTTCGGTGTTGAGTTTTCTCAGACATTTCTAGACCTGCGGGAAAAGGCCGGAGACATTCAGTCAAGGATCAATTTGCACAACAACGAAGCTGGAAGGCTGGTAAGTGTGAGAGAACCCAGTTAAAGAAGTAGTAAGCACCAGAGCACTACACCAAAGTACAGAATAAGAAGTGGATGACTCGTGAAGAAAGAGATGTTATATTTACTAGGAGACTATAGCTCGTTTTGATAGACAAACCCCAAAATAAAATAAGCTTAAAATTTAGAATTGTTTAGTTACAGAGTTGTCCAAGAATGTGTAATTGTGATATTTGTATCTGTGATACTACCTGTAATCTATAACACTATAGTTTTTCCCACGTCTAAGAAAATTTCACTATGGGTCAACATGACTTAGCTATTACTATGATTTTCATTCTACTTTCCTTTTCCTATGATTTGAATTTTCTTCAACTGTTATACAGTTTAAGTATGCCCATCAATTGTGCTTCGTCTTTATTTTGAAAACTTTGTCTTTGTCTAAAATATGAACATAAGGATCCTCTGAACACGATGTCACCTTTCCATTTACTCCTGACCCGATTTTTTAGAATTTACAAAAAAGTACAACGCGTAATGTATAAATGGAAAATTAATTATTAATTAATTGTATTATGAGGTTTACATGAGCATCTCTGCGCTTTCGTGGTTTCTTCTCGCCATCAAACTAACAGTTAACAAACCCACTTTTCAGCTTCTTTCTATTACAATTTCCCCTCAATGAACCTCACTTTCATCTTGGACCATCAACATGGTCGACACACTCATCAAGTATTAACTGAAGAAACTAGCAAGTACCTGAAAGCTATCTGAAACCTTTTTTTTTCTTTTCTTTGATTGGTCTGTATGTTAATCCTTGACCGGTACCTGAGCATGTATGTATGTACCTACATGACGCAACATCACTTCATGGTTGCATGTAGGAATGACAGAACCCAATATCCAATAATTCAATTTCAAAAAAACCCGTTTCTAACGGTTGATCTATTCTTTCAACAATTGAGTGTGTTGTTGGTCTTCCACCAAAAGGAAGTCAACAAGAAGGTACATTTTATTGTGCCAGAGACCGCAAAATGGGCCCGCCAAGTTTGAAGAAAAATACAAAAACACGAGAGTTTCCTGTGCATAAAGGAAAACAGGTCGAGTTTTTAAATTTATGATTTATTTGATGGATGATCTCCGGATGAGTAGTATTCACAAATACCTTAATGAGTTCGCCTCCCACGTGGCAGGTGACTCTGACCAATCAAAACAACGTTAATTCCTTTCCTTTTCCACCATTGGACACGTTCATCTGCCACAAACCAATGGTCCGACATTGTTTATTGCCCATTTCGATGTTAATAACGACAAAATCCTTGCGTCCAACTAAACATTTTCTTCATCATCACCATTCTCATTGTCGCCATCATCTTCGTCTTCCTCCTGCTCGCCTTTTACGCAGCTTCCATGTTTATTTTGCTATCCTTTCTCTTCTTCTTTCCTCCTTGGAAAATAAGTGTCCATACATTGTCATTTGTGTCATTTCAATCATTTTCATTACACAATACAGTCCAATAACATTCCTTTCTTTACGATTGACTTATTACATTCGTTTTACAAAATCTTTTTCGACCTAAACCAATTGGTTCTTCGCCTCAATGGTGGACAGTTTCTTGTGACTCAACCTTTAATTAACAAAATGGAGGTGTCGACTTTAGGCGTAAGAAAACCTTTGATACAGACAAAGTCGCTGAGAGCTGTTTTCAGGTAGCCAGGGAGGTCGCTTTAGATTATTTAAGATCGCCAAATTAACACCCAGAGTTTTAAAGAAAGAAAGGTAAAAGGCATATTCTTAGTACCGTTCGTATGGAATGAATGAAAGAGAAAAGAAAGAGTGGCAATCTATGATAGATGAGTTGAACAGGGTGAGATGGTGAACAAAAATGAATAAAAGGAACAAAAACCATAACAAAAAAGTCTACATCCAGAAAAAAAGGGAAATAATTCACTATTTAAAGGTACTCGGGAAAAAGAGACGTCCAAAAACTGGAACGAAATGAGGAGGACAAAAGAAGGAACAACGAAGAATGGATGTTAGGTATGTGAATTCTTTGCCATTTGCCAAGAAACAAAATGTGTGGGCTAATAAAAGCACACGGCGAGAGTCTTAGTAAGCTTCCACCAAAAATTAATATACAATATTTAAGTAAAACCTGAATAACATTGAAAAAATTGCAGGTAGAATGAGACCAAATAGTACGAGAAATTCAATGCAAAACAAATCTGCGTAACCGATACAGAAGGATTTGTTGAATTAGAAATGTTTCTCTTCAAGAGCTTTCTCTGATTGCTCGAATTCCTCAGAAACCAAAGGAATCATTTTCTACCTCTAGTTCCATCTAAACCTTCTAACCATCGTAAATTCACTCTAATCATGTGAACCATTTTCTTCGTGTACAAATCCGTCAACAATCGGTTTCTCCTCGCCAATTAAAAACATCGCCACGGGTACCTCATGCCTCCATGCGACAAATTCCCAGAAGAAAATCACTGAACTTCCTTGGGAGGTATTCGAAATATTTTTCACCTCACCATCAAAAGTTAAAACCGCTTCAAATCGGCCGTGAGACATTTGATGACTTCCAATTTTAGGATTGCCGAAAAGAAAAGAGAGAGAGAGAGAGAGAGAGAGAGAGAGAGAGGTAGAAAGAAAAACCGTTTTAGCGTAGAAAAAGAAACCTGATGAGAGAGAGAGAGAGAGAGAGAGACAGGCAGGCAGGCAGGCAAAACAATAAGATTGAGTATCCGTGTGTATATTTTAGAGGTACCCGGGGCTACGGCAGATACCTGACGGGTTCTTCAGGGTGGTAAAATGGGGCGTCACGGTCTCACCTGGGTGCACCGGGGCAATAATACCTTAGTTTTCAATGATAGTCATCACCGATCAGTAATACCAAATAATAAATCAGTTTATTATCGTGGACGGACGCGGGTGACGGGGGGGAATGAGTACTTTGGTGGGCCAATCAGGTCGACGGCAAGGGGGGGGGGGAACCTGTGAGATCCCAGAGAGAAATTGATCAATCGGCCCCATCGAAAACCAACAATTTTTAAATTTTTTCAGGGCGAGATGACGTGACCGGATCCGAGAGCCATTAAGAATTCTCTATGGAATTGGCTGTCATAATTGTTTTTCTCCTTCGTCTACTTCTTCTTCTTTTTCCTATCCGGGGAGGAGGTTCTCCACCTTCTTCTTCACCTTTTGCGGTCTATTGTTTTTAAAATATGATTTAACTTTATGATTTATATTGTTGTTACCTTCTTAAGGGTGGCGGACCACAGAGAGAAAGGACCGAAGCATGAGAAATTCTTTACTCTTTCTCTCTTGGGAGAGTTCAGATTTATTTTCAGGAGAGCAGAACCTTTCGGAAAGGTCACAAAGGCATTTAAACAAATAAACAGAGTTCAATTAGCATTGGTGATTGATGTCTCACGCGTTATTACTTGCTGGTGTCCACCGTGAACTTTCGTGGTATTTTCCTCTTTCGATTAACCCAAAGGCGGCACTGTCCATTCAGAATTGAACTGTGTACTTTTTCACTTGCTTGACTTTTTGTCAGTACCAGCTGTGCCATTCGAAGGCCAAATGAACGCCACTGGCCTTGCTACCTTTCCTGCTACCTCCTTCTTTCGTTGCTGTACTGTAATTTCTGCCATTTCCATCCCACCCATGAACTCCGTTTTTGCTCTCTTACAAAGTTCTACTTCCTTTGCATTGTTACTCGTGTCCTCCTTAATTAGTTTTGCAATGAAATATTTCTCTCGTATATAGTTCTGAACTTTTGAAAACAATTCAACAACTCTAGGTTGACATGTTAAATCAAATGCCTGACATTTAGCTTCTGCGGAACAAAAGAAACTGCAAGTTTTTTTTAATTTTTCACGGAAGGAAGTCGTATAACTTTGTCCGCCTTGGCTTCTATGCTTTCCTAATTTATTCTCACCTGTTTCTCGGGTTTTTATGCTTTCCTGCTCAGGAACTGAAATGAGATATTTCCTACAATCTACACAGGTTCAATATCCTTCATCTCACGAATGAACTTAAGACAATTAAAAAAACATAGGTGTAAGCTTGCCCTACTGCTCATTGTTACACATTTAGTTTATTCCAACAGTAACTTGAGTTGAAACTTCTAAATTTGAACTTGATACATGTGTACCTAAAAACATTCTTTTAATTCGGGCCCAGGCGAAATTCAAACTACCTCCCAACCCACTAAAAATAGTAATAAATACGGGTGGCCATCACTTACTCTTGAGATATTGTGATTTTTTTGTCACCACCAAACCAAAACCGAAAGTCATAAATTAGAAAGCCCATTTTGGCCATGTTAGAACCTGTTAATAAGATATCCCGCGGTTTGGGACTTCCTTCCAATAGTACATTTGTTGAAATATTTTTGGGGGTGGCAGTGGTGACAAGTTCCCCGCTGGCAGGGTAACGGCCGAACTTTTGAATGTTAGGTGAGTACTACCTGATGAGGTACTTCATCCCCTGTCACCAAACGGTGTCGGCAAAAAGATTTTATTGTTTCTTGTAGTGTTCATTCAACTGCAAAACTATTTTAATAGTTTCATCTATAGTTCATTTATTTGGTATCCATTTCTCCCGTAACGGGTAGGAAATAGTTTTCGGGGTGTGTGAGGTTGTGGATAGTGAGATGTTAGCAGGACGGAGAGAAACGTAAAATATTTTAATTTGTTTAAATCCACCTAAATTGGGAGGGAAACGGGGTGTTCAACCTCTCTATTAATTTCTTGTAAAAAAAATACCTAAAACCCCGAAGGAAATGCCTTCGAAATGTCTTCATTAAATGTTCATTGGATTTTTAAGGTACGGAAACCTGAGAGAGGTGACGGGGAGGTAGAAAAGGGCACACGTTGTGGTTTCCACTTGGTCGTGATGGGTCATAAGAGGCAGCGGGCATGGGCCCACGGATTAATGTAATGCTCTCCACGTTTGTAATGAGGCTAAATGCGGGTGGTCCCCGGTGGAGCCCTCAGGCAACTACAAATCAAAAATATTAAAAAAAAGAGAGAGAAGAAGAAAACTACAGAACGAGAACTGGAGAAAGAGAAGAAACTTATGCGATGGAAATAAATTTGTGAAATACTTTTATTTATTTAGTTCTTTTCGTATGGTGAGGGGGCCGTGGGAGGTGGAAAAGGCGGAATTAGATTCAGATTTCGGTCCTAATAAATGAGAACTATATTATTAATGCGCACATCAGAGTCATTTGTTAAATTTGAATGGGTAAATGGTCTCCTATTACATTTCTACTTTGAGTTTTTAGTTTTTGATGGACGATAGTTTATGTTTATGTTCGCGGGAGAAAGACATTCGGAGAATTAGACAAACCAAAAGAGAATTATTAAAAATTTTAATTTAGGTATCCTGTTCCGAGTATTGGTTTTAGTCTTTGCAGTGTTGTAAGGACGCCAGCTGTCATCAAAACAAACAAAATAATCAGAGAAAATGTAAGCCAAAACGTCGCTTGGAATTTATGTGTACATATCACAATAAAATAACTTATCTTAATAAAATATCGCAATAAAATTAACATAGAGTCCCTATAAAATTATACTTAATACACTTAAAATTAATACTATTTACTTTTGAATAGTATTAAATTAACGTCACAGTAATACAATTCAATACTTCTGGTACACCTAAATGAAGACATCAAGTTCTACATCTGGTTCTAGAAAATCGTCAAGGCCCCAGTCATACTTCCTACCTGTAGCCTCAATGGGTAACGCCTATACAATTAAATAACCCCTGTGTTTCATAACCCGCCACAACGGTGTTCGTTTTAATAAAATTTAAGAGTATCGGTACACAGTCAATTTAGCGTAGGGCCAAAGTTCATCTCCGAGAACAAAACACAGAGATAATTCATTGTTCACGTAGACCACCTCCCGAAGAATTATTACTCGGGTTAAACGAGTATAATAGACAGGTAACAAGAAAATTATTACCTATAAAATGGTGAGGAAAATGAACAAATTATTACACACACATGTGTGCGACAGGTACAGAAGTGAATAAATTATTTATGTCAACTGTGACATCAGCAGCTAAAGGGGGATGTTCGTACCTGAACCTGAGAGGAAAACAAAATTAAGGTGCGGGAACGCCCCGCGGCGAAGACTCCATGTTTAATTCTGGTGACATGTTGTTTAATTAATTGTATTCGCGTGCTGGATTTATTAATTACTTATTTATTTGGCTGATTTTGTAGGATTTGTTCTGACAATGAACACGACAATCAATCTTCGTCATTGATGCCTTATGCTCTCAACACTTCCCACAGGCCAACCTGGTGGGCCCTGCCATGTGCTGCCTCTCATCTCTCTCTAGTTCTATTCAATTTATTAAACGCGAAGCGTTCAACGTGGTTATTGAATTTAACTCTATTTCTTCTCCTTTTAAATTCAAATCCTCCGAGGCAGTTTGTGACTGAGATTAATGTGGTCGTGTTGATGCTGCGCACCCCTAGAGAGTTAATATACTCCCTTGTTAAATATTTAGTTACATGTTGACGGGTCCTTGTTATTTGGTCGTCACCTAATTTCCTGACAACAAATTTTCCCTACACGCCATGATGTCTCTGGTCTGCCCTATCACTAAGTTTACATCTCGAACTGCATTAATGATTTATTGACTTGACTTATTGTTTCGATCATGTTTGAGTCACTAAAAAAACCTCCATTTTTCTGTCTTACAGGCTGTTTCATCCAACGTTCAAATCCGCTGTAAATGTCACGGATATTCCGGTAGCTGCGAGCTCAAGACGTGCTGGCGAACGGCCCCCGAATTTCGAGTCGTCGGTGAAATCCTCAAGGAAAGGTTCCGATCAGCCATTTTGGTAGATCAGTCAAATACAGGTAGCGGATCGCTTCTCTTTGACAAATCTAGACGACGGAACCGAATCCGACAGAAACCAAAGATGCGAAAGCCGAGGAAGAAGAGAAAACGACCGACTGGTTTGTCTTTCGAACTTTTCTACTACCAGAAATCGCCCAACTTCTGCGAGAAGGACCCGACCGTGGATTTTCCAGGTACGACAGGTCGCCAGTGCAACAAAACAAGTCGTGGACTGGACAGTTGCAGTTCGATGTGCTGCGGTCGCGGGTACAACAGAATAAGAGAAAGACGTACGGAAAGACAATGTGTGTTTAAATGGTGCTGTGAAGTCATCTGTCACAACTACACCACCGAAGACTGGATAACGGTTTGTAAGTGAAAACCATTGTGCTAGAAACGAATAACAACAAAAACATAAGACATGAGAAGCAATAGGAACAAGCCAGGTCAGCAGAAGACACAGACTGTAGAGCAACACTAATGCCACGAAAGCACAAACCTAATTATCGCGCAACTATTTATTGATTACGTGAGATTGATAATTTATTGTAGATCCATGATAATTTCAAACTGCTGCATGTAAAAAGAGCGTATACATTTTCAACCCCACAAAAACGGATCTATGTTTTTCTCGCGTCTTTTTAATTATTATTACTTAATGTGCACTGATTCATTCATTCATTTATTTAAAATAAAACTAAAATAAACATTATTTTAATTTATTGAGAAATGTTTGTCGTATGTCCACGTGGGAACCCATTTTATAGCCTGTAACTTACATTATGCTTCATTATTTATAGTTTAGTCAAATGGACCTCTAACATTTTCTTATACCAATATGAAACTCTAAGTTAATTTAAATCGCCAATACCTTTCTATCTTACTTATCATACAAAACAGAAAGACCGACCTACCTACCACCCGTACCTGTTCCGAAAGCCCCACCAGGATTACTAGATTTTTACTAATAATCTCATTAATCATCTTCACTGGTATCGGATTAATGTAAAAGCCTTTCAGTATTTATAATCTCCCGGAGTCAAACCACTCGTCAAACGAACGAAATTCAAATAATTTCTTCTCTCTCTTCATTGCTGTTTCTCCCTGTGTCCGTCTACTCCTCTATCTATCTATCTATCTATCGTTGCTTTAGTTAATTCCCTCTAATTGGCTTATTAAGCGTAAAATATCCACTTGTCATTTTCCACCGGAATATCCTTCGTCGACTTTCTCGTGAGTATCTCCCACCACGTTTTTATCTGATTGGTTTTTTTCTCTTTCTATGGCAGATGCCAAATACTCCGTTTCTGATTCCTACGAGTACGGCCATTCGGTAGTTGTAGGGTGTAGCTACAACTATACTTGGAAAATTTTTGTATATCCCGGCATGTTACGAAGATTTAACAGGTTTGAGTAGTGCTCTTCTACTTAGGTAGTCGGCAGTAAAATTGTTTGTTTCAATCCTCTACGCGGCGAGGGTTACAGTTACACGGTTACCAATAAACCAAGTGCGTTTTTTCCCGTGGTAACTTGAATCATTCATGCAAATTATATATAAGTGTTCAACTTCCATTATTTTCCGTCCGTCCGTTCATCCATTAAAATTCAGGTAAATCGTCTGTGAATGATAAAATCCGATAATTGCAAGTCTGAACTACACGCAGAAGCAAACACACAGAGTGGATGGTAGACGAGAAAATAATGTAACAGTTTTTCATTCAAAAAAAGGAAACAAAATGAAAAAAAATGCGAAGAAAAAGGAAAAACGACGGCCCTGTTGTTTGTGTACATAATAGTTATGCATTGATTCCGGAGAGTACAATTGACGTACCTCTCCAATAAAAACGCATTATCAAAACAAGTTATAAAAAAAGGTACTCGGTTTATAATATCAAGTCGGTACCATCCATCGCCACTTTATAATGGTAAATACGGTAATCGATTCTATTGAAAACCTTTTTTTCTTTAACATGGTCGGACCTTTTGTGAGATTTCTCCTACCCGTGTTTCCTCTATCAATTCCACAATCTGACACTGATATCTTGTGATATTCACGGGTACTTGCAATAAATAAGTCTTTAAAAAACCAAAAATTCCATGTTGAATGATTCTGTTCACCCACCTAAGAGAAGTACATCGGACCACATGGATTAAAGTGAACGGATGCTGCCATCACGTTTCAGGAGGATTGATTTGTGTGAAAGGGTGGAATTATTATCGCAATAGAATATTATGAATAGAATTAAAAGTAGTAAACAAAGTAACCAAAAAATCTCTTGATAAAAGTGTGCACGTCAAGTGTACTTTGCTTTAAAACATTCAAACTGTTTTAAGTGTGCACTTCACTCTATTCATCAACCACATAATGTACATACGTACAATAATGTGAAAGCTCTGAATACGTAACTCCCCTTAGGGCACGCTTTTAATAGAAATCAACATAAAAATAAAACATGCTAATAGAGCTTTTAGAGTAATTTTTCAGGAAATTTTTCAGTGTACTTTCTATGTGCCGAAAGAATAGCTGATATTACAGTTTTATAACAGTGTTGAGCCCATGTCAACTGACTGAAAATTACAAGGTAATCTTTCATACGAAATTCCGTAAAATCCGGAACTTTGATATTGACAGCTGCAAGGTCACATCACCTGTCTTTCACCATCTTGCAAAGTGTCACCTAACGCTGCAAGGACATGTGCAAACCTGTGTGCCCATGCAGAACAGGCAGAAACCCCCCAAAACAATGCACAAGAGTCGCATCTGCCTGTAATTTTTAAAATCTCAATAAAAACACAGTATTACAATAAAAGGGGCAAAAGGTAGAGGAAGAAGGAGTCCCGAGCCTGCAACTATCCAAACTACCAAATGTGAAATAATCACGGGAGGCTAGTGGTGGAAGAAGAAGGACCATTTTTTTGAAAACAACCTAATAAAGTGAATGAATATACGAAATGGGTCTGCACTTTGTTAAATGAAGCAAATTAATAATGGGAAATGCCTTCGCCCATTATGGAAGCGACTATTTTTCTTTTATGAGAATAGAACCTCTCTAGAAAATAATAGCAAACTACCTAGAAATAACATGATGGCTGTTGGCCTGGTCCTTGCGAAGCATTCAACCACGAAAACTCGAGAGTGCAATCTTTCCCTCTTCGTCCAACATCATCATCATCGTCTCTTCTTTCATCTTTGTCTTCTGCTTTATTGTCAGAATGCGTTGGGTGTGAAATTGCCACAGCAAGATTACGATAATACCAAAGTTTGGGAGGTCCTCCCGGGGAAGAAACCTTTTCATCCACACACATGCCAAAGAGGACTGTGCCGTGCCGAAAGGTCGAGAGAAGGTTGCCACCAGCAAAAGGTAAGAATGAATTCTCGGAAGGTTCGACCAGGATTTCCAATGTAATCGTCCCGAACATGCAACTACTGCCAAAAATAAAAATAAATTTTCTGTCCATTTTGATTCGTGAGGATTCTGCGCCGGTGTCAAGTGAAGTGTTTCTTACTGTCAAAGGATTACCGTAATGAATCCTATTTTGTTTTTCTCTTTATTTGTTTGAGCAAAGGATTTTCAACTCCTCTCGGTGGGGAGTTTCGACCTCAACAATGAAGGTACGAGTTGACGGAACATTTTGTCAACTACGGCAAACTCTCTGGCACACAATGGTCCGATGATGATCGGTCTTAATAAACTGACAAATGGACACCAGGAAATGGAAAAATAGATTTTAGTAATTTCGTATTATTTTTTTTACAATTGTGAAACAGCCGAGCTGACGGTGAAAAAGAAGTGAAAACAAAATTTGAAAAGATTTCAGAAGCAAATGAAGTGGGCTAGTCATTCAAGGGTGACATTCTCATCAAGCAGAAGCAGAATAATGGTACCTGGCAACTGGTACTTACTCAAATTCACAAGAAGGCCCCCATCCTCCCCGTGCCCATTGGGGAGTAAAAACGCGTGAAGAACCGGTCATTTAAGTTAACAAAGGTACAAACGCTGGTTATAATTAAATAAGAACCGATTACGCTTGAAGAGAACGCGAAACTCGCTATTGTTGCTCCGATAAAAAAAAGAAAAGTAAGTCGTTCAAAGGTACGAAAAGAATTCTATTAGTTTCAATTAGTTTTTTCACAATTCATTGACATCGGTTTATAGAAGGTAAGTTGGGTACCCAAAGTTTTTTCTACTCAAATTCAACTAGGAAATCCCTAAAGATCTATGCAATCCAATTGTGAATTTTTGCAAACTTTGCTATAAAAAGAGGACAAAATTGATCTATCCAATAACTAATATTAGTAATTCGTATGAAATTGCCTTAACTATTCATTGAAACTAATTGTACTAGAGAATTGGCGTCCGGACACGATCAGGTAGGTGGATTATAACACCAAAAGCATTATTGTTATGTAATGAATATTTTCGATGTTTAAAAATCAGAAAATTAAAAGGCGGTAATCGAGAATAAATAGAAATAGATAAAGTTCATTTTAAAGAATCTTAACGATCAGATAGTTGTGAAAAGTTCAGACTTTGAGGTAAAGAAACGATCTGGGGGAAGACAAAGCTGGGAACAACAAACAAAAACTAATAAATTAAGTTATTTTAACACGAAATATATAAGCCAATCTAAATCATATCAGGATTACGATTTGGTGTTCAAACAAGAAAAGATTAATAAGATCTCTAAAGATGTTAGAGAATAATATGAGATCAGTTCTAAATCGGTATTGTTCAGGTACGGAAGATCGAGAAGTTTACATAAGATTCACTAAGATATCAAATCGTTGCGATCTTAGTGATCCATCTGAGCGTGTTTGCACATGAGTTGCAGGGCAGTAAGCCGCCTAATTCAAATTATATGGATTTTGTGATTCCAAGGGAGATTGATCGTAAGAGAACAGAAGTGGGACTGTCTGGGCAAAAGATCGGGCGGTGAATGAAGAAATATTTAAGGCACCCCAGAATGGTTGAACCAAAGCAATCTAATCTCCCAAAAGTCTGCAAACATTTAACAAAGGCAAGCATGAAATTGCAAATGACCCAGTGAAATCATCGGTTGGGTAATTCGTTCTGCCAATCCTACCTGAAAAAAAAACTAGGTCCGCGAGATAAATTGACACCAGTCAGAAGGAAATCGGTGAACCCCATAATTAGAGACAAAAGTTGCAAGAAGAGGAATGTCATTGGTGTAATGAAGACAGACAGGATGGTTGGATGTGCCTTTACATTAAGTTAGGTTAAAGAAGTGGAGGGGAGTCTCACAGCAGAAGCAAACAAAATGATTGAAAGCGACGAAACTTCAACAGAAATCCTAAGAAGTGAACCAGCAAATGGCCGAAATAATACAAAAAAGTAGAACTGATGTATCAGTATAAATATATAAGAATTACAGAGGTAGGCACGAATGAATTACACAGTCAAGTTCTTCAAGTACCTGAAAAGAAAAATATCATTTGCATTCCATCTCGTGTCATTGTTACGTTACTCATTCTCATTTACAGTTCCCTTGTAGTGAAGGTAAGCAGAACAAAATTCGACAAGAAGGAAGTGCAAAACCCTTAAAATTAAAAGGTGAAAGATGCCATCAAAAAGTACTGAAATTCATCAAGGTGAATAGACAGTTAATGACAAAGGTTAGGAGAAGTAGTCACCTAGGAAGTACGAGTGGCAAAATCAATAGGCAGTTTCTATGTATAGCAAGTCATACAAAAAGAGTAGGTTGCACCTGGATCTGATGTCAAGAATCGTAAATACCATTGAGACAACAGGGACTGTAGTACAGAATTTCATCAATCATTTTTCTTTGCTTCAGATTGAATTTTAATTAAAAACAAACCGGTGAAGCAGCAGTTGTAGTAAAAGGAGAAAAAGGTCCGCAGTTCATTACGCTACTGGTGTGCAATACACAAACATCTAATGGTTGTTCTCTTTCTGTTCACAATCAAACTAAAGAAATTTCCATGCCCGAATTGTCAACATTTTTTTTGATAAATTCAAACGAATTCAATGCAAGCCTGGGTGGCGCTTGTCATATGTCACACCTGATCATCGGAAGGTTCTGTCTAAAGAAAACACCGCTTTTGACCACCCCCAGCCTGACGAACTTTGACGGCCTTTCATCAGTTGGATGCTTGTCATAGCAAGTTGCCATGAAAGGTGAAAATGAGGATGTTGTAAACCCCACGTGTCTTTCAACCTGAATCCTCAAGAGAAACTAAACCGTTATGTGAGTCTTTTTGGAAGTTAAAATGTCTGACTCTGTACATGTACACTACATGTGCAAGAAATTATTTAGTTTGTTTGCATTCTAAACCCCTAACCACTTAAGGACCATTTGCAAGCTTTAGATCTACGTTTATGAAGCAATCAAACATGGCTTACCTCTTGTCCAAAAAACCTGAATCTCGAAAATATTTTTTAATTTTTTTAAAGCGTATCGAATTATGGAATTTAAGGAAAAATGAAGTCCTCGTGGGGAAAACTGTCAATTACACTATGTATTAATTTCAGCATCAAGTTCAATTCAGGTGTGGAAGCAAAAGACGCTTTCACTGGGAGGACAAACCTTGTCCTAAAAATGAAAAAAAAATATTACTTATAAAAATTTACTTTTAAGCAAAAAATTAATTTTTTCACAACACATAGCTGGTTCGAACCTGAAAAACACCTTCAAGACCTTTGCCTGACCTGTAAATGACACGCTAAAAACACGGGCGGACAATTAACGTTCCATTTTTAGTTACACATGTAGGAAACTTAGTTATCCAGAATAATCCTGACTCACGAAAACCTGACTCAGGTACACTTCCGGGAAAATGTCTGTAACATTTGAATGAAAATGAGACCTCCGTGAACCTTCGTTAAGGGCACCTTGAATAATTTTCGAGATTCAAAAGATTGCATTTCTGTCGCTTTCTCTGCAGTCTCACTGTTTAATTTACATAAAATGCCAACAAACCTTTTCAACCTGTTCATCGTTCTCCTACAACGCGGGTGTTATACCTGATAATTTACCAAAAAAGGTAATTCGAATGCTTATTTTGAAGGGCACTGTGCTTACGCCGGCGCTATAAACCATTCATTCACATCATCAAATTACTTTATGACTCTACCTTTTTCAGTTATCACAAGTAATGGCGACTACCGGCGATTTACAGGCAACCAGAGGATCCTTTTGCCGTTTGTTAAACCAGCCGAATTTAAAAAGGAGTTGTAAAAGTGCTAAAACGCTCTCGCCACCGGGGAAGTGAATTTGTTTAGTAATCAATGCCCCCAAATTAAATTTGTGGGTTCCTGACACCTCATGTAAGCAGGTCTTCTATGGGGTGAAGTGGGGCATTAAGAACATAACCTCTACCTAAAAAGAATCCTCGAACAGGTACTACGGTACTCGCCTGATTGAAGTTGTTTATGCAATTCCAGGGAGATACCCACACCAAATTTTAACTTCAGAGATACCTTTTTTTTGAATACCCAGGAAAAATGCCCACGCACAAAGGACCCATTGGGACGGAAATCCAATAGTGAGGGACTCGAACCCCCTAAAAAACCTGAGAGGTCCACTAAATCCTTGTGTTGGAAGTGGCGAACGGCTTGACGCTACAATCGCCTGAATCCCACGGATTTGTAGTTGGTGCGATACCAACTCGCCGCAAAAACTTCAGAGATACCTAATCTAACGTTATTTTTTTGCTTAAGCATAAAGGATGGAGTAGATACAGGGCATGTTTACCGCACAAATTCAAGACTAATAAAAATGTAGAATTTAGTAAAGTATACATACAAATGTGAACAACCTCAAAAATAAAATTATAAAAAGTATATCATAAATAAATAAAAGTTAGATATACGACATTGCACTAAGCATACCACTAAGACACAAATAATAAAACAACTTTAGCGAAGGAATACGTAAAAAAGGAAAACACCGCTAAAACATTTTGTTTAAAAATATATGTATTGTTAGTATTAAAAATATTTAGTAAGAACACTATACATATAAATACTCTCTTTTATACAAAGTAAAATTTTCATCTAAAAAAATATTCTTCTCACAATTAAAATAAATTATTAAAAATCACATAGATTATTAAAATTAGGTTATAACGATAGTCGTGTAAAACCCTTAATAATTAATTAAAAAAACAGTAATAGTTTGTAATTGACTATTAATTGATGGACATCGTCTTTGGCCAACTGGCGTGTCTCATTGAGCGCCATTTTGAAATCAATAATAAATCTCTCAATATTTCAGTAGGATTGATTGATTGATTCCTGATTTGAAGATGCGAAGAATTTTCCGTTTGTCAGGTCTGACAGCCTGAACCTGAGGTCACCTGTTATAACACAAAAAGTCAAATAGCTCAATTTCATGTTCGGCTAGACGCTGCCATCCGGATGATGGTGTGAAATCCCAGGTTTACTGCTAATGACTCGGTCAGTCAATTTTCTATAGTTTCATGGACATAATTTATTTTATTCATCTTCTTGGAAAAGGTTACTTCGTCCAATATTCATGGAAATTTGTTACGGTCTGTTTGTGATAACTTTCGGAATGAGAGCAAAAACGATAATGAACGGCAATTCAGATCAGCGAAACAGAGTAACTGTTATATTAACACCCGTACCCGGCAGACAATAAAGAATCAAATTTCTTGGATCATTCTCATAGGGTACATTCTCACCAAAAATAACATCTGAACTCCAATAAGTTTTCCTGAGGAAAGTACTCAATCATGGAATTGTTCGGTAGAAGGAAGTTCATTTTACTTCCACAACAAATCTTCCACTTGAAAGTGCCACACATCACAGGTACTGTCATTTGGATCACTGAAATATCAAGGAATGTTTTTAAATTGAAATAGGGCGTACGGGTTAATGAACTGGTTAAGGAACGAAATGTTAAAAATAATGAAAAATGGAGCATTCAACTTGAATAAAACAACTATAAAGGTAGAAAATAAAAGTGTAGCAGCTGAGAACGGGACAAGTTCCAAACTTGTTCTTTTTCATGAGAATTCAACGACCACATGCTGTCAGCTACCTCATTCAGTTGAAATTGTCATTTTGAGGTGTCACTGATGACATGTGTCCCGCTGACACTGTCCTGCTACTTACTTTCAAGTGTTTAACCCTCGTCACCCCAATGTCTCCGCTACGCGTTACTTCTGTTAACTCGTTTGCTTAAAATGATATTACTTTACTATACGTATATTATCTCAGCGGCCAAGATATAAAATAAGTACATAATTCGAGCCCACAAACTTTGAAACAGAAAAGTGTCACAGAAAGCTGGAAGGAAAAGGAGTGGAACACAGGAAGGTAACGCTAATACCTTGATAAATCACGATACGAAATATTTTTCAATGTGAGACAACGGAACAACGTGACAACAGAAGCAGATATTTGTGTGGTAGTACCAAGAACTCTTCAATAGATACCTCTCCCAGAGTGCAATTAATTAATAGGTGGTGGCCTTTTATGTGACCCAAGGGACGGGTGTCCCAAGCGACCCTATCCAAGACAAACCCGTCACGGTCAGAGGACTTAATTCCAGGCTCGTGGATTGAATTGACAACAACCTTTACTCCGGTGGTACTGTACAGGTAACAATGTGAAATATAAATTATTACAGGTACAAGAAAAGAAAAAGTTTTTGTTTCCAATAATAAAAGAGGAAAACTCCTTTGTACTAATTTTTCTCTTTCTTCTGATAAAAAGACACAATATGCAAAAATTCAAACACGCAAATCTGCCATACCTGCTAACTGAAGCCCCCCGCCCCTCCTTCTCTAAACTCCTAGACCAGGGTCCTTTGTCGACTTGTTCCATGTGATTGATTTCCTTTTTCTTTCAAAGGAAACACAAGAAATATTATTACGTCTTTATTTTTTTTTCCAGTGGTGGCAAACAGATCAGGAGGCATTACCCATGTTTTACGGTTTTCAGACGAATAGGGAAAATCAAAGGCAATCATCTGTCAATGACGTAAAGTAAAAATAGCAAGCAACAGTAAACAATAGAGAACAGAAGGTCCTCTTGTTATATCCTTTGCTTTCAATTGTGAAGGAAGAAATTTAAATTTTGATTTTGTTTGGCACCCGTCTGACTATTCATGAAATCTGACAAAACAATACCCCTGAAATTTTGAAGTTTGCTTCCCCGAGTAAAACAAACTAGAGTTAACTAAGGTGATGATTGACTTCTGTTTTAAACAGTGTGCCTTAAACCTGACAGATACTCTCTTTTCCTAACTCGATCACTTTGGGGTATATCCCTCACCTCTCTTCTCCAAAGTTTAGCCTTAAGTAAAATTAAAATGTTTCAATATTAATTCAAATTGTAAACAGTTTTCGAAATAGCATTCGTATTACATGTTCTACTGCAGATAATAAGAGAAGACCTTACCATTCTATTGATATTACGATATTAATTCGTACTTGTCAAGGAACAAAGATAATTAAAAATCTTGCAGTTTTTTTAAAGTAAAGTGGATAAGTCAGATGCATATGAGTATCTAACAATTTATTTTGTGCCGCCAGAGTGACGAGAAATGGTGGTTACTTGGTTATATTAAAACATTTACTTACTGTATACATATATCGCTTATTGAAAAAGGTTTTAAATGTCCTACAGTACTCCGAACTTCTCAATTACATTAATGAAATAAAATAGCGATAATCCGTAGATGTATACCACAAAACGTTTTTTTCTAATGTGTCTAACGGTGCATTAGAATACAATTAAAACTTTAAAAAAAATAAAATCTGAAATTAACCCATAACCTAAAACCTAAAGGGTAAAACTCACCATTTTGCCTCTCCTCCAGTATCCTCTTCTTTTAGACCACTTTCCATTTCCATATCTTTTGAATTTTCTTCACTTGATTTGTTATTCTGTTCCTTAATCATTGTTACCAAAGCATCTAGCCTACTGGGTTGAGGTATTTGTAAGACAACTTCAGCTTCTTCCAGAATCAACAAACCATTTCGGGCATCGTTCTTAGACAGACTATGTTTTTGGCAGACGTGTGATTCCCATTCTGTATGTGTGGGCAGTACCTGCAGTGAACATAATTGAAAGTTAAAATTGAGCTTTAATCAAGAGCCAATCCAGTGTAGTTTAACTGATAAGCTTTACTAACCTCTAGGCACCATTTACAAGGAAGGCTCTGTGACCTGGTGTGGCAGGCTTTGATGTGGCGCCTCCTGAAACCCCATCGAGTGTAAGCTCTATCACAAAATGGACAAGGAAAAGGTGGAAATGGGTAATTTGTTGAACCTGAAAATCAATTATTAAAATTAAATATTACACATAATTGTGGCAATATTGAGAAATCATTGGGATGTTACACAAAGTGACCCTAAGGTAGTATAAAATTGATTCCTATGATTTGGCACTTGACCAAGAGTATCTATGTAATATATGCTACTCTTTGCTGAATATTCATTTTTTTAAATTTATGTTTATTTATCAAGCATCCATCTATCACAAAAAATTATGACTAAAATTCTGACCTCAAGCAAGTTACATTCAACATAAAAAGGCTCGTATAGTCCTACCTCACTGAAATCTCCTACTACTTGTTGAAATTACATGTGTCCTCTTCTTTAGGAGGGAACTTACTTCAGAGAATTTCAGATTTCTATTATTCTGATTCAATCTAAGTAGACAGGTATAAAAAAGGTAGTCTTCAGGATCCCATAGTGCTTATCAGATGGGAAATGTAATATTTTCATATTTACTAGTATTATAACACCTTGTTCCCTTAAACATTCAAACTCTAACAACTCACCTGGCTCTAGGTATATGGCACATTCATTTCTGTTCGGAGGTATATCTGAAATATAGAAAAATCTAATTAAGAATTTTTGTGATTTTGCACTGTTTTATTCAAATTGTAAAACATGTTATATGCTTTGTATCCCCCTTAAATAATGTTATTCAAATTAGTATTGCTATAAAAAGTGATGCTAACATTTTAAAATGAAATTGGCAAGTATGTTGAGAATTCACTTAATAGTTTCCTGCTTTAATTATTTGTAATATTACACATCTTATCATTGAATTTTGTTCATTCTATCATATAATACTCCCTGCCAACTCTGTCAAGTTTGACATTAAATTTATAAACAAGAAAAGATTTGTTGCATTTAAGCAAATAACTCAATTTCAAATTTCAAATAACTCAATAATTAGCAACACACTAAACATTTTAATTTTTATCAAGTAACATTAGACAATAAACTTCTATATAATAACAATATATACAATAAGAATTTATTATTATATCTACAATAATGAAATAATTAAATTTTTGTAGTGCATCTAATTACACTTAATTATTTAATGACACAGCCACAGAAATTATTTTTCACTATATCAATTCGTTTTAAATGTTCAAGGCATTGTCTTGCAAAAGTTTAAAAATTAGCATTCTAAAAATAAGCATAATATGTATGAAGTGAAATAACCGAAATAAACCATTTACCATTTTCATCATCCTCTTCATCACCCTCCTCATCTGACTGAATTCTCATTCTTGCACAAACCAAATCTGTGGCATGTATTTCATCATCACATTTATCATTTGACAAGGGAGGTGAATGGACTCCACTTGGTTCTTCCTTAATTTCATCTAATGCAATTGGATAAACAGGTACAGCACGTTTTGACTTAGGGGACACTGGTAAGTCTGACTGCAATACTGATGATTTCAAACTGTTGTAGTGAGTTTTAAATTTTTTTCCATTTCTTGGACTCCCTGGTGGAGATCTCGTTACATGTGACTTGTCATTCATTGAAATCTTATGGGTTTCAAAATTTGAATCCTAAAAAGGAAATAGAAGACATTTGAATTTCCTTAATTACATCAACATGTTTTTTATGCCATACATCAGTAAGAGACTCATACTTCTTCCATGTCAGAATCACTTGTTAAATGCTGACAAAGACCACGTATTTGTAGTGTTTCGGCAGCTCGCAGTAACAAAGGCAGATTCTCCTGTCTAATGCACACTTCTCCCTTATATACGAATTTAAGTATTGACTCCAGCTCGTAGAATTGAACATCCTGTAAAACTATAACGGGATGTTGACATGGATTCATCTCGAAGATTTTCTTAAAGAAGGGACTCGAGGCAGAGAGCATAATTTTGTGAGCTTTGAGACATTTTCCATCAGTGGCCAATGTGACGTCCACCAAGCCCTCTTCCTCCCACATACTCTCAAAACTAGATAGAATATTGGAATGGAAGCTGTTCCATTTCAAATTGATCTGTTGGCCTTGCATAATACACGTCCGAAGAAGGCGAACACGTTTCCTTGAGCGAGACGTAGCAGCTGAAAAACAAAACTCTCCAGTTTTTAAAACATCTAACAAATATGGCTGTTACGAGTGTTTGTAAACAGCATTTCGCAGGTTGAGCAACCTAAGCAAGTTGAAATTCATGGATTAAATGCGACATGTCGACCGTTGCACAAAATTAAAATATCCCCTAATTAATTTTATGTTACCGTAATTTGAATTGTAATGCTATTGCTAATAAGAACACTGCTTTTATTCTGTCAGTACCACATTACCGTTTTGCGTTCAACAAATTCGCACAAACGATTTCAGTTAACCTATAATCAAATATAAGTTACCTTCGAGAAATACAATTCTACTATTTTACGCACAATTCATAATATTCCAATATAAGTGTATTATTTCCTATATGCACAATCTTTTATTCAAAATTGGTTATCTTCAGAGAGACAACATTATGTACTTTGTAAGGCTCTAAATAATGTATTATTTATCAAGCAAGTATATATTATGTTTTATAAATTTTTAAAATAATGAATTATAATATTCGGCAGCGAAATATACCAAAACTTGCATTCAAAATTGGTTTTCTGATTTGAGAAAAATAAAGTAATTTAAATTGTCTAGTAGAAAATATCCCTCTTATACAATGATGAGCTATTTAATGTTACTCTATTGTAACTAAAAATTACTGATTTACGGACGCAATTAATATTTTGTAAAAACTGTAAACTACAAAAGGAACTATGTAACTATACATCTAATTTTCTGGTTGGAAAATGTGCATTTCAAAGTTAAATTTCTAAAATGAAGAAAAATATTTTCTAATTTACATTGCAATATGGTGTAATTGTATTTTGTGTTAGTACATTATTTATTATATAACATTAGGCAATGAGAAGAAGACATTTTAATAGAAAGCAAACAATGAACAAGAGCTATGAATAATATAACTTTACCTGCCAGGGCAATATTTCCGGCAAGGCATTCTTTCTAATATAAAAATAGTCAAAACTTGAGATCTAATTTTTCTTCGACAAAAAACGGGGTGACAAAGAGTTACAGGTACACGAGGTAATGACCGCAGGTAACTGTCGTCCCATTTTTATTAGAGCAAATTACCTGAAATTGTGTCATTGTATTATGTTGCTCTTATGTCATTTAAATTTAGTGGGCTACCCCATGACAAGTATTTTGACATTTCGGAATGAACAACGAGAGAAGTAACATCAAAATTTAAATAGTTTAAATAGTTTGCGGTTTGTACTCGACATTTTATTTTTAGTTTTGAAATCGAGAAACAGAATGTACGCGAAAGTTTGCCCGTTGTGTAAAACCAAATTTTACAGTGCTAAGAAGAATGTTTCGGGTCCTCACAAGAAGTGTGGATACAAAAAGTTGAAAGAGGGAAAGGTACAATTTTTTGTGTAATAATACATTAATAGATTTATGAGTATTAAATTAAGCATAATTATTCGTGATGATGCATTAGACGGTAGATGAAGGTTCTCCTTATTGAACTTCTGAAACTGTAAAATATCATACTGCACGTTTTTAATAAATTGTGATTTGAAAATATTTTTACCGTTTTTTAAACTATATATATATAGCGTCCTCTCCCTGACACTGTGCCACCTCTTCATTTTTTAATCTTCCTTTTCTATTTTCTTTTACTGTTTGTTCCAGTTGTTTTTTGTACTGTGTTAATCTTGCCTTTCAGAAATCAACATTTAGGACGTCTACACCAGTGTCAGATATTGAGAACATCAGTTCCAGCTTCTCCGATTCGGTCCTAGATTTCTTCTACCAAACCTGGAAAAGTGGACTCATTGCGGAGTCCACCATTTCATTCCAAAATCAAAATTTCAGATGCAGTGGTCTTGAAAATTTTCAAGCACAGCAGCCAGTTTTTTGGTACTCGGCTGGCCAAGTTGTCTATTACGGTACTGTTGTTTACCAGTCTGTTATACCCTCGTCGGGTGTTTATTTCCAACCTGTAGGATACCGTCCGGACGGCACCTTCGGAGTTTTGCCGTACATTTGGCCTTGAGTGACTCAGTCAATGCTACTGCGTTATGTTCATATGCGACGAAAGCTTTACTATGTTTGATGTATCTTTTAATAAATGAAATTTATTATTTTTTGTAAACTGAGTCTAATTTTATTAATAGCAGTATCACCTGGGCACCTAAATTGTATACAATGTATAAAAGCCAAGCAAATAAGCTACTGGTCTCAAGGCAAATTTATTTTATTATGCCCGACTACTAAATGAATAATATATCTGTTTTAGTTACGGTTTTGCGAATTTGTATATTGGAGGTTCCTCCCCTAATTTGATTACAATTCAGAGTAATGATGAATATTTACGAAAAAAAATACAAGAACCTGTTTTTACGTGGCTTTTGCCTAGGGGTTGATTGTGGCAAGCGCTAGAGACCGCCCTTGGCTTCTTCTTTGATGTACAGGCTTTCATATACCTTCAATCTTCTGATTTTCTCCCGCTCTAAGGATTGGAAACGCCTTTCCAAATAATACTTTTTTCTCAGGACCAGCGGGTCGTTTGGGGCAGCCACAACCTCACAAGCGGACATCTCTTGCAACAGTATCTGCTTCATTATATTGAATGCCCTAAGGCAGTCCACTTTGTTCAGTTGGTCCGTCGTCGGCCATTCGAAATCGGTGACAACAGGTTTCTGAGGATTTCTCATTTCCTCCGAGAACTCAATTTTTACCTCGTGTAACAGCTGTTCGGTGAAATCCTGTACGCCGTAGACTTTTTTAACAGTGTCACGTTCGGTGACGGGTGTCGAATCCGTGTGGTGGTACATGGCCAGGGGCGAGTCCCAGACTCGTTTTTCAACATATAAACCGTCCTCGTAGGGTTTGCCGTCCCCAAAGTTCATCTCGCACGCATTGGCTTGGTGATCTCTTGGTGTATCCGTCAACCTCGAAGGGTTGCATTTAATTTCGTTGACACAGAGGTTGCACGTCTTTTCTCTTGTTCTGCGTCGTCTCCAATTGTACCTGTACAGTTTACCGCATTTGTCGCAATTGTTCTGTAGGTCCTCGCACTGTCCTAGTCCAGTCACATCACTTTGGCAGATTTTCCAGTTAGAATGCATAAACAGTTTTTATCATATGATACACTGGCATTTATGAATGTTTCAAATGCAGCACTGAGAATATGTTTTCCAATACCAAGAACCTGAAAACGAAGGTGACATCAGTTCTGTGAGAACTGAACTCTGCGGTAGGTAATATTATATAGAATATTAGTCTTCATATTAAGAAAAATACGATTGCCTTTTTTTATTCAAAGTTTACGTCGGTGCATTCATCTATATCTTTGTTCCTTCATTAAATGAAAATTTAATTATGTTACTTGTAAAATTTTCACTAAATATACAGTATACATAACGGTTTAAAGATATAATTTTGTGAAACTCAACCAATTTGTATTATTTTTATGGTACAAGTGCAGCCTTAACTATTAATCGTAGTGTAATTATGTAATTCTCTTTGGAGAGGATTGCTTTAAATTAATTTAAGAAAACTCAAATACATTTATGCTTGCTAATCACAATAAAACATTGATTAAAAATATATTTAAAATTTAAGTCAGTTTTGTGAAATTTCGATGAAGTTCCTATGGCTTTGAACACAGCAAGTAAAGTATAGCAATGCATTTCAACAGGTTATCAGTTATATTTCCTGACGAGGAAACACAAGAGTTATGAACTGATATGAACTACAAAAATATTTCCATGTTTGATTCTTGATATAAAACCGAAAGTTCAAACCTTTTTTAACCCCTGTTGAAACTTCCCTTTGTTTTGTGTAGTTGCCTGTGTACGTATATATACTTACACTTGCCTGCAAACTCACCGATATACTAATTAATATTTAAACTAATGCGTCGGTACAATAATATTAAATTTAAGGTAAACAAAATTAATTTATTATTCATTTGTTGGTGACATTTAAATTTCATTCTTTCGGACGTAGAATTTAAATCGGACAGAAAAAATTCATTCATGATATAAAAAATTACTTTACTATTTTGTCTCTCATTTCGGTCATTCAATCCATTAGTTTGACAAATATTTTATTAGCATTTGCACTCAACTTTTTCAGAAAACGAATTCAAGGTGCTTTTATACGGGCAACTTGTGTAACCGTAACCCAAAAGGTTTGCTTAGCAATGTAAATATTCTATGAAATATGGGTAATTTCTTAAATCATATTTAAGCTGCCATTTTCTTCACATAAAATGTAGTTTACCGTTCTACTATTTTAAATTTCAATCACACTACTTCACTTGCCAATTTACATGTCTACATTTATGCTAAAATAATGTTGCTCTGGTAATGAAATACTTACGATTCGCCTTGATTAATGTAAACAAATTACAGCATTACATTTATTTCATAAAGTTATACAAGAGGAAAACATACCTGAATTTCAGTACATTCACTGTACTTTCATGTCTCGTTTCGTTTTTACATTTCTAGCTGACAATTAAGTCCACTCAAATGTATACTATATTCTGCATTAATAATAAGTAAAATTGACAAAAAGTGACACGTAAAAATCACTTTGGTAGGCTTTAAACTGTACTTCTTAACTTTCCCATTTAAAGGCGGAATTTTAACTTGGCGAAACATGCTAAAGACACGTCGAATGTTCGTTAAGTTGGCAGCCCTCGTGCAACAGCTGACTTTAGACTTAAAATGTAAACATTTCGTTTGAAAAAGGGAAGTTCCATTTCCTTTTTGCTGACACAAATGACCGATGCAAGTCATAAGCCCAGTCACAAGGAGTGGAGGCGAGCGGCCAAAAAGGCTCGCAGAAAAAAAATTCGACAAAGTTTGGCAGAATTGCGTAAAACCCGTGAGAAAGAGTTGGAAAATTCGCCCTCATACCGGCTACAATTGGAAAAGGAACGTTTACTTGAGGAATACGAGTTGGAAAGGGAGGCGAAAGAAAGGGAAGAAAGATATTTGAAGTGGCTTGAAGATGAGAAAGAAGCTCAGAAGAGATGGAATGAAGAGCAGCGACTGAAAGCCTTGGCTGATGCAGAAAGATTGAAGGAGCAACAAAGAATTAGGAATGAATGGGAAATTGAGCAGAAAAAAATTAGGGAACAAAAAGAAAGATTGGAGAAACTGAAGAAAGAGGAAACAAAAAGGAGAGAAGAAACATTAGAAAGAATAAATAATTTTATTGTTAATGGTGGTGATGTACCTATTGAACTCCAATGTGTTACAGAAACTCATCCTGGAAAGGAAATATGTTCATTCTTTTATAAAGTTGGTGCCTGTAGATTTGGTAGTCAGTGCTCAAGGAATCATCAGCACCTGCATATCAGTAACACTTTAATGATATCAAATTTCTACTCTCATTTCACCTTAGATCAATGTAAATCATCCGAGTATGACACAGATATTGGGCTGGAATATGAAGACTCTGATATGTATTCACATTTTCGTGAATTTTACTTGGATGTAATACCTGAATTCAAGAGATTTGGAGATGTGACAATGGTGAAAATCTGCTGTAATTCTGAACCACACTTGAGGGGGAATGTTTATATTGAGTACAAGGATGAAAGAGATGCCATGGTTGCATATAGGGGTTTCCAAGGCAGATGGTATGGAGGCAAGCAGCTCACCATTGAGTTTGTAAAGATTAGAGACTGGGGTGGTGCAGTCTGTGGAGATTTTGCCAGAAAAAAATGCCCAAAAGGGAAATCATGTAACTTTCTCCATGTTTTTAGAAATCCTAGGAATGAATTTGCCATAGAGTGGAGTAAGAATAAATCCCACACCCACACTTCAACAAGAAGCAGTTTTGATGACGATTTTGAAAAAAATTCACGGAAGAGGAACTGGAGGTGGTCAGAGTCACCTGAGAGGTTACCAAAGAGAGAGAAGTCTGATTTAAACAAAGACAGAAAATATGAAATATACAAGAGACATGAGAATTCAAGGCAGGATTCAGAGAGACCCCACAGTTCAAGTAGGCATGAAAGTTCTCATTCCAAAAATAAAAGGAAGAGATGACAATATGAGTAGGAGATGCTGGACATCATAAAGTAATATATGTGCATATGTATCAAATAAAAGTATCCCCAGGGATTGTATATTACAGTACAAAGTGCAAGAAAGTCAGTTATTACATAGGCAAGCAATAACAAGCAAGTGTTCCTAAATATTTAATTTGTATTTGTATAAACTTATTTTAACTAATTGGGAAACAACAAAACATTAAATTTAAAATGGAAATGTTATTGCAATCAATTTTAAACTTTTGTATCTCATATTTTGTATAAAATGAAAAATAGTTCAAATATAATCAAAGCATGAAACTTTACATATTTTAAATTAATGTCTACCTTGTCTTTCCCCTCGTTTTACATAAAATACATCAGTTTTGTGGAATTCATTCACTGTTGATGAACTCAGCTAAGTTTGATGGAGCTATGGGCAGTTAATGTTTACGAGCTTCTTTCAGTGAATGGCCTGTACGCCCTTGATATTAAGTGAGAGTCTGGTTTTAATTTATTTATGACACCTCTCAAAAGTGTTTCTTATTATCAGCTGGAATTTTTCGAAAGTGCTTTAAGTCCAAAAACTTTTTTCATTGACAAGCTTATGTCAAATTTATATTTATTATTTTTCATTGCGTTTGACTTGACTGTCGTTTTTCAAAATTAAATCTACATCTTCTGCCTGACTCTGAGACTACCAAAATTTTTCTTTACTTTTTCTTTGTTCTCGTCTTAATCGTGTTCACATGTATGATATTGGAAACATCAATTGACGGGTCCACCTCCAACTGTCAAACAACTTTACCAATTTTATTGGGCAATATAGCTTCGTGAAGAAATACTAGGTTAAACCTATTAATGCCGGCTACAATTTCTCGGTGTCCAAATGATTTAACGAGTCTCAGTTCCAAACACCTTAAACAACGAATTGTTTTGCAATAGGATGTAATATTTCCTTCCTCGTAAATTAAAATGATTGACCAATGAATATGAGATAATTAGCAGTGAAAAACTCCTTACTGACCTGAACTACCGATTTATGTGTTTAATTCCAACGTAAGGTGAGAAATGTGCGAGTATTTGAGTAGTAGGTGTCCGCGGACCTATTCAATGAGACTGGTACCGGGTAATTACGGCAATGACGATTGCATTCAATTATGCAGTTACACATGTTGATTAGTTCTGACATTTGATACCCATCTTGGTTATTAAGTAGTACCAATTAGGTATCAAATGAATTGTGAAAGAATATTCCGAAATTATGTTCACCTCTGACACATTTTAACGGATAAAAGAGAAGTTCTATTTCTCGCGCTGATTATCTCTTAGACTATTATGCAAGGCCGTCTATGACAAAATATTTCTAAAACAGTAGTGCATGGATAGCTAGCGTGTTCGGCAATAAGTTGTAGTATAAGGCTTACTTTTTACATTTAAAAGATTCAGGTCAATTACATTCATAGTTCACGTGAAATATGCATTTGAACACTCGCCGAACAATAAGTAATCAAAACTGGAAGCACAGAACAATGCTAGAAGCACAGTGTATCAGTCATTCATAAAAGCAAACCTAATGTGCTTGTAATAATACGCACGTAAGCGTTTGCATCACAGTTAAGTATTTTCGCGGTTCACTTATTAATTCAAAATCGATGTAAATATTCGTTGTTTTAAGTTTAATTTTTATATTAAGTTCGGCCTTTAAAGCAGTTTATTAATACTGTGCTAAGCAACAGTTAAAAATGAAAGTCTAGTTTTACTAGTCTACAAAGAAACATTGTAAAAAAACAAATTCTATATTTGCTGTTAAAATTCTTTGAAATGTGTGGCGCCAGATATATTTTTATTATCCTCTAGCGCGCGTCAAATTGAAGGAGCAGTTGCCTTCTTTATAAATAAAACATGAGAGAATTACATTAACTTCTCTTACAACAAAAACGATCACAGAATGCTTAGCAATTCAAGTGCAATCTCCCTTCTGCTCAGGACTCTCAAGATTCTATTCAAAGTATTTCATTGTACAGTGAAAATGGAATATAAATATTAGGAATATTAAGGAAATAATAATTATTTAAATTGGGAAATAAAGATTACAGACACAAAACAGTCTCTAACACCAAAGTCAGGTACAACAATCGCAGGTGCTTCTAAACGTTGTACAAGCATTGTAATGTATTCCCAATACTTTTCCAAATAATAAAGATCTCTATTACAAATAAGAGATGTTGGTAAGATACAAACTCAGAAAAATGATAGGATTACTGCAGGACCATATTTTACGATCTCCCATTTCCAAAGTCCCAGACCTAATTTTAATAACATGTATTTGTGTCAGAAGAAAGGCTGCAGACAACAGGTCATGCGTCCTAATTTAGTTAAAAATTTTAAATCTTAGTGAGGTGTAGGGGTACTTAATTTGTCCACTCACCCTTAATTCCAATTTCCGAGTCATTTTGGTACTCTTTTGGAGAAATACAGGTGATCACGTCCTTTTTTTAAAGATTTGGCAAGTACCAGCGTCTTGTAATTTCTGGAAAATCTTTTGGCGAGGCATCGCAATCTCGGATCACCCGCACATGGGATTTGCCTGATCGAAAGCTTCCTGTGTGAAATTTTAATTAATATTAATGATGACGACTTTGACCAAGATGATGATGAAACGTCTTTTTGATTGGCTTTGACCTTTGCCAGATATTCCGGTACCAGCCTGTTTACCCGAGCACAATATTTTTTGCTTGTTTGAGTACAATTATAACTATGACCGCAAGAAATCCTTTAGTATAGTATTTCGTACAATACTAAGACAACATTAAAGCCTAACTTTTTTCATAAATTAGCATCAGTAAAAGTACATCATCTGTTTTACACATGGAAACAAATTTTTTTATTTCATAATGAATTTGACTCCATGACTACTCCAAATAAGTTTAGATCGAAACAAATTATCCTTGCTGGCAACATTGACTTTAAGGTTGCTCTAAATATTACGATCGTTTTGAAATTAATTAATTAAGTGTTCGTTATAATTCCACGCTTTGGCTTTTGAGATCTCTCATAAGGTGAATATAATTTATTTTAATTTTTCAACGTATTATTTGTGCAAGGCTATGAATACCCTCACTGTGATCGATTGGAAATTATTGATCTAGTGGGTGTACGAGGGAGGTCAGGGGAAATACCCAAAGTTAGGGTCCCATGATTGAATGATCGAACGTGGATTTGGCACTTCTTTTGCTACAGTTCACGCAGTCGACTGAAATACTCCGGTCTTATTGTGAATGCCTTCTTCCTTGGGAACCCGGCTTAATTTATGAATGAAGATCTACAACCCGGATTGTCGGAAAAGGAAAAAAGTTCCACTCATCGCTACCGCATGTAAATTTGACCTTCGGGATGAGTTTTTCTGAGGCTAAATGAGATCATGGCCTTCGCTGGTCAAGGTAATGAAGAAGAAACTGACCGCATCATTTTGCACGTATGCGAGAAATGCACACGTCTCTGCCCGATTTTGCAATCACTTCAATGCATTCCTACAATAAGACTTTTTTTTTAAACGGGCATACAATGAGAATAGACAATGATGTCGGACTTATTTCCGGTACTCAAATTACTATGAATATTGAAACAAGGTCTTTACTCCACTGCGAAACAGTCTCTCTTATGTTTCGACGAAAGGTTGTGGTAAGAAAAAATTAAAGAATAAGTTGTGAAAGTCACACTTGAAGCCTCGTGTCACTCAACGCCATTTGAGTATTGTTAGAACCGTTAATTAGATGTATTAGAAAATGTAAGGACTTAATTTTTATTGCCAATGCTACCTTAAATAAATTTAGTAATGGTCACATTGATATTTGAGACTTACGAAACCCATGCTTCAAGTCTGATGTCATTCTTTAGGAAGGAAAACTACAATTCGGTCATGACGACAATGCAACCAAAATCATTAAAATTATCCGGCAATAAAATATTTCGATAAATAAATGATGTAGTTGTAGTCAGTTTTCAGCTCAGAAGTACCATTCCAAAAATGTCGGTGCATCATTGAACGACTATCTATTGGGCGAGAAATACATTACAAAAGTGTTGAAGTACTTTCTGTTTCGGTACAAGTTGAAGTATTTGAGTATTAATTTGAGTACCCAACTTCAATGTAACAGGCACTTTTCTTCTATCGCCCTCTCTTTTCTTTCTTATATCCATGACACAGATTTTGAGCCAAATTTACCTTTCAATCATAAATCTATAATCATTTCTCTTGGTTTTTGAAAATGATAACTTAATGAAACATCGAATTTGAATGAGGAGTTCAGTGAAGGGTTCACACGTACAATTTCACTACTGGTCAATCACTAAGCAGCAGAACAGAGAGAGACTGAGAGGGGGAGAATCAAAAGTTTTAATTAATACTACAGAAATTTTTATTTGGTTGTTAGATTGTAATATTCTGTCTTTAATTGTTCTTAATCAGATTCTCCGAATACTTAAACAGCTTATTCGATTACAAAATTTCTTTTGGTCGTCTGTCGTCTTAAGCTATTGAACATATGTAAATCAACTTTTATAATGGCAGGTGAGAGAGCACAGCTCGCAGCTATAAACGCATATTTTTATTACCTGACTTATATCAGTTTCTATTAGTAAACGAAACAGGCAATATTTCCAAATGTCACTTTTATGAAGCTTCTACACGTCAAATTCTTTGTTATTTGTCTGATCTTGTGAACTATTAAAACAACTCCACAATTTCTGAGGACCCAAATTTGGGTCAACTTGAAAACTAACCTGAACTATTGGAGAGAAAAAGCCTGCAATAAATCCAGCGCTAAAACCAACATTAACAGATTCACTCCACTACTGGATTAATAATTTCACTCATAAAGTGTTAATATGCCACCTTAATTGAATGCCTTTTTAATACTATAATAAGTTTTTTCCTCGGACGGGTCGTTGAGGTTAATAATACGTAGGTTAAAATATAAAATTGTTCTTATCTAATAGGTTATGCGACTGTACGGTATAATTTCGTATTATATAAATTCAATTAGGTAATTTGAAATTTTCTTCCCGGGACTTTACTTTTGGGCCCAACTGAAGGTACCAAAAAAACGTACATTATATTACTTTGTTATAATTAAGTTAAATTAGCTGAAAATCACGCGCATCACCTGGGAGGTTCGCATGATCTTATTATTAACCATCATAGAAGATGTGTGATCTATTACATAACATTGATTAATGGCTGTTTAATGGCGTGGGTTTAAACGTCCAGCGTGAAATGTTATTAAATAATTGGTGCTTGACACCCGGTGCTAATTTGAAATTTAAATATGAAGCCGTGAAAGAGCTGAAAGTTAGTCCACAAACTATTACAAGCGTTTCTATTAACCAAAGACACTGACTCGTGCCTTTCTCATTCTTCTCGTATATCATGTATTATGTATTAAACTTCCGGCTAAAGGTGATTTAAGGTTTGATCGTAGCCCATAAATAAGTAGCATTACTCTTCGTAGTCAAGGACGCAATGAATTTGATTGAGAAGAATTCATTCAGGATGATGAAACAAATTATGACAAATAAAACGAAGAATTCAAATGGAAACAAATCGGTTATCAATTCACGGTCGTTGAAGTTCTGATTTACAGGTTCAGTTCTGAGTTAGTGCGAACGAGTTCTCGTAGTTGCATGGATCCTCGCAGGACAACTCATTTGAAGTCACAAAAGGTTACTCCTAATGACGAACCGAAGTAACTGTTTCACAATCAAAGATTGTTAATAGATTAGCTTAGAATTTATAATATGCAAACGAGAAGGGTTCAGTTATAAATGTTCCAATCGTGAATATCTTATTTTTTATCTAAACTTTATACATAAAAGGTACATCTTTAGAAGTGACCCTTCAGTGATGGGTTGTAGTATCATACACAGCATGAATGATTACTTGACTTTTTTATTATGTACGTGTTTTATCTGATCATTGTCTGTGTAAAATATTGCCTGGAAAAATAAAAATATTGTATTAAGACCTATTGGGTTCACTACTTCAAAAGAGCAAATACAGGAGCGCAGCAAGAAATCAAAGACCTGTAAGATTTAAAAATAAAATGCGTTTTTACTTTAGTAAAATTTGTTTTAGTAAGAGTAAGAAGTGCTTCTTGACTTTAAATTGAATAAAAAATAAATAATTGATTCAAGTACAGTTCAGGTACTGTGATACATTTTCATCAGTATACCACAAAAAAAAAACACAAACGACACGGAACTGGTTCTTCAGGAAGTTAGAAAACAGTAAATGTTCGTGTACAAGTAAAATTATAATTTTCCACATGTGTTTGTACTTCTACGTGAAGCATCACCCTTTATTTAAATTTTTCCATATTATAATTGCAAAGATATTTTAAAAAGTGATCGTGGAATGAGGAAATGGATCACACAATCCGATCAAGGATTCACACTTGGCATGACTTCTTCTGTAATGAGTATGGATGGTTTCACATTTCACTGTTTTTTTCAATTAAATTTCAATTACATTCAGTAATATAACACTAATGGTTATCAGAAATATTTACAAACCAAAAATGAATGAGGAACATTATATCAAGAAAATAATTGTAAATCACTAATAGCAGAATGAAAAAGTTACTACTGCAAGAGATGGCCATGGCCAATTACATAGCTTAACATGTAGTTAATTACATATTATAATATCTATTTTAGTATTACAACAAACACTTCTCGTTTATTGTGCTTTCTTATAGAGTAAGTGTTTTCCTTGTAATGCGCTCCAAAAATTCGTCAAAACGACCACGCCAACAGCAAATCAAAGATAAACAAAGATAACAATGATAAATTTGATTTGATGTTATTTAAGGCTTGGCAGGGCTTTACAATTCAATGTTTCAAAGAAAATTTACTTAAAGTTGTGAAAAGTTGAGTCACGTTAGCCTAAAACATTACCAAGTTTTCGTAAAACTTTAAGGACAGTTTTCCATCGAAGCAAACTCATTGTATCTTTTTCTATGAGGTACTCATTCACGAGTATTTGAGTACTACGAAATGTCCTTTATCCCATTTGCGAATCTTTATATACGCAACAAATGACTGGATTTGTCTGACTTATCAAGAGGGGCTCGAATTCATTATAATCCTTTGTTAGTTCATGTACAATGCTTTTGACCACACATAAATTAGGAAAGCTGAAGTTTGTCAGTCATTCCCTCACAAGTACGTCAAAAGAACCAGTGATCATCGATACACTCCCAGGAGTTCCCATTGTGAGAATTCAAATTTCCCAACGTTTGATCTTCTATTTACATAGTGTTGCAATAGTGACGCAATGAAAACGACTTATTTAGTTTTTTTTTTATTTTAGGGGAGGACGTTTAACAATAAAGACAAATTCAAAACATCAAAACTATTGTTGCTGTACAAAACACATTTCTCCAATTTTCTACTAAATTCGGACCAAACATCTTGTCTGACATTTCAACTGCATGCCTAACCATCAGGGGTCTCTTCAATGTGGTTTCTTGTCCGGTGAAACCCGTTTTTTGACATTTGCAAATCATTACACGATTTATGTTCATCACGACATTATTGTACTAATAGTTTGTATAAATAATGGCTGTTTGAATGTGAAATCAACAGGACCATTAATTTAAGGCCATAATTATACGTATAATTAAAAAGAGTAAACATTTGTAATAATTAATTCTTGGAGAATTAAACAACGCATATTAGTTTTGCAATAGTATAATTTATAACTGTTATTTTTTCCATCACAATCACAGAGTTTCTAGCATTCTTTATACGTAGTTTGTATACATTTTGTGTACAATTTTTTAATAAATTAGTTTTGGAAACCTAGGATTTTATAGGGTGTGCAAGATCAGAAAACAATCAGGCAGGTAAGAAAACACAAAAATTCTATTTAATGGGTAAACCACACTTCGGGGGAAAGTGAGAAAAAATATTCAGGACACACCATAAGGAATAATAAATAATCCACTCCCCTTTTTCTTCATTTCGGTTTCCTCCTTATGCACGTTGGCCTTGTTTTTGCCTGGTAAAATAGAAGAACTTGAAGATGTTGTCACTTTTGATTGGGATTGAGTAGCTAGTCAGGCGTTAACAGACAAACAGTTAAAAAAACTCAAATTAAACAAATTCGATTCATTAAGCCCTTCAAATGGCCTTTTATTCGGCGATTCTCAAAAATTTAATTTATATTAAATTAAAATTCAATTCCAATATTACAAGTTGTCGAAATTTTCAAGTGTTGTGCCATTATTGTGTATAAATTTAATATTATGTTTAAAAATGCTATTGTCTAATTTTTACACTAAACGTTTACTGCAGTTACCACTTCTTTTTATCAAAAAATTTATTAAGGAAAATTATTTCACCAAGGTCAATTGATTACATGTCCAATCCTGTTAGTAATCCCATTCTATGTTAAGTGGGGGATTCACACGCAAGTGTTCACAGACCTGTGTAAACGGAATCCCATCACTCAGACTTCAATACACACGTGGAACAAGGTGAAATAGACGAAACAACGATTTCACAATTAATCCTTCTTCTGTGTAATCCGATGGTTGAATGATGTGCACTATAAACCCAAGTGATATTATTTTCAAAATTAATATTGCTGATAGACCCTAACTCAGGGCACCAATAATAATTACTGTATGTAGTACGCGAGAAATGATCATTATTATTTGAAGAGACTCCCTTGAAGAGTTGGGAATATTTTCAGCCGCCGTTTCTTAGGAGAAAACTACCCAAAATGTCAAAGTCAGAATAAAAAAAGGTCGGCTCACTGACCCAGTGAAGGATTCCGATAAATTACTAGGATCAATGCAATAATATTAATAATGTTGAAAGCATTTTCAAGTCTCATTTGACAAAAGTAATTTATATTGCACAATTTAACGCTAATTTCAATCCACCAAATTAAACCTGAAACATGGGATCATTTCAAATTAGTATCTTTCTAAAATTTTTAACATTAGATTGGCGGTATGATTTTTTAAAATTGTTTTTCTACAGTGGCATCAAAACTAATTTGACTTTCACGGGGCCAGCTCATTCAAGAAGTTAAAAGCATCATTTCCCTTTCTAACCGCTAATGTAACCACAACGTGCCCTTCTCACTGACTGCAATACTCTTACATTGTAGTATATATTTGCCACAGCAAAATTGTCGTTGGTACCTATATTATACAGGCTTAAATAATTCCTTTCCTTTGAATCCAAGTTCCTTCTACCTTGTATTTTAATTAAGTGATCGTGAAGTTATTTGCATTAACTAGTCTCTTTGGAATACATAAAATAAACTAGTTTTCCACTTTTGCAATTAAAGAATGAATGCGAAAGTCGACCAGGAAATATCGCACCTCAACCTAAATTTAATATAAAAAATAGTTAAAATTATTAGTTGTTAAATAAACAACCAAAGGTTAAATGACCAAGTCAGAGGGTATGACGATCAAATTCAAGGGGGCCAAGATTCTAAGTTTATGGTTAATTACCGGAAGCAGATAGGAAAAATATCCGCAGGATTTGTACTCAATAGAAACTTGTAATGTGTGGCAGCGACAATGCAAACTCCAAATTCGACCCACTGGTAAGGTCAGAATGAAATCAATCAAGGACTGCAAGGATCGTAAGTGCGCTGGCCCAACCGTACCGTCATTTATATTATTATTCAATAACTAGGCTAAAAGTAATAGAATCAATAATGGTGGTGACGAGACAAGTAATCTTTCAGCCGGAATTATCGTTGGAAGCTCGTTTTTATTGACTTTTAGTCATTACCTCTACTTTCAATTTCTGGCTTCCCTTGGGTTCACCATGTCTACCTTTCAAGAAAAAACAACACATCTTTGAAACGATAATCGATTTGAAGAAACGATGAAACATGAAAATTTTTTATTCTTAGGCAAGATCCAAGATGGACATTTACAAAGGAAATGCCATTTTCACATTTCTATCGTAGTTTTGGTAAATATTCAACATTAAAAATGTTGGTAGATTTGGTAAATCTAAGAAGTTATTGAAATGTACATTACATTTATAACATGTCATCGCCATTAACTAAATTTGAGTGGATTTCACATTTATATTCCACTCATACTAGAGAACTTCTCCCAAGGGGAAAAATATATGAATTTTTTGAGGTTGACTTCTACTGTTTTATTAGACTGTGGTTAGCTTCAAAAAAATTATTAATATCTACAATACTTGAACTAGAAGAATGTCACTAGGCAAAAATTAATTGCATTTTCAATTAATTAATTACTATACATACAAATATTCTTCTGTATACATTCTTTCATACATTGCGTTTGTCTTTTTTGTTTTTCCTTTATTTATTTTGTTAGTTTCAAAAGTTTTATACTGTCCCAAAGAATTTTGCAACTTTTAGACCAACACGGTCACGTCCTTATACTTTGTTGTAGGATGTTTTTTCAAACAAAACTAGACACTATTATGTAAGTTTCACGAGCAAAGTTTAATAATAGGATTAAAATTCCAGTTTGACTCTTTTTCTTTGAGTTTGCTATTGAATATTTCGTACTTTCCATTCTGATAGAACAAAAATGTTCTGAATGTTACTGTGACACAAGGAAGAAATCAAATTAATGTATCAATATCTATATGTCTGTATTTATGTACATTAATGTATGTAAGGAAATTTTGAGAAAAGATTGGTGGGCATCAAGTTTTGAGGCGGGCAACAACTATTACTACTACTATTGAAAATTCCTGAATATTTTTGTATTACTTTTAGGAAATTTGAGTGTTGTGATCCTCAAGGTCTGCGGCGGTCTGATTCCTTTGCATCCCTCAAAAACTCGACTCCTATTTAATAGCGCTTTCAATGGAATTTTTGGAAGCAACAAAAGGCAACAAACAGAATTCCTCAAAAGTTAAACAAAAATACAAAGAAATTGAAATTGTAAGGGAAACTACGTTAGGAAGTTTTTCCCAATGAAAAAACCTTCGAGGATTCCAAGAGTGGGATCTTCGTGCACGTATGACCAAGTTTGAGCCAAAAATAATGCGTCAACGTGCTACCTCTGTTTCAGTGTCAACCAGCAAGACAAATAAAATGATTTCGTGCTGAAATTATGAAACGTGACCGATGGAATGATTACTTATTTTATGAGAACCTCTCAGTACCTGAGGAATAGAAATAGAAATAGAACTACTCCGACACTGAATATTAAATACATATATTTAGAGCCCTACTTTGTGTAACATTACTCCTTTAATTGTCAACTGTTCCCCGTCAACCGCAAAACAAACTTCAAATCGCAAATACAAAGTGGTTGTTTGTATTTGCGGCTTACCTGTAAGTTATGTTATCACGCAGGATTCTAAATCTATTCCTCCCCATTTTGGATATTCATAACGTAATGGGTTATGTACATATTACAAGCTATTACAGTGCCCCTCTCGTTTTAATTTCCATACTTCGGAATTTCAATTTCTACCACCTTGAATGATCCATAGGAGAGCAACATCTGTCATATAACTATATTTTTACCGCATACATAGTCAGAAAAATATTTAGGCTGGGATCTCGTTCTACAATAATTATACATTATACTACCGATTTTCCGGCTTATTTTCTTCAATTTTCCTTTTGTAAAACCTCGATCGCGATAGATCAAGATCAATAAGAAGTTCGTGAAGCACGCGAATCTCTCGGAACTCGACTTGAAATTACTAATTTCCAAATATAGCAGCATCTGCATCACTAGTATCATGTCTGTGAAACTCCCATCATCTAGGAAGTTCCAGATTTGGGAACTCACACCTCCCTCGATTATACGTTACAAATTAGATCAAGATCATCCTGATCCGTTTGGCAATTAATTATCTAATGCTATCTGTGTGATTTACAAGCCGTTTCCCGGCCAAGCAATGAAACCTTCAAGGATTTCCTCAATGGTCAGGGAATACCAAAAATTATTTTATGACTGGATTGACTTTACTTTTGATGTATCAGTAATCAAAACAAAAACCAAGCACTGATCAATTCAGTCAAAATAAAAGATTCAGCGATTGTGAAAAACCAATTCTGAAAATCCCAATCGAAGTAATTCCTTCACTCTTTAATATCCAAAGAATTAACTGCTTATTTGGTGTCAGTTATTAACCTTCAACTGGAAGTTTTTAATTTAGAAATTTAAAATAAATTACTCCTTAAAGGTTACCAGGGCAAGCATAGGAAAAAATTTAAATTACTTTGTTGCTGATCCTCATGGGGGTGGGAATGATTATTAGGTTTACACTCTAAAGTTTCTTTTACAAATTTTACAGTTTCGGTCTACTAATTATTTATAAACAATAATTAATAATCTCAACGTAAACAAAAATTAAATTTTATAGTGAATGCTAATGTGTACCAATAAAAAGTCTGTCATGCAATGAACTAATGCAGATACCTCGGTTCCAGAGCTACAATGTAGTACAAAACTTCCCATGCTTCCCGGGAGTTGACACCACTTCATCCTGTTATCAAATAAGAAAAATCTCTTTCTCTTGCTCTCTGTGTGTTAATTGAATGCATCTGATGTCTCAATCGGTGGATAAAATCGCAACAGAGTAATGTTAGAATAAATTAGTATCTGCACATTCTCTTATGTATTCCCACTTTCGAACTCGATTCATTAGAATAAAAATAAAAGAAATTTTTCTTTCATTCAAAGGTGAATAATAGTGGATATCCTTACAATTGAGGTCAGACCTAACAAGCTACGAAATGTTCAGGGGTTTCGTGGGAGGACCAAGAGGTTAAGCAAACCATTTTATTTCTCCCTCAAACCGAACGACACAAAACAGCATCTGAACAAGAAGGTGCCTAAAGATGAAACCAGGGAATTTCCCATCCAGTCATTACGCAATAAGATAAACTACCTGAACCTGAACAGTATTAAAAATGATTAATCTTGCTTCTGGGAGTATTAGATCTTAATCCATTTATAAAAGTGTAAAAGGCAATTCGAGAAGTTAAATTTATGATTTAATTTATATTTACTTCACCAAAAACTAATTAATTGAGATTTTTAAGTGGTGTTATACGTAAGTGATGCCCCTAACAAGTAAACACATAAAATTGGAAGTACGGTCTTAATTGTGTACAGAATGAATACGAACCAATTCGCATATGTAAACACTTAGGATTCATCCAGGATAATATATAATAAAAACAAATTAATAGTTTTGGTTAATTCTTAATTGCACTGATTTGAAATTAGAAGAGAAGTGTCGCTGCACTCCTAAAAATTTGCGTAATATTAGTTTACAAATATATGTGTGTCTTCGTTGGCACCAGATGCGAAGCGGAGACTTGAAATTTGACATCATAAAATAATGTAAACATAACTTAAGCCGCGTTATGGATATAACCAATTTACAGTAAAAACGTAGCAGTGGAAGTAACGTATAAGACACGTGAAGCGAATAAAATCTGTTCATTGCTCCATCCTGAACTACAACCCTTACTTTCTTAATTAACTTAAATCTAGTTTACTTAATAATTACAGATTTATTTTGATAACTTTTTCATTAACTGAATAGTGTTTGGTATTTTAATTTGTTTATCATATTTTTCCTAATCATTTATGCTTCCTGTGACACCATATGAACCAATTTTCATGAAAGACTAGAACTCTTTTAATCATGAAATAACACGAGATACCAAACACAACTAGTAGTTCTTCCTAACATTTCAGGGTAAACATGTCAACTATTTGTCACTTGACGCAATAGCTGTCACTCATCAACCGGTTTCAGATCATCTTCGGAAGTGGTAGGTAGTTAATTTTTGCATTTCCAATTAGGTCCTAATTGTCTCATTTGGTTTCCTCTCCGTTCGGAGGAAATTCGCATCTAAAAGTGTCGGGCGAAGGTCGTCAAACTGGTCTTCCATATTGATATCAGTCTGAAGATGCGCAAGGTTAACCCTTTTTTGCTTTTAATTACCTGAGTTGAAATTTGCATAAATCTAGCGACCGACAATGCTGCAGGTAATAAATTAATTATACCGGGCCCGTGAGCTAAAATGATTCGAAGGAGCAAGTTGAACGATAAAAAAACCAGTTGTAGAACATCCTTTTCTACACGAACCTGAGGTATTGACCCTATTGATTCAAGGTCGATTGATTGCTTAATTCAGAAAATGCGATTAAATTGCTACTGTTTTACTATGAAATGACATAAGTTTTGTCTAATTTGGTTCCTCCTCGATACTAAAACTGAAGCACTTTAGACATTCCTGTCCTGCGACATATTGATACTGTAATCATCCACTTGACCGTGATGTGTGGTTTTCATAAAATTTTCCCTTATGGGTCATCGGATAATATCACCTTGTTAATAAAATGCATTCAATCAATGGTAATCAATTAAAATTTATGGCCGATAACCAGACAAATTAAGGTAAATTTGGGAATTTAAGGATTTGATTCAACTTTTCAAAGTAAAAAACGTGTCATGGTGTCCCAATTCCTAAAGATTAAATCAGGGACCCGGTGCACATGAACCTTCCAATCACTTGGAAATATGAACAAGAAGCTGAAAAATTCAAGGTTCTCAAATCGGTCTATTCTAAACATTGATTTCACAATGCATTTGGGATGCCGTAGTCAGAGTAGACCGCAGAACGAGAGAGAAAGAAATAGTTTTGTGTGTGTGTGTGTGTATGTATGCCTGTATGTAAATCAACAAGGAGAATAGCTTAAGATCATCGTAATAAACAACCGTCCATGGTTTGGCGGAGAATTCAAATTAATTCTGGTTTTGTGGCCCCTTTTTTCAGCGAAAGTTTAGTTTCAAAGCTTTTTGCGCGAAAAGACGCCCTTGAACGTCTCACTAGTCAGAAAAAAGAATTTAATTTTCTCTCACATGCAATGTCACTGTGTCATCATTCAGATGTGAACCTTCTTCGAAAAGCCAAGTCCGAGGCAAGCTAAATCGATCGAAGGCAATGTTATGTTCTTGGTGATGTCAGAGCCGGTCTTTAATGGCCCGATTGATCGCATTCGAATCACACAAGAAACAATGTTTTGCGCATCAGCATAGTTGACAGGTTTAGATTACATTACCAGAGTGAAATTTCTAGGGTTCTCGAATACCTGGGCGCGTCTAACCGAATCATTTTCTCTTTTTGAAGTAAACTGCGGTTGTAGAAGTAAACAATGCTTCTGTTAGGCGGCAGACATTAATCATTTTTATAACTTACGTACATTTATTTTCCCATAATTTCATTGGAACAAGACGAGTAACCACCTTCGAAAACCATGTGTAATTTTTTATGTACTCTCTTTGTTTAGTAGCAGCACCTCAAAAAAATACCGTTCTACAACCATATTATTCAAATAAAAATAAACTATAAAAAATGTGTGGCAATATATGTGTAATTGAAATGGAAATTAAAGTTAATGCTGAATAAAGATTCTTAATTTCGTGTAAGAAGTATAAATTTACTTGTAAAGACTGTTTTTTTTATAATGTAAATCAGTTAACAATAATGCCCATACAAAAATAAGAAACACGAAGTTTGAATTTCAACTTGAGCGCTGTTTTTCTTCAATAACTATCAATAAGATGTATTGTTCAAAAGCCTACTAGTTTTCTTTTGTTAGTGAACAATAATTTTTTCTTAAATTTCAGTTCGAGGTAAAGTGTCCGGTAAGCTTCAACGACACTTGCCATTTTGGCACTGAAGTATTTTTTCTTGAAATCTTATTTCTACTCAATAAAAAATTTTAACTTGTGTGTTTCCATGGCCGCTTATGAAAACGAATGCTATCCCGTCTAGACAAATCATAGAAGAGCAAGCAATGAATTTTGTTAATTTGCATATGAAAAATATAGGGAAATCACTTTCGATAGATTTAAGCCGGATCTTAAAAATGTAAGCTAATAAAATGAGACTAGAGAAACAAGGACTTGTCATAACAAGTAAACAGCAATAATTTAATAATAATACAAAGATTATTTTATTATTACTGAAGTTGTTCACTATTTCAAAGTCCTCCAAAAAATGCTTAACTTTCCATACAAAATTCTGTATTCAATTCTGATTCCAACAAGTTTTTAACTTATGTCATCGTCGTAAATACCACAGCACGCGATTTATTGGATTATTGAACAGTTTTGATCAGTAATAATGGAAGTAGTGAGTGACTACAAAGTGTAAATATCGGTATAATGAAGAACGGCTTATAATAGATTATATTTATGATATATTATAGATTATAAGAGATGACATTTGATTTTCATATTACAAAGGAAGAATTCATACGGGTGATTTATTAACGAATTAGTTGATATTGACCTTGGCTTTTTATGTCGAAAATGCTTCATTCGCATTCGTCAGACGGTCTTTACCCCGAGGCCAATTTATTAATAGTTATTCATAAGTATCAATTTCATTGATACCCAGACGGACGTACATGTGTGTAGGGGCCTTATTAAATGCAAACTAGATGGATTCGAGTTGCGGAACTGAAGGTGATCGACTGGCTAATTATTGTATTTCCGCGTTTTTGTTTTGTCATCTACATATTCCTGTTGACTTTTCAAACAATGAATTCACTACAATTTAATGTAGTAATGATAAACAGAATTACAATTGACTGAAAATGTATTTATTGTATGTTAGAATGAGGAATACCACACGATTTTTAGAAAAGTTCACACTTTACTCCTCGTAAATATTATGTTTACTTTTACGTACAAATAAAATTACAATATGAAATCATGACTTCAAAAATCAATTGACGTCGGGAAGATTACGGAATGAGTGAATGAATTACTTAATGTGCAAGAAACGTATAAATGTTTCAGTTAACTAAGGCTCTGCGTTTCAAAGACTTATTGTTCGCCGATGTATTCTTAACATTTCATATCTATTACATAAAATACCACGAATAGCATGAAACCAAAGTCAATGTGAAAAACATTCACAGTAAGCATTTATGAAGCAAATCAAAGTATAGACTTCCAAAAGAAACTTATAAACAATAGAACGGTTTTACGCAATAGCGCCCGAGTAAAATGAACTGTGTACACTTTATTTGAAGAACATAAAACTACGAACCGGATATTTATGGTCCACAACTGAGAATAAAAAAGAACCAGAGGCAGACAAGGAGAAGAGAAGTCGTTTTACACCTTCTCTAGTCACTTGATGAGGTAATTTACGGCGTGACGTTATATAAAACCAGAAGAAGAATACAAAGTAGACGATAAGGAAAGCAAAGACAAAAATATTTCAGATGGAGTTTGTCAAATTGAAAACTCCGGTAACTGTATCTGAGACTTCAATCGGAGGTAAGGCTTAAAAGATTCGATTCTTTTGAACCTTGACAAGCATCCTGTATTAGCAAACGCTATGACTTTTGAGCAGCAGAAATACCTTCAGAGAATATTTAATGTTATCCTTTATTGTTACTGGTTCATTACTATGGACTGATTCGGACCGCCATAACATCGAGACAGTAAACCAAGGATGAGCCCCCTTTAATGGCATCCAAGAATGTCACTGATTTTTTTTCTCTTGGCATCGACTCGTAACAAAGGAGGTGTTAATCAGGAAGAAAAAGCTTCCGGAAAACCGTCTAATCATCAGGCGCGAAACAAAGTCGAAACGCCTGCGTTCATTGAAAAATGAATTCATAGTGAAACTTACGAACTTAACATAGAAAGTGCAATCAATCTTTGCTGTACCACGAAACTGCCAGTTTCCTTTGCTATAATTACAAGTGACGTGGAAAGTGTGCTGTACACTATCAATATTAACATAAATACACAACCAGAATATATTTCAACGAAAGTGGCACGTGCCAAGCATTGCCCACATACACTTCCACTCGACCTACCCTTCGCAGCTTTTCACTTTAGCGCACCTATTAAGCCATTACTGATGGTCGAAGAATATGGTGTCACCTTTTTCAAAAGTCAGTAGAAATTATTTTCCCATCTCGTAAAATGTTAAATGTACTGAAGTTAATTTTTTATGTAACCCATGTAATTGCGTAAAAATACTATATTAGTAGTACCGATATTAAACAATAGCAGTACTGATCTAAACGTACAAAATCCATTTCAACCAAAAAAATTGTTCGAAAAACTCAACCTTGGTTTTTTGAAAGTGTTAAAGAAACAATGTAGACGGAAGTAATGTAAGTAACAATAGGACATAATAGTATAACTGAAAGTAGAAAAAATTTTTAGAATATTACTACTGTGTCACCCTGTGTTTCCATATGGAATGCAAATAAATATGAAAGTTTTTACAAAAATAAATGAATTACAAAAAGTCACACTTATTATATTTTTGTTATAAATTAACGAAAATGATGACCAACCAAAAATGATAATATACGTGTCCACGAGAAAATATAAATATCTGAATTATTAGTATAAATTTATTTAACACTTAACCAATTGCATTGAATTATATTTACATTTATTAAAACAATAATACATATTAAAACAGTATTAAACACATTTTTATAATAACTATTTAAAATGATTACACAAATGATTCAGTTTTAAGTTTATATTAAACAATAAAATACGCAATACAAAAAATTTTTCATTATTTTAAACCTTAAACTCGTGAAAGATCTGAAAATATCTGATGGATTATGTCTCGGCTGTTAACCTCCCCGCCTCCGAGGAAAAAGACAATCGACATTTACATATTGTTTTGTAAACAAAGTTTCAAAAATTGTACCGAACATCCTTGAAATCGGGTGCCATTAGAACTCAGGTGGAAGACTGCGACGACGGTAACAGTCAGACGATGAATCCATGAAGCTAGAAGTCATGCAGGTATCTGGGTACTCACGATAGGATGTTTGACGACCTTCAGAACGTCGAGGACTTTCACTCTTAAAAGTGCATTTTTTAACAGAAAACGAATACCCAAAAGATCTTTGGGATTCAAGTGACATCCATTACGGAGGGAAATTCATTCAGCAGATCCCATTTAGGATTAGCCCATTTTGTGTATCTCTTTACTTTACGGTCTCTGATTTTATTCAACAGTGTATTTTAAATGAGATCCTTCTTGTACTGATATTACAGTAAAGTGCTTTTATGTACCGGCTGAACATACAAGTACTCTTTGTGTTTTAGAGTTACGGATCTGTAGCGAACATATTTATTTTTCATCTTTCTTTGTCTTAAAATTCATCTGTTATAAAAATACCCAATTCACTTCAACTTGCGCTAATCCTCTCGCAGCAATCACCTACCTTCTAGCACAGAGAAGACTAAATATTGGCTGTATATTCAATTTAGTAACCAAACTCTCTTATGCTCATGTGAAGACCGGCTGAACCTAGTTTGACTGATTATAATCTTCAAGTATATCGCAAAGCAACAAGGTTTGGTACTCGGCTCTTGCCTTCTCTCTCCCACTTCAATGTAAATTATTAACCACTCTCCATCTCTCTCTCTATTTTTTCTCTCCTTCTCTCGTGATACCTGTTCGACGGTTCCAATGCTTGGTGGGCGTACCTTAATGCGCCAGGGGAGTATATATAAAAGGGTTAAACAGAATCATCGAGGATTTTTAATATTCGTCTTCTAAATTCGTTGTAACACGTAAATTCTTGTTTTTGCACTTAAATTCTGTTTCGGTTATTTGTGCTATTCAAAGCCCTTGAGATTAGCATCTATTTTTGTGGATAATTCTTACTCATACGAAGGAAGGTAAGGAAAAATACTTTTGTTCTTCCTTGTGTAACCGGCAAAATTAATGTGTTTGGTTGCTGCCATTTTATAAAACTATAATTGCATTTTCCATATTCAAATAATTTAATTGTGGAGATATAACTAAAATCGATAATCTCATTCTCTCAAGCGGAAGATATTAACTGTGTGTTGTGTTATTTCATGTTTAACTCATCTATTGCTGTTTTACCAGTAGTTTGAAATGAAACAATGAAATAGAAAATGGGCACTAATGTTACTTCTTATTGTGTTAGAACTCGAAAATGTACAAATCTAAATCCGATGAGTGAAGTCACCATTTATCAATGTAATAATTTTATTCGATCTATAACAAACCTTAATCACCACCCTAAAACATATTGGGTATTTTAAGGTGGAACAAGAAGAAAACGACTCATTAACTTTCTTGGATGGATTATTTTCGGTAGAGAATTTTAGAGTACCTTCGAGGCAGACCGCTGGTAGCTTTCGGTACCTAAAAAAGTTTTGAACTAAATAAAGAGCAATTACTTAAAGGAGTTACCGGCTTCTCATTTTCAGCGGGTCGGTACAGACATACAATCCCTGGTCGAACCTATTCACCCGTTATTGTTTTTTACATTTCTCTATTTCTCTATTGATTCAATAATAGTTTTTCAGAAAAGCAAATGGGAAAGTTACGAAAAATATTAGAATATAAATAATGGTACATGAATTTTCTCATGTGTATCTGTCATTAATAACCTCAATGTTGTCTTTCTTAGTCATTATTTTGTGAATTACCCAAGCAAGTAGCTATTTGGCTTTCAGACCTCAAGCATTGTTTCTTGCTTTACTAATTAATTTCGGCTTGCCTTGAGTACAACGCGTAAATACCATGAGCAATGATAGTGATGGTGATGATTGTGGCAATCATAATAATATTTATTACGGTAAACTTATTCAGAACGATCATAAATATTCGTTTATATTGAGTCTGCACAGAATTTCCGGGCCAGGTGAAACTTCCAAGGAATCTCTAATTAAACACCCAGCACGTAATTTCCAACGCGTGCACAAGTTGTCGAAATTTAAGGAACGGCTCCAAATTGTATATTCTTCGTTTGTCACAAAGATGACCTCGAGTCAAACCAACTAGAGATGATAATAGATTGTCGCAATCAATTGTAATTTTGTTGGTTTGATGCCCCGGAATAATTCGTTACGTAAAATTACTTTGTTTCTGAACCTCCTAGATATTAAGTCCAGATCTGTCGTGAATCATATTACGGGCTTTTGTTTGCAGGGAAACGAACAAGCCTTCTTTTCGTGAAAATTTTTCTTTCAATAATAATTTCTGATGTATTTATGCCGTGTACACCTCCTATTACACAATAGGTAAATAAAGTTTTTAGTTTCCTTTGTCCATTATGAATAAAAAAGAAGTTTTGGGAGTCCTGTTATTAAATATTTAAAAAATAATTTGTACTAAAAACAGTAATTAAATATACTGAGGAAATAAACTGTTGATTATTCAATGAAGAGGATACCAGATTAGACTCTTCAAGTGAGTACATCCGTCGAGAAACAAAACGCTTTCGGGTCTTTTGGTAGAAAGTGAAAACACTGTTAACTACTCACTTTTACTTTAACAAAGAATACGTTCTGTATCAATTACATACAGAACTATAATTTTTTATCTCACATTCTACAAAATAAATCATGATTACACATTTTCAGTTATTAATTTATTTTAGTTCGAAAATAGTCGAAATTATATTCTACATTTATATATTCGTACTCCGAAGTATCATATTTAATTATTATGTGCCGCATCGGCATAGCCGAGCAACGTACACATCTTGAGAACGGCTTTCTAACAAATAATTATTCAGTTTTTAGGCCTAACGAAAGTTTTTTATTAACCTCCAAAATATTCCCCCGAGAGGAGAGGTCACAACACACATGAGAAGACCATTCTCATGTGTGTTGTGTCGTAGTATATTGTATTCAGTAATACCGGATTTGAAAGTTCATGAATAATAAAATTATTAATCAACAAAATAACATTAGATGTAATGAAATGTTGAATTCGAAGTAAAGCAGAAAAAGGAGTTTTGAATTCTATCAAAATACATGTTTGCGTTCATATTCAGCAGGTGACAATTTTCAAATTCGGGAACTTAAACTAGTACACGTATAAATTTACAATGTACACTTTCAAGAGATAATCTTTCTTCCCGCAATAGATACAGAAACTTTCGCTTGTTACTCAATCGAGTCATCGTCATTTTCTGCCCCCTACAGTCAATTATTTTTAGAAGTTACATATTTTCATTAAAAATGTGTCATTGATTAAGAGGTTCGACACACATACATGGATCTAAGGAAATATAAAATCGATATTGCGAAAATGAGCATATGTAGCTGTTACGAGTTGACAACATGTGCACTCGCATACGTTAAGTCACTTGCATGCGTCACGCCTAATCGCGAAGACACATAAAATGCGTGACAGTATGCCCCTTGCCTTTTTACTTCGTTCATGGTTAATGAGTCCATTCAAATATACTTTGTGATGACGTTTACCATTTTTCGACAACTCTTTTTCTGGTCATATCGATTTCCCCAGTCTGAATTACAATCCTGCCAAAGTATTTGAGTTTTAGTCAGTATTGCGCTAGTCAACTGCCCTAAAAAGTTTTAGCAATTCCAAATTGATGCTTTACACAAAGATACCCATCCGAGGGTGTCGTAAAATTTCATCCTCGACCTCTCATAACGAAGAAAATTGAACAATTTCGGACGCGTTCACCCCGGAGGAGGAAATTAATTAAATTATGTCATTTAACTTCTCGGAACGGCCTTGACCTAGACGCTTATATTGCGTTATTGAGGGAAACAACAAAACAAAACTTTTCATTTGAGAGCCAGCATTGCGGAAACGATACTTTCGTGCGCAAAATTTTGACTCTGCGCCTTGAAAATTTGAATAACTGCACTGCTACCTGTATGGAATATGGCCTTACCCGATGTTGGTATATTTTTTGGGAACACCCTGAAAAGTACCTCGTTAATTGAAACCGGCAATAGTGAAATTCTGTGCATAACCAAGTGCTGTTCCTTTGACTAGTTTGTACGATTGAGGAGTGGTGTTCGATCGTAGGCTCCAGTGGCATTAAAATACGAATGAATTCCATTGCTCTCGCCCTGCACGGCGTAGGATGAACAGCGTTACGAAAGTTCTCGGAGAAATGAAAGCAAATGAGTCAAACCAATTTTAATCGCTTCCCCGGTCAATTGACCTTTCTGCAATCAGATATTATTCCCACCAACGCATAGAGGCCCTACTTGACCCTAGCATACAAATATTGAGCAACCGGACGACGAATAGAAAAAAATTGAGTTTAACTTGAGTAATATTTAAAGTGAGTAATATTCTTTGTTTTTTTTTGTTGCAGATGATGGTTTCAGTTCCTTTTCTCGTCTTGGCACTTGCCGTAGCCGCATTTGCAGAACCAGCCATAAATAATGCAAGGGCTGGTCCACCTAGACCTGGAAGCAGGCCTGGAAGGTTTCTGTCACTGCCAGTACCAAACAAATGTAGCTCTCGTAAGTACACATCCATGAAATTACAATATTTGTACTACTTTTACAGACATTACCTGCTCATCTGATGTCCCACTGGTTTATTAGGTCTCGTTAACGAGAAGTATAAAATTTTTGTTTCCCCAGCATTCATTCCTAAACGTCACAGAACGTTTACTGTATACTTGTCCTGATTAGACTTTTTGTTTTGTAATGCCGGTACTCTATTCATGTTAAAAGGTTCGTAACCGATAATGGGCAGGAATAATCGTGGCTCACGATGCTGGAGCTACGGACTTTTAACGTAACATAAACTTAAACTTAAAACGACATTTCGTTCTAGTGCGCAGTGTTTTCTTTTAAACCTATGCAATATCATTGAGGAAATAAGATCCGTTTACAGTTTTATTATGTAGTTAACCACGGTTAACCGGGAAGTAACGAACATTAGTCTGTCCTATTAGATTCGGTCACTACCTGAATTGTGACACAACACAATATGGCAAAGGGGAAGAAGCCATTTCAGTCAGGTGCTCGAGTAGGTGCACGATTACTTGAGAAAGTAAAAGTTACTTCATTCTAATGATATATGAAAAATAATCAATCATCACCAATGACCTGCATTTCCATTGTTTGCTTATTTATTTATTTACTTACTTTTCTTCCGAAACTATTCGGTTCGTCCTAATGAGTTCTTAACAAAATATTACATTGATAAATTGGAAGCGGAACCAAAAGTCCCTCTGCTGGGCGAACCAATCCCAGAGAAATCGTGTAACAATGCAAAATTAATACTTTGAATGAGATTTGACAGCGTGGCCCACGACTATATTACGCAGTTACTTTTTACTTTAATTACGTAACGCCTCTGTACCTGTACAAAATGCTCAAAATGACTGTGATGTGTAAAACTTACCAATCTCTGAGAGAGAGAGAGACAACACATAGCATCGAATTTTATTGGTTTAAAAAATCGCACCGAGACACACTGATTCTTCAGATGAGGTCAAGGACAATGAACCATATAAAATGAGAACATGTGTAACTATGTCTTCATTTAAAGGTTGACATTCAAAACTTTCAATGCCTATTCTTATTCTTCAATTTTGAATTCAGATGTTCGTAGAACAATTGTAGAATCATTACATTTATGAAAAAATGAATCGTACTATTTTGTAATAAAGTTATACAAGTAGACCTTTGTTTTTTGTATTGTACGGCTATTAAGTTAGCCTCACGAGCAAAACATTTACTTTTCATAACAAATGTTAATAGCCGTTAATGAAGTAAAAATTGCGCAACACGTTTAACAATTGATGGACGCCTGATAATTATTGTACCTGCAGTAAAGGTCAGATTAAAGTCTATTGCGAACAAGTTAAGCAATAGCCTTGATTGGAAAGGTAATAGTTCGCAGCGGGCTCTGTTGCGAGACACTACAGTTTATTTTTTATTAATTCAGGTCCTAAAGAATGGAACTACAGAGGTCACAACTACTTCTTCAGTGGACACCATCCTCAGTTCAGAAACAAGAGAGTCGATTGGTTGGACGCTAGGAATATCTGCAGAGAGTACTGCATGGACTTAGTGTCTATGGAAACTCAAGAAGAGAACAACATGGTTTTTAGACTCATTCAGCAAAGTTAGTCGATTTTACTGGCTTACCAGTTTCAAATAACAAAATATATTTTTTTTTTGTTTGAAACTGATTTAAACTGATTAAAACCTTGACGGTAATATTTTTTTCAGACAATGTTCCATACATTTGGACCAGTGGTCGTCTTTGCGACTTCAAGGGCTGCGAAAACAGACGTGACTTGGAGCCCAAGAACATATTTGGATGGTTCTGGTCTGCCACCCGTGGAAAGATGGCTCCAACTAATCAAATCCCAAGCGGCTTCGGCTATAACCCATGGAGTTTCTCTGGGCACAAAAGACAGAGACAACCCGACAACGCTGAATTCGACATCAACGGAACCACTGAATCTTGCATGAGTGTTCTCAACAATGTCTACAACGATGGTATCGCATGGCACGATGTCGCTTGCTACCATGAAAAGCCCTTCATCTGTGAAGACAGCGACGAATTGTTGAACTACGTCGCAAGCACCAACAGAGGAATTCGTTTGTAGATTTAAAAAACAAAAAACAACATAGGAACGAGCAAAATTTCATCGTTCACAACTTTTCAGAAGTATATATATATATCTGTATATATATATATATCATTTAGGGGACCACATTTTAATATTCCTGATCAATCATTCATGTCTGTCAAGACACTCACGCATTCCTATTTATTTCTGATGATTTTTTTAATAAGTGAAATACTATGGTATAAGTAGATGGTTATGTAAAGAATTCGACTGCATGGGACACCATCTGAACATCACATCAAAGAAAGTAAATCACACGAATAGATTGTTTGCTTTGATATCGTTCAAACATGGCAACATATCCGTGGGAGCGCAGCTTTCTTTTCACCTGTCAAAGTAAACGGAAAAACACACCTAAATGTGTACCAACATTTTTTTAGAAATTTTATATGTCATCCTTTACACGAAAAAGAACGATTGCACACAGGACTAATTTGTTTCCATTTTTCATTCAGCTTTGAATTGTCAAAGTTCACAGCATTAAAATTGACAACTGATGATGTTGTCTTTATTTGTTACCCATTCAATATCCGCTCGAGAGTAGTTTTAGAGACCAATTGTGCCGATTGCAATATTTTTATTACATCATTGCAAGGCCTGTTTGTTCATTATTTTCGCCCCCCTCCCCAAACATAATTCACGGGAAGAAATTTCCAATTTTATACTGCCATTCGTATTACATTCATTTAAAATGTAAATAGAAACTCTCGCTGGACTTTGTATCTTATTGTGATTTTATTAAAGAAATTTTTGTTATATTGAGCTTTTATTTTATTTTTTAAACCTGTCTTTAATCACCGTTAAATTTTTATCAAACGTCAAAAATGCTTGTCGTCCATTTTCCTTTATTTTCTTTGTTTCAAACGGCGATAACTAAAAATATTAACTCTTGAAATGTTTAATAACAAAAAGCTTAGATTCCTGATTAACTGAAGTGGAAGGAATTTGGCTTTAAGATTAAGACCAAAGCGTTTAAAGTTAAATGGACATGGTACTGTGTCGTTCGTTACCGACATGATTTGTAACGGACATTTTAGGAATCATGTTCGAAATGCTTGGCATTTAATACCAGCCAGTTAAAATTTCCATCTAATTTTGATAAGCTTGAACCCAAGTAAAAGAGTTAACGTTATTTTGTTCAACTTACATTCTCGAAGCAAGAAGAAGAGGACGGAAAACTCACAAAAAAACTGACAATGAACTCTTCCTGAAAAATTTTTTCGCCGTGTCATTAGAATTACTATTGCCAACTCAAGAGACTATCGAACATTATGAGAGATATGTCATTCTTTGTGTATTTTTTCGAAAGTAAAAGTATTTAAAGTTACATTTAGTATAAAAATTTGATTTTCTCCATATGTTATCAGTACCAAACACCTAAGATATATGTCCTAGAAAGGTTAAAATTAACGGCTATGGAGTGTCATGTCCTCCCGCAGCGAATTAATTTTTGCCATCTGCACTACGTCATTGATATTTGAAATTTAAGTTATGTACAAAAATAAAAGAAGAATGGATTTGATTTTTGAGGCTGCATTAACGCACGATACAAGTTCTTCAGAATTGGATGACATTCCACAAACAAGGGAACCGGTGTGGATTTTAGGCAGGAAATATGATGCTGGACGGGGTCAGTTTATAAATTATGTTTATTTATATTAAATGAAACACTTTCCGTTTTGAATGTAGCGTAATGACCTATACTTTTTTCTGTTGCCCAATCTGCAATTAGTTAAGAAGTCCCATTGTTCCATCCAACAAAAAGTATTTCTTTATGATTGCAAGAAGAGTTTGATACATGGACTATGGTTATTGATATAATTTCTATACATTTTGATGTGCAACAATTCTTTTTGTTTTGTAACATCATATTTATGTAACATTTTTTACTGCATTTACACTATTATAACAAGTGCATTTAACTGAGTAATAATTCAATTGCATTTTATCTTTGATGTAAATAATTGCATATATTTTTTACATGACATCCAAATGTTTTGGCTGTATCTAGTAAATATGCTAATTAATTTTGCAGATGTCAGAGCTATTAGGTCTGATATTAAGTCAAAACTATGGTTTACATATAGAAAAGGATTTGCGCCTATTGGAGATTCAGGTTTAACCTCAGACAAAGGTTGGGGTTGTATGTTACGTTGTGGACAAATGGTTCTTGCGCAGGCATTAATATGTTTACATTTGGGTCGTGATTGGAGATGGAAGAAGGATTCAAAAGAACCAGAGTATCTTAGAATATTAAAAATGTTTGAAGACACCAAAACAGCCACTTATTCAATTCACCAAATAGCACTAACAGGTGTTTCTGAAGGGAAAGAAGTTGGTCAGTGGTTTGGTCCAAATACAGTAACACAAGTTCTGAAAAAACTTTCAGTTTATGACAAATGGAGTTCCATCATTATTCATGTTGCTTTAGATAATACTATAGTTATAAATGACATAAGTAAGTTGTTCATTTTTATTAGGGTACCATTCATTAGGAGCAAGATTTATACATTCTATATGTGATTTTTTTCCATTACAGAAAGTCTATGCCTAAGAAATGAGCAAATAGTGATTGATGGACAAACAACACGAAGTGAACCTAGTTTTTTTAGTTCTCTTAAGAAATGGAAGCCACTACTACTTGTTGTGCCTCTCAGGCTTGGTCTCTCTGAAATAAATCCAGTATATTTAAGTGGACTTAAAACTTGCTTTACATTTAGGCAATCATTAGGTGTAATTGGTGGAAAGCCAAATCATGCTTTGTATTTTATTGGGTGTGTTGGAGAGCATATTATATACCTTGATCCCCACACAACTCAACCTGTTTCAATAGTGGATGATAAAGAACTCTCTTATGAAAAAACAGCTGATTTATCTTATCATTGTTTGAGAGCAAGCAGAAGTAGAATCCTGGATATGGATCCATCTGTGGCTGTATGTTTTTTCTGCAGTTCTGAATTGGAGTTTGATATACTCTGTCAACAGATCCAGGAGAAACTGATAAGATCTGAGAAACAACCATTATTTGAGATAGCACAAAACAGGCCAAAGCATTGGACTCCTGCAGAGGAACCAGAAGAACAAACATTGGGTACATATTAAGAAAAATTTTAGTACACAATTTTTAATGTAGTTTCATATTAAATATTTACTGGTTGTTCCAATTTGACACTCTAGGGAGAAATTATACACACTCAGGAAGTCATGAATTAATGTTGTCTCTTTTTTAAGAAACACAACTCAAGTTTATTGTAGAATCAATGTAGAATTTAAAAAAATTATAGATACAGAATGGACTTTACAATTATACTGACATTAATAATTACAATAATTTCGCAACAGTCAAAACATTGCAATTTATTTTTTTTTTCAGAGCTGCAAGATTTGGAAAGGTCATTTGAGAATTCAGATGAAGATTTTGTGCTTCTAGGATAACTGAACAAATTTTAATTTTGAATGCAGTCTGAATACCAATACATAAATATGGCACCATCAAAACATTCTTATAAAAGATGTTAAGCAAAACCTGGGAGTTTGATGCTTTCCTTAGAACTCCAGTAAATATTGCTGATAAAATAAATAGATATTTATTTACTTGTCACCCCAATTTTATGACGAGAGCTCTATTTGAACTTGAACTCTTACATACTACTTTTGAATGAAAAATTTTATTGAAAAAAGCAAAACAATTTACCTCTAAAATAAGAAATTATTGGATATAAGTTTTTTATTAATTAATATATAAATAACAGAACACTAAAAAAATACTTCTTTTTAAGTGTTTTTATTTCAAGATTCCTTACATAAAACTAAAAATAAAAATGAAAAACAGTACAATTTTCCATTAATAACACATTTTTTTCAATTTTACAACTGACGGCCAATAGCATGTGGAACAAAAAATTTTATGAATAAAAAACACTATTTACACACTGAAAACTGACTACAATTGACTAAATTTAAAATTAAAAACTTTCTTTGGTGAATTACTTAATCATACTAATTTTCCTACCCTTGACTCTTATTTCTAAGGCTTAACAATTCAGTTTAACAAATAAAATTGTACATCTCAAAATCACTGATGCATCATCAAATCTCTGTGTAATTGAGCAAAGTACAAGGTGCTAAACACCTATAGCATAACACAAATATTTCAGACCTTTGTTATTAATGTACTGTTAACACCAAATCCTGCAAAACTTTAATTATGCTTCCCATACAAGTATGATGGTAAGCCCTTTAAAACAACAATATCAACATGATTGGAGAAAATTTATGTAGAAAAGGAACAGTTCCGATTATTAGAAGGTGATGAATGTAACAATAAAAAATATGTTAGGTAACATTTTTAAAAAAATATTTGTCATTTATGATTTACATAAAATCTTCATAAATATTTGAGTAGTAAAACATGTAAAGTCAGAATAAGAAAACATTTCCTAATAAATAACATATTGTTAATGAGCAGTAAACTGCTGTTTGACAATTAAAAAAACTATTCATGAATTAATGCTTCAGTTGTCAAACACCAGTCTGTATTTTCCTCATTTAGCTGTCACTAAAATTCCTTGTGAATAATTACTAGAAAAAAAGTTTTTTATTTTTGTTTAATTGTGTGTGAACTCCATATCTTATCCTTTAAATTAATGACAAGCACAGTTATATTATCCTGTGAGCCACGATTGTAAGAAAGAAAAGTAATACTTTTGGCACCAAAATGTGGCTCATTTAAATGTTCCTTTATGAAGGCTACAGCCTAAAAAGAAAAATAAAATTGGTGAACCATATATTTTACAAAGTACAATGTTAATACTACTCTTAAAAGAAATTAAAATTACCTCCTCATTGCTAAATGTATCCCACAAGCCATCAGAGGCTAATATTATGAATTGTGGTTTATGATCACTCAAATCAAAAGTAAGAACATCAGGATCAGCAATAACATATTTATTATACTTAAGGGGATAATCACCTAAGGCTCTTGAAGTGGCCAATATTCCACCAACTCTCCAAACCCCATTAAATATTATGAAACCACCAGCTTCTCGAATTCGTTTGCTCTCTTTTAGCTGTTGTGGTTTATGATCAAAGGAAAGGGGTATGACATTTCCTTTACTGTCACACATGACACCCCTTGAATCTCCTACATTTGCTACAACTAGGTGTGAACCTTCCAAAAGTGCAATAAGAGCTGTAGTTCCTGATATGTCTTGATTTTTTTTTGCTTCTTCTATTAACATGCTGTCTGCAGCTAGTACTTCATGTGTGATAATTTTGCCATAATCAATACCACTAAACTTAGAATTATCCAGGTAACTCTGTAATGAAACTTTTTGGGGTTGTGTTTTTTCAATTGTTGGTCGAACTGTTCTGGATATGGGTCTTGGCAAACTGTCCAGCAGTTTCTGAAAGTAAGGATCTGGCACAATATTCCCTGATTTTTCCAGGTTCTCATCAGTTGAACTGGTTTTCTTTCTAAAGCTAGCTTTCTTCATTGATAGATCATGTGAATCATCCAACTTTTCTACCTTTCCTTTTTTTTCAGAATCAGCTTCTTTGTTAGGTGTATGTGAGTATGTATTGATATTATTATTTTCTTTATATTTTTTAACTTCAACCAGTCTTTCTTTTAAATTCTTTATAAGAACATCTTTGGCATGATTTGCAGCAAACTAAATTAGAATAAAATAACAAAACAAAATGTCATACAATTTGTTTTTTTTTTATTAAAAAAATAATAATTGCTAAATAAACTTGAAATTATTCTCACCTCTCCTCCATGTCCATCAAATACTGCAAATAGGGAAATCCCAGTATCATTTATATCTTCACTTATGACAAATCTGTCTTCCATTTTTGGTCTCCTTCCTTGAATAGCATACACTCCTATATTCCCTTCTTTTAGCTCCCATGTTTGACCTCCATATGGTTTTCCCAAACCGACCCCAGCCATACTTTTCGGCTTGTCCATAGTGAACAATAACCTGCTATACAACCCCCTGCTCCAAGTATCCAATGTTCTCAGGTAAACAAAAGCCATGCATAATATCGTACTTATTAAAACAGTTTCCGCTCGAACGACATACAACCTTAGAATTCTCCATATGCACTCTATAAAAGTTGAATTAAGGGGTAATCCTACCCCGTATTTCGAAAGAAGTTTCATGTGAGAAGTATAAGTCTGATACAATACACGGTCTTCGAATTCGTCCTCCATTTTGTAACCTTGATCTTTAACACGCGCAAACGCGGGAGTTACGCATGATATCGACAGCAAAATTGAACACGAGCAAAAACTGCTGAAAATGGACATTGTTATGTTTTACAAACCAATTTAGTATGAGTGAAAGAAAATTCAGTAAGGCACTCGGTAAGCCAGGAATGGCTGCACAGGTTAGAGAAACCGTTTCACAGGTTGTCAAGGATTCCGTTCAGGTGAGTTATCATTTTTTAATTAACATTTTAATCGTTGATTTATCTTCTTGTTTTGGCGTACTTTTATGAAATTTATTTCTTCAGGTAACACAAATTAAATTGGTAGAACCGATAGATTATGAAAACTTTGTCTTAAAAAATAAAACCCTACTCCAAAATGATCCTCAAAGGGAATTGCTCTTATACCCATCGGATGATGTTTCACAAGTAGTTCTCCCTAGAAAATACAGGACGATTGCTCAGGCCTTACCATCCTCTTCGGAAATAAGCAATTGTAATTTATTTGTTAAAGAATGTTTAAAGAGTTATTCATCCAATTGGAATTTGGTGCACTACAAATATAGTGCTTATTCAGGAACATACCTGGATCTGCCAAAGTAAGTAATTTTTCAAAAAGTATTTGGCTGATATATGATTATAAAAATTATTAATAATGCAAATATAGAAAAATTAGTTATACCTGTTGTCAATATACACAGTGAGGTGGTGTACATTCAAAAAATTTATTCAATTGTATTCATAGAGTATTTAAGTCAGAGGAATTAAAAGAAGAGGTGTATGAAATTGACACAGATGTTGATCAAGTTGATGAAGAATCCTTTACAAGAGTTGGTGGCATCACAAAGGAAGGATATTTACTTAAGGGACCTGATGTTGGTGGAGATAGAATATTTGTAAATCTAGGATCAAAATCATACAAAAGAAGATATTGCTACCTTAGGCATCATGTAGATGGCACTTACTATTTAGAACTTCACAAAGATGAGAAAAAAGGAGAGCCAAAAGCAACAATTGACATGGATTTTTGTACTGAAGTTGTTAAAGTGAGTTTTGTTAGTATAATTCAATTATATTTTCATTTGACATTATGGCAATTACATATTCCAATCTATTCTTCTTGAACATTAATTTACAAACATTAATGTACTTCACCTCACTTGACCTTTTTGTGGGATGTTGTATTATTTAAAATAATATAAAAAATCATATTCAAATAAGTAAATTGACAAGAAAAACAGTTTAAAAAAGGGCTGAAATATTATTGAAATATTAAGTGAATAATGATGGCACATCCTCAATTAAAAGAAAACTTCCTGCTTGACTAATAAAGTAATTGTCATTGCAGAATGCCAAAAAGGGACGTTATTGTTTTGAGCTTCAAATGTCAGGCCATAAAACATTTTCTTTTGTGGCTGAAAATGAGATTGACATGCAAGACTGGATTGTTAAGCTTGATTTGGTTATACAACAAAACAGAGCACAAGAAGAAAAGAGATGTGCCTCACTTGAGAGGTCTTGTACAACACCACCACCCTCTCCCCAGCCATCACAAGTTTATGGTACTCTTAAGGGATTGGATGAGAGCATGAATCCACAACTAATCAAATATGGTCGTGAGACTGATGCATCTATAGCTCTTTCAAGGAAGGAAAATAGGAAAAGATTATTTAGTATTTATCCTTATATGCCTGTGAGTAAACACTGGAATTTATAGATTGTTCCACTGATCATATGCCCCATGCAATGTAAACAATGTAACACACTCAGCCACAGGAGGAAGATAAAAAAAATAAACAGTTCTGCTAGTTAAAAATTATGTTTGGATAATTAAATTTGTTTTTATTATTTTTTTACAGCACATTAAAGTAGGTGCTAGTAATACTTCTGAACCAAATTGCGAACCCTACAGGGAACACTTCGGGCTTAGAATTCTCATTCGTTGTGAGAGTATCAAATTCAAACTTCAAGCATTAGAAGAGGATCAAGACAGTCCTGGTCAAGTAGAGCCCTATTTCACCAGTCTAGCCTTATTCGACGTTCGTCAAAACAGGAAGTTGACTGAAAATTTCTACTTTGATGTGAATCATTCAAAGGCTCGTGCAATGATCCCTGCGGACGAAGGCGGTAGTGCTAATGTTAAAAAGTCGCTCGCAACGGAAATTTCAAAACTGCCGGATGAATGGATCATTTACCCAAAGCAGGCTCTTTTTAGTGTCAGTAACCCACATCCAGATATATATCTAGTTTTAAGAATCGACAAAGTTCTTCAAGGTGCCATTAACACAGCCTGTGAGCCTTATGTCAAAAGTGCTAGAGATCCTCGGCTGGGCAGTAAGGTGCAAAAAACGGCAAAAGCTGTTTGCCAAAGGTGAGATACAATTAAATTAGTTTACATCAGTTTAATTAAATTGCACCAGAACAGGTATTTATTACATCTGTCACTTAATGTAAATTCAATAATTGAACCTTTTTTTTGCATTAAAATTTTGGATATCACTACACATAACTTCGACTTTATTAGTTTTGCATTGCCCTCATCTATTACGATGAATTCAATGTTTTGAGTTACGGTACCCTTTTATGCATCTCTTTCTTGATGTTTGAAAAGGTTAACGAATACTTTTTCACAATCTTGAAATTTTTTATTATTTAAATGTGCTATTACAGCAATATAACCTTGAATATGTTTTATATTAACCTTTGTTATCGTTTTCAGACTGGGAAAGTATCGTATGCCTTTTGCCTGGACTGCCAGACCCTTATTCCGTACATATAGTAATGACTTGGACACATCTTCCGACTTCCCAGCAATATACAGACAAGAACCGAATCGCTTGAAGGATGAAGAAATTTTAAAACTGCTCTCAGAGTACCGAAAGTAAGTACTATTCTTGAATTAGTGTGTATGAGTTGTTTTGTGTTCGATATAATTTACTAATTTACATCTTCAATCAATACTAGGGGTGATAAGCTAAGTAAATTGACCGTTGTTCCGGGCTGGGCCAAGATAAAAATAAGCGAACTAACGGAGACGCCTGAAAGTAAGTAATTTCACAAAACTGAACTTGAATCAGTTGGAACTTAATAATATTGTTGCCTATTTTTTCAGATTCCTTAACTTCTTCTCTGGTACCTCTTAAACCATTCCCCCTACCACCAACTAATGATCCGACTTTTGAAGTCACAGAATTTGAAGGAACCTCCGAGAACGATGCTCACCCATATACCGTTTTTAGTAATCATCTCTACATTTATCCACTCTCATTAAATTTTGATACACAGAAAAACTTCACACGTGCCAGAAACATAGCCTGTTGTATTGAGCTGCGAGATTCTGATACCGAAAACGCCGAGCCTCTCTATGTAAATATCTTCTCCTTTTTTATTGCTTTATCATTTTTGTATTAGCTACAAGTGAATTCCCGTAATTCTTACAGTGCCTATATGGACGACCAGGTTCACCATTACTAGGACAGCGAATCATCACTTCAGTACTGCATCACAATACTAGTCCAATTTGGTATGAAGAAATTAAACTACGACTACCAATCCACTTAAAACCAGAACATCATTTGCTATTTACCTTTTACCATGTGTCTTGCGAGCTTAATAAGAAAAAAGAGAATGGCGTAGAATCATGCGTAGGCTACGCTTGGCTTCCACTGCTTCACAAAGGACGATTATGTGTGGAAGAGCAGTCCTTAGCTGTAGCATCACATTTACCGGTTGGATATCTCTCCATCCAACCTTTGGGCCTCGGTCGAGGGGTAGGTATCATATTAGATAAAGTGTGGATAGAATTTCATGTTTGGTAATTTAACATTTGTGATTTTGGGTTTCAGAATGCTGGGCCGGATATCACTTGGATTGATGGCCAGAGACAAATATTTACGGTTGGATTTCAATTAGTTTCGACCGTAATAACAAGAGACTTGCATTTACACAATCTGTTTTGCCATATTGAAAAATTAGTTGATAAGCAATCGGCTGTGATACCTTCCGAATCGGAAACATGTAAAATATTGAAAGCTTCTCATGCAATTCATCTGACAACGGCAATTACTTTCTTGCCGACCATATTGAATCAGCTTTTCAACTTGCTTTTAATTGCCTCGACGAAAGACATCGGATTGAACGTTATTCGTGTCCTTATTCACATCATTCATATGATTCAAGAAGCTGGGAAGAAAGACATACTTCAACCTTATGTTAAGGTACAGTTGCATTACTAGTAATCTATTATTGTTACTCAGTCCGTTTCATATTTGATGTCTGCTTTCAGTTTGTTTTTGTGACGCCAACATTGCCCAGTCTGAAAACAACCGTTCACGAAGAACTGAGCAAACACCTGCCGACCCTTCTGTCACCGTCAAATACTGATTTCTTGGTTGTTAATAAATTTATGAACCATTCGAGTTTTTTCTTTCAAATTATGATTAAAAGTATGGTTCAATATTTGTTGAATACTGGACGTATCAAGGTTGGTATTCTGGTTTGCTACTCTACAGTGAACCAATAAGTTTATTTAAAAAAACTAACTTAATTTTGTATCCCAGATGCTACGGCACGAGAGATTCACGCCCGAATATCTTGATAAAATCGAAGAGCTTTTGAAAATTTTGATTCCCTATGTGATTACGAAACACAAAGAAATGCCATTGGAGACCCTCGAATTGAATAAGAGTATTGCATTATTTTTGAAAAAATGCTTAACCATTATGGATAGGGGCTACATTTTCCGATTAATAAACTACTACATGGAATATTTCAAAGGATCCGACTCGAGAACATTGCACGAATACAAATTTACATTTTTGCAAATAATCTGTTCTCACGAGCACTACGTTGCCTTCAATTTGCCTGTTCTTCATCTGAAATTGAGACCAAGTCGAAACGGAGGTGACAAGAATTTATTCTGCGTATCACTACCTACAATATTACAAGCTTCTTCATTCAAACTTTCATTTTAGATTCACCCGTAAGCGACTTTAATCTGACAGAAGAGTTTCGGAAACATCATTATTTGGTCGGATTGCTTCTGCAAGAAACAACCTACTCTCTAAATCAAGTATCACAAATAAGAAAGCATGCGATATCCACCCTTAGAGACTTGTTGGCGAAGCATGAGTTGGATGATCGGTATCAAAGCAAGGGACAGTTGACAAGGATAGCTAGTTTATATTTACCCTGGTTAAGTATCGTGCTGGACAATCTGAATAGGTTGCGAGTCGTTCAGAATGACTCCGTGCACAATATACTCGACACCAGGCATAGCAGGATGTCCTCCAATAGTTCACTCATGCAGTGCGGTTCTACCGCAAATTCTGTGAAACCTTTTCAGAGATTTGCTCTGGACCAAAATTCACGAGCTTCCGTGTACTTGAAGGACTCCCACTTGTTCGCCGTCATAGCAGGACAAAGTATGTACTCCTCTTCTGTCAACCAAGGCTTGCACTTCGGACGATGTACAGTTTTTTTTTTGCTCTCAGGTGGAATGATTAACGGTACCTCATCTATGAGTTTGGGGTCAGACGAATCCGCAGATGGATTATCCACTGCATCACAAGAAACAACCATCATCAGGGATTCTAAAGATGACTTTGATTTAAAAACGCATTCGAGATCTTTCAGCGGTGTAACGACTGCCAGCCAACAGATTCGCTGTGATAAATTTCAAATTTCCGAAATCAGAGATATTTTGCTCTGCTTTCTATTTGTTATTAAATATTTGGGTGAAGAGAGTTTAATTTCTTGGTGGCAACAGAGTCATTATAATACCGTGTTATATTTTTTCTCCGCTATTGAGTACGTCATATTATCTTTTACGTTCACTGATTGCTGCAGAAAATTACTAATTTAGCATTTGTGTATTTTCAGAATTTGTTTACACCAATTCAAGTATATTGGTAAGAAACAAATCGTAGGAAAGCCGGCACAAGCGAAACCGGTTAAAGCCATGACACTCCCGGCTAGAATGCAACCACCAGATTTCAGCAAAAGTGATGGTTCCAACTTGCCAATTCCCAGCGGAACAAGCAGTATCGGTCGCGACGGGCAATTGGCAATAGACAGTGACTCATCAAAAGTATATCAAGCCTTGCTGGAGGCTAACATGGCCACCGAAGTGGGCCTAATCGCTCTCGACACCCTGGGACTGTACTGTGTTCATTTCAAAGAAAATCTCATCTATTCTCAGGGAGACAATGCTATCATGCGAAAAATATTTGACATTTATTTATTTTTCCTACAAGTGGGACAGTCGGAAACACTCTTCAGGCATGTGTTTGCGGCTTTGAGAGCTTTCATTAACAATTTTTCGGATGCTTTGTTCGAGGGTGAGTTGAAAGACTAACACAAAAAAATTGTTGATTGAAGTTTAAGCAGATTTCATTCCTGAGATTCCTATTTTTGTAAATTAGGAAACGCAGAATTGTGCGGAAGACTCTGTTACGAATTGTTGAAGTGCTGTAACAGCAAACTGTCAACTATACGACAAGAATCTTGTGTCATATTGTACCTTCTTATGAGAAGCAACTTTGAGTTCACAAAAAGGAAGGGCTTGACAAGAGTGCACTTGCAGGTGATTCTTAATTTGAGAAAGAATTGGTTTTTGGATACTTCATTTTTACTAACCAAAATTATTTTCAGGTTATAATATCTGTTTCTCAGATGCTGGGAAACATTGTGGGCCTTAATAATGCTCGTTTCCAGGAGAGCTTGTCACTTATCAACAACTATGCTAAGAGTGACAAAGTGATGAAGGACACCGGATTGAAGTTCGAAGTGAAAGACCTAACAAAAAGAATAAGAACTGTTTTAATGGCGACAGCTCAAATGAGAGAACACCACCAAGATCCTGAACTCCTGGTGGATTTGCAGCATAGTTTGGCCAATTCTTATGCGTCCACTCCGGAATTGCGACTGACGTGGCTTCAAACAATGACAAGGAACCATCATCATAATGGAAATTTCTCCGAAGTAATTATTATTATTATTATATTATATAAATTGTACTAAATGTATTGTCCTATATATATCAGCTGGCTGTCACACTTAATGTGAACAAATCTAATTTACATTCTTTCAGGCGACATGCTGTCAACTTCACATTGCCGCAATGATAGCCGAATATCTGAAACTGAAGAAGGTTCAGTCTTGGGGAGCAGAAGCTTTCGAGGAATTGTCGTCCAATATTTCAAAGGATGAAACGGGACTGAAATTGGATTCAGGTAGAGGTTTGCACATACTTTAGTTAAAGTGAAAAAAGTGCTGTAGCCACTAATTGGTCTTTCGTATCAGGAATTCAAGATGTTCAATTCACTGAACAAATTTTACTAGAACAACTAGAAAATTGCGTGCCTCTTGTGGAGAAAGCGGAAAGGTACGAACTTTTGGGACCTCTATTCAAACTAATTATACCAATTTATGAGAAGAGAAGAAATTATCAGGCTTTGGCACAGTGTCATCAAAATTTAGCCGAATCGTATGCTAAAATCTCTGAAGTCAATAAAAGTGGCAAAAGGCTGTTGGGTCGCTACTACAGAATTGCGTTCTACGGTCAGGTTCGTACGGAAGTAAATCAAATTATGTAAATTCTTTTTAATGGAATGCTTTCTAAAAGTTTTCTAATTTAGATATGTTTTGACGACTCAAATGAGGAGCACAATCCGTCTCAAAAGAATGGCATCGAATATATATACAAGGAACCAAAGGTTACATCTTTGTCAGAAGTCTCAGAAAAATTATATAAGTTGTACGGCGAGAAATACGGAAGAGAAACCGTGAAAATCGTTATGGATTCGAAACAGGTCAATCCGGAAACTCTGGATCCGAAATTGGTGTACATACAAGTGACGTCGGTGACACCATATTTTACTAAGAAGGAATTGGAAGTGCGTCAGACTGAATTCGAGACGACTCACGACATTAATTGCTTTATGTTCGAAACACCATTTACAAAAGATGGAAGAGTACGAGGAAGTCCAGAAGAGCAGTGGAAGAGGCGAACTATTTTGAAAAGTATTTATTGAAAAGTATTTTGGAATTTGGTTACTTCTTTACGATTTTGAGATTTACCTACTTCTCTGAACTCATTGCAGCCAAACATTCCTTTCCTTATGTGAAAAAGCGAATAGAGGTGGTTGACAGAACGATCGAAGAACGCAGCCCGATAGAAGTAGCTTTGGATGAAATGAAACAGAAGGTGAACGAACTGGAAGATGTCGTCTTCACACGACCAACCGATGCCAAAAAATTGCAGTTGAGACTACAGGGGAGCATTTGCGTTCAGGTCAACGCGGGCCCTTTAGCTTATGCGAATGCTTTCTTAGACCGAAATGGAAACAGCAATTACACGGACACTAAAGTGGAAGAATTGAAGGATATATTTCAGTGAGTAGTTTTTCTTTGTTACTGGTTTGTTACTTGGTTGTTACTTGGTTGTTACTGGTTAGTTCTTTGTAAGTTGTTCTTTGTATTAACTATCTTTGCATTTAGACACGAGGCCAGTTGGAAATTGTACCTAATTTATAATAATAATAATTATAACAAATTTATATGCTTTAAAAATATAATATTTTCAGGGATTTCGTCAGAATTTGCTATTGCGCGCTTCAAGTAAATAGTAAGGTGATCGAGGCGGATCAGCAAGAGTACCAAGACGTTCTCCAGACCAACTTTCAAAAGATGTGTCAAAGTCTGTCGTCTATTTTCGGAGAATCAATTTGCCCGGAGGGAGAGCAAGGAGAATTCAAACGACACAGTCAAACCGTTTTCAGCGTTATAAGTGGATCTTCACATAGTTCGAGCATTGCGTAATATTCTCTGGCTCACTAGGATGTTCCTATTTTGGTTTTGGTCTTTCTCCCTTTACTGCTTTTGGAATTTTAAAAGCTTTTTTGTTGACTTCAGTCAATCACTGGAAACATAATTTGTGATTTGATCACAGGGATTTTTTTGTTGTTTTTTTTCCTTACAGGTTTTCATCGACTGATTTCCAGTATTTTTTGAATTACTTATTCATTACTGTTTTAGCTTATTGTTTAACGCATTTTTTTTAAGTACAGGCTTGCATTGCATGGACGCGTTTAACACCAATGTCGGAATTTTACAAAGCACGCTTACATTGAAAGTATTCATTTTAACGAAGCTTTAAGTTCAATGTGATTTGATTGTCACGTCAATTCTATTGTTTGTCTATTTTAACAAAAAGAGTCTTTCGTATATAAAATTATTTTTGGGTGAGTTGCCAAAATTTGCAAATTTAACGAATGGTGTACTTTGTACTACCATAGCTAATATTCCTACAGTTTTTTATCCAGTTAATAATGAATTATACAATATTCTCAGTTTGATTACATTTGTGATTAATTGAATGGTTTGGTACTAGAATATGGGAAACAGCAGCCGCACCTAAATTCGCTCTGCCGTAGCTCTTAACTCCTGTAATTTAATTATTCAAATTGCAAGAAAAAGGGGACTCGTGTACTGTCAATTTGAAATGACTAAATTTTGTACAAAAAATAAGGGTGAATAGAGTAATCGATTGCTTAAAAATCCCGCAATGGAGTGTATTATTTAAATTAGTATTTAATATAAAGATGACTTTAATCGTTAGAATTGAACAGCAACCAGTGGTGCACAACATACTCAAACATTTGATGCTCAGAATGAGACAATTTCTTTTTTGTAAGTTAACTTTTTATATGCGTGTATATAGAATACATAGGGTAAATTAAATATGATATTTTCCGACAAAGCATTTCATTAATTTGTATTAAGAAAATGTTAATTATTTACCCAGTTATGGCAATTGAATCATGTTAGGTATATTGATATTGTTGGTAGAAATCTACTGTTAAATGTTAAAATCTGAGTTAGAGACTGATGCAACTATTTAGATAGTTTAAATAAAATTTATTCTGCAAAAAATTAGTAGTTATAGAAATTCCACAATCATGTGATTGTAATTTGTCAAAATTTCTGTTTGTATAGGACAAAATTATTTATTGTGCACCACTGGTATGTGAAGAATTAACTACCACTCAGTATAATATAATTTGAAAAGTAAAATAACCTCAATCTCAACTTGTTCCCCATTGAATTTTAAACACAAATTTGGAATCTCTAACAAATAACACATTGTCAATGCTTTTGAGGAGTTTTTCTACCTATCTTGCATTCAATCAGATCTCAGATCAAGAAATCTCATAGAATATCATAAAAAATAACTTGAAATTCAACTATTTCTCAGCTAGGATTTGAAAGTAACTTTCAAAAGTGTGTTTTACAATACATTTTGATTTATACTTTTTGTATTAGTCAATTTACATATGAATATTATACATATAATATATATAGAATTTTAAGGGAAAATATTTATTGTTCACTTTTTAAAATGTTTTCCTTGATTATTAATGCAACAGTTTTGTCAATTTTGTTTTATTAGAGGTTTATTTAAATTTGAAGTGTTTTATGTGTTTTGTATAATAAAACAATCTTTGTTATAATTAATTTATTTGTTTTTTGTAATTGCAAAAAACCATTTAATAAAATTAAGTCATTTAATTGCAGTTAATTTACAAGCATCCTTTAGCTTGAACCAGAAGAATGAATGGTATTAAGTAGCTCCAACAAATTCAACTTCAAACATAAGGATTCATGAAACTATGTATATAATACTAATAATGAAATGATTGAAAATTAATGAAACAATAATTTAAGCAGTCAGATACCATCACATATACAGGTTCATATATTTATTTTTCTTTTTTTTCTGACAACAGGCTGTTGTGTAATTTGGATACTTCAACTTCAATGAGATCATAAATGACTGCACCTGTGTCATCAATGTACTGAGCTATTGATTTTGAGGAAACTGCTTCTCTGAGATTCCCAGTTTTGCCATCTTTCATTGTTAACAATAGACTATATTTATCATCAAATCTGGAATGAAAACATACTGTTAGAATCCTTAGAAATTTGTCTGTTCAAGATTGCATGTAATCTTTAGACAAAAACTTACTTTTTCATGTAAGAACTGGCTTCCCAGATATTCTCTGAGGAATTTTTACTGTCTTTTTGAACTGTTACTGCAAATATACCTTTTTCTATGTAAGACATATATAGTGTTAGGATTCCGGTTATAATGAAATAGCCGGACACGCATGTCGCCAGAACCGTCCGCGACAAAGGAAATGGGTATAGATGATCCCAGAGCAATGCAAAAAGATTCATGCTAACAGCTATACCACACATGCCTAATCTAATATCAATTAACCCAAATTTCTCAGAATAGTTATATTTTTTTGTTAAAACTTCTTTGACAGCATCATCCAAAGCATTTTTGCAGGCGGGGCCATCCCATTTATTGATTACTTTCTTTTCCTACAACCAAAAAATGCATCGTTAACATATAGAAGGTGCTAAACACTAAATACTCTTCTCCATGTTATTTCCAAAAGATATGTTACATAGCTTAATTCAATATTGTAGAATATATTCTTACCATATTAACTAAATCTTTACTTGTTTTGGACGCCATGTTGTAAAAAACTGACGTGTCGACAAGGCGCTATGACGTTGCCATTTGATCAGGGCTCTAATATACGTAATAACAACTTGTGTCAAACTTAATTTTTTCAATAGTACCTACATTCATTGTTTAATTAAGAGCAACTTTAATATGTTAAGCAAACCAAAGTTTACACTGTTAAAACTACTCAACTGCTTTCATCTGTAAAACATATTACTTACCTTCTCACCTTCGGGGCCCCCTTGAGACTTTTGTTTTGAAACATAACCTGTTAAAGTGTAATATCAGTGTATATTTCAAGTGTTTAAAATAATTGAATAAAATGACCACTGCTGCGAGACCAACATTTGAACCTGCTAGGGGAGGGCAAGGACGGGGTGAAAAAGACCTGAGTGCTATTTCCAAGCAGTATTCCAGTAGAGATTTACCAAGTCACACTAAACTGAAATTCAGGGAACATGGCCAAGGAACATCAGAAGAATTAAGATCCAGGGATTTTAGGAGAGAATTAGAAGAAAGGGAACACGAGAAAGATAAAAGTAGTAGCAGAAGAGGAACCGACTCTCGAGAAAGCAAGAGATCGAAACTAGACCAGCTTCCTACGACCAGCCTTGACGCTGATGACCCAATAGATGAGGATGATGATTCAGATGACAACGATTCAGATGACGATGCTGCGGCTCTGATGGCAGAATTGAGTAGAATTAGAAAAGAAAGGGCAGCAGAAAATGCTAGGAAAGAAGCAGAGAAACGACAAGAAGAAGAAAGGATAAGAATGGAAAATATACTTAGTGGAAATCCATTACTAAATTATTCTGCACAAGCAACAAAATCTGACATTAAGGTATGTTCATTTGTTAAATGGTTTGTTATTGCATTAATTGTACAATTGGGCCACTAATTTATTATTAATTATTAATCCAGGCATTTAACTTGCAATCCTAATTATTTTGATATTTTGAGAAAACTAATTCAATTCATTTTAGTTTATGAAAGAAATTTTTTTAAATTTATTTATCTTCATATTAATAATTAAAATAATTTGATATTCTTATTGTTTTCTGGATTCTTCATTAATCAATTTCAAGCTGTACAAAAAGTTGTTTTCATTGTAAACTGTTTGCATTCTTTTTGAGGCACACTATAAACAACATTAAAAATTGAAATATATTTTTTTTAGTTGAGATTGTATTAACTCATGGCCAAGGAAAAATTTACCAAATCTAAATTTAATAGATATCAGGTTCAAATATTCATTTACAAAATATTATTATTACATACATATATTATTATTACATTATTATTATCTGAGAATGTTTCGTAATATTTTATTACATTATGTAAATCACAACACAATACTTTACTGATACCTAGATAAGTGTTGACCATTAAAGAGATGATTATTTAAAGATTTAATATTTTTTTAAATTGTATATGGAGAGTAATGTGAGAAATTTAACTTAGCAAAATAACTAGCAACAAATTATTTGTCCCTTGCAATTAAATACTTTTCAATAAAGGTATGTATGGGTTTTATATTACCAAATACTGGCAGGGTGAATGTATTTCATTTGGAATTGACATTTACTGTTTGCTATGATTTGTTACAACTATAATTGAGGCAGAGACTGTTTCCTAATGTGATATTGTAAGTAGAACGTTTAATAACAGAAACACCATCTATGTAAAATAAATTCACATTTAACATTACGAAATAAACCAAATTTTGAACGAAGCCAAGGATTCTATGATAATTTTTATTTATTTTCTGAAATACAGAATGTGTGAGGGACGGTCAGGCAGTCAACTTAAAAAAAAACAATAAAACGGGGAGATATTGTTAACCTTTTCAATCCATTAAAAATTTCCAGGTAAAAAGGAGATGGGACGATGACGTCGTGTTTAAGAATTGCGCCAGGTCGGAGCCAGAGAAGAAGAAGGACAATTTCATAAACGACTCGCTACGGTCGGATTTCCATCGTAAGTTTATGGAGAAATACGTGAAGTAAATCGAAGTGAAAATTGGACATGGGAAAAGACACAGAATCTGAGATTTTATAATTTACTTTTTTTAAAACCGCCATTTTTATCCATTTTAATTGGCGCAATTACGACGGCGTGGGCAGGTTCGAGAGTCTGCAAAAATAGTAAATGTGAAGTACGTGCGACGGACGAAGTATGAAATCATTATTTTTTAAGAGGTTGAAATAAATGCATTGTAGTTGTATTAGAGAAATATAATTTTTTGCTTGTCCGGGTTGAAGTCAACAGTAAGACAAATTTATTTGCCTTAACAAATTTCTTTTTTGTTAATTATTAGACAAATCCGAGTAGGAAGATTTCGAGTCAAATGTTTTTGAGACGGTCTTTAATTTTGAGGTACAAAGCCATCGACTCAGAAGAATCGTAGAACAAGTGGACGACGCGCATTCCTTTCCTGGTTTTGTTTTTCTACTCTTTTTTTTCTTGGTTTTTTTTCTAATTTGGGTGAACTTGGCAACCCCAGCCCGCGGATTTTTATTTCTCGAGTCGGATAGCGAAGAACCTGACGGCCACCCTCGGCAAAATGGGACCATTGTCGCTTGTGCCGTTTCTTTGCACCCTTTGCCTAGTGTGTGCTCGTCTCTCCGGGATATACTACGACAACGGTGTTGATCAAACTGTTATTCAGAGGTTACTCACGCGTCAAGAGAAACGGGAGATGGAACACGAAATGCTGTCTTTGCTGGGACTGCCCTCCAGGCCGAAACCACGACCAAGTCTACCCGGTCACCTCGGCAGCTCGGCTCCAAAATTCCTTTTGGACGTTTACATGAGCTTGTCGGATGGACCCTCAATGAGAACAGTAAGAAATGAGTTCAGTCTAAGTGGGAAAGATCAACGTGCGATAGACGAAAGTGATGTCATCATGAGCTTTCTACCACAGGGTAGGTGCAAACGTACACCATCCCAACATCAAGCATGTTCCCTCCAAAAAACAGGTTTTTTGCATTTTTCAGTCAGAATAAGGCGGATCAGCAACTGCTGATGGTTTAGGCAACACTTTCATTACTTTCACTTTTAATGAATAGAATGAATTTAATGGAACTTGACAGGTGTATGGTTCTACTCTGATTGGTTCCCTGTGTTACAGATAAAATTGATGGTCTGCGACATGAAAGAGGCAAGAGACTTTGGTTTGATGTCAGTGAAGTGCCTGTGGAGGACAGTATAGTTGGTTGTGAATTGAGATTGTATCAGAGTTCAAATTTCACCAGCAAAAAACAAAATTCATCATACACAGTAACAATTTACCAAGTAGTAGGTGATATTAATGGGTAAGGGCATATTCCTTTTTATGTAGAACATAAAATGCTGATACATCACAAATTAAAATAAAAATCATGCAAAAAAATTACAACTAATTTTCTATTAAATTAAAACTGAAGAACATTTCAACATTGCATTATAACTACATCAATTTTTATAAAATATTTTAATTTATAGTGGTATCAAAATAAATAATTATAAAATCATTTTAAAATTGCTGAAAATATTGGCTTCAGACATTGGTTGAAATTGGTTACATTATAAACACATAGTTGAATTGAAAGTAGACAATGAAACTTTGTCAGAAATATATGACTATCAAATTTTATAAATGACTCACATTTCTGGTTTAGTCTTATTCTTTGGGTTTTCGAATAATGTTGGTAACTCAGTTAAATGAAAGCTTTATTTACATTGCACATTAGAATTCTAACTTATGGAATATATGTTTGTAAATATTTTTGATTTGTGAAATGCAACTGATAGTAATTTTACTCATGTGTAGGAGAATAGATTAATCATAAAAACTTGTTTGTCTTTATCACCCTTTGAGTAACAATCTTCTCTTATTGCATTTATGAAATTCAAATTGTTTTAATCAATTCCTTTCTTTGTTAAATGGAAGCAATGCAAGTTCCATTTTTTATGTAGAATTTTTACAATTTGTTGTAGTCTTTTATGGAAAATGTACACTCATATAATATGGTGTTCAAATATTTATTCAGGGATAATCAACTAGAATTTGTAGATTCCATAAATACAACTGCTTTGAATGAAGGTTGGCTGACATTCAATATGAAGGATCCAATGCGAAGATGGGTTGCCATTCCCAACACAAATTTAGGTGTCTATATATCAGTGGCAAATCATAGTAAGTATTCCATTAATTAAGAACTGGAATTATTATTACATTTTAATTTATTGATTGATGTAAATTAAAAACTAGGATATTTTATTTGTTGAAAAATAAGAAGGGATAATTATTTTCAGATCGAGAAGTGAAGCCTGAGGAAGTAGGTTTGGTTCATGCAAAACCAGATGAAGAACATCAGCCATTTTTAGTTGGTTTCTTTAAGTCATCTGGGGTTAAAGAAGCCAAAATTAGGCAGACAAGAGAAGCCAGAAGAAGAAAGAAAAAGTCTGAAAGCAACCCTAGTAGGAATCCATTGCTCCATTCACCATCCCACTGGACATCCAGAAGTTGCCAGATACAAAACCTTTATGTTAGTTTTAAAGACTTAAAGTGGCATGATTGGATAATAGCTCCTGATGGTTACCAGGCATTCTATTGTAGTGGTGAATGTAACTTTCCATTAAATGCTCACATGAATGCCACAAATCATGCCATAGTTCAAACCTTGGTTCACCTCATGAACCCTGTCAATGTTCCAAAACCATGTTGTGCTCCAACAAAATTAACTGCCATATCTGTGTTATTTTTTGTTGAAGAATCAAATGTAACATTAAAAAAGTACAAAAACATGGTGGTTAAAAGTTGTGGCTGTCACTAGTTATCAGAAATTTACAGGGGGATACTTAAATTTATGACACAAACCAAGGTATCAACAAATTTTATGTCTTGTAAATAATGTAGAAATAAATTTAACCAAAATATTAGATAAGTATGTATCTTATAAGGTTATTGACTTTTTGTACTTCATAATTTACTTCACTGATATGATTTGTTTTACATTTGTATAAAGTTTTCATTTTAGAATTAAATTTTTTGTCACTCTAATTTGTTCCAAAACCATGCTACATAAACCTACAATTATCCTTTTGTATTGGCTCTTTGGAATCTTATATATTGCCAACTATGTTTACAATTTTGAGCTCTAAAAATGTTGAAGACTGTGTATGTTATCTAAAAAGCAGCACAGAAATGTAAGTTTCCAATCTATGATGGTATTGAAGTTAAAGAACATGACTCACTACACAATCGTTGAAATTTAATTCTACTGAAAGTAATAATTTTAAAGAATATTAAAAATTTTTAAATAAGAACCCCGCTTCCCCTGGTCGGTTAAGAGTTTGACAATTCTCTAAGCATTCCAGGCCATTACAAATACGTTGACTATGATTCATGGGAAAGGGCCCTGAAAACTATGGCATGTTAAACTCGCTCCTAAATTATACGTTCAGTAACTGGTGAAGTTCGATCGAAAATGACCAAAATGGAGGAGTGCGATGTGTAGTTTTCTATTTTTAGGATTTATGTCGCTTTTTTGTGTATAAAAATGTCAATTTTCGTTTCTTAGTATTTTTTAAGAGTGTCTCATTATATACTTACAAATATTCTCAAAAACTGTGAAGTGTTCTTGATTATGTTTTACAGTATTTTATAACACAATTTCTCTGAAAAATTTGCGTAGGCTCCCAGCAAGGCTATGACCAAAAAGGCGAGAATTGAAATTTGTGTCAAATTCATTTAATTCGCAAAACGTATAAATGAATACCTATCGTGGATAATTAGCAACAGCGGAAATTAGAAGAGGAAATATGGATAGGGATGATATACGTAAGAACTTTTCAAGAGATTTGGAATCTCAAGACACTTACGACACAAGACAGGTAGGCTTTAAAATCCAATGAATCATTTTTACAATGCCTCAAACTAGTTTACATATGTTATTTGAAGTCATTCCTGTCGCTCTCTGCGAAGCAATAAGGCCCTATCTCTGTACCCCTTTAAAAATTTATGCTATTTATTTACGTTTGTGTAGTAATAATCATTTTGCTTCATCATGGTTTTTGTATGGAAGTCAGATGAAAGGTCCAGAGAAAAACTTGGCATCTACAAAAATTTTATCCACTTAATAATTTTGTTTTAGGTTATGTTTTTAGATTTTTATGTTTGTTTTGAAATAATATTCAGTAATACAACACTTGTGTATGAATATAGTAAAATTGGTGTTCTATACATGCAGGTGTAATTTAAAACCTGAATAAGTACTAATTAATAATATTGAAATGGAGCATTTTATTGAATATTTTGTTCCTCTGAAATATTTTTTGAACAGTTGCAATGATATTATTTATTTATTAACATCATATATGGAAATATTAGTACAATTCAACTCCATCAATGGGCAATTTATAAAAAGTCAATGATTTCAAAATTTAATTCTGAAGTTTTAGGAGATCTTGAAATTATTGTGAATTTTATTGTGAATCTTGAAACTTAAACATTTTGTTACTTGGAGCAAAATTCACAATGTAAAAGTGACTGCCAAAAAGTTACATCAGTCATGTCATTATTATGTTAAACCAATCCATTTGTTTCTTATTGCCTCTTAGTACTGCTCTCAGCATTGTTGTAGAGGGAAATCTATTAAAGTATTGTAAGGTTGCCAGTGATTTACTTATAGATAAAAGTGAGTTTTAATCAATATGATGATTAATGATATTTATTTTAAGTACTTTTAATACTGAATATTTATTCAAGTACAATACATCATGTAAAAACTTAGAGGAACCCATTTGTTTAATTCAACAATTAAAGTTTTGATTAAATTAAGAATTCACATATCAGAAAATTGAATGAAATAACACAATTGTTACACTTTGATATTCTAAATACAAGTAAAACATTGAATAGTTGAAATAAGACAAAAAAATTTTTTTACTCTTACTTATACTTTTTTAGTTTTCTAAAAGTTAACAATTAGTAAAAGTAAATTCTTAAAATTATCTCTTAATTATGCAAAGCTTAACTTAGAAGTATTGATACACATTTCTTAATGTAATAATTTTCTGTAATTTAATTGCTTTATATGTAAAATTTAATACATCAGGTGCAAATTATAATCTAGTGGTCATTTACTAAGGTCGGGGTCACCATGATGTTTGGTAGTTCAAGAACAGAGCCCCTGACCTACTGAATTTACACTTCAATGAGATTGATGGAAACACTGGGACCTCCTACATTCATAGTAAAAGAGATAATTTCAGTCTGGGGCAAAATGATAAAATTAAACTTGTTTATCACCCATTTATCCTTTGTTCACATCTCCAGCTTCTGGAAGTTCTAATTATACCATCAATTAATTATTAGAACAATTGCTTGTTTAAGGTAACCACTCAGTTAAAAAAAAAAGTATATTTGAAATTATATAAGTTGTCAGTGTGACTTTTAATTGGCCGAGAAAGTGGATCGTTCTCGTAGATACATATATACCTGTATTCTGTTTTCATTGTTTTGTAGTTGCTTGAACTCGTTTGTTGTGCACTTGCCTTCCCTGGTCATTACTTACCTGTTTTGAAAGAATGAAAACACTAAAATTTCTTCAAATCAAGTTAGAGATTATAGGTTTTACATTCTTATAGAAAAACTTGTAATGAGAGTTGTAGAATTTCTTATAATTCTTATAATATAAACATTCCTCTCTGTATAATGAATATTGCACTCGACGTTATTATTTATGTATGTAAATCAGAATCAAAGGTATCTTTCGAACAGAATTGTGTTCAGGTTCTAAGAGAAAATGGTTTGTGCAGCCTGTGAGAACCATTCACGCCTCAGGCTAAAGGAGAAGAAAATCTCAAAAAGCTAATTTAAATGCATCATTGCACACTAAGGAGTCACAAAAAGGCCTGCACTTCCTGATGGAGTTTTCTAACTTCTATTTTGTGTTTAATATTTTTCTCATTGTTGTCGTTACTTAGACACTGGACTGGTGTCAGATGGTTGTTAGTTGAAATAAAATCGAATTGCAACTAACAATAGCATCTTGCAATGCTTAAACTAACAAGTCGTTTTTGGTAATGCGAATCCACAACATTCTTTGTGGTTCTATTTTTTGTCGCATCTTCATACCTCGTTACCGGTAGTCACTATTTCAATAGTTTCTGGCTTCTGCCTGTGAATTCCGGATTTTTTCTCAAATGATTAACTAGTACTGATGTGGTTTCGTTTTATATGTAACTTTGCCTACTACAATGTATAATGTATAGTATAATAACTCACTTAGTAGGCCGTTGAGTTTTACTGCCAAACAGGGTTGTAGGGAATGTTGAAATTTCTGGATGATGGTATTTCTTCTCTTGCTTTTTGTTTGTAAAAATTAATGAAAAGCTGAAGAACTTTCTGAAAGATTTACCCAAGAATAATGATCAGTTGCTAATTCTTTACAAAAATTCAGTTTTCGGATTCCATGGCTTGGGTCTCCAATCAGCAACGAAACCCCCATTGTGGTTGGTTTGAAAAAGACATAAATTTCCACGAAGTCACGTTTCCGTTTGTATTTAGAAATTCAAAAGGGGTTTCAAAAATTACTTGTCTATATATTGGTGGGGAAAAAGAAGAACATAGTAAGGGTCGTCAAAGTGCTTCATTGTGGTCAATAAATTATCACAAAATGAATAAGAATAACAAACACTACGGTTGGAATTTGTACTGCACATAATACGTAATTGATATACAATAAATTAAGAGAAGATTGATTTTTGAAGGTATAAATATAATTGTATTACACTATTACTATTAGCAGATTACTCGGTAGTATATTGTTGGATTTAGGAAGTTATATAAATATAATACCTTCTTTAGCAGGGAGATGATTATTTTTCGGGAAGACAAAATACTGAATACATTAATACCATTTATGTGAATTGAATTGTAAGATACGTTAACATGAATGAATAAAAATATAAGATGAATTTCTCTCTTTGACTGTTACAATGAGTTTGAAAGGAATGGAACGACAAATTAACATTTTAGCTTTTTATGAAACAAAAAAGATAGGGTAATTTAACAAGAGGAAATATAAGAGAATACAGATGAGGTGGGACTACATGGGGAGGTGTCTAGTTAACGCCAAACTGTTAAATCATACATTGAATAGTCTGGTACTTAGATACCAAGAAAAAATATTCACGAAGTTGAAACATGGTATATCACAGTGTGTCACAGAAAAATTCAGCTCAATTGTCTTCAAATGATTTTTCTAACATTAACGGTAATCCAAAAGAGTTGCATGCACAGATAATTATTACCACCGTTAAGATTGTTAATGTTTTGAAAATTTATAATTCATAAATGGAGGTGTTGTTAAACATTTGTCCAGGCAAATCAGAAACTATTTTATTTATGTCAGCCTTGAAATTATTATTTTTCTTTGAAGGAGTAAAACGAGTGGGAGGTGGGAGAGTAACTTTTACAAGAAGAATCTCGTTACACTTGTTAAGTGAAAACAAGTATTCGTTTGGTTCCGTAGGTTTGCTATCACGAACACGTATGGAGCAAAATGCACTGTTTATTTGATTAGGGCATTCTGATTGTAAAATAGGTTCTCTATGTCAAAAGAGTAAAAATCGATAGAATGTAATTGTACAATGAAAGAGAACATGGTTGGATGATTTAATCAAAATTAAATAAATTTGTTGTTTACCTATTTATCCCAAAAGCTACTTGGCTACAGAGCACACAGGCTGGCTGCGCTTATTATTTTAACGAGGTGTTTCTTTAAAGTTTTGTACTTGCCAGAAATTTGCGCGGATTCATTTGTAAGGTAAAAAGTTGTGGGATTCCAATAAGTCGCAGTACATTGATGTAGGCATTCAAGTTTAATGTGGGAGAATCAGGTGTGGTTTGATTACGCTACACAAAATGTTTGCTTTTGAATTTATTTTGCGAGGAGAATTTTTTCTTTCTTGAATTTTCTTGCATTTTGGGTTTTAGGTAATTGATATCTTCGAGGTATCCAAGGTTTTTGAAAATCTAAAGAAGTTCAAGAACTTTAGTTTTTAATTATTCTTCTTCACTTCCTGTATTATTTCAGTTTTCTTTTGACTCCAAGTGTTTACCTTGCATCCGTGTTATTGTTTTAAGTGTTGTGTTCAATGCCCTTCTTTTGGGACTATTGTCTACATTACGTAATTCGAATTAGGCCATGTATTCTTGTGCAGTATCAAACCAGAAGACATTTTTGGTATTCAAAATACTTAATTTATGCAATATTCCAACAGTCCAGCATACAAAACGACTGTATAATTGTCATTGTCGCTTGGTTTAATGAATATTTTTGTACAAGTAGTAGCATAGTTTTCCCAATAAGTTAAATGTGGCAGACTTGCAAGGGAATTGGGACAACGTAATTCTCTCTGTCAGATAGATGGCAGAAGATACGACAATTTTATTTAGAAAAAATACATTTATCGCACGAAGGTCTCTATGAAGGTAATAGGATTCGGTGACATGCAAGCATTGGATTCGACTTTTGGCGAGGCTTTTCCTAGTACAGAATTTTTTACTATTTCGAAATTTTCGTTTTTTTGCCCATTGAAAATAGGTGACTTTGTTCATGTCAAGTCTGACTCGAAGATTGAAGAAGGGGGTAAGAATGTTTCAATAAAATACAATACTTTATTCGTAACTAACGCAGTTTTCGACATATATACTTCTCAAATATTGAGGAGTCCCGTGTCATGTTGCCCTGTTATGTTGTCCCGGGTTATTTTAAAAAGAAATAATTAAAAAAATGACCCAATTCGATTTTTTATAAGTTGACAATAATTACTCATCTTGCAAGATTTACAGTTACAAAAATCTAGTTGCAAGAGAGACTTCCCTTTAGGTATTGAATTTAAATTCCACTTCAAAAAAAGACACATCGAACAGTCAGTTTTATTTAACACTTCAGGAAGGACTTAAGATTGAACTCTACATGTGAAACGTGATTGCAGAAAATTTATTAAGCTTAACTCCTTGGTTTACAGTCTTGCAAAATATTCTAGTGGTGTGTATATGTAGCTGTTTATACAAATTTACTTACTACAAGAGAACTGGGAAACAGTTCTGATAATTGCTGAAGTGGCCACGTGTTGGCAGAAAGTGTAAGAAACAAACAAAAAGCCTTTGGAAACTTTAATTTCTCACCTGGAATTACACAATAAATTTGTAGCCGCTATTAAGCCTACAGAGGTAGACTTAATTAAATTCAAAGTCATTCACTAGTGCTCGAGATGATATCCCGAAGATAGACCCTAAAAACTAAACGTACATCTAAATTTCAAAAAATATTTACAATGGATCCCAGTTTTGCGGCTAGGTGTTTTATGTTTAGCTCTGACAACGTAGGATGTTAGATTTGTATTCCGATTTGAAATTTGGAGTTTGGCATCGTAGAATCGTAACTTTAGAATTTTAATTAAAAGAGCATAATAAGTTATTGGACCTGTACTTTAAATGCTTCCGTGGAAGCGCAATTTAAGTTAAGATGAGCAATACTGTGTCCTTATTATATTTTTTCCTGGAATGAGCACATAGAGAGTAGTGATTGAATTCCGCTTAATTTCAAACTGATCGAATATATGATATTGGAAGGAATCTTTGGTGGCCTCCTATACCCTAGAGCCAGACATAGTGAAAGTACATCTTTCGTTCGACTAAATTTAGCCTCATGTACTACACAGAAAGAACTCTGGTCACAGTGGTGTTTGGGATTGGTCTGCCAAAGACAGAAAACGATATTCTAAACATTATAAGAGCAACAACATGTAATTGTTACTGTTGCAAAAAAATGAGATTTGTTCAGTTTCTTCTTAAGCATTTGAGTTATTTTTTAAATAATTATTTAGTTAGAAACAATAGCAATAGAAATATTTTCCTTTTGATTTCTTATTTCTTTGAGTTGGTATTGTCTTCTGCTGATAATCTGGTAAAGGTTTACCTATTTTTGTACACTGCATGAATGACTCCTTAAGCGTGAAAAAATATAAATGACAGTTGCAATTGTCTTCTTCCGTGGTTAATGTGTTGAATTGCCCCGTTCTTCCCGCAATTAGTGAAAAATTTCTCCGGCATTGACAAGTACACATCAGTTCTTCCACTTCGTTGCGGTTTGTACGTCTGTGTCTATAACTGCCAGGTTGGGACTGTCATTTCTTACGTTTTCGTACTTCCTCAGCAATAATTAAACAAAAGCATTTTTTTTTTACAAATATGCGGGCCGCGTTGTGCCAAGCGTTTCACACGTGTTAGCAGTCATTACACCCCGTCTCATTGCCAAGTTCAAATAAATCGAGACGGGAAGAGAGAAATAGTCTGTGCCAAATGTGTTTCGTAATAAAAGAGAAGTTTCAGCAGTTTCGAGAGTAGCATTGCAATTTTGGAAACCGGAAGACCACATACTCTAAAAAGTCGAAAAAAAGGTGATAATTTTAGATGTTGTACTATATTCTGTATTGAATACTTGTTTGCTCTTCTTGTTGTTAAGTTAATCGGGTGTTATCAGTGCATTTCATCACAACGAAAAAAATTCTCGGCAATATTCAGATTTTTTGATCTAATTGAACTTTTAATAAGAGACCGTATTCGACCATGTATCGTATGTAATGATGGGAAGACTCAAATCAACCATTTCACCTGCGAATGCCCGGCTTTTCCCTAATGCTTGATGTATCCGATCATTACAGAAAAGTAGAATGCCAGCATAGAAGCATATCCGAAGTTCAAGTTAACCAGATTTGAGCGGTAACATTTCAAGGAATTGAACAATAATGAAAGTGGTAAAGAAGGTCATGCGCCTGAAGACGCACGACGCGCACACACACATACCCGTGAATTTTTTGTTTTTTTCTGGTTTCACGAAATAGGAACACAAGTGAAATGATTAATAAATAAATAATGAAACGATGGTAATCGACCTAACAATTTGAAGTCCGTGCAGCGTGACATTCTTGAAAGAACCTGAAAGCATCATATCCAAAATCAAGCACCAAGCAGAAGGTATCGAGAGCCGGATCGAAGTATTCAATTTTCGAGAGTCAATGAATGCCAGTTGGGAAGTGGCAGACCAATCGGTCTGATTGCTTTCACTTTCATAACCCGAAAACCAATTGTGCCTTGTGCGGCTTTCAGCATTTGCACAAATTGTCTGTGTCATATTTGCGCCTCATTTGGGCAAGAGTTCTTCAGTTCTTGGGAGCGTCGCTTACTCGCTTTGTAGAGCAGATGACACACGAATTTTGCCCTTGATGGGTCTTATCTTTTGTAATGTCACTGTTTCAAGTGCCGTGCCGTACCCTGAGTATTAGCTGTTCGCCTAAAATATAAATCCAAAATTGTGTCCTTTTGTTTGATGCCATTTACATTTAGACATTTATTCTCGTTTAGGTCGTCCACAGTTTAAGAAATTTGTTTCTTTTTTGTCGTCTGAACGCGTTAACCAAAAAGAAGCGTACAACTTGTAGCGTTCACACGATAAATAATGCTTCGAGACGTTTGGTTTTCGTTAATTTCAAATGCCAAAACCGTGGGTATTGTTTTATTTTTATAAATTGTAATTGTAAAGTAAGTAATAAGTGGTGCAACAGATGATTTTGACAAGGTCGCCTAGACCTGGTGGGGTCAGTTCGGAATCCTGCCTGGACTTTAGGCAAATTGTTAACAATGACACCATCGTGATTAGGTAAGTTCAACGCCGTTGCGGAAGGTAAGACCTTCGTGCAAGACTGTATTAACCGAAAAGTGACACTTTGTGAGATGCAATAAGACATCTGTGGTGTATATCAGTAATTGGACAATTTAGAGGATATTTCAAAAGTATATGTATATATTTCAGGTGACAGCTGTTTTTTGTCGTAACCTATAAGAAAGGGTTTGAGGAAAAAAACGGACGTGTAGAGTACCACCAAAAATATATTTCAGGTGGTCCACCCTTTACGGCCTATTTTTGCCTGCTAGTTTTATCGAAATAAATTTGAGTGAAATTTTCTAATTTAAATAAGAAATCTCACGTCTTTCTCCTGTTTAAAACGCAGAAATTTGTAATAAAAATTTTTATTTTCTTAAAAAGTAATCTAAATCGGTGCCCCTTGAATGAACGTCTCGCCAACCGCCTTGAAACTCACCTGATTATTCCTTTCTTTCTGTACGTTAAACTATAACGGTGCTAATTAAAACTTATTAATATTTTCTACGGAAAATCAGTCTTTCAGAAAATATTAATTGAACACTTGTGGAGCTATCATTCGGCCTAGATCATTGTCAGATGCTAACGCGATTTAGATCGAACTGGTCAGTCAATTCGTGGATTCGAAGTGAATATTTTCCGACTGTACAAAGTTATGTATGTGGGTTTTGCGTGGAGATCAATACGTGGGTCGCGAGTGTTTGCAAAACGAATTGAGTCAAGAAATTTGTTCGGAGAGTTCAGGTTTTAAGCGGTTCAGGTCCAGGTTGGACGATTTTTGGGTGTCACAAATTTGGTACGAAGTGGAATACCCCCATTCATCTCATTCACATTGAAGTAAATGAATTTGAATTGGTAGTTTGCCGGGCATAGGAAAGGCGTCGACCAACTCTTCCGCACATTCTTTTCTTTTCTTGAGAATGAGTAGTACATTTTCCTGGGTTTAAATAACGACGATTTATCCTCTTGAAATACTGTGGAGGAGACAGATTTTAAGCGTAGAAGATAATCGAAATAAATGAGTTGTAGTTGAGGCTCCGATGTATGCCAGAGAAGCACTATATTTAATGTTATTTGCCAATAGAAAATTTTATTTTTGTTTATTGTAAATTAAAAGGTGGGAAACATTACTATTATGTTTCGAGTTGAATTTTTGGAAAAATCATAAGTAATTTTAAAACACAACAGAAATAATCTCAGAAAATCAAATTGAATTGGCGTGAAGGTTTGGTTTCAGCTGATAATTGAAAAGTTCTTTTTCCGTACATGACGTTCACTGGTGCGATATTTTGCAGCGTCTCGGCTAACGTAGATATATATGTAGAGAAGTAAAAAACAAAGAGTGAAAGTCACTTTCTTCTTCCGCAATGTCCATTCGCCAATCGAAACAATGACTTTGATACGCGTTATTTAAAAATAAAATGGTTCTCTTCTTCTTCATTGAGAATTTCAGTCATTTTTGAACATACTAGAGAAGTATTGTCGTCCAAATTTATGGCAGAAAGCTCATTTTTCATCGTTGCTCTCCTCCTTCTAGTTCTCGTATTCGCTATTGTCATCTTTCTCCAACGAAGGGTTGGTATGAGTATCTAGTTTAAGAGCTTTTATGTGGGGTCGTAGGACTTGATACTGCTTGCTGTTCGAGTTTATTCTACGGGTTTGAGTTTGTATTCTTTTCTCAGGAGCGATCAATTTGGGTAGTCAAGTGTTTTGGAAAACCAACGGGTCAATTCTCAAGCCGAAAGAGTTCAAATGGGGAAACCCCCAATTCGTTATGTGTGAAAGCAGACGACACAACTGTATTGAAGTTTTGTGAATCCAATCAGGTAATTGAGATTTTTCGTTAGATTTTAGTATTTGGTACTAAGTCTGTTTTTTTGTCTCACTGCGTCCTAAATTACCAAGTTTTAACCATGGGTTATTACATTCGAGTATCGTCGTTTCAGTAAATGAGGCTTTACGTATGCTTTCTCCGAACGCGTTCACCCTGCGAAAGAGAAAGGTAGATGTTTGCGTAGCCACATACGTAGGGACAAATGGACAGGTAGAGGAGAGTCAGAGAGAAAACGGATGTTTAAATAACGTTAATTGTCATTAGGACACTTTCGACGGGATGCAAAATACGATTGCATTAGATGAGGGAAGTGAAGTCCCGAAAGTATTTAAAAGTAGATAATTCTTAAAAGTTCAGAAAGCTTTTATTCGTCTGATAATTTAATTCAATGCAACGTTTTCTTCGTTGACCAATATTAATTTATGTTATTTTCATTTCCTCATAGCTGCTGCTCATTGCTGTTGTTGCACCATCGACATCACAATATTTTACTGAATATTGTAGTATTTCGAATACAAAATAGGAATTAATACGTGGCTGTTCCCTGTTCGTATTGATTAATTATTGATTTATGATAAAGTCGTAACTGGTAGAAACGTTTTTTTTTGTTTTCGCCATCCACTTTCTCAATTGTAACGAATTTTATATCTTCATACATTATAATGATCAGATGTTCGATCAAACAAAATGGAGAAAACTGGTCGACGCGACTCATTTTTACTATCTGTTGATTTAATGGGAGTTAACAGATGGTAGGAAGTCCGTTTCGTGAACACAGAGCACATGAAGGTGAATGTACATGACGCGTAGATCATTATTGTAAGTCTACGCTTTCAATAGATTATTTTACAGGAATATACAAAGAAACTGCTTTTAAAGTATAGTTTGGCAGTTGTAGCTTTTGCAGAAGGAGACAAAATCATTGCAGCTGAATGTAGTGCAAGGTAAACCTTCACGATTGCAAAGTCATTGCCACGATTTATTAATTTACTTTCATGCCAGTATCTAAAACGGACTGGATTGCATCGGTCGTGAAAGGAAGCCAAAATTTAATGAAAAAGAACCGGCAGAATCGACAGGTTTGAGGGCCTTAACACCGGGGAATCAACTTTCTTTTTCATGACTTTTCTAGACATTTTTAAGTCTATTTTTGTTCATTTGTATTTGTCGACTGGGGAACTTTGAAGTGATACAGAAATATCAATATTCGATCGATGATTCGTAAGACCGGTTCCACAAATTTGCACAAAAAGCTTTTCAGTACCTGCCACATCGTGGCTTCCACCAGGTCACTGGGTATATTTCTGGGTCTAAATATCATGTTACATTATGCAGCGATGAAAAATTTCTTATCCAACTTTGAGTGCAGAAGACTTGTATTGTTCATTTTTTGGGTTCAAGCGGTAATGGCTTCGAGGGAGATCCAAGTTTTTCATAAACTAAAATCTTGTTATGTTGGCATGCTTAATGTTGAACAATACTTTCTAATTCTTTTAATTTGTGATATTTAACTGAACGATAATTATTGGAAAAAGAATTATTAATACTTTACCTTAATTGGTTTTTTGGGAAAGAAGTTACAAAAATTGCAAAGGTATTCTATTAGTTCAAATTTTTGGGTTCTTTGTAAAGAATAATTGTTTACCTGATAATATTGGTTTCCAGAAATTAATTAATTAGTTTTTAGATCACACACTATTTTTGTATCCTTGTGGCTATAAAGAACAACGTTTCAACTTAATCGCCTCGCCATTCCTCCGTTCACCCAAAATTTTACTGGTTTTACCGCCACCAAATTCATAAAAATTTTTATTATTTATTCTCTTTCTTATTCCCTCATTTAAGAAGTTTAACATTTGCTACTGGTTTTTACGAAAATATACTAAATATTTTAATATACCTAATTTAAACATTACTTAATTTTCAGAGAAAGGAATGACTCAATTTATTTCACTCTCGCTTTGAGAAGGACGTCTGTTAATCAGCCTTTTGAAGTTCACTATTCTTTGTAATGGTTCAATTAATTCGCTTAACTACATAATAGTTTTCATTCCATTTTACATTCCGTCTCTAACAAATAAGTTTTAAGGTTAATTTTAATTTACTAAAAAGAACGTTGTCTTGGCCAATTTCCGTATTTGAATGAATACATTTGAAATAGTTACAGCTTTTTTTGGTTTTTTTCCATTTGATTCATTGGACATTTTGTTAATAGAAATTTATCTATTGGATTATTGGATTACATGAAGAAAGTTATTCAGATCAATTGACAATAATGACTTAACTTTCGAATTTTGTTTTTCAATGACGTGGGTATTTTTCAAATTTTCAGTTCTTTATTAAATACATTATTAAGTAAACAGTTTCTGATTAAGAAATATTGCTGTACATCTAGCACTAGTAATAGACACAAGTTGCATATTTTATTTTCACTTTAGTGGAGTAGACAGTACCATGTTCTGGTCTTCAAACAATTCACAATGGAAGAAATTAAACATCCGTATCTCATGGCATGTAGTCGTCGCATATGGTCTTAAGAGTCTGAGTGTGCGAGAGAAGGAACCGGAAACTGATATAATTTTAGAAACAATCGGGGTCTTTCTTGGGGGAAGACAGCAAATTGAGGATATTCGGTCTTAAAACTGAGGACTTCAATTGTAACGTCAAAAATTGTCAAAATTTCTATGGCGGTATTTGAAAGGAAGAAATGTCTTACAAATTTAAGGCGCAGTTTAACAGTCAAATGTGGTCTGCCTATAACTCAGATGTTTGGGTCAAGAAATATGAAAATAAAGTAATGGACCTGACCCGAATTTGGTCTTCTCTAAGTGCCATAATCACCTATAATGCACCCCTGATCGTAATTTATTTGTTAAACTATTTAATTTATGGCCTCGATAGCTAGCACTAAGGGGCACCGACTATCAGCTTTATCTTTTTGTGACTAAGTTTCTCCCATTGTAAATTTCTGTCCGAGTTTTCCAGAAGTCGGAACAAGCAAACTCGTAATTTATTAATAGAATCCAAAATATAGTCGATATTTTTTGCGCCACGCACTATTATTCCCATAATTTTCTGCCAACATGTTACCACCTGTACTTTTTATAATAATGTCTGCACTTCATACTTTTTAGTTACTTCCTCGTAGGTGCCTCAAACTAAGATGTCTTCCTCCGCTGCGTTCATATACTTTGTCCGTCCTAATTAAATGTTTTGTATTTTAGCCACGTGGTCCTCATATAAAGCAAGAGATACTAACTTACCTTATACATTCAGAAGGTGTTGATTTGGATTTATTACACTTATTGTAACTTGTCTTTCGAAATAGATAATAATGAAATGAATTGGAAACTTAGCCACATTTATGTATATGTAGATTTAGTTGTAATTTTAGTATAAAAAACATGGACAGATTATTCTTACATGGAGCCAAAGTCAATTTCCTTTGCATTCGAACTTTATACTCTAATAATATATAAGTATATACTCAAATAATAAGAATTTTGATTGTGCACCAATTACAAATTTTTCACCTGTAGGAAGGTCTTTGAAAATAATGTGAAATCGAAATTTATATGATTTTGACCTGTCTATGTCATCTGAAAAAAGAAGTTTTACTTAAATAATTTGTATTCCACAATTTCAGGCGTATAAGGTATTGCAGAATAAGAATATTGTCGGCTGTTAACCTCTACCTGTTAACCTTTGATATATAGGTACACAAATCAATTTACAGACTTTCAAGTTATTGATGGAATTTAAGTTGATTAATTTGATTTTTAAATAAATTTTGACGGAAATTAAAAATGAAAATAATAACAACAAAATATATATGTATAAATAATTTAAACTTTAATGTGACTGAATTTTATTAGTAACTTCAATGAGTAATCGTTATGTTCTAACCACAATCATAGAAAAAGCATAGAGTCCGAGTGTTACTTAGTGCTGCATGCCACTAATTGCATTTTTTTTCTTAACAGCTGAAAATGCGTTCGATTAAAAAATTGAATGGAAGAAAGAAAATTGTCAAGGTGTTGTTTGCGTTGTGGGCTCACCTCATGTTTTGTAATAGGAAGTCGGAACAGCTTCATTATGCATACACACCTTAACATTACGTTGTCTTGCGTTTTTCTTCGCTACTTTTTTCGTTCTCTCAATTATATAATGTCATATTAAAAAAAGCAAGATTCCATTCATAAAGTATTATCATCTCCCACGGTAGATAGTACCGATTACAGAATAACGCCCATGCCTATACCTTAAGTAAGTGGTGTCATCACAGAGGCCAAGTGACCAAAGATCCAGTTAACTTCCCTCAAGGAGGAGGAGAAGCGGTCGATTTTAAATAAAGAGATGATACAATCCGGTGGCGTTCTCCATGATAGATCTTCCGTCTGCTGTTCTGCGGTATCATTTGTTTTATTACTTGTTTTCGGTTCCTCATTTCATGCACATTACTGTGGAGGCACGCCCGTGTTTTTTGTTTTGTTAAACGCGAACGGATCTAAGCTCGTTTAGGCAAAAAAATGAATTATTGACGATTAAACACATCCCAGAAAAATTATAGATCTCCGGCATCTGAAAGATCATTAAATTTTTTTACGTTTCGGGATAATTTTTTTCGTGATTCGGGCATTGCCCTCGTTGAAGAAAACAGGGATGACCTTAACTTTGGGCCGAAGCGAATTACTTTTATATTCAACGGTGCTAATTTCTTCGGCTTTGAACTTTCAGGTGTCTGCGCTAGTACCCTGAAATCCTGGTTCCTCGGCTTATTACACATCTTAGTGATGGTTTTGGGCTCTTCCGAAACAATTGAAAAAATGACCGGGTGTGTTACAACTAAATGCCGGTGCCACCCACTTGTGTCAGGAAGTCATATTCTAGTTAGGCTCTTGAGGTAGTAGTACGAAAATCATTCCCGTAAGACTTACTCCCAACAAGCTATGTTTAAGCGAATTAGGAAGTTGTTGAGCCAATTTCTTATCGTAATTAATAATAAATTTTATTAGTGTTAAACTTGAAATAAGTCGTCTGCACATATCCTACATCCTATTTACATTCGAAATGATAATTTTGACAACACTTCATTACATAGATATTAGAAATACTTAATAATTTGAAAAGAAATAAAAATAACTACACATGAATGTATTATGATTTTGTTATTACTTTTCTATTGTTGCATTGATTTTCAGACAAGTCTTCATTCTAATTCCAATTATTGCAAATATTATCGCATTCCGTTATCAATAATGTATTATTAACCATAATCTTTAATCGTACGGTTCAGGGAGAAAGTAGACCAACATGGACTTGCATCACATTACTTCTTCCCGGATAGTTTTAGCCGAGTCATTAAGTTATTCATTCCTATTAGACAAAGGAAATACACCGAAGCTGTTCTGATGACTAAACTTACTTTTTACTTTATTTCAATAACAATAAATAAAAGTCATTGGATTACGAATATACTTTCATGGAGGTAGAAGAACGGAACCCAATTAAGGATTACTCATTCGGTACCGAGTAACCAGAATTTGGGTTAGAAATAGTAATAGTACCCTTAATCAGGGCCACCTCTAACTAAACGGCGATTTTTCGCCGAGATGACGGCACTCGTGAATCAAAATTTTCGCCTTAAATCATTCCCTCCTCCTTGTCAGTCTAAAGAGTTTTGCCCAATTATCGTTATTGTTTCTTATTAAAGTGGGATTAGTCATTTTTTTGCTGGGTTGTTGCAATAATCATGAGCAAATTATTGTTGCTAATGTACATGAGTTCTATTAAAAATGTGAATAAAAAAATATATCTCTAAGACTTTTTAGCGCACATATTTAACCTTCTTTGTCTTATGTAATTTATATACGAAGCGAGGTTATCCTTCCATGTTGTACCAAAAATGTGCAATCTCATGCAGAAAAAAAGCTAAACAGTTTTCTAGCTAATAACTAAGAACGGCCAGTGCCGGTAATTTAACCCCTAAAATGTAAGACTGGCTTCTTGTTGTACCTTTTGTATTGAACCACCTTCAAAATCTCAAGGATGCCTTTAAAATATTACAATGGTGTTTTACAATTTTGGCCCAATTCATTTGGCTCCCAATCGTCTGATTCATAATTGTCTGTTTTTGTTTCAGGCCAAACAACGAGCTTCCATAAAATGGCTTCTATCGAAATCGTACAACAACAAAGTTCCAGAAAATTTGCAGGAACCTTTCTACCGTGACCACGAGGTAAGTCACCATAAATAATTTCTGGGAAATGATTTCAGGTACCTTTTGTGTGATTGGTCAAGAATTCGTTGCTGAAAATGGGGTGACGAAGGCTAAACTAATACATCAAACAGGTTGATTCATTGATTGATTGGTTTACTACTGACCGCAGATTTGAGTTTCTTTTGGCCGATGAATCTCAGGATTAAAACTGTGACTGAAGTTTTTGTTTATGCAACTTCGTAAAAACCAACGGACCGATCTCGTAATAACGGGATCGGAAATGTGATCTGAAAGAATCATGTACTAATAAGACTGAACATAAGCCCACGCCCGCGTTTCAAATCGTGGAGATCATTAGGGATTTCTTTAAGTCGCAGAGTCTGTGAATTCCTATTTGTTGCGGCGGCAATGAGGCTGAATGCAGAATGCAATTTAAATCTCTGCGTATTTTTGTCCATCTCAATTTTCTTGTACCTGAGTCTGACTTTCAAGAATAAAATTAATGTTTTTTGTTGATTGTGCGTCGATTTTCGTTGATACTAATGGCTATTTTAACAGCAATCGCCTATGTGCATTGTACATCACATGTAAAATATATTTCTTATGGTTGAGAAAGTGTTCGTACATTTAGCCTTCCGACTGACTATAAATTTTTGTCAGTACAAAAAACTTTATTTATCAAAATGCTTAATAATAATACACCTACACGATAGTAATTCAACAACACATTTCCGTTCGAATAGATTTATGCACTTCTAAATGCTAGGACGGAAAGAAAGGACATTACGCCAAACAATAAGTTGTTTCTGAAGCTATTGCTTCGTAAAATTTTTGTTTACCTTTATTTCTGTCATATGAACCAACAATGGGTATAAGTGTGGTAATATAATGCCATCTATGGTAGCATTAATGTTGCGAACACAACAGAATTTTCAAACTTTGTCTCGAGCAACATGACAGATACAAAAACTTAGCTTTTGTATTTTATTTTATTTTGCATATTTATTACCCTATTTATTTTATAATGCTACAGCGCTAGAAGTAGTTCTACTTTTAGTATTCTCCTTCTAAATATTCAGAAGCCGGAGTTTGTTCAGTAAAACAATTAAAATTAAAAGGGACCGCCGACCTGAATGTTGACGCGTTCTTAAAAACTTCTTGTAATTGATGATTGCTTGGCTTAACTAATGGAACGATAGCATTTTTCAACCAGACTTTTATTTTTTACAGGATCAGGAGCACCTGAAACCACAAATTGTTCATAATCTAGCAAACGCAGAATTGTATTGTCTTGCCTTCGCAAACATATATTCCGATCCAAATTATCACAACCTCAATCATTGCGGAATCTTACAAACGCTCTCTAGGAAGGGAATCGTCATTCCAGACGTTCCAGATGGGCCTTTGACCGAGACCGTTCTAATTCAGACTACACCTTTGAAAATGGTAGGTTATATACAGTTGCTTGAAAGACGGTTATGGCGTGTTCATAACCGACTGACCGCCTAATTTCCACGCCCGAAATGTAATTGCGTAAGTGAAAGCATTTCACCGATTGACTTTCGATCTGACGAAGGCGGTGTCGCTTACTTTCTGTAGCTGAAACCCGCTGATAATTAAAAATCCAAATGTAATTAAATATGTAATTGCAAGATTTTCACACATTTGTTGTTTTACTTCTTAATTAAATTTATCTGCTTCCTTTCTGCTTTCTTCCTTCTTTACCAGGGTGCTCACATGGCTGTAATCGAGGCCACAATGATACTCTATGCGAAAGAAGTGATAACGCCAGATAGGGTAGTTGCTGCCATTCACCGATTCACTCACGGTCAAGTGATGCCAGACTTACCCCAGGATACGGAAGCTGGACTTTTACTGTGGGTTAACCATTCACAGAGGGCCCTCACCCAGAGGATACAGTACGAAGCTGAACGGGAAGGTCAGGGGAAGGAACAAAAACGGGTACCGCAATTTCCGGAAGTGAAGGATATAAAGGGACTCTGCGACGGAGCCGGTCTCGCCGCTTTAATCTCCTTCTACTGCCCTGAAGAACTTCCTTGGACTGATATAAAAATACCCTGTCTGCCTACGGTTTCCGATTCCGTGCACAACCTGTGTCTTGTACACGAGTTCTCTCATCACAGTTTACCTCATACAGTGTGCCACATGATGCCGGAGGATGTCACGTACTTGCAGGGGAACATGAAGCAAAATTTGCTAGTCCTGCTGGCTGATCTGTTCAATGTATTGGAGATACATCCGGTGAAGTGCGTTCGATTTCAAGGATCAGAAAAGAATCGCGATTGTAAGTTATAACACTTGTTTTAGTACATATTGTTTTACTCACTAAAAATGACTGGGGTGAATCCTTCCGCATGAGACTTCTGAGACTTAACAAAATAATATAAGTTACATGTAACAGAGGTTAAGGTCACAGAGTGTTACATAATATGTGGCATTAGTGTTCGAACCAAACATTTCCTTTTGACAATCTGTTTAAATGTGTAGTGAAAAATGTCTTTGAGCAATGTACCTATTCTATTTATCAAATTACGTGGGCCAGATATTCCTGAGGTACATTAGAACGAATTCGGACCACTCGTTCGCGAACCATGTTTTCTTGAAATTAGTTATATAAAAGTGTCAATTATGGAGTCTGATCAATCAAACACAGTGAAATTAAAATAATTGATACTATTGCTGACTGAAAACTGTCCCTTTCACTTGTAATTGATTGATTGCAGCCGTCATTGATTATCAATATTTTCATAGATTTAGAGAAAGAATCAGTAAGTAGTAGGCCGGTACAGGATGTGCCGGGTGTATGCTGGAGGGTTTGCCCACTGTCTATGAGATCACCCCAGAATCAAATTTAAAGCAGGCATTATAGTAATCTACAAGATATTCTCACTACAATACTAAGAGCAAAACCATAGATATATGCATAAATAGTACATTTATGTAACACGGTTATATAGGACTTATCCTTTGAAATGGCCTCGCTTTTTTTGGAATGCCTTTTCAAAGCCTTCACGTCGTCGTTGTCATATTTTTAGTTTTTTATTCTATTTATGCCGTGTGCATCCCTTCTTTTGAGTTCATGTACCTAAGCAAATGATTTACGACCACAAAATATCAGGCAGGCGTTCTCTGATACATGCACTAAAATAATATGTATATATGTATCTCCAGTCGGTCCTGCTCGGAATAGTCAAGGTGTAGCACATAAGCGAAGTCTCCCGCAGGCAGTAACTGCCATTCCAGATCTTCGCAGTAATTTGGCCACCAACTCCAGCTTCACAGGTAGGGGCAAGGCCCCCGTTCTCTGTTTTCCTCTGTATAGGGATAGAAATCTGGATAGATTTACATGCTGTGTCACTTAACTTTTTTTCCATACTTCTAAAAAGGATCCTGTTGATGTTACACCTGCTTAGCTCTGTTGTAATTCTACTATTTGTTTATGTTATTGTTTTTTTTTTGTTTGTGTTCGCCGTCTGATGTTTTGACGGGACTGATAATGCATTCATGAATATTCAAAACGCTGCCGTCTGAGAACAGCTTTGCAAGAACTTAAAACGATTGAGCGTAATGAACTTACCTATAAGATGCACGATGACTGTTGCATGTCAACTCTCAAATTGAAAACATTTCCAAAAGGCAATTTATGTGGATTTTGAACTGAGAGGTGTTTTTTATTCATTATATCCTAGGGTATATCACGTTGTTATTTTTAGTTGGTACAACCTTTTTTGTTACTCTTCGGTTCCAATTCTGTTTGATGGTTCATTAGCCCCTGAATCAGCACCTACAGTTAACCCAAAGAAGAAATGAAAGAATTCAAAGATTCTTGAAAATACATAGAGACCTTAAGGCTAACTGATTTGAAAAGCTTGAATTAGAACACTCAAGTTCAAGTTTTGCTTTGCAATTTTACTCCAAAATCCCACCGTTCTTCCGTTTCAATATTTATTAGTCAAATCAGTGTTCAATAATAATTTCTGGAAACTGGAACTGCATTTCTTATCACAAATTTTGTTTTTTGTGACTTTTACTTTGTTATTTAATGACAAAGAACGTAGTATTCTTAAAGGCACCTCACAAATATATTTCAGATGTAACCTGCGTAATATGATTATCCTACGAATCATACGGTTCGAAAGAACATTCAACTTCAAAAAAATTCTTTTTAAATTGGAGCAGTGTGCATAAAATTTAACAATTGTCATTATATTCAATCGGAAGTTTTTTATGTACTGTAATCACTTTACTCTATTTATTTTATATATTAATATTCTAATTATTTTCATCACAAGAATGTTTAGGTTTCGTGAGATTTGCAGTAACTTTTAATGTTTAAAATTTCTCTTAATTGCTTATATAAAATTTATACATATACTCAATAGTCAAATTACTTATCTCGAGCTGTTTAATTTATATTTTGTTTAACTTGACAGATAACGTTGTTGACTCTTGCATTTTAAACTTAATTCGCCATTTTCTTACTATCAGTGGCCCTGCTTTAAACCAAATTATGTTTCACATAAATTTGAAATGTACTATTAAAACCAAGATCATTGTTGAACATGAACCATTTAGTTTTAATTTATACACTAAGCAGTTAACTGAGTTATATAGTTTATTAAATAAGTATGCAAGCCATGCAATCCATGCAATCCATTTTTGTGAGCTGTTTTCTTTGATTTATTGTTACCCGAGGCATATTAAATTTTACCACAATTTGGAACTCAAATTTAGTTCTTACTTACCACGATTTGATCTGCCTTATCATACGAGTCATCTTTTATGTTTTTAGCACTTGCTTTAATAGTCGCATGACGTAGATAGGAGCACTATCTATTCGTTGCCTGTTTTGTTTTATTTTTTGTTGCACTTTCGATTTGAAACTCTGTCGTGATCTACCCAGCAGTTACTGTTTGTTTGTGTGCCTGTTTCTGTACGAATATTTCTCGGCACATAATTTATGTGTGTGTGCGTTTCTTTTATTTTGCAGTATCACGTCCGTCATCTAATTTTACATCAGGTGTTAGAAAACCGTACCCAGCACCGTCTGAGTCCACGTTTCGAGGCTCTCCCGATTCTTTAGATAAAACATTGGACGAAAGGTATGTTGGATTAAATGACAGTTTCACTGTGATCTTGTTTTAATGTGAACTGTTTCAGTATGAACTTCTCGATTTTAGACGAAACGAAGAAGCTTTTGTCGTTCATCGTGGACGTGCTGTACCTACACTTAGCTCTGTCACCGGAGATGATCCCGTTGTGCCTCCCAGGTTGCGAAACAAAGACAGGACAAATTCTGTGTCTGAGGAATCGAACAAGGCAGCTGGCAAACCCAGTAACTGGGAGGAACAAAAAAGGAGTTCTTTTGCCGGACGTCGGTCTAGGCGGAACTCTCTGTCAGAGGAGTCGCAGTTAACGGTAGAGAACTTTGGTGGCTCCCAGGAAAATCTTCATTTCCTGGGACGTAATCCAGACAAGGAGCCTGCCATTCACATTAGTGGACGGTTGGAGAGTTCCAGTGCCCCCATGTCTCCCACTCCCAATGTGCCTGTTAGGACTTCGGCTCAAGAGGCCCGGAGTTCCGGCGTTGAGCTTATTTTTGCAGAAAACGCAGAAGTTGCAAATTCAGTAAGCAGCACTAGATAATTTCTCACCGAGATTTTGATGGGTCATTCATGAGTGTTTATGTTTCACAAGCAGCCGCCGCCACAACGAAAAGAAACCCGCAAGAGTCAGTCACCGGCGCCAGTACCCTATACGCCAAATGTTCCAGTTAGGTCTAGTCAACAGGATTGTAGAAGCAATGCCATTGATAGAATTTTTGCCGACAACGGTTACGGAATAGATAAAAACGAAGAGGAAAAGTCTGTAAGAGAAGACAATTTAGTGTCTCTTAAGAATTTAATACATTCCAAACAGGTATGGAGGAGTTTTCTATGTAGAAGTTTACAGCCAATTATTCCAGGTTACATTTATTTTATGTCTGTACAGCACATCAATGAGGTCATGTATAAAGACTACGTTGATGGAGACATTCACGTGATGACGGCTAATTTCCCGGAGATGAATGCTAGAACTGATATGATGTACAAGGAAGACGGAAGTGGCGATCACATTACTCCCCAGAATTATACCATGACCGGCAAGGGTCCGAGTTTGCAGACGAACGGAAACGAGAGGAAGACTACATTTGCAGCTTTACCAAACACTACAACGTGGCAGCAGCAACAAAAGACAATGAACAGTGTTAATAATGTTCATGAAGTCTCCAGTGTTCAAGGTGAATCCCTTATCCACTTAACAGAAAAACAGGTGAGTGAAATTGGCTCCCCGCCTACAAAATTATTTTACTTTATTCTAGATGACACGTCGACCCTACAGCTTCATAACATTCGCTTAAAATTAGAGGAAAAGAGACGAGTAATAGAGAATGAAAAGAGGAGAATGGAACTAATTATGAACAAACAACGCCAAAAAGTAGGGAAAGCCGCTTTCTTACAAGCTATAACAAAGGTACTCTCAGTTACTTCTTTTATATTGTAATCCCACTCTCAAATGGTTCACTAGCATGCTTAAATGAGGATTCTGTTAATTTATCTGTCTGACTGTCAACCTACCTTTAAACCATGCTTACCAGCGCACTACCTCCAATTTACACTTAATTTTATATTATTTTTCACTTGACGTCTCTGTAAATTTCTGGGTTGCATGCGGTTCTCATATGTTTCAGGATAAGTATAAAACATCCGGATCGACACCTCGTAGCGATTCTAAAACAATTGGTTCAACGGGTGATTCGGTTGCACCGAAATCGATAACTCAGAGACCGTGCACACTTCAGGTAATATTAATGTAGAACTTTGTCACCTCCATTTCCTAAACGGTCTTTGGTTGCACTAAATGGGAAAATATCAGTTTTGTTCGAAAGTAGGTAATTGAAGTAAACCACTTGACAAATTCGATTGAAGTTCACAAGAAAATTCGCACATGCAATTACTCACAAAGAAAATACTAACAGAAAATTAAAGCTGTTATTGTTGGTGAACTGAACAACTGACCTGTAAATTTTTTTCTAATTTCCAATTTTAGGATATAAAAGAGGATGTCCTATCAATCGAAAAGAAATGGTTAGACGGGTCTACACCATTCTTGGAAGATAGGAAAACTCCTGACTATGAAAACCTCGACCTAGAAAAGTATCAATATTCCATAGCTCAAATGAACTCAAGCCTGAAGGAATTGGATGCGGACATGCAAAGACTATCAAATCAACAAAACAAGCTTCAGGGTGAGGGAAAGTTGTTACTTTTAGGCATATCACATGGTGTTGTTACTGTAACGTCATTGATCGCTTCCTTCAAACAGGTTACGCTGAAGAATTGAGGTATCAGCAACAGCACGTTCAAAATTACTCGAACCAACAAACTCAGTTCAGTCATAATAGGACATTGAATAATTATCACAATCCGAACATTATGCAGCAGCAGCAACAGCAACCTCCACCAAATTACAATACCTACACAAATTCGGCACCACAGACAAGACCCATTAGTTTGTCTCAATTGACTCAATCGAATCCGCCTCAGAACCACGGCCAGTTCTTTCTTCATGAGCAACAGCCAACACCAGTGCAACGAAGAACCTGGTCTCAGCATCACGCTGAAAAGACGGCGTGGAACCAACATCTGGAGAAGAATGAAAGAAATGTGCCACAACCGTTTACTTTGCACGATAGTAGGCTCCAAAATGGCGACAGTCATATTGCGCCACCGCCCAGAACGAGTACCATGTCACCGCAGCATCTAAATAAGCCGTCTCTTCCGCCAAAGCCCATCGTTTCGGCCCGGCAGGTACCTCCGCCTTCTTCGAGTGCCTACCCGGCTCCATTGCCAACACCATCTGCCGACGACATGGAACCACAGAGCATATGCTTCATAGGCGAGGATCCGAACAATGACGTCAACAATATCTCTCTAGGAATGTCCCATATAAATATCACGTCAGGAAGTAGAACATATCGAATTCCTTCGCCTACTCGACCATCACTAATCAAGAGCACTCTCATTCAAAAATCAATGCAACCCAACTCTGAGTCGGCGAATCCGGTGAAGGAGTCTCAACCCATAGAAAAAGGATTTTATATATCATTTGATGACGAAGCTCCTCCAAAACGTCCGAAACCGCCTCTTCGGGGAAAACGATCACCTAAAAAGGTACGTAGCTCGACTGCAAATGTTTATAAAACTGTACATAACTGTTAAATTTGACTCAACATCCCCGTTGTTTTGTTCAGGAGAGATTCGCTACACAAACCATCGAACGTCCTTTCGAAGAACGGGCAAAGGAACCCGTGACACCTACGCTTAACAGGTCCGATTCGACAGCTCGAAACTCCGTCTCAAATTTCCGAGATTACGTGTCGAATTCTCAAGTGGACTATTCTCCCGACTACAATCCTAGTCTCTCTATTGATCGCCTGGAGGTTTCTCCGATGATAAAGAAGGTAGATTCTAATTCAAGATATGAATCAACTCCTTCGAGGGAAAAGGAACCGACATCACCTAGCGTTGGTCTCGTCATCGGCACCCAACCTGACCCGGTAGGATCGGAAAAGCAAGAAAATACCTGTAAATTTATTTAGCTCATATTTTTTACATTTGGTTTATATTTTACAGAATCTCATAGATGAAATGGAACGGAAGAAGGAAAAAATATTGATGCTCTCTCTTCAGAGAAGGCAGCAGCAGGAGGAAATGAAGGCTAGAAAGGAAATGGAAGCGGCCCAACGACGCGAAATAGAAAAAATGAAAGAAGAAGATAGAGCTCGTAAAAAAGAAGAAGAAAAGGCAAGACGAGCTGCTATATTAGAACAATATAAATTGAAAAAGGCCATAGAGGAAGCAGAAAGAGAGGTAGGTGGCGATGTCAGACTGATGTAAAGCAAATTCCAGGTGTGTACGTAACGTTTACTAACTTAACTTTTTGTAGGGTAAAGTAATAGATAAATCGGATTTAATGAAATTAAACACGCCAAAATTAAGGAACAAAACATCAACGGCGCCCAGGCCTCGTCCAAAAACAATACACGTTGAGAGCGGAGGAATGGACGATGGAATGATGACCCCTGCCAGGGGTAAAAAAGGCTCGTCAACCAATTTAGCAGGTACTCATTTGTTGTTTGTTGGTTATGTTATGGTCCTTGATTAGGTGCTCAGGGTCAACAACTCATCTTGTAGTCGATATTCTCTTTCCCATTTGACAGTCCCAATAATATCAGGTTGCAACCAGTTGTAAAGTGTAGAGCACGTTTCCGTTTCTTTGTGGGCACGTACTACCCAATTTGGTGTGTGTTTGTTTGCTTCATCCAAAATTACTTACTTTATTATTCCTATTTCTGGATCTTTAAGTGACCCTTTGCGTGGCGTAATTTAAGACGAAAATAGGAATAACAGAGTCAATGGTTTGGTATTTTGTTTATGTTTAAATGTAGAACATACCCGTGAGAACAGCGTGTTTTCGAGACCTTTAAGGCGGGACCAGTACCGTGGATCACAGGATAGCCTTGCCAGTAGTGCCGGAGGACGACGAGGTTTCAGAGGTAAATTTGTGTTTTATGTTTTTTCAATTTCTTATTATTAATGCAGTATCTCAAGCAATTGTATCAATGTGACAGGAAAGAAAGCTTTGGTACATTGCATGTTCGCAAACATCACCCTTGGAACGTGAGCAGCAAACCAACGAAGTTAATGTCTTTCAGCATTTCAGAACGTCACAACTGATCTTTGTGTATTAAATGTTGTTAACTAACTATAAATCAGTTTTATGTTTATTTAACGCCTTCGAATTTTCAGACTCGCCAAGTGATGACGGTCGAGGAAATTCACCACCTAGAATGGGCTCAAACTTAGGACGTAGGGGATCTTACAAGACATCTAGAGGTACGTTTGTTTTCTCCGTTTGATTTTAATCGTTTGTTTTTTGTTTGTATTTGTGAGTGTTTGATGTTGATTTTTCATCGAGATGGATAACATGCAAGGTGAAATGCGGGTGTTGAGTATAAGGACAAAGCGAAAAATTATCTGTACGGAATGACTGGTTATTTCAGATACTTCGGAACCTCCGTCACAAGTTAGAGGAAGGTCGAAATACTCGACTTATCAGTCGAACTTTAGAGGGAGAAAATCGAATTCGCTCATGAATCTTTGCGGTAAGAAATCGAGTTCAGAAATATGAAAAAAGAACTCGTATCAGGAATTAAAAAAAGTCTAGAGTCGGTTGGGTCTTTGGGAAAACTTCTCGCTTTTTAATACTTTTAAGCAGTTTTTAACTTAAGTTACTTAAGCAAAGATAGACAGCCCTGTTTTAATGGGGTTCTTACTTAAATAACTTAAAATACTGCAAGCACATCTGTGAACACTGAATAGATGGGTTTTTGGGGTTTCGGCCGTAAACTTCGGTCTTTCCGTCGTGCCAGGCTAATCTTCTGGCATGAAAATTCTCACTGTTAACCCATGGTGTTGGACTCGAATAAAACTTAAAATTTTTCTACCTGCTACACATCACTGTGATATACGCTTTTCTTTAATGGAATGGCGGTTTTAAAAAAAATAATTTAACAAAAAATTAAGTATTGGCTGGGAAGTAACTCTACACCTGTTGATTTCTTTCCAAATCGTGGATTTAGCCCGCTAAATGAATTGTGTCGGTTGTCCGTAGTTTCAATGACGTCATAATTAGGGTATCTGTTTCACATCGCGGCGGAGTAGTTAAATTGTAACGGTGAGAATGTATGACTTACTCAGAAGACGTCAGACTTCACTTATGTCTTATTACATCGGCCAAAGCAATAGTATTTGTTAATAAAAAATAATAAAAGAGTTATACTTATAGTTGCCGAACGGCTAATGGCTTATTTGTTGAAACTATTATGTTATTAGTATCCATTTATTATTGCGGCTTGTACGATACAGTTAAGTTGGGTGCTTTTTACTTTCTGGGCAAAGGATCTGGTATTGAAGCAACTACCAGCACTTTAAATGAATATTGAAACTACTTGTACATACCAAAAATATTTGAAATGTTTTTTATTTCTTTTTATCTGCCTACGTATTGAATGCAACAATATTAACTTTGTGCAGCCAAAACGGTTCAAAATTATTGAGTTTGGTCTTGATTTGTACAAAAGAATTTTTTGTATAAATTATTGGTGGAAGAACACAGTAGTTCTAGTGCTTAGTGCACCTGTTGCAGGCTCGAGTAGTGACCAAGACAGCATGATCTACAGGTACGGAGACACGGACTCAGGATTGGGACGTGCCACACCCCCCCGACGAGCTCCTTCGCCAGGAATCACCTGCGGTAGGCACCTTACCTCACCTTCAGGTTCGCTACTTTTTCTGAGTGTTATATATCCAGAGCACTTACGTGATCTGATTTATTTTCCGCTAAAGATTTCAGTTGTCTCAATAGTATAGGTTTCAAGCAAAAGCATCTTATTAAACTATTATCAGAAACACAAACTGTAAATGAAAAGCACTGGTTCGGTAAATTGCACTGTAAATTCTAAATTTATTTACAATCAGAGCGGTTGGTACCCGAATGCGCGTAACAAGTGACACGCACTACGAGAATATTAAAGCTTTGAAAACACTATCCATAACGATCTAATTATATGATAAATACCCTTAACTTTTGTTTTTTGATCTTACCTGGATGTATGCACCTTTGATCTAATTTTTTTTTGGAAATTTTAGGTCCTGGCTCTCTACCTCCAGGTCTAATTAGCAAAAGGAGAATATTTGATGACGGAGCCAGCGATATAAGTTCGAATGCAAGTTCCATGATGGAATACACAGGGCCGAGGCTGTACAAACAACCGGCTACCAAATCAAACCGGGGAATCATGTTGAACGCCGTGGAATACTGCGTCTTTCCCGGGGCTGTGAATAAAGAGGCCAAACGGCGAGTGATCGAGGAGGTATCACGCTCGGAAAGCAAGTACTTCCTCATACTCTTCAGGGACGCCGGATGCCAGTTTCGTGCTCTATACTCTTATTGTCCCGACACCGAAGAAGTGCTTAAATTATACGGAACAGGACCCAAAACTGTCAACGACAAGATGTTCGATAAGTTTTTCAAGTGAGTATCAGTTTTTGCACAGAACAATATTGTTTAATTTGAAGTACAAGAGGCAAACAGAAACAAATGTTGTGTAATTACATCTTATAAGTAATAACAAACAGGCAGAGAATAAATTTCTTTCAATACATAAAGATTAGATAATAGTTGAAAACAAGAATCAACGATTGTACTATTATAACTTTGACCAAACTATAATATATTAGTATAATAATTAATTTATTACTTACACATAATTAAAATGATGTGTACGCATCATTATAAATCTTAGTAAATACATGTAATACTATTGGTATGTACTACGGTACAATATTTAATTACATTAAAAATCAATTGCACCGTGCATATTTGTATAAGAGCCTTAAAATAAATGAACCTCCAGGACACAACATGGGGATTTTTCACCAGAGAGGAACGGCCATTTGTCCTTCAAGATGTTTTACAGTACCTTACACCACCAATTTTTTTCTTCAGGTATAACTCCGGTGGGAAGTGCTTTTCGCAAGTCCACACAAAACACCTGACGGTTACGATCGATGCATTCACAATACACAACTCGCTGTGGCAAGGCAAGAAAGTCAATCTGCCAAGCAAGAAGGACATGGCATTAGTCATTTAGTCATATTTAGGTTCGCTAACCAATTCTATTTTTTAACATGATTTTTAATTATTTTTTAATTAATTTACGGCTATTTTGTAAATAATTGAAGATGATGATGATGATGATGATAATTAAAACTACTGAAATGAGTTAAAATTTGAAGAGACGGTGTGCATGTGTGAGACAGAAAGTATGTGTAACTGCTAATGAGAGTGAGAAAGATCGAGTGTATGTGCCTTGTGTATCTGCGTAAAAGAGAGCAACAAAAAGCAACAGCAAATGTTATCATGTATGTTTCGCATATACGAAGAGCTTTTATGAAAAAAAAATGTATTTAAAAAAAGTTATTTAATTAAATTAAAAATAAAATAATTAAATTGAAGCAACGGGAAAAAAGTAAAGAATAGAAAGAAATTATTTTTTCAGTGATCGCCTTCGGAGTCTGGCGAATGGCTTAAAATAAATTAATGAACAAATTAACAAAAAATGTTACTTCCACTACCGGTGTGGTGACGACGATTGTTCTTCTTTTTCATAAATAAATATATATGCAAATATATATGAGAGAAAGTACGTTTACAATCTGTCAGAAAACTCTGTTGTGAAAAGAATTGTTGATAATGGTTCGTTTCTTGATAGAGACGGCAAAACGAGAATAAGGATTTAATTAATCAATAACATATTTTAATTCCGTTAATTTATTTTTATTTTTACAATTTTTTGCCAGTTTTCGACCATAGAAACTTACGTAATTTACGTTTTCAGTTACTATCTACTTAATTAATATTATATTTTTTTATTCAACTACATAATTTTGCTACCGACAAAATTTTGGGTTACCATCAAGGCGATTCGGAACGAAGTCCCATCCACCCCCTGCCACATATCTACGTAATTTATGTATAATTTTATAACTTGTTAATCGTTGGCAATAGCACAGGTGTACTGATTTTGTTGTTCATTCTTATTTTTTTAAGACGCATGCCAACCGTCGAATTCTGTACATTCCAACTCCAAACGTGAGCAAAGTTTGCTACATTTACTAAAATCAATAAAATAATAATAGTTTTAAATTATCGATATTATTTTGTTATAAACACTACTCTCAGATCGGGGAAAAAGTGAAATGAAGACCTGAATTTTCAGAATTTGTCAAAAAGTCTCAGATTGTGCTGCTGTTACTGTTGTTTTTCGTAACCGAAGCTAATGCTAATGCTACTGGTTACAGTATTACTCTACCCTTGTCCTATCATTTCACATAAAATGGACTTGGACAATCTTCTAGCAGTTGTACTTTCAGTAGAACATACCTTCTGATGCTGCCAATTAACACGTGAAACGAAAGGAAATAAAATATTACACAATATTTTTTTTTACAAACAAATCACGTGTTCTGAGAGTTTTTTCTTTTTCCAAAGAAGATAAATTCTGATCCGCAAAAATAGTCTTGAAATATATTTTTTAGTTTTACAGGAGTGTGTCACTCGTGACACCGAGAATCAGTTTTTCGTATTTAAATTTTGTCGGCAGGGGGAATGGACTAGTGCATTTTTTGTAACTTTTTTTCATTTCATTTTCAACATTTCTTTTAACGTCGGAAAACAATACAGCTGAAAACGAATTTATTTTATTCTGACGCTCCAAAGAAAAACTAATTTAAAAATATAAAACCGTAACTAACCGTCTAAACTTAAGTACTAAAACCAAAACAATAATTTGTGTTTTTAATTAATAAACAGAAAAGTGCTGGATTTCAATAATTTTAATTGTTTTATTTTATTAAGAAATTGTTTCATTGATCTATTAACAGAGACAATCAGTTTTTTGGGGGAGGATGGTAAAATATTTTTATAAATAATTTTGAGCCCTACTGATTGCTGACGGGAACGGTTAATCCAGGATAAGGGGGGCCGTGTTTTCAAGTTTGTCTAGTGCAGAACGTAAGGCATTGAATGGGCTCATGGAGTTACATATCTTTAGACATGACCCAATTAATTTTATCATACAGAAGTGATGGATTGTTTTATTTCACCATCTCTTTTTACTATCTTTAACTCAAAAAAAAAAGAAAATGGCAGTGTTTACATTGTTCCGCATTCTTCTTGTCAATAATTCCATGGTTGTGACTGCAACGTGATTCTATACGTCTTCAACCAACATTGCGTGTTCGTAACATATCAACAAGGTTTTAAATTTTTATCTATGCAATGTTTTGAATAAAACTGTTCCTGGACGCAATCCTCATTGAGATAAATCCACAGCAATTCACATTCCATGCGGATTTGGGTTGTGGTGGGGCCTAACCAGCCGTAAAGTGAAAGTATTTCGTATTTGACATACGATTGTGGTTGTATGAGGACTCCCACAAACGGCTAGGGGAGAAAATTTGTTACAACTGCATAGGATTCCCCTCCCCCATTTTTCTTTATAGGCAAGAAATAGTTAAAAATGGTTAAAACAGTTAAAAGAGAAGATTTGATTCATATTACAGTGAATTTTCCAAATTCATTTTTAGAAATTTCTGCTGCGGTGTAATTTTGAGTTGTACAAATTCCGCAAGAATATTTTTTGGACCTTTTGGACTTAAGTTGGACAACACCAAAGATTTAAGCAAAACGTAAGGGAGAAGTTACAATGGCTGAATTAAGACGAATTTTTTTATTTTCTTTTTCTGCCAAAAAAACCGGTATAAAATATCAGCTGTGAAGTGATGAAGAGGTTCGGGCTAAACGAACCGAATTCATACGCAACCTCTATTATTACATTCTTGTATTTTAACGAACACGTATGCATATATACATGTACACATGATGATTTTGATTATGATTTTGCTTTTTTGTTTTTTTTTCCTTCTGATTCTCGAGCGTTGGTGCTACGTTTTAATGTGAATGGTGTATTTAACTCAGTTTTTTGAAAGACCAGCCTTTTGTGAAGTATATATACAAATACAAACAAAACGATAAAAATACTTTAATAAGTAAAAACCAAGCTGTACGCTCCATATAGTGTTATAATATAATTGTTTATTTAATATAATTTGTTTTTACGAGCTTTTTTTAATCTGTTTTTGTTTATTTTGTTTTCCTCTCGTTGGTTCAGGAACATTCAGAAAGTCTCGCCAAGCTAGAAAAAAAAATTTGGAAAACAAGTTGAAGAATAGAGTATACTTATAATTATTTTGTATTATTCGACACGAATAACACGTTTGGGAAGGGGGGTAACCCTCGCCATCAAAACAGGACACGGTCTTATTCGACACAATGTAATGATAAGTGTACATGTGTACGCCGTGAAAATTTAAATTCTATAATATGACTATAAATATCGAAAAACTGTGTAGCTTCGACAATATACTTAGAACTATAAAAAAATAAAGCGAATAGTTTTTGGTGGTGAAGAGTGATATACAAAACTTGAAAGTAACATTGAAAAAGAGAGTTAACATTGATCATTAAATGGTCTGACGGAATTAAAAGATAAAATGTGTCCTAAATATTTTACCGTGTCTCGCAATTAGCATTTTGAAAATTTTATTTTTAGGCCTTTAAGGCTTTAATAACCCTGTTCGACGTGATTCACATGTTCCTGGATATCATTAGAAAAAATCAATACATCATCTATGTATTTTATAGAAAAGTCATGCAGGCCATATTGTCTAAGTATATTAGGGAGAGTTCTTTGGAAAATCGCCTGTGATGTTTCCAGCCCGAAAGGAAGTCGAGTCCACTGGTAATTTCCTGTCTGTGTCACAAGTGCAAGTCTTGTAACGATTCTTTTCTCTTATGGGAATTGTCCAAAACGCAGAGATAATATCTAATACCGAAAATACCTTACAATTTCGTATTTTGGTAATTGGAAATGGTTGAGATTCAGGAATAGAAATTTTATTCATCTCTCTGTAATCGATGCACAATGCCATCGTCTTTTTTAACTGCTAACTTGACACAAAAGGGCGACTGAGAATATTCGATGATGCCACCTTCCAAGAGTCTGGTCACTTGAGCTTCTATTTCCGCGTTATCAGCAAGTGTACAGACTTGTGGTTTTTTGTTGATGTACTTTTATTTCAAAAGCCGCCTCGACCGACCTAGCCCTACCGACATCATACTTTCATCTAGCAAAAAGTTCTTTATTCGATTGCAAACAATGTTTCATCAGTCTTTTGTCATCTTTGTCGGGATGAAACAAAGCCGCAACTTGGTGTTGCATTTCATTTTGATTGTCCTAAGTCAAAGATTCAGTAAGCGTCAAGTGGAAATTGCTTCGTGTTGCGCCACTTGAGTTTCTCTCTTTTTTCTTGTCTCCATTTATTCCATAAATTCTGTTCTTGAAATATTTCTCATATTTATTTAACTTTTCATCTTGGATTAATCTAAACTGTTTTTATTACATCTAATCCTAAGAGTCCAGTTCGATTTCGAATTCTCTACTATGCATGCCAGTACCTCCTGTTCGATGCTTCGTATTTTAAGATTCAACCGCGTGAATGTTTTACATTTGAGGGGACCACTGAGTGTTTGCAAAGATTTAGAATTAGAATAAACCGATATTGACTTATCCGGGGATTCTTTCTTGATTACCGTCACGTTCGACCCACTATCGTAAATAGCTCGTAATTTGGTTTTTTGTTTATTCATCGTCACCGGTACCGCGATCGATGACCGCTCTGCTCCTTTGATACTTAGTATTTCTCCTTTCGAATTCGGTCTATTTCGGCACGAATCTTCTGGATGGAATCTGCCCGGTTTCCCCAACGAATTGGAAATCGAGCAATTTTTTTTTTCTCTATTGGGGTCTCATTACTTAATTTTGTAAAATGTCTGAATAATTTCTCGGTGGTCGTGATATCATATACCCTGATTTACCTTTGATACGAAACAGATAAATCTAACACTAAAAGGTGGATACGTGTGAGCTCTGTCATGTTTGATTCTATTTCCAAAAGTAAATTTTCTTTTCGTGACGCGTACGTTACCAAAGAACCCTTCAGATATTTAAAATCATAAGCCGCTCTGATTTTATCCCATGAAGTTCCCCCGTATGTGCGTAAAAAGGAATCTCTTCTTTCCTGCCAATTGTCACTGATTTCTATTTTCTTTAAATTACTACTGTACCAATCTAAAGCATTACCGGGTAAGAATATTCGCAATGTCTCTATTTTTTCATTATTTATAAGAATAAAATTGCGCGCACTTTCATAAAAATTCACTCATTGTTCAGCATTACTGGTTTCTTTAAAATGTTCTAATACTATATTTTCCGGTGTTTTCTTTCGTATGAGTAGTTTATTTCTAAAAACCTCATTGGAGTTTCAGATGCAATCGTCCTGCCGTGATACTTCCATAAATTCGTCCAAGTAGTCTCCACGAAATACAGGATTGCGGTTTTGTCAAAATATACAGCGCCCTCTTCCCGTTTCAATGTCATTCGTAGATTCCTTATTTGGCCCACCATTAAATTTTTCAATCCAGCTTGGATCGCGTCTAGGTGTGACAGTTCGCTGTGGTGATCGATTGACATCAGTTACTTCGGAAAACTTAGGTTTTCCCCTCCTTCAGATCACATATTGTATTAACTTGAGTCCCTGCTTATGTTCTTCGGAATGAAAATATCACTTTGGTCGGCATTCTGCGGTCTCAGTTTAACGGATTTGTAATTAGGAAAATCGAACGTGAACAATTTAGGGTATTTTTGTCTAAAACCAAAATTTATATTTTACAAATAAAAGTAATTAAAATTTCCATAATATAATAATTAATAGTAATTAAAAAATAAAAATACGTTAAATTTGTCCAAGAGCCCCCAAGACGTTCGAGTTCCATGAGTTAAACAGACTGACGTCACGGTGTCACTCTTGGACCAATCACGTTCGGAGTTTCCGTTTTAAGTTTTATTCTAAACTTTACATATCAATACATAAGAAGAATTACGGAAGCGTTTACCTACCTATATTTCCAATTCATTCGAGTTTTTTATTCTTGGGGTTTGACTTGCACTGTTGTGGTATTAAGCATTGACTTCATGAGCATCAGTGCCCATTTCTTTCTGGTAGAAAGAATAAAGCCATTTCGTAATTTTAATATAAAATCGGGTCAACTGTTTGATTATGAAGGAATGTATTTATTACCCTTTACTCATTCCTTTTTGGAGGTGCGGTTACCAATCCAATTGTCGCATCAGTTTTAATCTAAAAACTTACCCGTTATACGTCTGACACGACTCTAATAAGAGACAGAAAATCACTAAACTGGGAAAGTAACTATCGAAGATGTATATTGAAAAAACAAACTGTCGCATTTGTACTTAACGTATGTACACCTTCATTTGATGTGTGTAAAATCTGAAACCGTAATTTCTACGTCGACAGAATACCAGTCAAATAAAGGACACTTTAAATATGAAGTCGAAAACGTAAAAACATTATCCTACATGTTATATTGATTGCAGGGTCTTACATGTCTTGTAGAATACTTGTTCACAATGTATATAAAACACATTGGTAACATCATGTTAATATAACTTGACATTTTATAAACATTACTCCAGCGTACAAGTTTGAATTGTAGTCTATTTTCATTACCACAATTCGATGGGCAAATGCTGCAGTAAAAAATTTAATGGGTTTTACTCAACGTTATTTACCTCCAGTAAATTGAACGGATTGAGACGTTTTTGATTCCAGGCGCAATTCTCGAATCTAATGTATAATGACAAATCACAACACTGAGAATTCTGGTCCTTCATCAAAAAGTTCTTACTAGATTACCCAACATTGTTGGTGTCCAGTAGCAAAAGAAAACTCGTTTACTTTAATTTTTCTTCCTATTTTTCTGCTGAGCCTTGTCAGCGGGCCCCTGAACTTCCTCTATTATCTTTTGCTCCAATTCGGGAGAGCAGGGACTGTACCTTTGGTATTCCATGCTGTATTCGCCTTTACCTTGAGTCATAGACCGTAGGACTGTCGAGTAACCAAACATTTCGTTCAGGGGTACCTAAAAAAAATTTGTTGTTTGTTGATTTTTGAATTATATTTTTAGGTCTTCCTATGAACTGAACATACTTCTGCTTGCATAGTGAACCATTCTTCCGTTGATTCGTTGGCTACTGTGATGCCACTCCTCCTGATCATGTCGACAGTTACGGCGTCGGAGAATTCAATGGGAACACTAACTTCAACTAACATGATTGGTTCCAAAAGTTTCCACTCTCCATCGGCAAAAGCTGAGATATAATGTTGGAATTAGTAAATCGTATTTAATTTAGGTTGCTAATGAAACTTACATGTAATGAAATTTATATAAAAAATTAATTCGGGCGAAATAAAACGCGCTGTACGGGAATTAATGAAAGATCGGAACCAGTACAAATTCGGATATATATGTCTTTACATATACAAACAAAAACCAATAAAGCGGGTGCAATTTTAAATCGTTTCAATTGGAATATTAAACAAACTTTCAGTAAATCGTCAAATTAAATAAAAAAAACTTTCCAATTTAAATTTACCATCTTTAATTGCTCCCTCCGTGGCTAACTGAAAGGAAAAATCCGACGAATCGACAATGTGATGTTCTCCGTCTCTCAACCGAAATTTTAGTCCGGCTAATTTACAGCCGTAATGTCCACCTAAAATAGGAAATATAAATTATTGTGTTACCTATAAACCTGCCAACACCATCTGTCACCTTACCTTTTTCGCACATTCCCAAAAAAGCTGCTTTGATGGCTGGCATGTAATTTTTAGGAATGCAACCTCCGACGGTCTCGTCGATGAATTCCAACTTAGTGTTCTGATCGGGTGGCAAAGGTTCGATGACTCCAATCACTCTACCGTATTGACCGTGACCACCGTGTTGTTTCTTGTGAAAGTAGTCAAATTCAAAAGGACTACTAAGCGTTTGACGAAAGGCAACTTTGGGCTTCCCCAAAATAACCTTGCAGTTGTATTCCCGTTCCATACGCTGAAAAATTTTAAATTATTAATTCGTAACTGATATTACATACACAAGGCTACACATTGTGCGTACATTGAAGAGAAGCTTAAGAGTAAACATAATGGCAAGATTTTGAATTGAATTCATGTGAAATTTAGAATCAATGTTAGGTCCGTGTCCTGCGAACTTCACACAATGGCTCTTAATCTTTAATTGTTCTAAAAGGTAATATGGTAAAGTGAACAAGATAGAGATCTGAAGAGTATAAATACCTGACAATAGATATCTAAATGTAATTCTCCCATTCCAGAAACTATGGTTTCTTTACTATCATTATCATAGTGCATCCTGAATGTCGGGTCTTCTTTAATGAAACGACTCACTGCCTTGCTGAATAAATCCCTGTCGCTACTGCTTGCCGGTTTTATTGACATAGAAATAACAGGATCAGGAACGAATATGGACTCCATTGATATATTTAATTTCGGATCGGCTACGAATGAATCTCCGCTAGCACAATCCACTCCAAATATTGCAACGATGTCTCCGGCGTAGGCTTCGTTTACATCTTCCATCTGATTGGAGTGCATGCGAGCCAGGCGACCTAATCGAATCTGAAATTTAATTAGATTGCAGTGAGAACATATGTTCCTCCTCACAGCAGAATTCACATTAAAAAGCTGTGCTCAACTTACCTTTTTATTTGTCCTAACATTTGTTATAGTGTCTCCCTTTGTCAGCTTACCTTGGTAGCACCTCACATAAGTTAATTGCCCATATTTGCCTAATTCTAATTTAAAAGCTAATCCTATGAATGAGTGCTTATTACTCCTTTCTGGACATAGAGTAATTTTAACTGGTGTATCATTTCTGAAATGTGCAAGAACATAATTCTAAAGAGACAACTTACAATTATTTATGTCAACTTATTATCTACAATTTTACCTACCCTGCCTCATTTTTAAATGCAGAATTCACCACTTCTGATGGATTGGGTAGGTAATCTACAACACCATCTAACAAGGGTTGTACCCCTCTATTTTTCAAGGCTGTACCAACAAAAACTGGTGTAAATGTCTTTTTGATACAACTTCTTCTAATAGCTTTCTTAATTTCATCCTCAGATATAGGTTTATCTTGCAAATATGACTCAGCCAATATTTCATCAGCATTTGTTATATTCTCAATAAGCTCAGATCTTCTATCTTCTGCCTCTGACCTCATGTCCACTGGAATGTCATCATAGACAACATTTTCCCTGGAGAAAAATAATAAAATGTTAGTTGTCATTGATTTAAAATTTTTTGGGGTTTTGCCTTTTCTCTCCTTTCAAACACATACCCACATTCCCCTTTAAAATACATTACTTTTCTTCCTATCACATCAATGATGGCTGTATCACTTTCAGAGATGATTGGTATTTGAAGAAGTGCTGCATTATGCCTGAGTTTGGTTCTAATTTGCTCCAACACCCTTTTATAGTCAGCTCCCATCCTGTCTAATTTGTTAATAAATGCCAGGCATGGCACATTGTATCTACTTATTTGCTTATTTACTGTGATTGTTTGACTTTGAACACCACCAACTGCACACAAAACAAGAATGGCTCCATCCAAAACTCTAAGTGCTCTCTCCACCTCAACTGTGAAATCCACATGACCTGAACAGAGAAGGAATCACTACTATACTATGCATTGTGAGAGCTTCATTATTTCTAGGAATTTGCATTTTACCAGGTGTATCAATAATATTAATGTTATGGTTCTTCCAAAGTGTATAAGTTGCTGCAGATTGTATAGTAATTCCTCTTTGTCTCTCCAATTCCATTGAATCCATTGTGGCACCCACATTGTCTTTTCCTTTCACCTGTTTCAAAAATAAAATATAACATCTGCTCACCCTTGTTACAATGTTTCAAATGGTCAGTTACAATTCATTAAACAAAATTTTTTACCTCGTGCATTTCTTCTATTCGTCCAGTGTAGTATAAAATCCTTTCTGTTAACGTGGTTTTTCCAGAATCTATATGTGCCGAAATACCGATATTACGTATAAATTCCAATTCCTTATGTTCGGCAAATTTTCCTTTTGCACCTGCCTTGGTTTCTGCATATCTCTGAATTTTAAAAAATATTTGTACTTCGACTTTAATGTCAATGCAAACCTTAAGAAAACATTCGAAGCCGGTCAATATAAAAATACTCACGACAAGTTTTAGGTCTTTAATTTTTCGCCAAGTGCCGAGCTTCAAAGTACGACCATTACAAATCCGAATCATTTTTCTCCGTTTAAGTTATGTCTCACGGATACAAAACTATTAATACTAATCTACCATCAATGAGAGCATGCAAATTCTCTGCTCAGAAGAATTTCGGGGCCCTAAAATTCGCAGCCTTCAAATAGCAACCAGACGAGGAGTCTCCTAATTGGCTCCACTTTAAAAATAATGAGTTTCTCTATTAGCTAAGCATGAAAGTCAATTTGTTTAAAAGAGGCTTACACATCCAATTCGCGGAGTTTGTGGCGGCAAGTCGCAATGTGGAGAAGTTAAGGATGACAGTTTTAAACTTTTAATCAATGTTTTATTTTATTTTATTTTTGATAACAATCACTAATTAGCTATGTAATTTTAAATGAATAACAATAACAACCGTAATGTATATATTTTTATATTGATATTTTTTTACCCAACTAATTGCAATGAAATCATTCGAGAATAATAGCGAAATGGGTCAGCCGGTTGACGTTGAGACAGATCAGGAATTATTTGGAATATTTAACGGAGAAAATGCTTTATCTAGTCAGGGAAACGTATCACTTACATCCCAAGAAAGACTCAGTCTCTCAACTTGGGGGCTACCCGATAAAGTCCTTCAATTTTACCAAAGTAAAGGGATAACTCGCATGTTCGAGTGGCAGGTTTGTAGCGGTTGAAGGTTGAATACGTCTTTACCTGTCGCACCAAACCGGTAATAACTCATTTATATTATTTCTCCTAATAATACAGTTGGAATGTTTGACTCTGGGAGGAGTACTCGATTCCGGGAATTTAGTGTACTCCGCTCCAACATCTGCTGGTAAGACCTTGGTTGCTGAGATATTAATTGCGAAAACCGTTTTTGAAGTTCAAAGGAAGGCTTTGGTTATTTTGCCCTTTGTATCCGTCGTCCGAGAGAAAATGTTTTATTTTCAGGTAAATGTTATGTACAATAAATATATACAATAAAATTGGATCTCATTGTATTAGAAAACTGAATAATTTGCCAATTGTTATTTCAGAATATGTATGCATCTAGTGGAATTCATGTTGAAGGCTACATGGGTGGACATACTCCTTGTGTTAGTTTTAAACAAGTCAGTGTAGCTGTTTGCACTATAGAAAAAGCAAATTCAATAATTAATAGACTACTAGAGGAACAAGACATACAAAATTTGGGTTTGGTAGTTGTCGATGAGCTGCACCTTTTGGGTGATCCTTATCGTGGATATTTATTGGAATTATTGCTCACAAAGTTGAAATACATATGTCTCAAATCAAATTTTAAAATTCAGGTACAAATATATTTTCTATTTATGTCACCCAAACATGGTTAAAGAACTGCATTAATTGTTTTTGTTTTACAGATAGTAGGAATGTCAGCTACTTTACCAAATTTAAAATCATTAGCTGACTGGCTTCAGGCAAGTCTTTATTACACAGATTTTAGGCCTGTTCCATTGAGGGAAAAACTCAAATGTGGAACAGTATTTTATGACAAACAAATGAATAAAGTAAATGAATTAACTTTATTACCTTCTGAGGCAGCTGATGACTCAGAAAATGTTGGTCAGTTATGTGTGGAAACCATATCGAATGGACATTCTATACTTATCTTTTGTCCAACAAAAGTCTGGTGTGAGAATCTGGCAGATAAAATTGCATTATTCTTCAGAAGAAATGGTTGCAGCAAAACTGCAGAAACTGAGGGAACCCCTGGTTGGATTCTTAGAAAAGAGTTAGATATGAAAAAGATCAATGCAGTCATTGAACATTTGAAGATGAGTCCAGTGGGTTTGGATAAAGATTTGCACAGGACTGTTTCTTATGGAGTGGCATTTCATCATGCTGGTTTAACTTTGGATGAGAGAGATATTATTGAAGGTTCATTCAGACAGGGTTCTATTAGAGTTCTCTGTGCCACATCAACTTTATCATCAGGTGTCAATTTACCAGCCAGAAGAGTTATTATTAGATCACCAATGTCATTTGGTGGATTGATGGATATTTTAACTTATCGCCAAATGATTGGTCAGTGTGATATTTATATTATGTGAGATAAATTTACTTTGGTTAAATCAATACAGACAAGGATATTTGTCAGAGAAAATACATTTAAAAATTTGACTATTACAGGTAGAGCCGGTAGAATGGGAGTGGATAGTGAAGGAGAAAGCATTTTAATTTGTAAGCCTAACGAAAGAGCACTATGTCAAACTCTAATGTGTTCAACGCTTAAACGAATAGAAAGTTGCTTGGGATATGGGCGTTTATCAGCTAGTTTAAAACGTGCCCTACTTGAAATAATCGCCAGTGGAATAGCCACAACTCCTGAAGACGTCAAAATTTATGCAGATTGTACCTTTCTGGCATTTAGTTCAAAGCACAATATTCAGGTCATCTTTCTGTGAAACGAACACTTAAAATTCCTTCTAAAACAAAATTTAATATAAAAGTTACTTAATTTACAGGACCCTATAATGTCGTGCATTGAGTTCTTAGAAGAAAATGAATTTATAAGACTACAAGAAAATGGTACTCTTTATTCTCCAACTCCTTTGGGCAAAGCTTGCTTGGCTTCTTCACTTCCTCCTGATGAAGGTTTGGCACTTTTTCGGGAACTTCAGAGAGCTCGACGTTGTTTTGTGCTGGACACGGATTTGCACATCATCTATCAGGTGTGTTGAATTTATTTTAAGTAATTACCTTTGAAACGTTATTCTAATAAAGCGTCGTCAAGTAGGTTACACCCTACAGTGTATCGGAACAATGGAGCAAAGTAGATTGGCTGAAAGTTTTAAACATGCTGGAAGTACTCCCTCCTAGCATGAAACGTGTTGGGGAAATGGTTGGAGTCGAAGAAGGTTTCCTCGTCCGCATCGTTAAGGGTACCGTGAACGCAAGCGATCAGGAGAATAAGAACAAGTTGTCAATTCACAGAAGATTTTACACGTCGCTAGCTTTACAAGAACTTGTAAACGAAGTACCCCTGTCAGAAGTCGCTGAAAAATTTGAATGCAATAAAGGAATGCTGCAATCTCTACAGCAGTCCGCTGCCACATATGCCGGTATGATTGATAATGTGTTGTTTTGCTATATTGGGACGAAGTCTAATTATGGCTTTCTTATTTAGGTATGGTCACAGAATTTACCAAATGTTTAGGTTGGAACAGCGTCGAATTGATCTTTTCGCAGTTTCAAGAGCGACTTCAGTTTGGGATTCAGAGAGAATTGTGCGACCTAATGCGTTTACCCCTGTTGAATGCAATGCGAGCAAGAGTTCTCTTCAATTCTGGTTTTACCAGTCTGGCAATTCTTGCAAATTCAAACATCGTCGACGTAGAGAATGCTTTCTTTGGTATGGCTCCGTTTCAGAGCAAAAAAGAGATTGCCGGAGAAACAACATATGAAAAGGATAAGAGAAATAAATTGGAAGCCATTTGGGTGACAGGAAAAGCCGACTTGACGGTTCGACAAGCCGCCGAATTATTAGTTATAGAAGCCAGAAATATTTTAGAATTAGAACTTGGATTAGAACACGCTAAATGGGGCAGAAAGGATTCCAGTTTTTCGGAGTCATTTAACAAGAGTATTAGCAATAAGTCTGTCGTGATACAGCCAAATCATAGGAGTACTTATTTAGAAAAGAGTCAACTTGCATGTGCAAAAGCGGATCAAACATTTGAACGCGAACACTCTCGTAGTTTAAGTAAAACGATTAAAATAAATAACGGAATTAATGTTACGAATAAAATTATGGTGATGGAAGCCAATAATTCAAAAGCGGCTGAAAATATCTGTGATATAAGTAGTACGAATGTAGCTGTTAGCGGTGATTGCATTAAAAATTGTGAAAAAGAAACAGATAAAGTTCTGAATGTTTGTGATATTGAAATGAATGCCTTATACGAAAGCATTAAGAAAGAATCTGAAGAGAGAAAAGAAGACATTACACCTTTAAAAGCAAATGTTTCTAATATTTCAAATGTTATTGAAACTGATATCAGCAATTCTAGCAAAGCGAACCATAAGCAAGGTCTATCTTTTAATTTTACGTCTTCTTTCATATTTGATATGATACCTGACTACATTGCTAATGATGGGACAAACGATGCAGAAGAGAATTTGGGTAACGATGATTTCATACAGAGCCCTCCAGTGACTCCACGTCCGACTGAAGTTTCTTATAATGAAAAAATTCAAAGCGATTCTAAACTACTAAGCGCAAGTGGATTGAGCGAAGATATGTTTGACAAAATGAATAATAGTGGCAAGAATATATCTACTCCTATCCAAGCTCACAGTATCAAAAGATTACCTGGGTCAGGGGGTAACAAGATTAACGTGGCAGAGGTTAGCAGTCCTGATTTATTCAGTCAAAGTCTAACCTTCGACACGCAAATGGGAAGAATTTTGGATTTTGAAGAGCCTGCTGCTAAAGGACGCCAATCCGCTTTCAATCCAAGCACTTCATTCAATTCGGATGATCTGGGGTTTGTGTCGGATTTGTCTCCTCAGCATCTCAGGAAAGCGGGAAACCCAAGCGCTCTGGTAGAACCGAAACAACCAAGGGCTGTTGAATTCAAGCCTCTGGTTGCAGAGTCCTCTTTCGTGGAGCCAGCAATAGGAAACGGGAGGGAACAAGACATTCGTGAAGGGCTAAAAAGGAAAATTGAATCTCCTGATCTGATTGTGGACTCAGATGAGTCCTCCACGGATGTTCACCACGTCAGTAAACGCATTAAACGCAACCCTACGGTTAACAAAAATTCAAAATTTCAGTCTTCGACTCCTGTTGTTGTGAACGACAGTGATGATGAAATAATGCCTACGCCTAAAATTGGCAAACTCGATTTGTCAAGTATTTCTAATATAAGCAGGCTACGTGCGACTTCTTTGAGAAGTTTTAATAGCAGTTTTATGAAGAGAACAAGTCAAAGTGAGTACTTTATACCTGAATTAATGGCAAAACTTTTTTTGTAATTTACCACATTCATGTCATGCTACACTTCATCTTCCAGTTTCACAGATTTAATTCATCGAGATTATATTAGCAAATACAATTTATCAATATCAGTAATATAATTTAAATTTCAGGGTCCAAGCTGATATCCCAGGCTTCGGGCAGGCTCCGCCGGGCGGGTAGTCAGACACGTAAGAAAAAAAATGAAACTTCGGTAAATCAAATTAACAAAGTTAAACTCTCTCTTCCGGGAAATTGTAGGACAGAAAAATTAAAGTTGGACAAAGTCAATATAATTGACGTTTGTGACAAGGAGGAAGACTTTAGGGTAAGTTTTCAAGTGCCAAATTTGGATCTACTTGGATAATTACAGTGTTCAACTTGTGACTACTGTATAGGTAATGAAAATGTTTTTGCAGTTATTCTGCGAGAAATTGAGTGAGCAAACTATTGTAGGCATGGCTATAGGCTGCAGGAGGAAATTGGAAGAAAAAAAGAATTTAATAGGGTCTAGGATAATTAAGAAAAGGAAAATTGAGACCAACAAATCAGAGTCGTCAAGTTTTCATTATAAGGATACAGTGCTTGATGGTGTGGCCTTCTATTGGAAGCAAGATTACGTATCGTACCTGTCATTGGATGACAGAAGTAAGTTCTCGTAAAAAGTCGCTTAGTAGAGCCAGCAACTACCTCACACTTATATACACATATACATTACCCATATGATCGGTACCTTAAATACATAGAGCTGTAGAACTGTAGCCAAACTCTGACGATCATAAACCCAGTCTTATTGATGGATGTACAGCAACTCTTGCGAATACGCATAGATTCCATATTAACAAAATCTATCATGTGAATATGTTATGGATTAAAATGTTTTTTTTTTAATTCTAGTCGTGTCGGCGTCCGACAAAATTAATTTTCTGAAGGGTTTGTGTCATAAAAAGAACACATTTCGCATTTTTGATGTAAGAGAACAAATAAAAATGCTTCAGCGATGTTGTTCCGTTTTACTTACAACTTCCTATCAGGTGGGGATATTTCTGCAATACTCAGCACCAAGCGTTAAGTGTTACGTAGCTTTGTGATATTATATTTACGTACTGCTTTTTTACGCAGGACCCAAAAGTCGGGTATTGGCTTTTGTCAGAGTCCTGGAAAGAAAAAAATTTTTCGTCGATAGCACTCGAATACCTGCCGGGTTCTAAAAATTTGATTTCGCAATTGGGTTCGATTGTTGGGTTTTCGAGTCCTGGTCTCCTAAGCAAAAGCTTGGTCTTTCACCAGACCAGAGCTTGTTTGGAAGCTTATTTGACTTATCATATGATTGATAAGCAGATCCAGCTGCTACATGCTAAGGGACTGGAACAGGTGTGTTTCTTCCTAAAGTTTCTGAAATCTGATGATCTGAAAGGGCTGATGATATATATATTTATTTATTTTAATTATTGTATTATATTTTTGTAGCCCACACCGTCACTTAAATTATAATTTATAATTTTCAGGCTTTTGTTCAAACGGAAATGCCCATTATGCTATGCTTGGCAGAAATGGAGTTGCACGGGTTTCAAATTTGTAGGAATAGTATATTGGAATACAAAGAAAAACTGGATGCAGCGCAAGAAGCTTTAGAACAGAAAGCTTATTGCCTAGCCGGACATAAATTTTCAATAACCTCATCGGCAGCAATAAGCAAAGTGTGTACACTGACCTAAAATTTAAATATGAACTTAAATACAAAATTTACATGCCGTTAAATTTACATAACGTCTGCTATTTTAAATCAGGTATTATTCAAAGAGCTCAATCTAAAAGTTGATAGTGTGCCTTTGATGAAGAAAAAAAAGTTAATGTGCACCAATAAGCAGGTCTTGCAAGATTTGGCCGAACAGACAAAACATCCACTGCCTGAAGTGATTTTGCAGTGGCGTAAAATTAGGTCAATTACAACAAAGGTAGATGTACAATTTTCCTTTTCTTTGTGGTGACTTGTTGACAGTTGGTAAGTCCCATTACTAATCCTGTAATTGCAATTTGTATCTTTCAGTTTGTGACATCTCTCCTGCAAACTACCATGGACTCCACTAGGGTATTTGGGGTGTCTCAAACGTATACCGTGACCGGAAGAATATCAATGCATGAACCGAACTTGCAGACAATTCCAAAGTTCTTCGCGGTTGGGGATGAACCTGACGAAACTTTCGAGATTAATTTGCGTGACATTTTTGTCGCTTCCAAAAATTGTATCCTACTTTCGGCAGATTATAGTCAGATTGAATTGAGGATACTCGCTCACTTATCTCGAGACGCGGAATTAATTAAAAATATTGTCGAAGCAAAGGACATATTCGTCAGTATCGCAGCCAATGTGTATGGGATTCCACATTACGATGTAAGGAGTTCTTTTAATGAATGTTCGGATAATATTAAATTAAAAGTTAAATGAAAGTGATTCTTATTTTAGGTGGATGAAACCCTGCGGCAGCGGGCCAAACAAACGTGTTACGGTATGATTTATGGGGTTGGGGCAAAAACTTTGTCGCAGCAGATCGGAATTGATGAATCGGATGCTGCGACTTTACTACAGAATTTTAAAAACAAATATACGGGTACTTATATGATGACTTATTATTGATTTAATGACTCATTCTAAAGTTTTTCTTATTATTTTATTTTGATTGTTCCTCATTTACTCCTTAGGGGTTATAAATTTTACGGAACAAAGTGTCAATGAATGCAAAAGAAAGGGGTATGTAACAACCCTATTGGGGCGTCGGAGATATTTACCCGCCATTAAGGACACGAATCCGACAATCAGGGCGGAAGCAGAGAGACAAGCTATTAATACTATTGTACAGGGATCTGCGGCTGATCTTATCAAAACGGCCATGATTACTTGGAGGGAAAAAGTTAGTAATTTGATGTTGGTAAGTGGAGAATTAATAAAATTACAAAGAAGAAGAAACTACTAATAACAATATACCTATTCCAATCTAAATGAAACTTGTTTGTTTTAGAATGGGATTACTATTTATTTCGTTCTACATTTGCATGATGAACTCATATTCGAAGTACAGGAGGACGTCGTGGAAGCAGTCGCAGCTGTTTTGAAGGAGACGATGGAAGGTGCAATGGAACTCGCAGTACCTACGCCTGTTAAAATAAAAACGGGGTCTTCGTGGGGCCAGTTAAAGAATTATGAATTTTGAGAGGTAAGTTTGTAATAATGTAGGTGTAGTGGACCATGATTTGGTGAGACAGCAAGAATGCTTCAGGGGAGGGAAACTGGTAGATGTGAGTGAATGAAACCTTTTGTTCTGTACCATAAATTGAAACAACCGGAAATTGAAAAAAGATTTTGGCTCTAAAAGTGTTGAGACTTATTTGATAATTTCCAATAAATTAAGTTCTGCCCTGCATCTACTTTGTCGACTTCGGGAAACGTAATATAGAAAAAAATTTAATTCGTAATATTTTAATAGCTGTATAATAACATACAAACTGTACAAAAACATGAGGTCCGAAAAATTATTAATTTTTAAACATCTATATCCCTACTTATGCATTGAGTACTGGTCGCGGTACTAGTATGAAATTTAAAATTAAATGAAATAGAAAATAAACGTAAATATCATGCAGAAATTGAAACTTAAAAAAACAATAAAGCACAAAGCAAACGTTCGCGTATGTACTCCAGGTCTAATTGTTTAACGAAGCTTGTCCAACTTTAACATGATTGCCGCATGTATTTTTCGGAGTATAAGATAACAGGGAATACGATCCGTGCATAATCCGAGATCTTTAATGCCGATACATTAGGGTTTTACCTTCCAAAAACATCACAAGTGCGAATGTTTTCCCCGTTAAATTTGGAGAAATTGGTTATTGGAGAATCCAAGTTCCAGGACAACTGCTGGAGGCAGCCATCGAATCCTGTATGAAAGTGCCCGAATGTTCCGTTAGCTACAGGTGTATTATCGGGAAAGCCTCCTAAAAAGAACTTTCCATTTGTTGTAAGCGGATACCCAGGATAGCTCTCGTTCGAACTGTACAAAAGAAGTTGATCCAGCCAAATAGTTATGTTTGGCGACTCGAAGCCAACGGTAAGCTCATGCCAAGCCCCGTCTGCTACATGTCTACCGGGTATCAGTGTAGTCGTGTCATGTCCTTCCCATGCCCACACGAATTTCATTTTCTCATTTTGTACGCCGATACCAATAAACTCCGAGTTGCTTTCACTGGAGCTCCAAAGCAAGAAACCATTTGGTTGAGCCGTAGTAAAGTTAATATGAATGAAGTTGACGTGGGTGCGAGCATCTCGTTTCTTGCTATTGATTGTGTCAGACCGGTCGATTAGTAAGTAGCTGTTGCCTTCGAATTGTGGTACCTTTACCGAATGAGCTTTTAACATACAAAATTTAGTTAAGCGTAAGTCTAGCCAAAGCCACTTTAAATTTCATGCTTATTGACATACATGATTCGCAGAATGGGCCAATCCAACCGTTGGGACAATAACATTGTGGATTTCCCCCTTTGCTGTCGGCACACCTTCCACCGTTTTGGCAGCTGATTTGATGGCATGACAATCGAAATTCACATTTTGGTCCCGTGTATTGCTGCAATTGATATATTACTTTGTACACCGTATATGTTTCGGAAGCAATATATTAGAACACACTGTACCTACTTTTGGGCATGTGCAAAATGTCTCATTATTGTTATTTAAGTGACAGGTACCGCCGTTGTTGCACATGTCTCCACCACAGAATGTTCCATCACAATCCTCAACATTCCTCCCGTGTAAAATATTCGAAGTTGTCAATTGAATCCGTCGCCATTGACTGCCAAACTTTCTCATACATCCTTGGAATGGTTTTAAAACACTACCGGAAACTCCCAGTGGTAGTTTTGACAAGTCCGGTGCACCACCTAGAAAAATTTTTTGTTTATTCTTTTGAAGAGTAAAATCTTTAAGCACTAATTTCTATTTCATTTGACGTACCTAAGTAAATAGTGGTGCCACTGGGTGGTAGATTTTCACCAGGTAGAAGTTGACCCGTATTCACTGTGCCCTCGACCCAGACGAACAATCGTCTCCCGTACCGTCCCGCTCGAATTCTATGCCACTTGTCCAGCGCCAACATGCGCTTGTTTTTTATTACCAAAACCTCTCCTCGTTTTCTTGTAACACCTAAAATCGACTCGAGAAAAGTGTTAAATAATGAGTGTATGAAAGTGCAAGGGCTGCGAAAAAGAGATTTACCAGGAGAAACCCTAAATTCTACCATTCCATCTTGTAAAGATAGTGACCAAAAAGTGGTTCCTTCGGACCTTCCTGAGTACAGTATAAGACCGTGATTGTTCTGGGGTCGAATTTCTAAATCAATGCAAGACTGGTAATGGTTAAGGCCATCGACGGAGAGTGCTATGTATGATCTAATTCCTTTCAGTTTTACATCTGATAGATCTTCGCCTGAAAATGAATTTATTTATAGTAACAGATTCCTTTAATTCAAAATTGTCTTCGTAATTTATGCTTTCTGAAGTGGTTCATACTAATTTCGCAAAATTTTCCGGTTTTCCCAACTGGACAGTCGCAGAAAAACTCGTTTTTGAGGGGCACACAAGTTGACCCCTGACTGCAGTTATGGCGGCTTGAGTCACAAGGATTGTATCGGGTTGAACATGTTGGTCCGAACCATCCTTCCGAGCACAAACACCTATTCAAACATATGACTACAGTACTGTAATTATGTGGTAACATTATGTTTATGAAATTGCTGTAATCTGATTTCCGAAGTGTACTCACGTGTACGTAGCTCCGTGGCTTATGCATCCCCCTCCATTTTCGCAGGAATGCTCGTTGCAGAGTGTGGTACCACATTGACCCAGCGCTCTACTGAAAGCTGGAACTGATTTTTCAACTTTTATTAACATTTGTCCGGTCCGTAATTCAACGTCGAAAATGCACCCTGAAAATCCAGTGTGAAGTGGCAGGTCATGGGGTAATACCGAGAAATTTCTTGAATGGTGACCGCCCAGATAAATAACCGATCGCGTATTAAGTTGCGTTAACTTTCCCGGTGATCTTCCCGTCACGTTTTGCTGATTGTCTACCATAAGCCATGCTCTCTGTCCAAACCGGCCAATTTTAGCTGTGTGAAAGCTATGACCCGTATTGGACAAGGGGTTTGTCGTGAATATTCTGCGTGGTCCTGAGCCGAGGTTCCAGGTTAGAACGATGTAGCCTTTTATATAACTAATTGCGAAGTGGTCCGATGTGGCTCCGTGATAACCGTCTTGACCTAGGAACAGCATGAGGGAAATCTGTTCCACATCATGAGGTACAAATTTGAAAGTCAGTTGAAGGTCTTGATATATTTCCGTGGGCAGTTTATACGCAGCGAAGGAGGACAATCCACCGATGGAAGAACCAAACAGCGGGCACGAAATTTCAATATCTGAAATTCAGGCGTGTATACCAGAGTGAATTCGGAACATGACGGCGAAAGTTATATGGAATAGTTCTTACTGTTCTCGCAAAATAGGCCCTGTTTTCCTAGTGGACAAAGACAAACGAAACCACTTCCCGGGAATGGAACACAAGTTCCTCCAAATTGACAAGGATTGTTGGTGCAGATGGAAGTCTCGCACAACAGACCCAAATACCTGTAGAGATTGTTTATTTAATGTACTTATGTTTTGGGGTTATATTCTTGTGTATGGAAATAAGCACTCACCCTGAAGGACATAAACAAGTCCATGTACCATTATGTTCCATACAGGTAGACCCGCTTCGGCATGGGTTTGAAAGGCAGGCAAGAGATTTACATTCGGATATTCCGACACTGTCAAAGGAATCTTTGAAAATCCCTCTCGGTTTACTGTCAATCTAAAAAGGACAAGTTGGTGCTTCTAAATTGTTACTTTTATGTTGCCCGTGCCTTGGATTGTTCTAGTAGGATGCCCACCTTTAGGTTTTGCATACAACCGACAAACCCATCCAGAACGGGAACTTCATCAGGGTCAGTGTATTGAATGGGCACACCTCCGACGTACACCCAAGCAGATCCTGAATCCGCGTGGGGTCCACTCGTGATCTGTTGGCCACTCATTTCAATCGTGTTGTTCAAGCGTACCGTTGCTGTGCATAGCTTGGTCGCGGGCATGAAATCTAAACTGAGGGTCATAGGTAGCGTAATTGAAGCTGAATTAATTAGGGCTGTTTAAAATAGCAAACAGGACATACTTACATGACAGAAACAATAAAATCATAGCCATTGTTAATCAGGTACTGGACTTCGCTCAAAATCATTGTTTGTACTCCGCAGGAAAATTTAAACTTCAACAAGCCATTTTCCAGATACAGTGTCATGAAGATGTTGTTTCCCAAGTGCGAATATAAAATCACGCCCACGGGTATTACTGTCCTAGCAGTAGTTTCAATTTGTATGTTCCTTGTGTTGTTCAGTCGATGACTCAGGAACGAATTACGTGAAAATCCTGCAGTTTTGATATTAATTTTACTGTTGCAAAATGGGCCATCCCAGTTGAATTTACAGAGACACTAAAATGTGGAAATTTATGAGTATACTATTAATGTTTATCTATCAATATCAATAAATAGTGATTTATAGAATTACCCTAGGTCCGCTTGTTGTGTTGAGGCAAGTTCCACCATTGCGGCACGGAATCACTTTACAGTTCCAAGGTGTTTGAGATGCTGTCGGAGAAACTACAGTAGGAATGAAGTATTGAATGTCTGTCGTTATTTTTGTACTGGGGGATACAGGGGTTGAAACAAGTTTTGTGGTGCTTTGTGTTACTTTTAGTTCAGGTACACTGTGACTTGTTAGGGTAATTGAAGGTGTTTGTTGTGTGGTTTCGATTACAGGAGTAACAGGTACAATTTCTGTTGTTGTTTGTACAGTATTTTGAGTTAATGGCGTTGTTTTTGTTGTGGTTTCAATAGTACTTGTTTCCGCTGTTGTTGGACTCGCCGTCTGTTGTCGTTGCTGGCGTTGTACTCGTTGTCGTTGTTGTTGTTGCAGGCGTTGTACTCGTTGTTGTTGTTGTTGCTGGCGTTGTACTCGTCGTTGTTGTCGTTGCTGGCGTTGTACTCGTTGTCGTTGTTGTTGTTGCAGGCGTTGTACTCGTCGTTGTTGTTGTTGCAGGCGTTGTACTCGTCGTTGTTGTCGTTGCTGGCGTTGTACTCGTTGTCGTTGTTGCTGGCGTTGTACTTGCTGGTCGTTGTTGCTGGCGTTGTACTAGTTGTCGTTGTTGTTGTTGCAGGCGTTGTGGTTGTCGTCGTTGTCGTTGCTGGTGTTGTACTCGTTGTCGTTGTTTCTGGTTCTGTTGGGCGTATACTAGTGGTTCTTTGTGTTGTAGTTGTAATTTTTGGTGTCCACGGCATTGTGAAAACCGTTTTAGTTCCTACGGATTCTGTTGCTGGAATGATTGGAGGAGTTACAGATTGTGCTGTTGTAGAAGCTGAAGTGAATACTTTTGCAGTTCTTGTGGTAAGAGTTGCAGGAAAAAATTTTTTTGTTAAAGAGTCTCCAACTCCATATTTCGTTACCGAAACGGATACTTTTGTTGTAGATTCAGGAGGGGATGTATAATGAGGCCAAACAGGAAAACATTCCGTAGGGTAAGGGGGAAACAACTTGTGATGTGTTTCTTTGGGTTTTACAGTCTGGAGCGTGGAAGTGGGTATCCTCACTGGAGTTGTTTTTGGCACTTGAGTATCAGTCCAAAATAAATTTGGCACCGTCGGTTGTTTTTTGGGTGTTTTTGTCACAGGCATGACTGGTGAATGAAAGAAATAGGTACAATCCATATTATTTTCGCTAATGATGAGGCATTCACAAAATTTTCCCGACCAACCAGGAGGACATGAACAATTATACCCATCGACTCCATCAATGCAGGTTCCACCATTTTGACATCTGCAGATATCATTCTATTTTGTTTTACAAAGTATTACTCAGTTTAAAATAGTCCTTATTTAAATGAATTACCCAGGCCCGAGTAAGCATTCATTGTATTGGTATTGGCAGCGGTCTCCGTGGTAGTCGGGCACACAATAGCACACTCTTAACCTGTCTTCTACCAAACACAGGGCTCCGTTCTGACAGGGACTTGAGTCTCCGCACATCTCGAGTTCCACTTCGCAATTCCTACCGGTAAATCCTAAAGAAATTAAACATTGAATCGTCATGATACAACAGTTTAACCGTGAAAATTGTGAAATTTCTCATACCAAACGGGCAGACGCATGCGTAATTTGCATGCAAATCTAGGCAAATAGCTCCATTTTGACAAGGTGACGATGCACATTCGTCTAGTTCTTCTTCACATAGGTGGCCGGACCAACCTGCGTTTACATTGGTATTCATTTACTCGAATATTGCTGCATTGTCTGCGACACATGAAAATATCATTACCTAAAGGGCATGCGCAATTGAATTCAAGACCCGGACCTTCCGTGCAGAGACCACCGTTCTGGCACTTCGTTTCAAGTGTGTCATTGCAAACGGACACATCTGTCTCACATAGATCTCCCAGGTAACCGGAAAGACATTCACATATATAACCGTTCGAGCCATCAATGCAAGTGCCGTTATTGCGGCAAGGATTCGAGTTGCATTCGTCCATGTTGTGTTCGCATAAGTCGCCTGAAATGAAATGCTTCTGTTTGGATGATTATTGTCTCTTTGAAAAGTGCAACAAAAACCATTCTAACTTAAATATACCATGGTATCCCTGGGGACAGGTGCAATTATATTGTGCAATGCCATCAATACAGACTCCGCCGTTTAGGCAGGGATTTGACCAGCACTCGTCCCAGTTAGTTTGACATAGGAATCCCGTGTAGCCATCTATACAGTAGCAAAGGAAAGTGCCATTACCGTCTTCTTGGCATATGCCATAGACGCATGGATTGCTCAGACATGCTAAATCCGTTCGACCAAAATCTGCATGGCTCAAGGCAAACAGACACGAGAGAAAAACAAACAAGAAAGCTGGTTCAACCCAATTGGTTAATTTTTGGGGAGAATCCGCTGGTTTGCGGTTTTGAAAGCGCTTCATTCCGCATGGTTAAGTGCCCCGTCTTCCAAGCTGAAATTAAAGTGAAATTTGTCAACCATATGACAGAGTAAATTGACTGAAGATTTTGTCCCAAACGTTTCTAGCAGCCTTGCTGATCTTATTGCTTACTCCTATAAAGATCTGATTAAGTATTTCTGTATTTCGGACGTCAGGGTAAAAATCCTACTAAACATTAGGAGTATGATGACAGAAGTGGGATATTTTGGTTAGTGCAACTGTTTGCTAGGCCTTTTTTACATTCTCTCTATATTTAATGTAGTGCCAAACAACGCAATACCTGCGCTATTTATTTAAAACTTTTGCATGGCCTTAGATGAAGTGATGGCATAAGCTATCATTTTCTTATCATATTATTTACAATTACGGCACAATTTCCAATACCAGAAATTTTATCTTCTTGTTATTTATTTCCTAAATAATTTTATCGATTTAAACAAATTTTTGTTACCAAGCCAACGAGTAACTCTTGGTGAAAGTTCGCTCCTTTAAATGCAATTACTAATTACCATTGTGAAATATTGTCGCCTAAAATTTTGGATTTGTACCATTTCCGGTTTTTAAAATGCCAATTTTTCGTATTCATTCAGTCCTTTCCGAACGTTTTATTGCCCAGTCGTTATACCACGGGTACCGTATCCTGTCATTTGGTTATTTAATGATTTCCAAATTTCGTGGAGTACATTTATCATCTATTAAATGAAAGTAAATGAGTTTAATAATTAATGGTAACCACACAGGGCCACTATTTTGTGTACTAATATTATACGAATTGAACTATTTATACCCATTGTTTCTTTCAGGTTCAGAAGATGGGGGTTGGGCTGCTATTGTTTTTTATGGCGTTTTAGTGAGTAGTAACTTCGGTCAAAATCTATCGTAGTAGTCCTAGAGATTTTTGGATATTCGGAGTTCCTCCGGCGAACTTTTGTGAACTACTTTCCCGTTGACCCAAAACAATTAAATCATGGTGTGGGCGTTCTTTCGGTATTTTACTCTCTTGTGGTTTTACTACTTTTACCGCAATCTTTCATAGGATTAACTGATTTTGTAGGAATGTTAGTGATGTACCGAAGTTCCACAAGGTCTACTGTTTCCGTTGACAGAATTTGAAATATGAAGAGATGGCTGACTTTTAACTTGTAACTACAACAATTTACAAAACCTAGGAACTCGCCATTGTGTAGATAATTTGTATTCTAATGTTTAGGTGCATAGGTTTTTAATCAAATGGCAAAAGTCAAAATGTTAAAAAATTGGGTCCTGAAATTGGGAGTGTCAGAGAGACGTATAAAGGGTTGATCCCTTTCGATAATGATGAATGCCATTTTCAAATCAAATCCATTCAATGCGGAAAATCTACGGACAGATGTGTTGGAGTATATCTTTAAAAATTGAATATCGTGCGCGCCGATCACGTTTCTAGCGAAATCGTACACAATTACAGGAAAGTGCCATTTATATAACCAGGGCAGGTGTCCAATTTAGCTTATTTTTCCAAGTTTTAGTCAGATCTTGTGACCAATGACAGACAGCATGGTATCATATATATTTAGATATATGATACCATATATAGATATCATATATAGATATATTTATGGAGAGTCGTTTTTATTAGCTTCTAAAGTCTTGAATGCATGTCTATTCCTTTGCAAACTGTAGATTCAAGTAAACTTGCTTATGTTGCTTTTTATTTTAATAGTATTATTAATTAACTGATACGATTTTTTTAATTTTACCATTGACGCTACGTAAACTCGTACGAATTGAAATGAACATGTACCATTTGCTTTTTTTTCGAAAGAAAAAAGCTTTAAATTGTCGCTAAAAATGTCGAAGACGTCATGATCGCTAGTCATTCTGATTCATAGTGAGAAACCTGTCAAGATCCATTACAACAAACAATAGTGCTACCAGGAACTGAACTAAATCCAGAACAATTCTTTTATTTATCTCAAGATCCTATTGTACCGCAACTCAGGGTTTTCCAAGTACGTCAACTTTTTTAGCGGTCCTCGTCCCACTTGAATTGGAAGTTGCTTCCTTCTTTCTACCGATCTCATTACACTTTTCCTCATTGCGACTATTCTGAATATTGTCATTATTATTTAACCAATGACTCCTTCGACACCTACCCGAACCAACAAATCAAGTAGGATAAGCCCACGATTTAAGAATGTATTGTACTAAATCATTGTTTAAAAAATTGTAGAAAATAAAAATGTCCAGCACCTGGGCATTTAAGAGAAACTTTTGTATGTTTTTCCTGCCTACCATGAAAGCCGAAAGTTGTACAGGTAGCCACCTATCACACTCCTACTTGTCTATGCATTTGTATTCAGTGCAACGGTCACAATAACACAACCTAGCATTTGTAGGTTGCTTATGAGCGGAGTGTAGTACTTTCGATTGGTCGGTATCAATCCATAATTTCATTGTTCGTTGTTGCAGTTGTTATTTTCTGGGTCAGAAATTTCTTTGATTGAATTTCAACTCATAAATTGTAAAGTGTTATTGTTTATTTCGTAATTCGATTAAAGTTCATGCGCCTTTCTGCAACCGAAGACGTTGTTACTTAGGTACGTATTAGGAAAAACTTCAAGGTTCTGAGAGGAACATTGCCGAACACCTATTTAATGAGGTTGTTACATTTTTTTTGGATAGCAATAAACCTGCAGGTACAGGCATTAAGAGTAGTTAACAACAATTTGAAATGAACTAGAGTTTGAGTGTTTAAGGTGATAGATTGGTTTGATCGATCGATTGCTTTTAATAATATCTACCTTTGCTTTGTTCAGGATTCTTTCATTCAAGCAGTGTCTTTTGCTCTCTTTTTCAACAGTATCAATTTTAAATATTTGCACTTCGATCAGCTTTTGAAACCTTAGTTACTAATATATTAAACAAACTTTTTTAATTTTCTCTTCAGTACTATATTTAGCACTCTGAAAGTTATTTACATTTTGAATTTATGTATATTGGCTTAGTTGCATACTAATTTCTGTTTTTTATGAAATGAATAAATGATCAATCAAAATAAATTCACGTATAAAATCTCTAAATTGAACTTGGAGCTTCACGATGCAAAAAATTCGAGAATGAAGTACTTTGGAGTAAACAAAAGGACTTAAGCTTCTGTTAATGTATTGCATTCCTGCATATAGTATTTCAATTACTTAATTTAATAAAATTTCAGTCGTAGTGGGTTCGATTTTTATTAATTAGGTTCTCTGGGAAGTAATATATTCGTTTTATGATATCTTGGATTTTTCATTTACTACAAGGTGATTGCAATTACCACGGAGTCATTCTCACAAGTTTGGCATTTTATTCGCGAATATTCGGTAATTACATATATCACAAGTTGTGTTTTTGGGGGTCAGGAAAAGTTTCAGTTTCATTCCCGACATTTTGTTGTAAACGTATTCTCCTCGGGCTGGGATGTTCACATCAAGGTGTAGCACGGTGTGACGTGTAAAGCGGTCGAGCAGACTTCACTTTCTCTAAAAAATGGATCCGCGAAAGAAACTAGTTCCTATTGACATCCGAAGAACGGGCACTCTGATAAAATCTTAAGCGAGGATTTTAGCGCTGTATATGCAAAACAATAAAGTCAGGTTCTAGTTGCCTGTTTCACTCAGAAGTCTGGGAAGAAGGAAAACATTTGTTGCGCGGAAAGTAGTTTGGCGTTAATTAAACACAAACGGGACGACAAAATTATGCTACGGTCTACATTACTACCAACGCACCTTGAATTAAACCTGACAATGAAATGAAATAGCAATTAGACAGTTTAATGTGATTTTTCAGGGTCCTGGAAACGGTACCAGGAAAGTGTAAATTTGTTACTTGCGGTTAACGAGGAAATGTTCATTCTATGTAACTGAATTAGTCAGACCGGACTGGTAAGAATACCGATTTAAATGAATTACAGGTGATTATATGAATGCAGTTGAGGTAATGTTCTCATTATCTTAAGAATTTGTGATTCAGCAGCACATAAAACGTTTGTGCTGGACACAACACTTATTATTTTGAAAACAAAAAAAAATATCGAAAGGGGTTCGATGTGAATGTCATGCTTAAGTTTCAGTAGTCACAATTATTAGGTGTAGATGCAAAAAATGAAACTCATAAAAAACACATTATAAGGTAGGTGAACTTGAAAAAAGTATAAAATGTAAAGAAGGTATAGAAAACTGTATCAGGGCATCAACAAGTTAGAAAAACTTGAAAAGGACAGCGATAAACTTTTTGAGTACTTAATTATAATTACTAAGTGTCATTTATTTTAATCACGATTTTAGTAAAAGTCTAGTTAGTAGTTGAGCTATTTGAAAGCACGAGAAATAAATGAAAAAGAATGTAACCTTTGTTCTTGATATGATCGTGAAAGTAAAGAGGAAAGTGTAAACCAAGTCGAAAACCTGATTTTGGGTTATTTTCCCAAGCGAATTAATAACTTACTTAACACAGGAAATTAATTTCTTGGTTACGATTATTTTTTCATCAACGGGCTCTTATAGTTATATCTGTCGCTCTGGGAAATCCAGCCGTACACCATACTGTTGCGTAAATTAAATAATTTCATAAGGTGTAGGTGCCAATTGAAAGAATGAATTGTACATAGTACCAGAGATTAAAACGCCTTCCCTTTAACGTTGACATAAATTATTAATTGTATGTGTGATACTATTACAGGTTAAGACAGTGGAAATTTATGAATTTTTAATAAATAAGTGTTGCAAAGCGTGCGTTAGTGTTGGCACTCCGCGGAGTCAGACTTGCTTGCCACATTTTATTTTGTTGGCTTTTCGCTGTTGAAACCAGGCTACAGGAAAGAAGTTGAACGTACAAGGTCAACTACTGTGTTAATCATTACTTCAAACTGGTGTGCCTTAATGCCCAAAAAATTTAAATACCAGGGAGATCGTTCTATTGATTTTACAAATGAAAATTCCCTTCTTTCTGCGAATGTTAGTCATATGCGTGTCTGCTGTGAATACGGTTTATTGATTCGGGGAGCAGAGTAACATTGTTTGTTTGGCTTGGAAGTTGATTAAAACTAAGGACCGCAAAAGATGTAACCCTTTGTGATTGTGCTAACATGTTTGTCCAAACAGGCATTACATATAACAAAACTTCCAACTTCACCTTCATACAAAGCACTGATGAAATTTTAAAATAAAATTGCTCTAATATGGGTATGGAAACGGTCAGTGACCCAACAGTAAAACCATTGATTATCGAAATTATTACATTGTGTGTAAACAATTGGACGAACAAACCTATTTTTATTATATTTGCAATGACACGCGGTCTGCTATTGGATTCAATGCGATTTCTATTATACAGCTGACCTTGGGCTTATTTTTGTGTAAAGCCTGTCTTTATGCGCTTTCCTGCACGGTTTACTTTGGCGTTTTTCTCAGGTTTTCATGCACTTTTGTACTTGGTATTCTTAAAATGTAATAGACTTCACAGAGAGCAGAGTTTAGGTTCACTCGCAAAAATCCCATCACAGTGTGGAAAGGGAAAACAAGATGTTATACATGGTGCGATCTTCGAGGTGATATCCGTATGCTTGAAACTGGCAATTGCGGTTTGTTTTGCACGAAATTATGAATTTGATCTTGGAAAAAGTGGAACAAAAGGTGGTCGCCGAGGCACACAGGTCTAGTATAAATTTAGAAGGAGACCTTCAATTTGTTTTCTAAAAGTTAGTTGCGGTTTGAGAAAGTGTTTGGTGGTACCGTTCTAAATTGTACAAGCAGGGACCAATGTCTGGGGAACTGGGATTTGCTCTATTTCTTCTGTGTATTAAAGTGAGTGTTAGTTGTGGTGTGCGAACACATATTAGAGTGCTAGTCATTTAAGTTTTACATGCAGTATGAGATAACCAAGTAGGATCATAACATTAAAATTAGCGAAAAGAACGTGAGTATAACGCCAAACTTGTAAAATAGTTACCTAACTACATTGAAAGTTATTTGTTCTAAATTCATGACCAGCACACCTAATTCCTTTCCGGAAAACCATATTTAAAACAAAATGTACGCCCCTTGTAATCAAGGTCTACTTAATAAAATATGAACATGCTCCCTGAATTTTTATTGTTAACTTAAAATTGCTTTCATTAAATTACATACATTTAATACTGTTTATATGTACTATATCAAATGTTGGCCTCGTACCTTGGGCTGCTTGGACAAGTTATATAATTATTCTTTCATTATTCAGTAGAATTAGTTATCAAGAAGGGTTAACCTGGGTGGGACCTGAAATAAGAACCAATTTGACAACCGCACAGGTAACTTTGACAGGAGATGTAACCGAACGGTACATTCACTGCAAAATCTACTCCTATTGGTAAGTAAACGGTATCAGTTGATATTAGTATAGCTATTACCGTGATAAAACAGTTATTTTTATTACGTTCGAAGTGGAATCAAAACGGCCGCTGGATTATTTCTCTTTTTTGCAGCCGAGCTGTTTCTCACTTATTCACGAAAGAAACAAAGAAATAGCGTAACGCTCGTGATGCAAGTGAAATAGGTATTCGGTTGGCAATTAATTTCATTTTAAAAAGGACAAGAAAATGTCGGTCTCACCGTGTGAAGGTGGTAACTTCACATGGCAGAAGGATCGCTCATCTGCCGTTGGGTTTGGATGAGTAGTTATTTTACCTCTGCATCGGATCAAAGGTGTTTTGATCTGACTATGGAACTCCTTCAAATTACGTTTATCTAATCGACTGTTAATAATGGAGTTTCAAAAATTATGGCAATTATTGTGGGTCCATACTTTCTCTGCACCGTGTCAGAGTCTGAAGATCGATCGTTTTCATGTTTGTAGTCAAGTGTAACAGTATATCTAACATGGTTTTTATTTTATGTACTTGGCAAATTGAAAAATGAATTTTGCTCAAAACTTTTATTGAAAATCTTGCTTGAGTCCTCAAAGAGTGGTATAAGGTGGTATCCTGTAGTGAAAGCATTGGTGATTTTACTAAGAATAGTTAAACCTAAAATATCAGTCAAAATCTCAACACTTTAATGAAAGCTTTAGGGCAGCAACATCTGCTAGACTATATGTATTTAAGTACGAAGAATTGAAATGCTTTTTAACTTTCCAATGATGATGAGAAATATTCACTCTTACGGTACAGTTTATCTCACCTTTCGCACCTGTCTAAGTCTATATCTAAAAGCTTAATTGGTCACCAAACGTCTGATTCCTCTCAAAAAAAAATCAATATTAAATAGCACAAGATTTTATAAATTAAAAATAGTGAAATAGATAAAGTATAAAATATAAACCAAAAACTTTCCTTTATTTTCTACGTGAACTTACTAAAACTATCGATTTGGCTTTGATCCTTTGAAATTTTCCACGCGATCAAAACTGGCCACCTTTAAAAGGCGAAATTCCGACTGAGACTTTTTGCTTTACCTGGTGGAGCGTGGACGGTTTCTATGGAGAAGCTTTTGGGGACTACAAAACAGAACAAAACTACTTAGGAACCTACCACGGTCTCCCCACTCAGAAAAGGGCCAATTTTATGTTGGATTCTCTAAAGCATCTAACTTGTCCCTCACGGATTAGAAAACCAGAAAACAGTGAACTGGACATGACTGTATTGTTCCTATTTGCACGACGTAAGGTAGTTCTTCTCAGAGATGTTTCACACTTGGTTGTCATTATCATGTAATTACTAGGCCAATGTTTTGCCGTTGAATTGAACTGGTTTTTGTTCGTTTTCCGCCTGTCGATGTGGAACGGTACTGGTCGTTATAAACTTGGAGTTGGCAACTGTCACGTTCCTTAAAAAAAAAATTTGGCGTAGTTCGCCACGCTCGAACTATGTTTTCTCGATTGTTTGAACAAGCGGTTACCTCTGCAGTGGTTGGTAGACTTTTGTTGCACCTGTCGTACTGTTTTTGATATCAGTAAAGTAAGAGTTTGGGTTGGAAGCTTGATTTAAAGTTTTAGGTCAACTTCTTTCGTGGTAGACAAAGTGAAGGGTTGAAAACGAGTATAACGTAACCAAGACGCGAACCAGGTCGCTTCATTACAGGAACACTTCTAGCAAAACGGTCGCAATCGTAATCTTAATTAAGTTATAGAATAAAATTTAAAACTTTGTGGGAAATCTTTTATTAAATTGGTAACAGATTATACATTTAATTTATAGGAGATTCTAACCTTTGCGTTGCATCACCAAGCACACGCTAGGTACTAAGTTCTCTTCCTCGATCATTAAGAATTTCTTTTACGAGTCATAAAACTTCCACAAATCTAATTAATTCTTTGTACTTATATATTTATATATTTATTAATCGTCAGAAATCAAAGTCACGAAAAGAAAGGAAATTCATCGAATAGTCATTACGATGTGATCCAAAACTTTCATTTCTCTGGTATTTGGCATTCATCATTTTATGCAAGATTTCTGCTGGGTGTTTGATCAAGGCACCGATCCGTGAATGCATAGGAGAAGTAAAGCTTCTTTTTCTAATAATCCGTACCTAGGATCGCGTGGCTTTGTCCTATTACTTCTTTTCTTGAGAACACGCGTATCATTCGTCATTGGAAATAAGATTTCCACGCGGCTAATTATCACTGTAATTGTTCTTATCCATCACGAGATTTCGTAAGCCCCCCCCACAAGTCTCCCCATTGTTTCAAGCCGGTTTGAGATTTTTCAGTTTTGTTGATATTTCACAAAAACTGGGATCTTCGAGTTATGATCAAAAAGGTCAGCTCTGAGGTTGGAGGTCATTGTTTTCTCCACCGATCGGATTCTGTCTTGGTACCTGAACCTTTTCCACGACCTTTCGTTCCCGCTTCCCAGGTCTCCGTAACCTATCATTGTTAGATACTTAAAGTTTGATACTTGGAAAATATTGCTGATTATTGTGTTCAAACAAATGGAAAAATTGATTTGCCACAACCAAGTTTTTTCTTTTAAATTTGTTCGTGTGAAGGGCACGCCCTGATGGTAACTTCATATTGTCCTTTTTGTTTATCGACTTCAATTACATTGTTCTTGACAATGCGCAATGCGTCTTGTTATCCCCATTCTTTTTAGGTTTTTGTTCTTTTGGGAATTTTTATACCTGATTTAAGCTACTTTTGCGAAAGACATGCTGAAACAAGATAGCTCCATCAGTATACTAAGATAAACTTCATGAAAGACTAACGTTTAATTAAAATACATTGTTGAGTTTTAATTTAATGTGATTTATTCTTTATTTACATCAAATTTCAAAAGATTTTTGTTCGCACATAAATTAGCTCTTACTCGAGGTTGAATATTATTTTTCGATGAAATGAAGAATTCTTGGTGATCCTAAAGTATAATGTTCGTGCCAGTATAGAGTCTAGGTATTAATGTTATATCTTTTTGGACTAAGTTTTGTGACCGTTTTATTGCTGGAGTTATTTAAAGGAATACAAAATGTGATTTAACCGCCTGAACAACGTGTGTTCGCTTCTTTGGATTTATTGTTGTCATATTTTGTAGCTTGTTGCTAGAGAGAATAATCATTCGTAGATTCGCAGTTGTCCTCAATATAAAATACAACGTTTTATAGTTTTGGTATGAGTAATAATGTCTGTAGTGGTAATTAGGCTTGAATGTATCATACCTGGAAAATGAATCTATGTTCAAAATGATGTTGTACGTATTTTTTTTCAGGTTTTGAGTTGCCTCGTTTTTTTTTCGAAACCTATTGAGTAACAAGCTTATATACAAAGAACCAATAACATATTATCGGGCAGGTACACTTCACATGAACTATTTTTCTAAATAATTTAATTTAAATTTGTAATTCACAATATTGGGGTGTCAGCACAAAGATCAATTTAATTAACATAGAAATCTCACGTAATACAAAACTAAAGTTCAGTTTCAGGTATCGTAGTAGTACAATTTTTCTCGTTTTTTAACCTCTGTCACGTTCGTGAACGAAGGTGAAGTAATAAGAAATTGTGCACAATAAATTTTGTATTCCCCAACAAAAAAGTTTGTTATGTGCAATAAAACCCGACATCAACTTGTGTTCGTTTTTTGCTTCGGTTGTTTCCAACCAACTTCCTTTCGTTAATTCATAGAGTTTTTTAAATTAATTTGTAACATTTTGAATTTTTTTATTAAGTAAGCTTTACTTTCTTTTGCACTGAATTCTCTAATTAAATGAACATTAGTATTTGTATTGTCATTTGTTTGAAATTATTTTTCGTAGCACTCACATTACATCAGTAAAGTGATTTTGTAATTATTTGTGGACCCATATGGAAGTAAAAATGAAAGAAAATGGTTTCATTAATTACTTCTGACTGTGATGTAATGATAACATGTATGTATTCAATTGAAAGGGAGAACTGCCTGCTATTGCATGCCATTTAAGAAGTCGGAATAATTACAGAAGTAACGTGAATCCTCTTTAAGAATTCGATCTTGAGGTTTTAGCACCCCTAGAATGTTGCAGGTATTTTTGTTACATTGTTCCTTTATGCAGCCGTGAATCAAACAATACAGTACCAAAGGTGAGGGATATCTTCACGTTCAAAGACTGGTACCTTGTTGCCTTAGGTTCAGGTTTGTTAGGTAAACCTTTTACATTAGAATAAACGGTTCCGGTTCACCACTTTGGACGGTACTTCCAGCTAACATGCACGCGTCGTCTCCACACACTCACGAGTGAGGCAAATGGCGACTCGTAGGAGGGCTGTATCTGCAAACCTGGGCGCATAAGCCAAGCATGAAGCACCTGGTCGTGGCAGTTGGGTTGTTGACCCGCAGGTGATTTTGAACTCTCCACACGAGTCGGAGTCCGCGGGTACTCGCACACGCACCTGAGTTAACTCGGTGCCCGGGTCGGTTAAGGTTCTCTTTCATTTATTTTCGGAAAAGTTTTCTTGTTTGATTTCCGTTAAAGAATTCCTCAACACGTGAAGAAATGGATTAAAACACGTACACCATCAAATTTCGGATCCTCCTTGGTTATTTCATTCTGGTAATTGTTTGTGACCGACATTTTGCCAGATTTGGTCTACTTTGAGAGCAAATGATAATTTTCACTTTTGATTGATCTTATCAATATTAATTGAATTTCAGATGCCCAATTGTCTAGTTTAGTTTCGATTGATTCGAGTGTTTCTGGTGATAACAGTTCATTCTGGTAGTATTTTTAATTAAGTTGAATTTTATTTGAATTTTGACACTCTGTTTTTAGCGTTTTATAGAATAACAAATAACTTTTTGTTTATTAATTATATATTTTGAATTTTTATCCTGTGACACTGTTTTGGTTTCTATTGGTAATGGCAGAAATGTTATCAAGTTTCGTTGTGGTTGGTTCATTTTATTTATTTTGTAGTTCAACTTAATTTCACGGTTTTTAAACAAATCAATTAATCAATAAAAGTCATTCAATCGTTCAAAAACAATGTTTTATGTAAACGGAATTTCATGTCAAACTCTTAACTGAATTGTAGTTGGGTTTAATTTATACAGGTTAAGCATATTTTAATTCATGATTCCATTTTCTTTACTATTTCCTTTATTACAATATTTATTTCATGGATTTGTAATCATATTCTGTTAATATAAGCCTATTTTAATTATTTCCATTGCTATTAGTACTGCTGTATTTAGGTGACATAGCATTGCAGATTAACATGGCCAGCATATTTCAATTAAATTTATTTTCTTAAAGTCACAGGTGCAAACTACATTTTCTATATTTTAAGGTTCCTATTGTAAGTCACATGTGCTGGATTTATAAATGAAAAATTTTGAATGATTTTGATTTGTTTTTAACAGTTAAAGCAGTCAAATTGTTCTCTACAGAATGATAAAAAAATTAATTGTGATGAATAATTAAAGGAATGATACATTTCCTTATTTCTCTCACAATTTCAACTAGAATTGAATGAAGCAAAATTAGAACTTGGGACAAGTAGAAAATGACATTTTTACAACCAAGTTGATTGTTCTTCTGTAATTTAGTGAGAGGATTACCTATTTTTCCATCTATTCACTTATTCTCTCTTTTATTGTCAGGTGATCACAAAATGAACACAGATCCAGGAATCCTGTGCTTCCAACACTGTGATAAGAAAGTTTTTTGTTTTGAACTGCCAGAAATCTGTCCAGTTTGCAGTAAGGATCTTTCGACAGCACAATTCAAGCTTCTGCCAACTAGAATACCATATCCATTTGTAAGAGCTGCTCAACATCCTTGCTCTATACTCATCAAACCCACATCAGGAGATTTTTTAAAGTGAGTACTTTAATATTCACAAACTACTTATGTTAAAAATTGATAAACCTTTACAATCATCATAATTGACATTTTAATTTCATGTATTATTTTCTAATATTAGCAACATTCTTATTCTTACCAAATAAGTGAAAGCATTAGCAGTGTACGCTCTTGGTAGTGTAATATTTAAGGAATGAGATTTTTAAAATTTAGAGTTAAATTACCCCAAAAAATTTTAAGAATACCTATTAAGTATATTTAAAAAACTGTATTCTTAATGATTAAATAAGTGAGAATCTATGAAAACAATTTTACCTTAAGAAAGAGGAATATTTAACAAACTAATGTAGCAGTTCAAATTTTTATTTTGTTTAAATTTTATGAAGAATGAGATTGGTGAATTTGTTGTTATCAGGTGTGCAGGGACCATTGTTATTTCCAACAGTAACAAGCCTCTAGAGTGGCTTCTTCTTTCTGTTTTAAGCTGAATTAAATTTTCTATGTAAAGTTTTTCCAATTTTTAAGGGGTATTTACCAAAACCAAAGAGGCACTCTTAAGATGAACAAATTTACCATTCACCTAAAGAAACTCACTTGGCAAAAACTTGTTGAATTTGATATGTATTATTTAATTATGTTACGTGGTGACTGATTGACAATGTTTCATTTGTGGAAACTAATAAAAAGTTTCGTCTTCTTATTGAGCACTTAGTAAATTAAATGATAACTGGGACAAAGAATAACAGCGAGATGGACACAAATCTTTCATTCAGGTCTTGAGGAAACGAATTTTTCATTCACCAAATGGAAATTGAGTACTTAGAGATAGTTGACTTGAATTGTTTTACATGAGAATCGACTTTGATTGCTTTTCTCTCAGGCACAGGAATTCAACTCTGAGCAGAAAGAAAAATTATATGGCGGATATGTTGTAAAAATTCCCAGACTTCTGGCTTTGTTTTAATAAGTTTATCGTTGCTGTTGTTTCAGTGATTATTTTAATTCGGTAGACTTGCACATTGGAGTAACAGATTCAACTGGTGCGGTAGTCGAGTACGACAAAAACGGTTTGCAGCGACAGAAGAACAATCAATGGAACCAGTGCCTTGTTTTGGACGGTATGGACGAGTCGTGGGCGGACCAATGGGACGAAGCACTCAAAACGGTCATCAAGGAAGGTCACTGGACCCCACAAATGTAATTAGCATTTTAATTATTTGTTTCCCACGGACATGCTGTCCCTGACTCTGCTGAACTGGAGGAAACCGTTGGGATTTATGGAGTTGCTGGGGCACATGTACTGGTTACCGGATGGAAGGAGAGATGGAAATTTAAAATTGCTAATATGTTTAATAATTTATCTTGTGCGTTATTAATGGATTATTAGGAACAGACTAGAAGAGTAACCACAATGTTCATTAAATGAAAGGAAACCGAAGTTAATATCAGCAAAGTACTAGTTTTATGGAGCATGAAACCTGTTTTTGTTAAGATTGCGCAAAACACGATCGCACGAAACGACTTTTATGGTCGATTTAGTCGGAAAGTCAGGTGCAAGGCAGAAGGCTGAAACCTTTTTTTTTGGATTACGAAACAGGTTTTTGACAGAATTGAAATTACGATTGTGGGATGGTTGAGTTTTAAAGTTGCCCTGCCTTGTGGACCACCACAGATTATTCGTGTGGTATATCCTCCATAAGATGTTGAGGTGTCAGACCTTTAGGATTGTGACACCGGTTACTGCTCAACTCAAAAAGTTGAATGTGGTAATTCAAAAACCTTTCGAATTATTAGAATTTGCTGAAAACTAACATGTAATGTTAGCGATCAGTATCAGCATGCCATACTTGTAACAATTGGTTACACATATCTGCCATTTCGTTTAACATTTTAAGTCTTAACATCTTTCATGTAATAATATCATGCACCAGTGTCATTTGTGAGGTTCAATAATGAATAGCTCATTTTTAGAATGTGACTCTCCAAATTGTGTATAATTTGTGAACAACCAGAGTACAACTGACTTCTTATCAGTGGCATTTCCTGTCTGATTTCAGGTACAATGAAAATAGTCATAATTGTTACACATTCGTCCTAGCTTTTCTACAGAAATTGGAGCACGATCTCCTAAGTAACGCCGCCAATTCCAGTATTTATTTTTGCGAGAAATTCATTCTGCCGCGGACTACGGCTGCGGGAAAATACATATCCCTCTATCGGAAGCTGCGAGCTGTTGATTGCTACATTCATGCTGGACCCGACGTTAACCTGCGTCCCTACCAGGAACCAGTTCCTTCTAGATAAATAAGAATTTAGGAAATCAATTTTGTTTTTAATTTTATATATACATATGTACGTAGGTAATTATAAATAAAGAAAATTGCATTGTAACCGTATTTTAACCGTTAAACGGCCTTAGCCTTCTTTTTGACCATCGTTAACGACGAATTCAGGTACACGAAGAGGATTCCTGCAGCTACTCTGGCTTGAGTGTCCTGCTGATTCATCTCGTGGGCCCACTCGATTCGGCCCCAACGTTTTCCCTACGAAAATAAATATAAAGTACTGTTACTTTTCAAACAAAACCTTTTGAACAGATTTTTGAAGAAGTAGAATTTGTTGCAACCACTGCCCAAAAGAAGGTTATTTTCTTTCAAGTGATGGTATGATTAATTCTTTCAAACTCGGGAGACTTCTTAAATAGAGGAAGCCTTGTTTTCTCTGAATGGTAGAACTTAGTGTGCAACTGTTTTCTAGCCTCACCAGGTGGTGAAAGCACACAAAAGGCACTTAACTATAAAAACCATAGGTAATTAAGTTAATGTCATGCAGACATCAATGAAAGAAGAGCTTCTGGGCTATTATTTTTTAGTAAATTTTCCTGTTACATGTCTTGAATCCTGATATTATTCCACCGACAATATCAGAAAAGCATTGATTGGGCTACAACGACTATCTAACATTTTACAGTTAAATATTTAATTATTGACTAAAGTTGTTTGAAAATTTTAAAAAAACTTAATTGACTGATGATATGAGATTGACCCTGAGTAAAATCTGCTCAAGGTAGGGCAGAACATAGGAGATGAATATAACAAATATTATTTTAACACTTATGGTTGGAAAATATGTTTCTTGTAAGTTTATACTTTTCTCAGTTTTCAGATCTTGTTCGTGTGCAAGTAAGTAAAATCTGGCTAACTTATAACTTGAACAACTTGCTTTCAACACTGCAATGTATCTTTTTACTATTATGTGTGATGAGATTAGGAACTCAGTAAGTGAACCAACAATGTTGAGAGCAAAAATATTATTTAATAATAATACCCAAGGAACTTTTCATTATTATGAATTTTATGGGACACTTCTAATAATTAGAAGTTAAACTATAACATTGTGAGAAACAAATATTACAGTAAGGCCATTAAAACAAAAATTTTTGTCCAGTGTCAATTAATATGAAGTATTTCAAGGTCTGTTTTACATTACTGTCTTAAAACAACCCAACTATGTTCTTGTTTTGTGTTGTTCAACATTAGTTGCTTTAAAGAATGAAACCAACCTGATATTCTTCCTCTAGTCTTGACAGCAAAACTGCTTTTTCTACTGATATATGCCTTTCAGCACAGGTTAGCCCTAGTATAACTGATTTAAGGGCTTCAATGGCAAACAAAAAGCCTACAAATTGATAAAAAGTTAAATAAAAATCATGAAAGTAAACAAATCACTCAAACCCAATGATTTTACATTGTAAGAATTTACCATGAATGGCCCAAATATTGTAGGACATCAAATGCTTCATTAATATTTCCTTAGCTTCTGAACTGATTTTGGGTCCATCAAAATTGTTTGATGATTCAATTTCTACATTAAACTTTTGGCAGAACCAATCTAAAATGGGTTTCCACTCTCTTAATTGAACATCATACAAATCATCTTCTTCCTGTATTTGAAATGGTGATTTAGTGTTAATGAAAGTTGATCTGCCATTTTAGGTAACTCTTACAAGGTTCTACTCACGCCAGAAATATACAAAATTGTGTCAGTTTCTAAATACTTCATTATTTTGTTAACAATGTCATCTTTGGTTAATTTATTAGGATTATCTAAAACTGTGCTGCAGAGTCCTGTCTGAAATAAACAAAGTTAAAGAAACCATCATTAAAACAATGAATAATAGGTTACCTGCTGAAATTTTGAAAAACTCTGCATACCAGATGCATGGTGCTTGGAACTATATTGGTAACTTGTTTGTCCCATTCAGCTGCAACTGCCAGTGCAAGAGGTTCACTTTCTACATAGAATAAATTTCCTTTGGGAGTTTTGAGTTTTCTCTGATCAAGTGTTACTTCAAATCTTCCTTCACTGTGTAATATACCAGTATTTTTGTAAAATCTTTTGCTGGCAGCTGCAAATGAAAAATTATATTTAATGCCGATTTGCCGATACTGTGAATTCCCATGTGCTGCAGCTTATCGAAGTAGTAATTTTTACAATGTCTTAAAACTATATTATTTCATATTGAAATATGAAATATTTCAGAGCCGTCTATTTACAGATGCGGCCTGAGTTATAAAAAAATATAATGGACGGCAAGGTGGGGTCCTTAATTGACTCGTGTTGCATAACACAAACATTCAAATTTTATGGCTGATGGACATGAAGACCATGAGTTTTAGGTCCCAAGGTTGACGTTCAGCAGGTTAAACTCAGGTTTTATTTTTACCATAACGTCTGACAGAGTATTGCAGATTTGGTTTCTGACCGTACTTCAGACAAGTCTGAACGATCGATTGAAAATTCCCCAAAACGTTTTTAAGCATTATTTCAAATCTACTAAACAATTAAGAGCCGCGTAACACTGGAAAAACGGTCTACAAGTTGTCCATGTTTGTTTACTGGCATTCGCGGAGTTGCCGGTTCGATTCGACTGGGAACTTCCGGTGCTTCACAGTAACGGAAAATTCGTCAAAACCACGGAACGTTCGAGGGTGAGAATCCATTTCATAAATTATTTTATATTTTCACTGAATTGACTGACAACTGATTCGTTTCTGTTTCCTCGGGTATGGAATACTCGAGGAAGAAACAAGACGCCTCAGGGTCACGGCATACAATGACCGGGGATCACGTGTCTCAAGACCGTGTACGACCTTGACAAAGAAAATGAAAATCGTTTTTACTAGCATTCAGAGATGACATTATATTATTGTGAGAAAGGTACGGTGAAAACATACACGCGTGGTTCGCAATTCAACAGTTGTCTGTACGTAAAACGTTTCAAGCATCGCGGCTAAGTTCTTTATTCTTCAGAATAATCTTTAACTGATTTCGTTGCAGGCAAACATTGCTATTTTGGGTGAACGATTTTTAGATTAATCGGGGCAAATGACAGTTGTTTGACTCGTCTTCTTCGGTGGATAAAAATGGCGAACTGTGAAACGGGTGACGAGGGCTCGACTCCGGTTGAAATGACGACGCCAAATCTAATGGAAAGAATGCAAGCTTTGTACGAGTCAAACAAATGGCACGACCGCGTCTTCAAGCTGTGGAAATCGGACGGCGACGGAGAGGAGTTGATATTCGCCCACAACATCGTTCTGGCGTCAAGCAGTCCCGTATTTGAGGCTCTCTGCTTTGGGCCTATGGCCGAGAAAAGCACAATCGAAGTACCGGACATCGATCCAGCTGCATTTCGAACCATGCTGAAATTCATTTACACCGACCTTATAGAGTTCAACTCGGTCGAACTCGCCTGTAACGTTCTATACGCTTCAAAGAAGTATCTTATATACACCCTCGTCGAGGTAGCGATCTCATACATAACCCATCACATAAATGAAAGTAATTGTTTGCAGATCTACGAGTTCTCAAGTTTCATACAGGAGGAGAGGCTGATCAAGGCATCCTGGAGTTATTTATGCTCTCACTTGGATTATCTGCTGCCATATTTCTCTCAAGAAACTCTCTCAACAGATCTAGTAAAAAATTTAGTCAATGAAGATGCTCTCAATGGGGGTGAAATTATCATATTTAAAATTTGTCTCATGTGGGCTGAATCTGAGTGCAAGAACAATAACATAGTGAAAAACAGCAAGAACCTAAGGAAATTACTGGTGCAGGCAGACATTTTAAGCAAGATCAGATGGCTGACAATGTCACTGGACGAATTTGAAGAGTGTCCAGTCAAAAGTGGAATATTAACCAAGGAAGAAATTGCTTACATTTCTGATAAGATCCTACAAAACTGTAACAGAGATAAGTTGGATTACCTCAACAGATCTAGCACTGATGAAATGAAAACTGAACCACTGGACAGAAGAGTTTATCCTGAAAGTATAAATAATACATTGGTGGCAAGGAAGAAAATTCAATTAAAGAAGTTTTATTGCCATAGATTCATTGAAAGAGAAGTGAGACCAAATTTAGTGTTAAGCAATCAGTTGGAAATCAGCACTTTTGTCACAGTCAATAGATCAGTCAGACTGACTGCTGTGCTGATGAATGCAAAGATCTTGCCTGTTCCTCATCTACATAATGGGTATATGCATGTCAGTGACATAGAGAGGGACTATTATGAGAAACTCCTAATTGATATCTGTGATACTTCAAATAAAACTCTTTTTAGTAAATTATTTTTTGAGAAAGTTGGGTATGGAACAGTATTTAAAATACCACTAGACACTCCAGTGCTGCTTGAAAAATCACAAGAGTACAAAATTCAAATCAGTTTGGTCAATTTCTCTGAGAATTACCTTTTCGGGGTTAGAAACCCAATATCAAAATTTCCATCTGGATTTTGTGTTACATTCAGAGAACTGGCCAACATTGGAGACAATGGGAAACTTGTGGAAGCACATGATTTAAGCCTTATTGCTGGTCTGGAACTGTGCTTGTGACACAACTGACATGACAATACTGATATTATTAAATTATATCACATGAATATTTATTGTCTAACTGGAAACCAACTTCATCTTATAGCAAAGCATTTTCTCTGTGCCTTGCTCTTTCAAGTTGTCTACGGAAATTGATTTATTTCTGATAAGCACAGATATTTTAATTATTGCCTTGCTTGCTGTTTTTTCATGGCAATGTAAATCAATATTAGTTCTTCAAGGCTTATTTATTTTCTCTTGCTAAATTTAATGGATACAAACTCTGTCAAGTCATGTTTTGCTTAAGGCAAAAAAAAGCACTCAGAATTCAATTCTGGTAATTGATGTGCAATTTTAAATTGATATTTTAATTTTTGTATAACTTTACAGTCAAATTATGAACGCAATTGCATACATTTATTTTTATTTGTGACAGTCGAATTTGATTAATTAATTTCGATCTTGCTTTCTGTTTCTATTGAATCTGGTGACGACTTGTATGCTTTAGCAAACATTATATCTCATTGTTGTTAATAGTTTTTGTGATAAGGAGAAATTGAAAATGTAATTAAGTTTTAAATTCGGTGACAGGTCACTGATTTGTGCTTTCTTGGGCAGCTTATGAATCTGCTGGCAAGGTATTCCTTGCAACTGACAAGTATTTGCCATCAATTGAACAATTAATACTCTATAATTTTCACTTACAAAGGCTTGCCATAGTATTTTTTGTTTCTTTTTTGTTTTTTTCGTCCTGTTGATTGACCCTGGGGGGTTATGTTTGTTTTTATATTGATTTTAATTTTTTGAAAATAGTCAATTGACGAAACTGTTTTCAACTGAAACATAACATACAAAATGAATGACAACAGATCATTTTCTATTAAACTTCGTATAAGTGTTTGTTTGAAATGACATCTATCGCTTTTGCAAAGGACTTTGTCTTGTTGATGGAACTGCATCGAAGGTCACATTTTCCTTGGAACTCTTGAGCAAAGCAAAAAACACCGTTGGAGATTGTAATTGGCTTTCGTACTTAAGTTGCGGTAAGCAACTAATTCCATGCAACAAGGTCGTTTATTTGCGCTCTAAGGATGGTACCGTCCTTGAGTAAGTACATGCCACAACGTGGAGAAGCGTCTCCACAGTCCACTGCTACCCACAGGATTGGAGTACCACTCTGGATTTCAAAATATGTTAGTTCAAGGTTAGCAGTGTAACATTCGCCCTATCTGGGACAGTCTGAAGTTTAACCTTTAACCTCATGTAAACCATCTAAAGTCGAAGAATATTAAACCATTGAGTGACTATTCAATTAACTTTATCAAAAAATCAATTTCATTGAATTATTAAATTTCGTACATAACACATATACGTACATAATACATATAAAAAAATTTTTTAAAATAAGTTTGCATTGTGTCAAAGGCTATTATTTCCTAATATCCTAATATCCTTAAATATGGATTTGTGTAAAATGTGATTACCATATTGTGTTCTCGAGAACGGATTGGTGATTTGCGAAGGCCAATATAAGATGTTGGGACAAATTATGGAATTTGTCTTCATTTACGCCGCTACCCAACTTTTTAATGCCGGCGCGATTCGGTACGTTAAAGTCCGTCATCCAGCCTAAAAAAATTTTCTCAGGCTATTAGGGGTTAATAATATACACACGTTTAGTGAGGGTTGGTAGAAGTTCTACATATAGGTAGCGTCACTGAAGTTTATTTCCTAATCTCCTTTTTTGTTGATGTAAAAGGCAGTGCTCCACTGTAAGCCGTACAAGCCCACCATGTCAAGTGTAATTTTTTGCTGTTTCTAAGAGTGTGACATCATAGGTTTCTTTTGCGTGTTCGCCAGCACCAGTCCAAATATGCTAGAAAACATTGCAACAAATCAATTTAATTGGGTGTCTCTTGTGTCGCAAATCATTTCTACCCAATGACATTTGGCCGGAAACGGTGGCGAAACTTAACTTGTGAGGGATGTCCAAAATAATGGACGACTTCGTTTTAATTGTTTGTAAATTAGTAAATATTTGTATTCAAATCGAGCCAAGGGCGTTTCGGGTTGACCAAATTTGCAAACGTTTTGTATTGTAACTTTGCTTGGCATGAAGGTCTTTTCCCTAAAATTATAGATCTCTTGCACAGCCGTGGAAGGCGACACTTGGAAGGCACACAGCAAATACAGCAGGTCTGCTACCCGCCCTGTTTTTCGTGGCGAGAAGACCAAAAGTTTGTGTGGGACGTGCTGCCATCTTCTCTTTCAATGATTTATACTTGCTCATATATGTTAAAACCACTCCTTGAAATAGTTTAGCTAGAATTTAAGTGTTTGTGTTTCGTTTTTTGCTTAGTAATGACCACACAGTAAACATTTTATGTTTATTTGTCCCTTCGCCTACATCGATCTACTCGTCAGCGAACAGAGTTGTCTTATCCGGGCCCATTGCACCGTCCTATTCTTTTCTCCAAATTTATAATTCATAGTTAATGCAGCAATGCAGCATCTGAAACCTAAAAACTTCTAACCCTTTTTAAGGAAATACCAAGCCTTATTCGGCTTTGTGACATTTCTGCCAGCCAAATTCCAACATGTAGGTCGTCACGGTGTCAACTCTGGTTCACTTTGGAGGCACCGTACAAATTCTAAAGGAAAGTAAAAACGAAAACGCCTGATGAATAATAAGACTCAGCTGTTGTTCTAAGTTTTTTATTGTTTGTCTGTTGTTTGAATTTGTGTTGTTCTACCTAAATGTGGTATATTAATTACTCGGCAAAATTTGTCTCAGATTCTGTACGTTATGCGGCGGTCGTGAAGCGGACCGAAACGAGGTTGTGAATGCTTCTTTTTCCTCTTAACGTGCTTCCTTCGTTGATACAAACCGCAGTACTCGGGCCAAATGCTTGCCAATTTATTTATTGGCACCTCTCGCCAATACGTGGTACTCGCGACTACCACCATTTGCAACGGTAATTAAATCGCGACGATGGTACTTCTAAAAGTTGTTTAGAAAGTCGGCGAGCCCTTTAACATTTCTATGTTGACTTAACCACGTACCAAGGTACTCACTCATTCGTCCAGTCAGTCACCAAAGAAGACTGACACAAGAGGACCTGGGGAGTAACGGGAATCCCTTTCACCTGCCTATACGACCAAGGTACGAACGTAACGAAATAAGTCTGATGAGGTTATGGTTACCAGGTCGGTGTCCCCTTCGTCCGCACTAAAGTCAGCTTGTAGAAGTTTTATAACAAATTGTTACATTCTTTAACTAATACCTGACTTGTAAATTTCCCTTCATGTCCCCCTTTATATCTCGCAGAAGTCGTACCAAAAAATTTAAGGTTTACTCAGTTCCTTTTTAATGTAATAGTTGGGGGGAGTAGTTTTAAATAAAGTATGATTTGAATTTGTCTTAGCTTTCATTCTTTTCCAAATATGTCAAGGACCCCATTGTTGGTACGTCTCAAATTTATTCACGTGCTTTTAGAAAAATTAAACTCTTTTGCTTATCGACTACAAAGGCATTATGTCAAGGTTCAAGGATGTATACCTTATGCCATTGTACTTTTATCTTGGGTCACACGTTTTCTGTTAACCGCTTAAGGTTTTAAAGGGGTCATGTGCTTGACACAGGAGGCAGGTTCTTTCTTCTCGACTGGGATCAAAAGGGTCGAAACAGAATCGAGTTAACTTCTTGTAGACAACAAAATGAATAAAATAGATTTAATTAAATTAATAGATTACAATAGGGATAAGACTAATTATAAACTAAAGAAGGTATGAGGAAATGGTAATGCATGACATTGGAAACAGATGATGGGAATGAGGAGGTCTCAGGTCCAACTTAAAGACGGATGCCTGGGTTTCGGCTGCGGACAAAGTTCAAAAGTTCATCGCTGTCTTCGCAGACGAAAGGTTTCAGATGGTGACAGGCGACGTCATGCCATTTGATGCCATCGTTGTAGAAGTTGTTGAGGATGGACAAGCAGGATTCGTCATTTCCCTGAAAGAACAAAGAATCAAGTGTCGGTGTTCCTGAAGGTACCTGATAGCAACAATGACAACCGCGTCACACGAGTCACTTACTTGAGCTGCTTCTCTGTTGTCTGGTTGAGCCTGACCATAACCTCCGGTTGAACTCCAGTCTCCAGTGTTACGTTGGGTGGTTGGACCAATTTTGGCTCCAGAACCAGACCAGAACCAGCCGTTTATGTTTGGTGGCTGAAGGTCTGGACGGTCGCAGCCGTTAAAGTTGCATTTTCTTCCGGAAGTCCAGATGTATCGGACATTACCTGCAGAAATGAACAAGAAGAGATGTAAATAGGTTTCTTTAGCCAGGACACCCATACCTTAAAATAAAGGTTCAACCCACCTCTTGCGATTCTTTGTTTGATGAACTCGTTCTCTTGGGGTGTTTCTAGAGAGACAGCGTCCATACAGTGTCGCCTGCAAATGTTCCTTGCGTCAAGCCAGTCTACTTCTAGGTTTCGGGTTGGTCCATGCTCCCAACTGAAGAAGTAAGCGTGAGCCACTCCTCTGGCGTCTCTGTAGGTCGAATGTCTAACCCCTGAACAAAGAAAAATATTTAAATTCAATTATTTTGTTAAATAGTGCATTATCTCGTTCCTGAACTTCAACAAAAACTCCGACTCTAATTTTACTTATTTCTACGATCCGAAAACGACGAAGAAAAAGAAAGAGAAGGTTGCAGGCGGCGCGAGAAACCTGCAATTAAGAATTAAGCAACAGAAGAATCATTTTGCCTTGAAAGGTCGGCAATTTGGCCAAAACCTTAAAGAAGAAAATGATGGCGGGACATCGGATTTGGTGGGAAAAGGAATATTTATGGTCCGTGGAAATCTGTTTGAAATTTGAAAATTGCTTAGAGTTGTATAATTTACGTAATTAATAAATGGTAAAAATCCTCCAGTTGAGAGTATACAAACCGGAATATTTCAAATAACAGGAGTCAGGGGAAGAAAACGTTTGAGCAATCGTTGAAGACAATGACGTAAGGGTCAAGGAAGAAATGACAGAAAGATCCGTTGGGTTAACTTGAAGAGGTGAAGGGATCAAAAATGGCGGTAGATCCTAAGGTTTGGCTCGACTACAATGAAAAAGATAAATGTCAATGACAACGTGGAGAGGACGAAGTGATTTGTTTTTTGCTCACGTTTTGGGGTATTTACCTAGAAGTCGAAAATCTGTTATGCTTCATGGGTACTTGTGACAATCAGGCTTAAATTGGGAGCCTTGTACACATTTTTAGAAAGTGCAGCTGACAAGTCAAATCAGACTCCTCAGAGAGAACACGAAATTATAATTTTCCTAGAAACCACTACAGAAACAGCCTTTTGTGCACTTACGTGTGTTGTCACTAAATGACAATGTTTAATTATACCAGAAGATTTATTCCTTATTTTGTAACGTACATGATTTCTCTAAATTTCAAATTTATTAAAATTATGATATTTACAGACTTTCTCCAAAAGAAAAATTTGCGTCTTGAGAATTTGCCTTGTGGTGAGATTTCCTGAACTGTAACTTTATTATCATTGTAGTCGTGTATAATATTCTCTGCCTATTTTTTAAAATTATCATTCCTTTAATTTGATTGCAACATTATGTATGTTTTGTACGTCAGTGCAGACGTTGTCAAGTTATGCGTTATGGAAGTAACTATTTTAGTTTTCCTTGTTGAGAAAGAGGGTATGTATGGAATAACAACCGAATTAGACTTGCACATGCAGAGGAATTGGGCTTGTTATTCTGAGTCATTGTGCTCATCGGGATGCGCTAACTATATGCTTCACTACATAGGTCGTCAACTGACGGTCGATCCACCTAACAGGTTCAGGTATCAGGTAGGCTGTCCGATTCAAGTGGAAAATAAAACCGGCGGAGAGAATGCCGATCGTTCACGTTCTTTTCTTCTCTTTCTCTTTTTAAAAGCAAACACTTAAATAACGGGTAGTCCTACATTACACAAGTGAGTCAAGAGCATGGTCAAGTTCAAGCAATTTGGTAGATACCTAAGATTTTCAGGTTGGACCTGAACCTTAGGTCTTAGGCACCCCGAGCAATTTGATTTGCCTCTCCCCCCACACCCCCCAAAACCTGATAATATGTACAACCGGTTCCATCAGCCTTTGAAGTTTTGTTGTTTTTTCCGTCTTTGGTTGAAAGTTTAACTTCTTTCTTGCTTTGGAACAATAGTTTCTACTGTACTCAGTATTTTTTCGAATTGAAACCTGAAGCTCAGATGACTTCATATATAATTATTTAAATTTTTATTATTGATACAACACTGAAATTTTGCAATGTGTTCAGGGGCTTTCAGAACACAAATTCTACAGTTATAATATTAACCTACATCATAGTAGTTAAATATCCTGCAAGTAGGAAGCAAATGATTATTCTAATTCAATGTAGTACTCATAGATACATTGATATTTTAAAGATATGCAGTGTATTGAACTACTACAACTCTTGACTTTTAATTATTCAATTAAGAGGAGGGAGCCAACCATTCTACCGATGTGAACAAATTATAACGCAGCATTGATAGCGCATTAAACAATATAATACTGTCATTAAGAATAGTACTTACTATTTGCGCAGCTCCTGGGGTCTGGAAGGGCCAGTCTTCTTTGTGCAACAACCATAGTTGCCCCAAAAATGAGGAGCGCTAATCTTCGTAACATTTTGTTTCTGTAAAGAGATAAATAAAATCGTATGCTGAGATCTACTATAAGAACAAGAGAATGGAACGGTAAAAAATAACATAAAACAACATGAACGAAAAATTAGGATCACACGACAACGAAAAGGAATTTTAATAACAGAAAGTGTAGGATGCAGAGGAAGACAACTCCAGTGATCTGAGGTTTCACAACTTCCGGTTTATTGGTGGCAAATATTCAATTGATCGATTCATTCGATGGCATCAGATCATTCTCGATCTCTCCCATTGCTTGTTTGTCGTTTGCGGTTATTGTGGCTGTTATAATCCACATTGCACTGCCTCCGGATTATTTCACGAGGTCAATCGGGTAACTGGGGCAATCTGAGAAACGTTGATCTTGATCCTGAGAAGGGAGAGAGGGGCAGATCACGAATTGAAAGGAAAAATAAGGCCATACACCTCGATACTAAATCGAAAACGGTTATTTTCTGCGTTTTGTTTGCTGGAGTATTTTCGAATCAACATCAAAAACAATCAACATGCAAGTGACATTTAGGTTTAAGTCATATCTAGTGGGCGATAATTACCTAAAATCTAAGTCAGGTGACAGCAAAAAAAAATTAATTTTCTGTTGCGCCTGATTCGGTGAATGTCCTGAAGCAGTTACTATTGTAATATTACAAATATAATTATTTTATTTTTGTTTAAATTCATTTCAAATTAATTTATAAAATTGACAACATTTGAAATTCCTGAAAAGAAAACGAAGGCGATCAATCGATCATAGTCATATGCCGACACTACTACAGTTTTACTTTTAGTTCAGATCTATACGGATCAGATACAGAATAGTACGGATACAGTATCAGTTTAATTTCGGTATTGTTAAAGTACAGTGAAACACCTTGGGTAGCATACGTAAAAAACGTAATGTTCTACGTGCTGAGTAGGCAGCGCTCAACCGATTAAGTCTACTTTATAAGAATAATAATGTCTTTGACTGGTGGGGTCTATAAGTTGCATGGGTATTATACTACAAGAGTACCAACGGAGAACTTATTACGAAACGGAAGACACTATCTTTTCCTCTGCCAAATTTTAAATTATTATTTGATCAAATAAAATATGAACGTGCCTGGAAGGGAATACATCCGGTAAATATGAGTAATCTATAAATATACTTGATTCGCACGAAAATACGTGCGGAAAAATATTTTTTACCCAACGAAAATATAACAAGAGAATACAAATGAGAATTTCTGGGCGGTTATCTACCTAAGGTTTTCGAGTTCGATTTACCTGTTCGGTTAATTTACAATGTCAAATCACTCGAACGAGATTTAAGTAATCGTTAAAAATCTTTTCATCTTTGTAGTCTTCTTCTTTGTATAAATATTTGTCCAAATGGGAGATCCGTCCGACGTCCGTTCCGGTCTCTGGCTGACTCCCATCCAAATCGTCCTGTCGATTTCCGGTCGCCGTCAAACAGCTTCCGTTGTTGATTCGCAATTTCATACTTCGTTCAAAATAATTTTTCAACTCGGCATCGGACGATGCCGATCTCCTGTGATAACACACATAGCCGAGGGTACCGAGTACTGTCAGAATAACGAGTAGAGTACCCGCACTTGCGGCACTCGCGCTGATGACCAAATACCTGGAGAAGCATCCGTACCTGGTGTACTTCTCCCCGCAGGTGAGACCACAGTAGCCCTCCTTGCAGTGACAGGAGAAGTCCGTCGCGTTCTCGAATACCGTGAAACAGGTACCTCCGTTGAGACAGAGCCATTCTGCTGGTCCTGGGGGGCAGGGAAATGTCTCAGGTGGTCTTCGAATACTCGAACTCGCCATTAAGACTAAAGAGGAAGATGGAAAAGAAGAGTAGCACCCATTTCGGGTGTATTTGTCACCGCAGTTGACTCCACAGTACCCCTCGGCACATTTGCAGAAGAAATCGGTAGAGTTCTCGAAGAGAGTGAAACAGGCACCTCCATTGAGGCAGAGCCGTTCGGCTGGGCCCGGGGGGCACGGGTACATCCGATAAGTCACATTGGGTCTCGCCACGTGTGGGGGCCTTATTTTTGATGCGCTCCGACTCGAGCACGCATTAGTAAAGCCAAAAGCAATAGAAAGAATGAGAAGAATCGAAGCAGTCGTGTAAGAAACGAGTAGCATTTTACAGTGGTACAAGAAGAGTGGCAGAAAGGTTCTAAAACTGTTTCAACCTGTGCGAACCTTCGCTCGGGTCTCTTGACTGGTGCCCCTGCAGGAAGGTACGACAAACTGATGAATCCGTCTTGGCGACAGCATTTCCGTGTGATACCATTGAGCCCGATAGAAACTCTGCCTCCCGTTTGGAGAAACTTGAGAAAAGCGCGACAAAAAGGCGCGAAGAAAAAAAAACAATGAACTAACTAGCAAATGAAACTATGCAACACTAACATAAACACAAACACGCGCCCGTAGGACGAGTACGAGAAATTTACCAAATTTAATTTAATTAATTCACCACAAACAAATAATAATAAATTAGCTAGACTCCGTAAGCAAACAACAAACAAAAAACTCACAACAACCAACAACAAAAATATTAACAACAGTAGTAGTAGTAGTAATCTTATAAATTATACGTAATTAAATATGGGAGTAAAAAAAAAACGATTTTTTAAATGTAAACTTAATTGTAACACGTGGCCTATTAGATATTCGTAGATAGATAGATACATAGATACACAGATAAATACATAAATAAATAATTAGATGTAACAACAAATTTTTGTGCTCAATTCATCGTGGAAACCGACTGCATCAAAACAATTTTCGGTTGCCGGGGCCCATCCAATTAGCGCAGGTAGGAACAGGTTCCCTCGGTCAACAGGAAACGAACCTGTGCGTTCACTTCCGCGCGCTTCCTACGACAGATGGTTCAATCAATCGATCGATCTTTCGATTTCCTCGCATAGAATTTTCATTGAGAAATTTGCAGGGCGGGAAAATCGCGTTCGCTGACAACTGAGCCACTTTCCTTTGACTCTCTCTAATTTCGATTACAATGATGACGGGACTCCTATTTTGTTTTCAAGTTAATTTGATTTAAAAATAAAATAAAAAATGCGGAATGTGAAGTTTTTGATGATGGACAGAACCACCGAGTGGTTCGATATTCCTTTTTCAGGTTTTAAATTGCGTCGCGAACGCAAGCTAACTCTGGGTTGCTTACTAAGGTACACTGGGTAATAAATCGGACATTAACACCGATCATAAAACTAGTAATAAATTTTTTTGCAATCCTCATGAGTTACATGAAAGTTAAAGAACACTGCAGGAACGCATCAGGAAGTTGAACAATTCAAATATAGTTTTTTGTCGATTTCACCGCACTACCTTTGACTACAGTTGTTTTACAGTCAAACAATGAATTGCATTAATCGGAGGCATGGTATGATGCGAAAAAAACCAGCATTTTTGGTTAGGAAAAATGCAGAAATTAAGACGAAAACATAAAAGCACTGGAAATTCAGTTGCACAAACACAAAAGTGGTTAATCTTATTTGATGTTCGGACAAAAAGAATTGTACTATTTTCGTGTTTTCACTTCAGTTTTCCTGTTACACTTTCCATTCATCCGACATTTTCTGCCCAACTTAAATTTTAAAACTCGAATTTTGCAGCCCAGGGCCCAGTTCGACAAAGCTGTCATTAAATTTTTTTTGCACAACTCGGTTCAGTTTAAGAATATCCGTGTCGATCATACCTGAAGGGCACATGAGTTCTCACCAGGGATATCCTCAGTTCTGGTTGATGGTCGGACGACCTGGGAAACTCAAAAATTTCCATCTGAGACTTGGTACGGACAGGTACGGAGAGTTCTCCGAAAACGGTTACCGAGACCCCGGGGTTTTCGGTTTCTTTCTTCTTGGTCGTTGTCTTGGCCGTATTTAACAATGACAATCACGCAGATTTACTCATTATCATATTTATGTATCGCCATTTAAGAGGAACCATTCGCCATTACGGCATTAGGTCATTAGGAAATGATGTCAGTCATGCATGGTACTTGCGAGTGTCCGTTACACAAGAATTTCACAACGGCCGTGAAAGAAGCAAACCAGAAAGGAAGCAAACCAACGATGGCTGGTACACAGACGTGGAAAACACGATAAACTACGATATGAAGCCATCCATACGTACGCATAAAGATCATTAGAGGTCCTTCAGTTTAAGATGCCAGACAGTGCCATTAATCTACTTGTAATTCCACGCATCGATTTATTAATTAATAAGCTGAAGACTATGATAAGCACACAAGTAGACAGCTTGTTATACACGAAAGTGAAAGTTTATAGTAATCAAAAATTTCAATAAGAAAGTATTGAATGGATGAACATGTTTTAACTACAAATAATTCGAATAACTAATTAACAGAATGCATATTACATTTTATGTTTATAGATTAAATCCGAGTGAGAAGTTTGAAAGATTGATTTGTTTTCCTTAATCGCCTTTATGAGAAGTGACATTTATGTTCAGGCACAGATAGAAAGCCTGAGAGGTACTGAGAACATCGACAAAAATGCACGCGGAATTTAATTTGCTTTCGAATTACGGCGTTCATGTCCAAGCACGTGAACCTGAACAATTTTGACTGTTTGCACCTCTCCCCGCCGCAATGAATGCACAAATTTTTTGATGAGAAATACTCGGAAAGAAAGTTAAGTCAGGTACGAGTGTTTGAGTGTGTGTGTGTGCGTACCTTCACAAAACGGATTATTTATCTCTTTCACAATTGTACAATTCCACCGCACTCTCGCGTTTGATTATGGCCTTAAACGACATCAGCCCCGGTGAAATTACGTGCCATGGCAGGTCGCCGTACCTGTACCTGGATTTGCCTGGCTATTAGAATAGTTGCAGGTGAAAGCTAAGGATCACATACGCATATGATGCGTGCACGACGGGACACGCCTAACACGCTCATTGAAAATTAAAGTGCGTTGGCCTTTTGTTCATCTAACCACCCCCGAGCACGAGAACAAATTCCGAGTAGTACCTACAGTTACCTGGCATTGTCACTTATCGGTTGCGTAACCCGGAACGGTGCCTGACACTCCGAAAGGTGTGCAGTTACCAAATGTGTCGACGGTGTTTCATCCGACTGTATAATTTGAAAAGAACAGAAATGGCGGTGGTGGGCAGGTACCCGGCGAGAGGATTTCACTTTCTCAAGGGTGCACCGATGCCAAGCACCTGATAATTAATGTCCTGATTTAGTTGTGTACACAGAGGAGAGATTCCATGATAATAGCAAGGCGAGATACCTGGAGAAACTCTCGGGCGTTAATAGTATTAGCTAATGATGATGTTCTTTCACATAAGAATTATTAATCCGAAATGGCCGAAAACTTTCTACCCCTCTCACGTGTCACTTCAATTCGTGCGGAGACTTTGACATTCAAATTTTTAATGTTTCCATTAATGTGTCTGTTCCCTTCCCCACCGACAATTTGAGTACTTAACAACAAGAGCATCTCAAAAGATACTCAAGTTCGGTTGCTCTGACAATCGTTTACAGTTAGTCAAACTTACAGCGAAGTAGCCCAACCATCGGAAGACTCATTTCATTCTCGGAAGGGCGTTTCACATCACAAATGATAAGAATATTTAATTCAGATAAGCGGGCAAAATAAGTAAGAAATTATGCAAAAGTCAAACGTGAGGGGACAACCAAACCAACGTAACTTGGAAGTAAAGGTAGCAGAAAAGAGGTATAAACGATGTAAACGGTTAAGTGGATGTCAAAAATAATATTTTGATAAGATGAAGGAGTAAGGAAAGAAGAAAATGAATGAGCACAGAAGATTTGTAGAAATAGAAGAAAAACGCAAAACCCTTTTACTTAACTTTTGCTTCGTACATACGAATCCTATACCTACAAAATCATTGTCTTATTCTACCGGAACTTACAGGGAACATTCACTATTGATGAGTAACACTACGAGTACTTAAACAAGAAGAATTGTACTTAAACAAACCACTCGTATAATTAATAAAAACGGATTTATCGGTGACAGGTGAATACCACAAAACCTAATAATTCGATGTCTTGACAGGACCAGCCCAACACATTTATCGTTACCGTATGTGTGTGTGTGTGTGTGTCTGCTTGATTTACAGGTGAAAAAAAAACTAGTTTACAACTACTGAACTAGTCTCGGAAACCCCGATGCAGTCGTTATTTCTCTTTTATTTGCCAAAGGTTCGTTCGTGCCAATGAAATTTGCTGTTACAAAATGGAGGAATTCTTCGATTTAGACAGGTAATTTTCACGGCTACCACGCCTACCACAACGGTACCATCTGGCTCATCCAGTTCGTTTAGACCCGGTTGAGTCGTAAATTTAATGGAAATGTGAGGTTGAACGGGAAATTTATTCGTGTAACTTGCCTTTTTCCTATGTCAGTTCTTTCAAGTGTTCAATAACGTCAATGAAGTTGACGAACAACATAAATAAGTAAATTTTTTATTTTACAATAAAGAAAGGAAAGAAGTTCACACGGCGGTGGCACACCCAGGTGAACGGTTCAAAGAACCCAGTTGGATCTTTTCCCTAGAGTGTACCTGGTCCCTGGTACTCAGATATTGCAAATTAACAGAGCGATCGCTCGTCCACTCGCCCGATCACCTCGCCATCGATTGATCGATTGATCGATTTATTAGCTTTGCGTTGGTCAGGAGGACAATAACCGAAACGAGTGCTCACTGGAGGCAAAACTTTCAACGGATTTGTAACATTTCAGCAAACATGGCGACCAACTTCAGATTTTACCTTTCATCCACTCCTGAACAGCAAAAGTTCAAGAAAAAATCGCTCGTATTGAATATAATAAACCGATGTTAAAACGGAAGCCCTCCATTTCTACCGGAAATGAAGCTATTGATATTCAAAGTATTCCGTTAGGAACGTGCGGCACCTTTTTCACGGCACGAAACGGTAAATTATTGCTTCGAACGAACGAATGAAAACTATTAAAAATAAAACGGTACAACTAATTAGTGACAATTTCTTGATCTTTCAGAACTATTCATTATGAAAAGTGCATTAAATCTTTGGTGTTGTGTAGCAGTGTACGCATCTGCACCGATTACTGAAATAATTTATAAAATGTTAAATTTTGAAATCGGAACTTATTGAATTTTTACATACAATTATGTTAACAAATTTTCTTATCAATCTCATCGGACACATAAACCTAAATTCTAATTCTGAACAAAAATGATAGCATTGTGAGTTGTGAATGTCACTAATAAGTTAAATAAATTTAATATTTCCTTCAACCGATTTCAACTAATCGAAGCTGAGAACATTTTGTCCAACGACTTTTTCGAAGCAAGAAAATTTGTTAACAGTTTCTGTCTCTAAGGGACGTCGATTTAATAGAAACGTTTGAATTTTTATGAACTTGACGTGTCATATTATATTTTTTCAAAATTATCACTCATTTTATATTTTTGTAAATTTAATCAACGACGTGGGAGAAAATATTTGCCACCGAAACACTTAACAGGAAAAATAGGAAAACCATGTGATAAAATGATAGTATTGGTATCCATTTTTATATCGGAAAACTCTCAAGGAAGTAAGAACCAAAAAAAAAATTGGTTACAGTCGTTTCGACTTACCTTTCTAAACGTCTCTTTTACACAAAAACCAAAACGAAACTCGACCGATTAGAAACAAGAAGAAAACGAACAAAAAATAATGTTCGATATAAAATCGTTTAGTTGGAAGAACTTGAACTGAAGTCAGGCACTCGTACCTGAGCGGTGTATATAGCCGGCCTACATCCCGCACAACCGTGCCCTACATCCCCCTCCATGACCATCTTCATGGGAGATCTCGATGGTCTCGATGCCTTCCTCCGTTGACTTCTCTTTCCACTATCACTTATCACACTTCCAGTTTTAGTGAATGATACGGGTAGAAAGCTATTCTTCTGGGGGACTTCGGCGTACCTGAACCCGAGAGAGTGAGAGAGAGAGAGAGAAAGGTACGTGGCAATAACAAACTTCGGTGGGAACAAACACAAAGTCAGAGAGGGAGAGAGAAAGCTTTGGCCAAATTTCCGAGCTAATTTAAATTTCTAATGCTACGACGTAAGTGTGAAAATAATTCCCTGCCATTTTGATTTAGTCTATGACCTTTGAATTTAATTAATTGATTAATAACATAATGAAGTCCCTTTTCACACACGATGGACTGACACATGTGCCGTACGAGTATGAGGAAGAAAAATTTACTTTGCTGATATTGGCAGCACCAACAGCAAAGTGATATTTGATACTTTAATACTAACTTACGGTATCACAATATGTAGTATACGTATATATATATAGTTCTTCAATTCTCAAAATACTCAGAAAAATTTGAATTTTTAGAGAATGGTGACTTTACCATTGAATGTAAAATCAACTTTTATGCCAAATACCAGGTAGTCGAAAAATAGTTTTAGTCATTTTAATTAGTAAGAGAGAAATGTTTTATATGTTGTACACGCTAAAACTTTCTACAACCTAAGGCATATTACATATTTAAGTTTGACTTTTAAACTTTAATAGGAAATAAAAGTCAATTCACAAAGAAAGGTAGGACAAAGCATAAAAAAGAAATTATATTATTGTAAGTGAAAAGCTGAGAAAAACAAAAATGTAATGTATATGTGTCGATACAAAGCGAAGGAGAGAGAGAGAGAGAGAGGACATTAATGAAGTTTATAAAATTGTTTCACTACTAATAATATAAAAGAACATGTGATGCAAAAAATCAGCTAATTCAAGCAAATGAAATAATTTCTATTAGGTAACCTATTGTCACGTAGTCTTACCTACCCTAGTGTTATACATAATAAGTTGTAATCCTATTCTTTCCCCTATTAGGTGCTCCTTTTATTACAAAACTGTATTTCTGATACATAAAATCCAAGCCATATTTTTTATCGAAGCTTTCAATAACTCTCGTGAAATATCATGTCAATTCACTCACGCGACATGCAATTGTACGTCTATATTGATATGTTAGATGTTTTGTTATTGTAGGTCTTTAGTACAACAAAAACGGATTTTTCTTCCACATATATTAAAATATATTTCTAATGCTTGGGATTCCTTAGGGAATATGATTCTGTAGGATTTTTATATTAAATCTTGGAACACACCAATTTACTTATTGATCATTGCAATTTTCATTCAGTGTAATTCTACTTAGGTGGAAGTTATAGACTTTCTGTTTAGGTTGGTTAAATAAAGGCAACCAAAATATTATGTTTTGTTTGTGTAATTATTGTAAGATTACATATATATGTTATACAAGGAATGCCAACATAAATTACTTTTACTATTTTTGCTTCAAGGAGGATTTTATTTATATTAACAACCACAACTATTATAAACTATTTTATCCTAAGTACCCTTAAGTCAGATGATGAGATAGCAACCTTTGAACTTCATAATCTAAGGACATGACCATTTCTTTTTCACTACCCTTTCACCTTGTCCCGATTTTCCCAGTTGGATCAACTCCTGTCTTCGCCAGATCATCGCAGCCGGAAATTCTACGGTTTCAGGAAGTTCAAACCGGAAAGAGAAGATCGATCTAATAGATCAAATCAGCTTAGGACTGAAATGACTATACAGACCCATGGCCAATTTTTGATTATAAACCTCCCGCCGAGGTAAATTTCAATCGGTACCCGGTACTTTCTAATCAATATTTAATACCAGAATCCGATTAATAAGTTCTTCCGGGTCTTCACCTTTGTTACAGGTGGTAGCCGACCTGTAAACCCATCATTCAAACTCTTCACTTCGATGTCATCCGTTAAATACCTAGAGATTTACGACTTGATCGAAAGTGCTAATTGATACCTTATTATTAATTAAATGTAAATTTTTACCTATGACCTACCGTCAATTAAATTACGTAATAAAATTAGACTAATGAAACGCTTGAGGTTGAAAGGAAAGTTACCGCCTTGGGTGGAATTCGATGAAGATGAGGCCGAAGTGAAAATTTAATGTACCTAAAATTCTAAGTAAAAATGTGGAACTTCATATGAGTTGGTCAGCCGTGAGTAATTAATAATCTCGTCGAGAAATTTTTTGAGTAATAAATCTAGTTTACTGATCGGCAAAATGCGGTTTATATTGACCTTAACAAAGAGCTCCTTCTTTGCTTACTGATTTTTAATTGTGTCAAGGATCCACCAGGAGGTAAAGATTTGTTATTGGTAAAGAGAAAAATATTATAGAAAAAAATTAGTAAGTGTTAATTAAATTATAAGAAACTGAAATAATTAATCAACTAATCGATTGGTTAACTACATTCACAAATATTGTGAATACCACCATGTCCTCTTAAATCATTCTTATATTTTCAGCCTATACAAATTTTTAACTATTTCTCCACCTAGCAAAACTATTTAGTTTTAGAACAATGAACAATTTTCCTGTCTCATTGAAAGAGTTCAGACAATAAAAATTGTATAATAAAAACATATTCAGATGATTATTTATTTCTATGAATTTGTGAACAATATCCACATGAGTTACTGCAGACTGGTTTGACGCGGTGTAAAAGTCTCGTATTTACATCTTAGTACATCTCGCACAAATAAAACCTACATTATATTATTTTTGTATCAGGTGGTCATTGCAATTTTGAATTAGACAGAGCAAATTTATTCTTTAGTCTACCACCATGTACAATTAGGAATTCTGAAGAAACATTCTATACGTGTTGTGAACGTCATCTGATGTGTCGGTATTAAGCTCCTGTTTTAAGTAGAAAACTGAACTTTTGAACGGAACTAAAAAAAACCAGTCAGTCCAACAAACTTCAGAGGTACAATCTGCAGGAAACCTTGTGTCCGTTTAATTTACGCTACATTAGACGAGACGACGGTAATCGAAAGAGGTACTGTCGTAACATTGACAAATAGAAAGCTTGAATCACGAAAAATAAAATACAAACAAAAGAAACGTCTAGTAGGGTCTATAAAATATTACAGGTGTTTAGGTCCTTGGACAGGCTTCAATAGGTTTAGGAAAAAAGAAAGAGGAAATATATAAATCTTTCCTATCCTTCACGGGGAATAGTCAATGATGTATCATGTATTATATTTAAATGATTTGCACTCAAATAATGGAAGGAAATAAATTTTGAATTGAAAATAACAGAAAATTGAAAGAAGCATTCATTACTAAATAAACAATCATAAAGAGCATTATTAATATTTTTGCTAAATTAAATTTAATTTATTTCAAACAAATGTTGCTTAAGTTTTATTTAATCCTACGTCATACTGGCGCTTGCGATAATTGAATTTATATATTCAGCAATAATATATTTTATGTTATTAATTACTACAAGAATTAATGAACTATGGGTTACTTAATATAATTTCAAAACCTTGAAAACCTTCCTCGAAGAGAACTCAAGTTCTGGAATGAGTTCTTAAGTGATTGCATCTGAAATGTTTTCTAATTGTATGTTTTCTAACATTAGAAAGAATTTTGTTTGTTTGTTTGAAGCCTTAATCGATTGTTGTTTGTACGATAATCACTGGTATTTGGCCGCCAAATATTTTCTCTCATCTCTCTCTACACTCCGACACATTCAACCGGATCTCATGCCAGATTCGGCACTCCTCTCTTTTGCCTGTCCCGTCAGGGAAAACCTGCAGGTTCTTCTTGTTGTTTATCTAACGAATTTGTTCGTTTGTTTGTAGAGATGCGAATTTTTATTTTGGCAGAAGACAAATCGGTAAATTGACCTTGGCGAATTGTCTCGCGTCTGACTATTTGAAGGACGAATTTGGCATCGAATTCTAATTTTTCAGGTGGTACTTTTGTATTCCTGGCCAAATCTCAGGGACCACCCTCGCATACATCTTGTCTATTGTTCAACTGAAATTATGAACCATCTTCCACTCTCTCTCTCTATATTATTTTGTCACGGTTTTAGTGTTATTCACCTCTTCACATAAACGGTTTATTTATTTCCATTTGCCACTCATTGCAGAGTACTTCACCGAAAGAACTTGAAATAATAATAATAAAATTATATTGTTACTTACTCTGCCCAACGCTGCTGATAATAACACTAATACATTGCATTAATCTTTTCCTAGCATGCTTTGTTTTTCCATCACAGTAAATATTATACAATTTGTTTGGAAAATATAAAAAAAAGAGGAAAATAGAAAATAGAAAATTGTGAGGTTAAGACAAAATTCTTCGAGCCTTCGAAGTGAACGGACCTTGTGAACGGACGTGTCACTCTGTGTACGAGTGCAATGTATGTGCTCGGCTATTGTTTTGTGATTTTATTTTTTGGATGCGGTATTTTGTGGTAAGCCAATTACAATTCATTAAAAATGTGAAAATTACACTTTTTGCATCTCTTTGGATAACAGACGCTCTATTGTTAAGGTCTGGTGGCTGTCAATTCTCCTTAGACTTCAGGAATAAAATGTTTACAGTAACCTCTATCATACGTTAGATAGTTATTTCACGCATAGAACAGATATTTTACCATAATTTACCATCTAAAATACAAAGGGTGACACTTAAGAGTCCATCTTAGGCCTGCTCAGCACACCCCTGGGAAGTGATGTCTAAGTCCTGTCGACGTGGGCACCAGGTCTCTGAATTGATTGAAGCTCGTCTCTCAAGTTCTTCATTGCCTTTCCCAGTTGAGCAGAAGGTATAAACTTAACTTTTTCCATGCCAATATTTAAAAGTCTTCTCTGCCCCATGAACCGACCTTGGCCTTCACCTCCCTGGGTCTCCCATTAAATCATCCAAAGAAGTTAAAATTCTAGGAATTTACATTACCTGTACCCTTTGAATTGGGGAAGATACATTGAGCAACCTTCAGCCAATTCGTACCGTTCGATAGATCGTTTCAGTCCCCGCCAGCTTTAAATGTCTTCATTGGAAACCCAGATAGCAATGTAAAGGCATCTTCATTCCAACATTGATGTACAGAAATCTGGGGTCCTGCTCCTGAAACAATATAGACTATTTACAAACGCGATCGTACTCAATCCATTATACTTCAGTGGTGGTGAATCAGTGGAGCTTACCCCAATCCAGCAAGCACGGAATAAGGCATATCCACCCCGTGCTTTCGAAGCCGAAAACGAAAAAATAAATAAATTAGAACAACTCTGCACTTTTTGATTGCTACATTGACTTCTTTTATTGTATGCAAAATGCAAAGGATTAAGTTATTCTTTGTGTGGCAGTTTCCAAGAGTGAGTAGTTCAGTGACTCTAGTCTTTTGCGTCAATAAAAAGTGTTATTAATACGAAATAAATTATTGACAACGATCAGGTACTTAGATGACATTGATTAAACCAATTGTTGAATATCAAACCAAAGTAATAGAACAAATTTGAAGGTTCTTTACATAATTATCTCTTTAATAGTAACTCTATTAATTAAGTACCTCCTCCAATTCATTTAACAATGTACAGTAATCGGAGGTAGGAGGCAGATAAATCAGTAGGGCCCACCTAACATAACTCTTCAGTTCATAACCTGCGCTTGGTTTCTCAAATAACGTCCTAACACCGTAGAAAGTGAAAAATAGTTCCACGGGTACTCAAATACACGTGAATCTTGAAAACTCGAAAGTTTACACAGTTGTGAATTCGAGGAATTAATTTATTTATTTATCGAATTAATTTTCCACCGTTTTAACTGATTCTTCTCATGAAAGTAAATTTCCTGTTTTCTGGTTCGTCATTTAAATGTAAATACAAATAAAAAAGTTTAACACAGCTACTTTCAAAGTAATTAATATTAATTTTTTTCCAACGTTAGAAATTCTGTGAACTTTGACCCCAAGGGATCAGCTCAACTGCAGTTTCACCCGGGCCCCTTTGAAGTCCACAAAACGTCGATTGTCAATGCAAATGACCTGACCCCCTCTCTTTACTCTTCCCCAGATTCTGACACATTCCATGTAAATTTATTTAATCCGAATGAATGTAATTTGCGCATCAAGTTAGGTGTAATGCTATTAAAGTAACACCGTATCTTTCGGGGAAAAATGTTATTATAATAATTATACGGTTGTAACGGGATGTTGCATAATGAAAATCTCGTTATGCATCGTAACTGCACTCCATCAACCGGGTAACAGAAAAAATTGGGAAACAGAAGCTCAGACAGAAGATTTGAGAAAACAAAGGAACTGATTATGGTTTGAGTACTCAGTATAATTGGAAACGTAGATAAGATAAAGGTCGAAGCCATTGAGAAGTTCATATGCAGAATTGAATGTTCGTGAACATTGAAATCGTGCACATTCAGAGTATGAGAGTGACTTTAGGTGGTTTCAGTAAATTGTTATACATTTAAGAATGGGTATTCTCTGAAATTACAGTCGAAAATGATGAAGGAAAAGTAAATGGGCAATTTAGAAATAATGTTTGTGATTGAAGATACATGAGGCTTAAAGATATGAATTACATAAATTATATACAAATGCAACTGTAGTAGTGTAATGCATTGATAAAAAAATAGAAATATATTGCATCTATATAAAAAAGTCAAACGAACGGGTTCGGATGATTCGAAAAGAATTTCTCGGCCTCTTTAGAAGTTCCCACAGGACATTAAATACTTTTTCTTCATTCTAAGGATTACTAAATACATTCGATTTCTTTTAGTATATTCTTTCTTTAATTGAATACCTGTTTTAAGTTACAGGGACTTGCAACCGATACAAAACTCAAATTTTAAGAAACTCGTAAAATTATGTATATTTTTCGTTATATGGTTCTAACGTAGAACTTACGTAACACCGCCGTGATGGTAATGATGTTGAAATAATTGTAATAAAAAAGGGAAAACTTTAATTGTGGTCCATTCCGAGCATAAATTTAATTTGTTTTCAATCTGAGTGAACCGTCGTAAATTACAGCGGACTGAGGAGGTCCCTCGGGGTTGACGTCCTGAAACGTATCAACCCCCTAGAACAGTAACCCTTAAGTGATGAGTTCAACAACAATAACAACCTAATCATCATTAAGTGGACGAAACAGAAAGGAATTTTTTATATTCGGGTTGTGTCTCGAGCGACATTTCAGGTGCATCAGGTTGTCCCCCCGGAGGGCACGTCTGATGCACTCGGTGCGTCCAATTTCACTCAAACCATTTACAATGAAATTAACTTTACGGCCCTCCGGTCATTTATAGAATTAATGGAGTCGATTCTTATGTCATCTTATCCTTTCTCTCTCTTTCTCACAGTACGTTCTATCAGGTAACTGCCTCTAACCTAAAATTTCCAGGTATCGGTCACCGATCGTACCAAAATTGTCGATTTTAACCAAAAGGTCGTATGTGCTACCACTGACACGTTCTCTCTTATCCTTTGACTTCTCCTCATGCCTTTGCATTACCAAACACACAAGATTGACTTACATCACCCGAGTGAGATTTGACACTGGTTTTACTCGTTTTGGTGGTACTGTCACCCGGGCAACATCAGGTCGGTCGTCGCCCGCTTCTCATCAGAATCAATCAAAGAAAAAGTACCTGATCAAACTTGTTTTTATTTGGTCAAATCAGTGCACGACGGCGGGAGATTGGCTCCTACCTGACCTGACGTTAAAAAAGGGCAGTTGAAAATGTAGGAGAAGCATCTTTCAACATGTTGAAACTGAGTCAACTAAGACAGTCATTGTCGTGTGATAAATTAAGAGATTGGGAGGAATCCAAACGCGAGCCTGAACTTGCGATCAATCAATTATTGATCCTCTAATAGTATTCAAACTACAAACTTATTGAAAAAGACGGATAATAAATCTATTGTAATTTATAAACAACACAGAGACTACTGATTCGAAACTAAGAACAAAGTTCGAATTATTCATTATTAAGTACAAAAATAACTATGATATGTTTACGTAAATGACACATAACATTTACAATTGAGTATAAACATGCGGTTGTATTCTGCAAATGACTATATAAATCTTACATTCAGGAAGTACTCGACGAATGTAATAAAACAATTTAGTGCAGTGCCACTGGTCGTGACTAACACTTGCCATCGCGTTAATTATTCTTAGGATTATCATGAAGGTTAAGGAAGAATGATTTTTTATAGTTACATTTACAGGTGGATTGTGGTCAATAAGACCCGTTGGCATTCTAACTTCCCTCCGAGTGTTTATCCTTCGCTAAATGTCACATGCAGACCGTACTTTGCACTCTGATCCAATTCTCGACAGGCAGGTGTGTAGTGAGGTGAAGTGGTGTTGAGTTGGTAACATAAGTACCTGACTCGAAGAACTCGTAAGGCGAAGAAGATAAAGAAGTATTGACAAGCCAAACTACCTTTGCCGAAGTTCAAAGGAGATTATTGCTCTTCCTTCCGGAATGTAAACCATCTATCATCGGTGTCATCATTAACGGCCGATTAATAACGTGGGATACAGGAAACGGAAAATTGATTTGTAGTTACTCTCGTAACAGTACACTTCCATATTAGCTCGGTAGCACTGAAGTAATTGAACCTGACGGTTACTCAAAATAACCAATGCGAATTTCCCCGCTAACTTCATTTTGTAATTTCCTGTGTTGTTGAGTAACTCTCAAGGAAATCTGCCCAATCTTCTGCAAGTTCTATAAAATTTTCTGTAGAATAATTTAACTATAAAATAAAAATTTGTGGTGAGGCCTCAATCGAAATCGAAAATACACATCTCGTTAACTAAATAAATTATATTACTTATTAATTAATTTTATATTTACTGTGATGTTCTGCAGTGTATTTTAGTCTTCTAATAGTTCAATATTATTTCTCCACTGAAAATATGTTTAGGAGTTTTTTATGTCCATTCAGTCTGTTTGAAGAATTACAGTGACGCAGCTTGTAGTTTGTGCAAACAGTCCAGAGGATCGGGAAACTTCTTTAATTACCTACTACACAGGATGTTTGATGCGTTCTCGTTTTATATTAATAAGTGTTTATGTTTAAATTGATAAGTATTTACTTGTTTTATTTTTTTTGGTCCTCTAGAGTGATAAAAAGCAGCTTCGTACGCTCCACTGGTTTGCCTCCTGGTTGTAGTATGCATTGTAATGATTTGAAGATAGTAGTAAAAATTATTACAACAGAGTTTGTATTTGCGTAAGAATGTCAATGTGCAGTAATTAAATTTTGTTTTATGGGCTCCACTCAAAGTTCTCCCTCGAAACGTAGTAAGAACGTAGTAATACAAGTATTTAGTGGAATTTTAACTTTTGGGATATCTCTAGAACCTTTTTTATCTAATGTAAGTTCTTAGTAGTCCTTATCTTAGGCTTTCTGTTATTACTGCGGACTGGGACTTCTTCTTCGTCTTCTTCTTCTGAGCTACCAATAGAATGAGATGTTTGCCGTTGTTCTTTCACTCAGGCAGGTGTAGCAACGATTCGGAAGACATTAGAGAGGGATATTGTTTCCCCAGGCAAGGAACAAACTGAAGAATTTTATTGTTGTTGTATTTTCTCCTAACGAATCTTTTATGAAGCTCTTCGTCACACGAAAATTTCACCCGATCAGCTAATAGCGAGAAGATTTGACAAAATCAATCAAATTCAACTTGCGACATGTCAGTTGACTGGCAATTGACAGAGGAAATGAAACGAGGAAACTTCCAGGTACGATTGCCAACTTCCGCACGTTCAACACCAAACTGAAAGCGATAGGTTTTCTACGTACGGCATGAATGACTGACTGACTGATTGATTGATCCATCGTCATGTGCCATCTTTTTTGGCTCGTGATGGAAACGACTGCGCAAGATTTGCACTTTGATGTAGTTTTATCAATGCGATATAAATAAGTTACATCACACTACGGTTAAGTTGAAATGTTTTGAAACGCAGGAATATGCACGTTTTAGAACACGTGGATTCCACAGAATTTAATTGACTGTTGTCGACCTCTTATATAATTGTAGAATCCCGTTTTTAACTTTTCAGTATTGCGGTATACCAAAAGATAGCGAAAATGTAACTTCTGTTCAACTATTACAATTCTCCTATTCAGAGTCATTCATTAGAGAAAAGTGTTTATGCGTATGTCCAACAAATGTTTTCCTGATTATTAATATTATTAAATAAAGTACTTGACACAATATTATCTTCCCACATTTATTTGTTTCTTACTAACAGAACATTTTCATGTAAACTAAGCTCCGCCAGGGACATTCAATGGTGACGTTTGAAATATTAGCTCATACATAACTAATCTACTTAACAATCTACTTAACAACATTTAGTTTATTGGGAACATAATTCCTATTCTGTCAGTTATAGTTTGATTTGTCTTCCTTTTCGCGTGAGTACCACAAAGAACTGAGAAGTCATTTGGGGTTGTTTTACATCAATAGGTAGTTTTTATCCCTTAGTCTTTCAGCAACATTGTGTACCGTTTTTATAAGAGATTTATAGAGAGTTATAGAGAGAAAAGATGCTGTGGTCACTACCAATAGTAGCGTTTTGCTTATTTTCGATCTGCAAAACTCTGCATCCCTCAAGGTAGAAGGTACCTTGAGATTATTCTGCACCAAACTCGTGTGTTAAGTCACTTCGAATTGATTGTGAGAAACATTCATATACACTTTATGTTACATCACTAATTCAAATTGGTTCAAGGTTTCCCCGGTCCGGTTAGTCATTCCCGTGCAAGGTACCTTAACTCGCATTTTTTATGTAAACATAATCCATAAATTTTAATAAATCACCGTCTGGGCTGCACCTTTTTTCCCTTCAGAGCTCATCTTTCCGACTTTCTACTTGCGAACTTGAAAACTGTTTCCTCCGATTTACTCAACAAATTATTCAGAATAAAAAGAAGGCTTTCCAAAGATGGCAGGTTAACAATAACCTAAAATTAAACATCGAAGGTTGGATTATTAATTTGAAGTTCGTTTGTCGTGACTTAAATCATCGTTAAATCCGATTTACTGTTTAGATTATGAAAGAAAAAAAGGTTTCAATTAACCTGTGGGTTAACCACATGGATGTAACCGGTACGAAAGGAAAGTGAGGGAGAAGAAATGTAGTTTATTTAAAAAATACTGTATTATGTATTAATCACTAAAAGCAATTTAAGTACTGGAGTCCACTTTTAACTTACAAATTTGTAAAATTAAATCAGCAATAAACGACGCGAATACAAGTCTAATTTAATTTAATTTTTTTATTAAAATAATTGAAAGAAGTTAGCCACGTGTTGGTTACATAAAATGTTCATAAATTAAAAAATTCTTTTGCAATTGTTTTATATATATAACTAGATAACTATACCTAATTAGTAGTATAGTAGCCGTTCAGCTACTTATTACTGCAGTATCAGTGCTTTACTTTGCTACAAAATGCTCAACACTTGTACATAAATTCTCAAATTATTACATATTGAATATGTAACACATATTGGTACACAAATACTTTTTGAAAATATCTTGGACTATAAGTATAATTGCTCTACTACACTAATCTACTCACTACTCACTACACTACAAAAATTTTAATAATTGTAAAATTTATGAAAAAGTGGAAGTCCATTAAATTTATGAGTTACTAGTTTAGATTACCAGGAGTTCAGGTATTTTTACGTAGAACACGTTCCGGCGGTTTCGTCGAACATCTTTACGTACTGTAAATAACTCAAAATACACATGGCAATGTTAATAAAGTATATTCAGGCATTCAGCAGGGACATTTGAAAATGTGGAGAAAAGCCACCAAATCAACTTATCTAAGACCAGTTTCCGGTATCCAGTCGTAATGATGTTTGCTGTTCCTCAAGCTGACACCTGCCGCTTCCCAGTACCCGGTACCCACCCAAGGTAAATCTTCAAGGTTAACCCGAGTACTGGACAAAGGATAATGAAGATGAAAATGAAAACGGTGGAAAATAAAACAGAAATTATGGACTTTGACCTTTACCGAATCGTCTCACTTTCTCCGGGGCCCTTCGTAATCGTCAGTTTATCCGTTAATTAAAGACTTTTCGAAATCGCTACAGATCATTACAGTCGTTTTATGTTTTAAATAATCATTGAGTTATGTAAAAAATATAAGAAACAAGACAACAAGACGTTCAATGTGGAGTAACCCATGTTTATCTGATACTCATTAATCATTACCCGTTCATGTACCTGTGGAGTACCTACGGGCGACCGCTGGGCATTCCACCGAATCACCGGAACCATACACAGGTATCGCACAAAATTTATTTCTCTTATTTATTTTGAATTTTTAATTCTACAAATTCATGATTATGTTTTCGATTTTACTAATGAGCGAGTGAAAGAAACAGAAACTATCAAATTTCGAATTGAATAATTTAAGAATGAGGAAATTCAAGTTGGCGAGAGAGTTGGTGTCAGGCAGCCGGTGGATTGCCCCCCGGAGAAACGACGATTTTTATGGATTGCCCGTTAAATTTTGGTGATGACAGCCTGGTTACGAGGAGGATACTTACGGAGAAGGCGTACAAAGAACGGTATTTGTTCACCTGGACCTTAATCTTGGCGTTATACATATTGATTAGTGTGTAATCTGTATATCACTGTTGAGTTGATCTCGAACAAGTTGTAGTACAAAATCACAGTCAATTAATACAAGTTTTCAACTAGAAATTAGTGACAAATGTAACACCAAAGAGAAAATAATACGTTTACAATGCTTGGGAAGGATAAGAAATAAAGCGAAAGAAAAACACAAAAAAGGCAAGAGAACAGAAAGCACATGAACGTACAGATGAAGACCTGCATAGAAAGGGATACGCGTAGAGAAACGTGAAAGGAGAAATAATCATGTAAACCAACTTCAAACGAGTGTGAGAAGTAACTAAGGGAAAATGAAAAGTTGTAGAATTTCAGTGAAAATACACGAGAGACAGAGAGCCAAGCGAATGGCATGGTTGCTAAAAATGCAAAAACCAAACGGTAAGAAAAGAAGAACCCATCAAGTACCGTCCACCGTGGCCGGAGGTACCTAAGAAGGACGTAAAAAGAATCTAATTTGAATTTTAGAAATGACAATAAAAACGAGAAAGCATTGAAGGTGGTGAGTAGAGAGAAGACATGTAATAAAATTAGATAATGTTACAAGTAATAAATTATTAATTTTCCTCCTACATTAGAAACATGTTGGTCTCAAGACTACCGAAACAATGGAAATTTAAATTACTTTCTTAAATACCGATTAATTACTTCTTTTTTCACGTGGTCGACCAACCAAAAACTGTGACGTAGGAGTCCAGAGATTAAAAGATTCGTCAGACTCAGGTTCAGGTCTTCCGAAACCATCCTGCCCTCAACTGGTGACCACAACTGACCTCTACGTTTGGAAACCTTCACCTGAGTACTTCCGGCCTACCGTTCCCGGTGATTTATTCCATGTTTTAACTTTTTTTATTGTTTTATTTCGGTCGTTATTTAACATGGTTTTCACTTTCTATCGTGATGTTTACACACGGGCTCTTGTTGACTTGTTCCTCTAACCGATGAGTTCGTCATAATCCACAAAAAATATAACCCGGATCTTCTTCTTCGCCATCGTCCGCTTGGGAGTAATTCGGTGTACTTGGAACAAAAGAGCCCGAAATTTTGTGTTTTAATTAAGAGACCCTTAATTGATTCAGAGACTTTGTTTATTGCTTTAAGAGGTTTTCAATGTTAAGTAATCGAATCAAAACCCAACCGCCCCACTGACTTGCAAAATATTTCATCCAGTTTTAAATTCAAAAAAGTAGTTACATGGTTTTCTTACTCCATTCCTTCTAAAAAGTTATTAAAGTAACTTTCCACAGTTTGAAACCTCAACATAAAACTTCAAATATTAAACGAATGCAAGGAAACACTTTGAATAACAATACACAGGAATAGTAATTCACTTGGACCGCCGAAACGTGTTGTTTCTGTATTTTGCTTTTGTTACGATATTACATTGTCTTGGAACATTGGTTAGTAGCTGAGCTCCAGTTAAGTTCATTCTTGTCCATAAGACCACACTAACAAGAAGCTCAGAACCTGTTGTAAATTGTATGTATGGCAGTCTGTGTAATCTATAAAAAGGAGTATCATTACCGCGGGCTAGCTATGTGTAATTCGTTAAATAACATCCTTTTGTTATTATTATTATCGTTATTAGTTTATGTACATAATGTAAAATGTTTAACCAACTTGTGACAGCGGTTTCATGACTTGCCTCACCTCCCTGCCCATCGTCTGCCTTTTTCTTTTAGAAATTTAATTTTCTTTTAATTTGCGAGAAAGTTCTTAAGAAACTAATTCTAAAGATCAAAATTTATCAAAAGGAACTTTCTTTTTTTCTTATTTTTCTTCGTATTCCCGCCTCAACCGATTTCAAGTTCTGACCTTTTGGACCCGAAAAAAGCATTTCATCAATTAAGTTGGCCAAATTGAAAAATGTCGGATGACATCGTTGCCCAGGTACTTTTTTGGCTAATGCACCCGCGAATGAGCACGAGGAATGAAGTCATTTTAAACTTAAATTATGATCAGAGATATCTCCGTTTCAAATTTCATTCAATTCGAATACATCAAATTAGTCATTGTAAATTAGTTGTACCTCCTGCTTAATAGTTGGTGTTTTTGTGTTGGCTGTTGCGAGGGTAACAACTTCATATTGCGGTAATATTTGTTTTAATTTTTGATTTGGTTAGGTCACTGTGGACCTCACTACCTCAACCTAAAAACCTCCTTTCGTTTTGCCCTCTCTTTGTGCTGGGCTTGAAATTCCTTCTTTTCAACTTGGCCTCCTTGATTCTTCCTCACTACACAGAACTGTTTAAAATTGGATCCCAAACTAGTATACATCAAGGTCTTTAAGATCTTCTTCAATTTTCTGAAATCAAAATCGACAAAACTTCTAACTTGGAAAGGGAGGATTTACTTCTTGAAAATCACTTGTCGGACGATAAATTCTTTTACTGCTTACAATCCAGTTAATGGACCTGAGTTTCAGAAAAGTTTGAAAAGAATAGTCAACCAATAAAACTCTAGAACATCAAGATCAACGAGAGACAGGTGGCATTACAAAGTCCTACGTATGTATATAAAGATAATTTTAAGAACATGATTTATAGTTATTAAGTAGGAGTTATTAAGCTAGGAACAAGAAATAGAAGTTCATACAAAGGGATTGCTACAAGTTAATCTTCTCAATTACAATTTATTAAATAAAAATAACTGTTGAATATAAATATGAACAAAATATGACTAAGTCGGCATGAAAATGAACAAGATTCTACCGGTGCACACGATTAAAATTACTTATTTAATATTACAAAAATAAACATGGAAAATTCAATAAAACATAATTTAAAGGTATCATTCGTTTCTGGCATCTTTGTATACTATCCAACCAACCTTTGTACGCTTTGTACGAGCTCCCGCTGTCTTTGAGGAATGGGGAGCCTGCACACATGGCAATCTCCTTAAGCAAAAGTCCTTTTTAATTTCTGCCCATCATTGATATAACAGAATAGTTTCAAGGTGGTTAAGCTCTTCTGAACCTAATGAGAAGCCTGATCTCGCCCGAGGTGACCCATTTACACCTGTTCATTGTGATTACTGAATATAAATGCGAAACTGAAGCCATCCAACGAGTGCTCAATAAAGTGGCTTCCAAGGCTACACCGGAGGAGAGCACTTTTGACAATTTAGCAGCATAAATCTTATTAACATGAACGGAATCCTTCTGTTTCTTCGAATGGCCCAATTCTACTTCTGGTGGCATTTAGACAGACGTTATCACCTTGATTGGAAGGAACTTATCAAGGCAATTATCATCAGTGGGTTCGGGTCAATAAAGCAGACGCCTCGTAATTCGGCAGTATTCCACTTATAATCATCAGTAATATCCAAAAACTTGATTCTTTCAATCTTTGACTGCATCACTTGGCGCTTTTTCTCTTTTTACTGGTAGTTCCGTAACATTCTGGTTCTGGTCCAACAAAAACACTCGGCTGTGACCATCATGGGTGTCTCGTACATGAGACACTTCGAGCCATGTTAGTCGTTAACTATATTTTCTCTACATCATATTTTGCTTCATTAAATATATTATATAAAGAGCGAACATATTTTATTGTAAGTCTAATTGCCATCAATGACTACTTTAATGGTCTAAAAAAAGAGAATCAAAGCTTATTTTACGATTCGTAAGGTTGTAGTCAGTGCAATTTTTAGTGATGTTCCATATTTATTAATGTGCAATAATTTTAGGTAATAAAAGCTTTGGATTTATGAAATATGCGTCATCTTGGCAAGAAGAGAACTACGTGTGATACATAAACGACAGTAAATGATTCCCACACACTCTTGATACTCATTGGCATCAGTCTTTTTAACTTCAACTGAGTACCTGGTGGAACCTGAATTCTTTGTTTTGGTACAGGCTGACTTACTCTGAAAGAGCACAAAATATTTTGCATGCATGTTAAAAATTGCTAACAGTTAGAATCGATCGAAATTAGAACAAAATATTCTCATCTGCATTGATCCTGCTTTATTTACGCATACGGTCACGATGGTTTGATTTCAGGAGAAAGTTGAAATTCGATTTAAATTAAAAAATAAAAATGAAAATTATTGCAATTCAGATTGAACAAAATGGAATTGAACTTAATTTTAGTTTTAAACTACAGTTTTCCTTTGTTTGGAAGGAACCTACCCGTGCAACAACAGAAGCGTTGATTAACGCTAAAAGTAGAATATAAAAGACATGTAGAGAAAATACGAACCGAATGATGAAAATGAAAGTAACATAAAAGAGAGAGACGAGAGAAAGGAAAAGAAACAATAACCAAAAATAGGTAATAGAATAAGACAAAGGGCAACCTGGGAAAAGGAAAGCTATTTTATAGAAACAGAAAATATTATGGACTGGATTGAGTAGAAGACTAGAAAGAGGAGTGATGGCAGAGAGAAGAATACAACGACAAATGAAAGAGACAAAGGAAGAAATCAAAAAGTTACGCGCCGGATATAATTAATTTAAAAAATCTACCATTTTTGTAAAATTTGCATGAAATAATGAAATACACAAAAATGTATTTCTATGGTATAAATCAGTACATAATTCCTTGTGCAATAGATTTACCTCAGGTGCTTACATCCCTCACGAAAAGCCGTCTTGCCGAACTTGGAAGTGGCAGGAACAAGCAGAAAAAAACAATTAAAGAAGAAACACAGGCCTAAGTTAGAGATTAATAATGTTTCTTATTAATGTAGTAAGTGACGAGTGTAGAAAATTGCATCAAAAGAGTCAAAGAAAGCTTCACCTGTCACTTTTGTCGACAAGTCGACAAAACATAAAGGCCCGCACTCCTGAAGGCAATAGAAGACAATAATTATTTAATAAATGTCTTGTTGATTCGGTATTCAAGCAAAACTATTAATTAAATGTAACAACCGTTAAAAAGTGAAAGAAACGTGTCTGCGGAAGGAGCCGCCTCGAAGTGGCCGACTCTCCTCCGGGGGCAACATTTTTTGAAGTGACAAGGCAAAATAGTCAAAATCTATTAGACGCGTCTCACGTTTCTACGAAACTCAATTTTTGACGCAGACGGTGTTGTTCGTTGTTCAACTATCGACATCAAAGACTATATATTTTACATTACCAGCAGAAGATTTGTAAAGGACGTTCAATTAAAAAAAAACCGCCCAGATACCGAAAGAAATAAACGATAAAGAAAAAGAAGATGAAAGACAAATTTAAAGGCAGACAATAAAGCAAGGATGTGGCGGAATAGTAACAAAAACGGAAGAAAGTGACGAAAACGAAAATTGTTCAACTGCAGAGGGTGATGAATGTGCCAAATCGTCGTGGCACAAGAGACAGCCGAAGAAGCGGCAACATTTCCTACTTGACGTTGAAACCATGGACTAAAATGCGGAAATTAATTCAGACGAAAACGTCAATCCTCCTTTGGGTGCCAATCAATCAATTAATCATTCGGTCATTAACGAAAAGTGAAATTAATGAAGAACTAAAGCGGACATAATCGATTACTTTTCTCCATGTTTGTCTAGAAGAGCGAGCGGTCCGTTTGTATGTGTGTATATATATATATATATATATATATATATGTATCTAAATATCGCGTGCCTATGAAATTCCGATGTATGATTGACTGATTGATTGAGAATTTGACTTGGGAACAATGTTGGTTACACAAAGTGGTGTTAACCGAGTCAAAAATTGTTTTCCGTTTAACAAATCGGAAGTGAAAGAAGAGTGAGAGTTTGGCTCGGGTTCATTAATAGGAAGTTATGAGAATAATTGCGGGTTTACTAGACGGAGATCGAACATGGTGGTGATCATGAACATGAACTGATCGGTGCCGGAAGATTATAGGTGATATGCCGTGGATGTTGGGTAAGTGGAAAGCCAGTTACCACTGTCTTCTAATTTGCAATGGTACATTCCATTGTACATTTGTACATTCCTAATGAATTGCATACATAATCTACATGTTGTCATTGTATTTGTCTAATATTTTTGTCTATTTATTGTTTGAATCATCATAAAACCAATATTTTGGATTAGATGCATCAGACACTTTAAAACAATCATGGATCTTTGTAATGCCAAACCACAACAAAAACAAAAAATTAAAATTGAAGGCTATTGCTTTTTCACATAGAAAAAAATAAGGTGATAATTAATCTAATTCATTAATAAGCATCCCATTTTTATTTGTATTCACTGCATGATTCATTTGAACCTTCAGAATTTAAATTAGTAAAGTTTGCATCTATCAGGGTAATAAATTATATACAGTTTTACATAGGTTTGTAATTTTAAGAACATAATTGACTGGAAACATTAAGATCATACTATATTGGTTTACTAAATATGGTTACTCATAAAACTATTTTTATTTACACGTTTGAATAGAAATAGTTTAGAAACTAATGATCGTGTGGTTGTTTAATGTATAAGTGGCCGTACTACAATGCAGTGCAAAAAGAAGTTGTTTGCATTCTACTGGCCACCTGCTGTCAGGCTCTTAGTAGGACACCATGTCTGATACCTTAAATATTCAATTAGTTGAGGTATCGAACATGGATTTTCGTCACGATACAAATAAGTTCGTAATCGACATTGGACTCATCCTAAGATCACGTTTGATCGCATTACAAAACGAATCTTCAAAGAAAACGTTCAACGTCGAATTTCTCAAATAGCTCTCAAGAGATTGGTAGAAAGTAGAGGGAAAAATGTATTCTGCTGCAATAACATTAATAAAATAATATGAAAATGTTATTATTCTCTCTCTTCTGTGCTTTCTCAATTATTACAGAACTTTGAGAAAGTTTATTGTTCTTTCTTGTTCCAGCTTTCTATCTTCTTGTGTTCTCTGCTTTCAACATGGACTCATCATTCTTGTATTCGGTTTCAGTGAAAACATAGGAAGATATGAACATTGGAACTTTTGCTATGGATATCTACTTACCTTAAAAGTTGATGAATTCTGTATGGTGGTGCATATGTTTTACAGATCGTCTAAAAGAAACCGTAGAAAATTCTTCGCGGCTCGCATCGAAATGACAAAACCATTAGTGTCAAATAAAAAATAACGAAAATGAACAGTCACCGAATAGTTTGTTTCGATTACATATTAATGTACATATATAAACGCAATATATGCATATATGGTAATAATTTGAATAATATTATCTTATTGTCGGTTGCTTAACATGGAATAATTAACATAGAAATAGTTGATTCTTATCATGAGAATAGTTATTCAATTTTTTTTCTTTATTGTATTAGATAAGAATTCGATGAAGTTGATTGTTTTTCTTTGTTTGTTAATTTATAATTTATTTTACGAATTTGTATTTATTTGTCGTTAATGCCCCTTTCCACATTCCATACCAATAATTCTATAGATAAATACTAGTTGATGAATGTTAACTGTAATTTCAACCACTCGTTAAACAAGTTTAAGATACGTGAGCCCCAACTTCGATACCGCCAAAGATGACATTCTTCACTCTCCAAATTATCAGGGAGAAAGAAGAAGAAAAAGAAACCCTAATCGAACACGAATAAAATAGAAAAACCAATATTGATAGGCGAAGTAAAGCGGGTATTGTGTGACTTGTTCGCTAAGATAGTTTTGTATCAGAAAAAAATACGGGAAAACCTTGGTTAAAACAAAATAAAAATGGACACTTGCGTAGAAGTGACGAGTGAGAGAAGTAGGTAATTTTATACTTGAAGATGAGTAGCGCTTACTACTTACTTATTATTTTATCATACAATAAAACCAATGTGTCATGATTATTATTGTAATTCGTCGAAGATATTTCCACTTGCCGGGTACAGTAGTTTCGCTAAATTAATACAAAAAACTTTGGAATCTCAAGGTTTGTACATTTTTTCGACAGGTTGGATTGTTGTTAACGAAATTGTAGTTTTAGATTGTCTTCTCCTCGCCGCTGGAATTACCAAATCATGACCGTTTTCCATCAGGTTTTTTTCGCACCTAGTGGGACAAGGCAAAACCTGACACAAACGGAGTCTGCTTTCACTTGGATGGATTTTTTTACTTTTTAATTAAACAATCAATTTACAATTGATTTGGAATTCCAACCTAGGCTTTCGCAGCATAAATTCAAATTGCCTAAGCACACGTACGAGAAGCAAACTGTCTTTGATTTATTCTGTAGAATACAACACTGTGCAAATGACGCGTGCGGTATATTTGTAAAGTACATTTTTAATTACTTATTGTGTTCAAATATCTAAGTGTTAAAGTTATTTATGTTTTTTAAAACTTAAAACTTTAAAATTGTATCGTCGTTAAAATCCAAATATTGAGAATTGCGAATTAAGAAATATATAGTTATATGACTTGCCCGAAAATAGTAAAACTACTTTTCTATTACAAATTGGATTTAAACTGGGTAACGCGACACTAGAAAATATCTTAGCACTTGAATTTTAAGTGCTGCTTTTAAGTTCACCTATCGTTTTTACTATGGCTTCTGTTTAATTTGAAATTTTTTTATTTGACTTGAACTCTATGTTTTTTGGACTGCGTACCGTGCTAAACATGTTGCTTTTCCTTAGTTTTGCCAACATTCCCATTTATTTCACAAAAAATAATTGACTACTTAATAGGTTAAACTTTGGTTTCATTTTGAATGTGTTGGTGTTTAATTAATTTATTATTTAATTGTTGTATTTAATTGTTGAGATGAAGCATTATCTGGAACAATCAACTGTGCTGGATCATGAATTCTTTATGTTTCTTATTTTCTCTTTTGCAATCTGTTAATCTTGATCATCTCCGGTTACTTATTTACGGTTTTTATATATTTGTTACATTTATTCTCTACTGCGTCCTAGAATTCCTAATTGGTGCCAATATTAAGTAATTTGTTTTCGGTTTTCTTAGGTGGTACATTTCTTCATTGACCGTTGCCAACTTGAATTGAAATCATCAAGTTGGTTGTAAATGTTACCGAATGGGAGTGTTCGTAAAAACAGTCTTTGACACCGAGAGGATTTGAAGAACCTGTTGGTTTCATATGCGGTTGTAATAAAAATCTCGTTGTGAATTTCAGATCAACCCGTGATCGGCAATGATAAGATTCACGTTCGCTGGCAACGAGAGATCGATTGAGACAACTGCAAAGTTGTGTAAGTCTTTTAAAATTTATTTAACTTTAATCCGAGTTTCCATTGTACTGTTTGATAACTTCGAGGTTCTATTGCAACCATGCCACAAAAATTGTCAACCGTCAAGTAAAAATATTCAAACGATCTAATCCGATCGTGATCGTTTGTTTTCTCTCATCCAAATTCCCGATTTCACGTTTCTCACGACAACATTTCCTTGTCATCTTGGAAAGTCTAAAGTAGCGGTTGAAACTTTTGAGGGGATTAGTTTTTTCAATTGTAATGTTTAGTGGTAGTATTTATCATAATTGTGAGGTAGTGAGAGATCGCGCCCTTGCTCACGGCGAGTAACTTCTTTTGAATTTAGCTCTATTGTAAATTACAATTGAATCTCATCGACAGATAATAAAAGGAGCGTGCAGTTTTGATATTAGTGACGATGAAACAACTACATACATTATTTATATATAAAACAAAACGAGTTAAAGCCAAATGACTTCACATCTGCATGACTGCATCGACCGCACGGTCGATATGTCACAAAGGTATTGGTATTTTATTATTATTTACTTGGCACGGTGCTTCCCCAGGTGCGAAAACTATTTATTTTCGAAAGTAGACTCGTATCGCGACACGAGACAGTCACGCAGAACGTTCGTACGTCTTGGCAGATGTTCACGTAACGATTTCTGTACACAAATGTTATTCCATGAGATTAACTAAAAAAGCGACCTGCAAACCGTTCCAATTCCGAATCTTACGAGAATTCCGAAATGTCTTACGGTTAAAAACTAAGCAGAGGAGAAAGAGTACTAAGAGGAAGAAGACGAAAGAATTCGACCTCGAGCGGGTGAAACAATTGAAAATAAAGTTGTAGAGAGAGAGGAAGTACAGGCAGGGGACTACACAAAGAGATGCAGAAGAAGTGGCAGATGAGTGAAAGAAAAAAGAAATTTCACCCAGCCTCAGGTTCTCCTTCACGAGAAGAAAGTTATTCCGTGTAAACTAATAAAAAGTTAATGTAAGTTTAATATACGTGGGAAACATCGGCGGTCGGATGAGAAGGAGAGGTTGATATCATGAGCCTTCAACTTGTATAGTTGGAAGTGAGGATAGAAAAAACGAACGAACAAACAAACAGATTGATGGAAGGTGGAGGAAAAACCCAACTAACATGGTTGTGAATAAAATAAAGAAAGTTAACTTAACTACTGGTGTCCTTCATCGGATTGTTTAATTTAAGAGAACTTCATAAATTATTTTAAATTGTATTCGAAGTATTTGTGCGTCTGTGGAAGGGGAAGAAAAGTAGGAAGAAACACAAGTTTCCATCGACAGACGCAGAATGGTGCAACTTAATGAGATTGTAAAAGCTACAGAACTTGTTTTTCAATAAAAGGTCTTTCGAGTACCTAAGGTACTTCTTGGACGAACGTCTCTCAGGTATCTATGTAACATGTTGAGAAGAACGCAAGAAAATAATTTTTAAATTCCTACGTAACATTTTTTGTAGTTGAACGTTACTATTACTCTCACCAACCGGAATACTAGAAATCTTATTTAACTTTCAGAATTCATAGTTTATTAAATGGAATGTTGGTGTTCAGGAACGCGCGTATTTTTAGTGAACGAAAAACTGCAGCAGTGGGGTTCAAGTAGAGGAAAGATTTGTTACTCTGACACAGGAAATGGACTAGTTAAGGTTTGGGGAAGGTATAAAAATGACAGGAACATTGAAGAGAGCAACGAAACTTAAAAATAAGTATGATACTCAGAAGTCAGTAGTTAGTAATAAATATAAAAGTAAAACAAAAAATAGTTAAACAAGGGATTAAAGCAAATATCAATGATGTCATTGTAGTGACGCATTTACATGGTATCTGGTCCCTTCGTGTCACCCACGTTGTTCAAAATGTGGTTTTTCCTCGTCTGGTACAAAGAAGCAGTAGAACCAAGTACTTCTCTTTGTTTTTTATCCTTACGACATAAGAAGAACTTCAGGCTTCATCCCACAACTGTACCGACCAACCAGGTACGCCCTTGAAACAAATTCTTTGTGGTTCGCCTTCAACAGCAAGGTCAGAAGATGTCTCCTCTCTTGATGTTCGCATCGGTGCAAATACTGTGCTACACAGCGCCTGACTTTATTTTCGGTTCTATTAATTCAACACAATTGCGACAGTGGAGGCATTTTACGCTTAGTTACGCTTTCTCTTTTTCTTGTTGTTCTGCGTATGGCAAACAAGCAACGCCAGTCTTGTACTGTTCACTGTGGTGCCGTGCCCGATTTTTGTATTCTGCTACCTTTCTTATTTTGCTTTTTTGGTTATTGCTTCTGCTTGAGCGTACCTGTGGGCCGAACCTGTACAGACATCACCTGACATTAATTTTCATAAACGTAAACCCATGTGACTCGAGTACTTAAAACTTCCGGTCTGCCTTCAAAATCAAAGTGTCCAATCTGTAGGAGGTCGAATTTTGAGTTGATGAGGTCGGCATCTTCCTCTTTATGCGAGATGAGCCGAAGGCAGAGAAATTTGTACCAAAACATATCGACATCAAAAGAAAATTTATAAAATGGCAACTTCCACCCTGAGGAAATTTGTTCTTTTGTCCGGTGGATGAAGTGAAGGGCCTCCTGGACCAGCTGAATGCTGGTCAAAATGCTATAAGTCTGAGAAAATGAACCAAAATGATTTATCTGTCAAAGACTTTCCAAGAAATGCACACACGACTGACCTTAAATATGATGCTTCGGGGATGGGCCTTGGCGTGAAAGAAAGAGAGTTCGTGCTCTTGTGGAAAGCTGTGTTTTGTACTTTTCCTTCTTTTATTCCACCTGTAATTCCCTCTGAGTGTGTTCTTCTTCGTGGAAGTAATCCGGTTAATTTTCTACAATTGCAACGAAAGTGAGTCATCAAAAAAAGAAAATGAAACACCTCGTTTCTTAAAGACTTATTCTATCAGAATAAACCATGTACAATATACTTTATATTTATATAAAGTATGCATTATGTATACTTTACACACTACATAGATACACTACAAAATGTCGTCTAAAAATTAATGAATGTCGAAGGGCCGATATTAAAATGCACAATGGAAGAGAACTTTCTTACTTTCTTCTCGCAGAATTGTCCTTCACGGCGTCTTAAACTAATTAAAACTTTTTTATGGAAAATAAAACGTAATCATGCGATTACATAAGGCCCCAAAAAATTCAAACTCATCGTTCGGAAGCAGCGAACCTGTTTATTGTTAACAACTTGAAAGGGCTGCCCAGTGGCCGCTGGTCTCCCCGAATATACAAAAAGTTTACAAAACTACTATTTAAAGTTTTTATATGGAAAACTAAATGAGGCGTTTGCGGAGGTTGGGCCCAAAACACGGCCGGTTTCTTTGAAGTAAAAAATGAAAACGATTTACTGGGCATTGTAATTATGCGGTGGCCATCAAATTTAATGAGGGAAATTTCAATTTGACGCCCAAATCTGCTTTTAAAAGAGACGAGATAGTTTGGATCGTTTCCGCATGGGTCTAACAAAGTTGGATTTGGGATCTCACCTGGACGTACTTGACACTCCTTCAGGAAGTGTCCGAGGAAGACATGAAAATGCAGGGCCAATATTGTGGAAGTTCACGAGGTTTCATTTATGATGGTTTGATAATGGTGAGGAAGATCTATATTTTAAATCTAAATAAGTTTAGATACATGCTCTCAGGTGTCGGTATAACGTCTGTTAAACGGGTTCTTATAGAAAAGTATACATTTAAAGTGTAGAAGTAAGTGAACTAGTGAAGTAGATCACAGATATTTATCCATCGTTCACATTACCTTATGCTCCCTCGATGAACATCTAAAGAACTGATAATTTCTTTTGATCGAAATTACTCACTTAAAAGTTGTCGAAGTTGAAAGCATTCATTTAGGAACAGTAAAGTAGAAGAGCAGTGGCCGTTTAATTTCTAAGTCAATTATGAATGAAATTAAACGAGTATGCGATATTATTTATTTGAAAAATAAAAATAAGGAGATTGAATGTGATCTTCAGAATAATTTAACATGAATCAATAAAAAACATGAAAATGTTGGTCAACATAAGAACTACTCCTGTTCTCGTAAAACTCAACGATTAAAAAAAATCGAAGAAAAATTGCCAAAAAATTTCACCATTTGCCTTTCGCCAAGACGAATCGGAGCGAGCAGATCAATTTATTGATCGATCAGATCGATTCCGATCAATTTCCGAGGGAAAATGAAATGGAGAAATAATGATAATAATAGTACTCGTGTTGCGTCCATTATTTCAATGGTATAATTTCTTTCAAGTCTTGTTCAAGTAATGTTTCACCGCCCGCAACGAAGGAATCCGAAAACAGGTCCTAGAAACAGATGAGACAGACAGGAAAGAGAAAGAAAGAGAGTGAGATTTAATGGTGACACTAATAGCAACATTTTTCGAGAATATCAGAGAACACCGATGATTGGATTATTCGACTCGTGGCTGCACGTGTTGCTCCACGTGAGTTAGAATTAACAGAATAATTCCAGGACCTTTTTATTTCTCCTAGAAAAATGAAAAAAATGGCATTGATAGAGAGTTTATTCTGGTTTGGGTTTTTCATTTTTGTTCTACATAGAACATTCGGAAAATAAGACGATTTACATTTTTCAATGAATGGTTAATTCAAATTTATTAATCAGATGTGATGTGTGAAGTTTCCTTGAAATGAAGAGAAGTGCTGCTCATGTGAAACCTCAAAAATGACTTTCAATTTTCTTCTACGTAATAATAGATAATTGCTTCTATTGGGATTCCTCTGAGATGAACCGAAATTATTTTTATAATAAACTTGACTCAATTCTTTGGATTATTGATGAATTCTACATTTTGTTGCAGTCTCAAATACCATGCAGGCACTCCCTACTTCACGACAGTATTTTTATTAATTCCGTTAACCGCTGTCACTGAAAGTATAGTTATTAATTTATTATTATTATACTCGTAATAATATTCTGACTTGTCCTACTCACTTTTGTACTTCTGTTGACCGATTTCCGTTTTCTTTTCATTCATTTCGTAGTCTACAATATTGCCTTTCTCGGTGGATCCTCCATCATTAGATGTTATATTTAAGGATATATTTTCTCTTTATTCAATTTTAATTGTTGTTTGTTGTGAATACGGGAATTTATTTGATAGCTTTATGTAAGATTAAACATAGTTTAGTTTCAATTTTTGTAAGTTCTATTGGATACTGTGGATGTCAGCAACCATGGAGTTGAATGAAATTATTTTATTCTGACATATTTTCTACATTTTTAATTTTAATAAATATTTATAATACAAATCAATAGAAATATTATAAAACACAGTACAGGAGAATTATATAAAATGTGTAATGACAATTCGGAGCTCTGGTTACATGTGGAATTGTTTAGATCTACCCTCTTTGACATTTAGTTTCACTTGTACTTCCCTGTAGTAACATTCTCCCTTCAAAATTCATATCATTATTACTTATTAATATTTCTCTGCAGTAGTTGTTAAAGTGTACACTATTTGTAGTCTCCTTCACTATTATTTTTTAAACGTCATGGGTCAATTTTTACGATTTCTGTTTTCTGTCTTTCTGTGTTTAAAGCCACCATGGCCGTTGATTTCGTATTTGCTTTTACTCCTCAATCTATTCCTTTCTTCCCGCAATGAAATTTCTTTTAATCAAACAACATAGTTTTGTTTGGTACTTAAGTGAAATGTTACTTTACACTGTAACACATTCTGACATCTTCATTCTGACAAAATGAAAAAAGAGTGTTGGATTTTTTCTACTTGTGTATTAATTACTTTTGTACACCATCTCTGACACTCTCACAGACAACTTTTTAATCATTTTTAAGAGGCATTTAACAGGCACACGTCAACCGGTGCTTAATGTATGCTGAGCGTTTGAATGTGCGAGCGACGTAAAAAGAAAGTAGACCCATAATTAAATATCATCTAGTGAGAAGAAGAAAAAAATTATTATGTTTCAATAATTACCAGACAAAGTGACAAAGTTCTCAAAACGCTGTTCTAAGTTCATACATTACACTGTGTTGTAACTCTAAATTATACTTTCTAAGTACTTTCCCCGGTGTTTATTTATTGTATTTGTGTCAAACTCGTCATTTCAAAATGAATTACACTTGTTTATTATTTTATTATATTCTTTAGTTACCCTGTTTACGCACGTTAATGAAATACTTTTGCAGTTAAGCCACACACACGCTCGCATATTTCTGTCAATTTTATTAAATATTTCACATAACTTTTCTACAAATAGCAAACTCTTGAATAAAATTCAGTGAATTGCCTTTTTTCCTTTTTTTAATCTCCTCTCCTTTCTAATTTGAATTTGATAAAATTAATATTTCCTATTAGTGCACTTAAAATGTTTTCTTAGCCATGAAATTTTCTTTGTCATTCTTCGATCTTCGCCAATAGTATCGTTCCAATACCCCTGTTATGTACATAAATGAAACGTAATTTAATTGGTTGTTTAGTCACTTCTAGTAGGAGCAGTAAAGGTTAAGTTAACGTCAACGGCCATACCATGCTGAAAGCACCGGTTCTCGTCCGATCACCGAAGTTAAGCAGCATCGGGCGTGGTCAGTACTTGGATGGGTGACCGCTTGGGAACACCACGTGCCGTTGGCTCTCTTTTTATTTTTTAAATGTACTTAAAATATTAATGGTAATAATATAAGTGAAAACTGTACACACAAAACTATTATTATATTTTTGTACTTGCCGTTCAAAGCAATGCATTAAATAGGTACAACAAATTGACAATGCCGATGATTTACAATGTCAGCAAAACTAACTAAAAAAAAATAAACTCGGTGAAGTTAAAATTATGTTTAATAAGGACAAAAAAAAGAGCCAACGGCACGTGGTGTTCCCAAGCGGTCACCCATCCAAGTACTGACCACGCCCGATGCTGCTTAACTTCGGTGATCGGACGAGAACCGGTGCTTTCAGCATGGTATGGCCGTTGACGTTAACTTAACTTTTACTGCTCCTACTAGAAATGACTAAACAACCAATAAAATTACATTTTATTTATGTACATTACAGGGGTATGGGAACGATACTTATTTTAAGTATCCATACATTAATTTTAGGACTAAATGTCATTCGTTAACTATAAAATTTGACTTTAAAACTGACTTAATATGTTATGTTATCAAATCTTCAAAGAATCATTCTAATATATTTTGAAAGAATTTAGTTTTCTTATTGATATTGTACAGTATACATGAGTACGTAAAAATGTTTTGGGCAATCGAAATCTAAAGCAAAAGCAGATGAAGAAATGGACACAAAATTTTGAGTAATCATTTAAAATGTTCATATTGTATGAAGCGGTCGTTTATTAATTTGTCCCAAAGGTTACAAAAAGGTATTTAATCAGATTTTTGTCAGATCCGGGTGGCTGCGGTCCTCCTAATGTACGGATATTACAATAAAGCCATGTTGGATTTCATTTTTCTTTCGGAAACGAAAACTTTTTGTTTGTTTATGTTTGGGCTCTAAAATGTGTCTTATAACCTGTGCAAAAGTATCTTTCTGTGTTGTTTATATTGGTTCCCAGACATACTCAGACTCGCAATGTTCTTCACAGTTAGTATGATTGATTGTTTTCATTTTCTTATGAACTCACCCCTCCACTGTTGTTGTCATACATTACATCACTTCAATAGACACCGACCATGTTTGAACTCGAAAAGGGCCCAATGTCGTAGGGCAGCATATGCTGGTTTTGACGCTGAAAGTGAATTATGAGTTTGTTGTACATAAATTTGATCAAAATTGTACGATTCGGCTTATATATAGTATTATTGTGTGCAAAAATAAGTAATGTTTGTATAGTAGGTGCAGCATAACAAACAATATATAAACACGGTACGTATCATTTTATTGGGTAATGTCTTTCGTTCGAATAATTATCAAAATATTAGGAGATCTCACTTACATTTTGAATAATTTCAAACTTACATATGTATAGTGAAGTTCATCAGTGTCTTAGACAAAATACTTTTGATATTATTTTACTCTTACTACATTCTTTTTCGAGGTACCACCTTAATTGGATCAATAAAATGCCGAAAAGGGCCCATCTGAACGTGGCAGGAAAACTTTCACTGATTTTTTTCTTTCAATCTCTTCTTTTAATTATACGCTATAATCACTGAAGTCTCTTTTAAATAAAAAAAGATCGAGTGGCAGCTTGATTCTCACGATTCTTTGCGGTACGTTGCCTAAGCACGAGTTTTTAAGGTACCTTTCCCAAATGAATTGAAAAATTTTACACGCAAATCAGTAGTAATTATAAGATCCAGCCCTCTGACAACTTTGTTACATTCGTAATTGCTTTCCAAACATTCCTTCAAACAATTTAAAAAAAATATTATCTGTATTTATTATAATGGCTCCTGTAATGCAGCACAAACGCGTACCATCCACCCATTATTCGATTTAGTCATCAAAAGCATTGAGAAAGTCTAATGTTCTAGAAAACTAATAACAGCTGACACTTTACAGGAACAGGCGCACCTCACGTATATTCCCATTAGCAGCTTTGTCATACTCCTAGTAATACTCCTAACCTGTGCCTCACGGAGACGAAAAGTCGATCCCTTCAACACGGCTGAAGAAAGCCTTGAGAATGACATCAAAGGAGACTACGCTATAATGTGCTTTCCTTGTTTGAAGAAAAAACCACAGCTGCGGGACTACCAGCCAACCGCTGATCTGTCCGATCAGTTCGAGTACATCGTCGAGAAATACACGATTCGAAAGGTTCCCCTGTTGCTAGCAAACACCACGGAGGATATAATCGAAAGGCAGGAAGAACTTCAGATGGCGGAAGTCCAGCAAATTCAACCGGAACTGATCAAAGATGATTTAATTAATTTTCAATACTCTCAAGACGAGTGCAACATAGTAAGAGGTGGCCAGTGCATAACCGTGGCCGCCAACACCATTTGTCCGGCTCGCAAATCCGCCAGGGACAAGTCGATGCCGTCGGACATATTGGAATCGATGTCGCCGATAACAAGGCCAAACGTAAAGAATGCTAATTATGTGGTCATACCGACTAAGGGCTCCCTTCGTAACAAAGATATTATGATGACAAAGAGAGAAATAACAAACCAATATTTAAATAATTTCTCTTCTGTTTTTGTTGATAACTTAAAGGACCAGATACCAAAAGATCCAGAACAGTTTCCCAATCTGAGTCGACCATATACGAGTGCATTTAAGAACTTGCCACTGACCGAGACGATGTTGAAAGCCAAAGCTACGCCGGGAAAAAGGATAAAAGGAAGTAAAATCCAGAAAGTGGCTTACACGTTCCCCTCAGAAATCTACGAAAAGGAAGAAAACTATTTAAAAGAAGAAGATCATTATTACGAATCAGATTCAGGCTCCAAGGACCTTATGACGGATGCTCAGGAGAGTGAATTTCAAGAGGACGACATGGTGGACATGAACGACAAGTCGCTTCCTCATTTGAACGACACCGACAGTGGAAAGGAAAGTATTGAGGGGACTGTGAACCCATTTAAGACGACAATAAAGTCGTCAATGTCCATGTTTGGAAACAACGAGACTCCATCATATGAAGACTGTCAAAGTACCGGACAAAAAGATGATTGGACCGGGGTGAAGGTCACTTACGAAGACATCCAGGCACTAGACGTGGGTTACGAGTTCTCGAGTTGTGAAAAACTGGGAGTGAAACCCAAAATGACACGGATACATTGTCCTCTAGAGGCGGACAGAGGAAAAGACCTCAAACAGATAGGAGACCCAAAATCGAACCGGAAAAGCTTCTACATGTCTTCTGACCAGCCTCAGCTTCAGTTGTCTAACTCAAAGATGTCAAGAGCAATGAAGCAGAAACAGCACCAGCGTTCTTCAGACGTTGGATGTTTCAGTTTCCTTAGTGCCGCACTCACTCCACCGAAGGAAATCCCGTCTGCCAAGAGCGTCGTGAACGAAACGAGCTTTCTACCGCCAGTGGAAAATTCAACAAAAGAATCAGGAATAGAAGGACAGGGTCCTATGTCGACTTCGACGTCCACAAGCAAGAGTGAAAGCAAGTCACAGTCCCTGAACGACATAGATATGAATGGAAAATTATCAGAGCCCGTTAACAGCAACGTTGCCGAGATATCAAAACTATATGACTTGGCGATGCCAGTGCCGGGAAACCAAACGAAGCAGTCAGAGAACCTGGCGGACGACACAACCGTTAAGTACCCGTCCCCGTCAAAAAGTCGGTCCCTTCAGGAGCCCCTGTGCCAGGGGGGACGAAAGGATGCAGCCCTCGAGGTCAAAGGTAAAGATTCTTCAACGTTACCGAGTACACACAGCGACAGCAAAACAAACAGGTTAAACGAGCCTGAAACCGAAACGAGTTGTACCATACTATCTCGCGATTCGAAAAGTTCGTCAATGTTGACATCAAGTAGGTCGATCGACAGGGAGGAAGGTAAAAGGGCCACCTTGAGGTGGAAAATTGTTATTAAGCACCACAGGGACGACGATGCGTCGCGGAAACATGTAAATAAGAATATAAAACTTTAAAAAGAAACTAAAAATCAACTTTATCATTGATTCGACACGATGAAATCGGAAGGTCCGAACAGCCTCACAAAACGCGAACTGTTGCAACAGCACCGGGTCAACCCCCATCGGATGAATGCGAATTAATAAAAAAAAATGGAAAGTATAAACTACGCAAAACTGGGAAAATTTGGAAAATATCAAGCCGCTTTTGGGGAGATGGAGGGAGAGGGTACCAAAACCTTCAAAAAGGAGGGAAATTCAGCTGTAGTTTTTCAACAAGGAAACAAACACTAAAGAATAGTCCTTGAAATTCGTGTAATAAATATTATGTGTCATCTCAAGCATACAACTATTATTATGGGTCAATACGAGAATGTCAAGTTGAAGTTCCGTTTGGACCAAATCTAAGCATGCAATGTGCATTGTTTACTGCAATTGTTGCGTACAGTACTCGAACAGAGTTGTAATTAAAGCTGTTGCATTTGTGAGTGTCGCATGTGAGCTCACCACCGCTTTAACAGTTATCTAATGAGAATCATGATCGTCAATCTGCGACATGCTTTAGTTAGATTTGTGTCTTTCTTTTCATTAGAAGACTCGAGTCTGATAAATATAAAAGTCTAAATCTCAAACTGAGTACCCGGCGGTGAATTTTTAAGTGCGTTCGATGTGCCCGAAAAGGGTCAAATTTCCACAAGACCAAATGCCTCAGTTTTTGTCTTCCGCCGTTAAGGTAACACACCGCAGCACACCGTGCACTAGGTAGTCTACTCGGAAGACAATACAAAAACCACAATTGAAGTTCGCTGCAACCTTGGAGCTGATTTGCTTTACCTGACCAAATAGTTTTACTTTTCGTAACATGGCCACCGTTGATTTGTGAAAGGAAGTAGAAAAACTATAGCTGATTGGTACCTATCAAAGGTTTCTTCCTCTGGGGGTGGTGGCAATGTGTTTATAAATCTGAGACACACTGCAATCGAATAGAAAATAATTAAAAAAGGTTCTAATTTAATGTATAGTATTAATAATTGGCAATCTATGACATGTGTTAATGCTACAAGTTCACAATGCAAGTATCCTTGGGTTTAAAACAAAACCAGGAGCCCATCAATTAAACTATTTTATTTGTCTCGCATTTAATGTTGTTGTAGTAGTTGTTGTTACTGTCGTCTTCGTTCTTTCTAAAATAATTCCATTTTTTGAATTTAGCAGTCAAACAACGAAGGAAATGACTATACAATTAGATATAGAGACGGTAAACTGCCTTCTTCGGAGAAGACTGTCCAAATTAGTTATTCTCGGCTAACGTGGGAATAAATATATATAACAGCGGGATGTGGAGGCGTTTGCAGCAACTAAACAAATATATATACAAAATATTTAACCTTTGTTTTTTATACCTTAATTTTTTTATAATTTGTACTCACCCCACGAATTAACCAGGATAGAAAAGTAGCTGACAGGCTGTTCGTTTGTTCGTAGTGTACTCCCGATAATCCTATACCACTACAACGGGACTAATTCGTAGTGAGTCTGACATCAGGAATTGAGTCCCTTCATAAGTTGCGTAAATTAAATTAAATCTTTCGGCTTAATTCTTAAAATCGCGAGATGGGAGGAATTCCCAAGTTTCTATTACGGTTCATTTTTTAATGTATTATTTAATACATTTTAAACACCTTGTTAACTGATAAACTACAATTAGAGGATCTGTGAGTTAAGTCAAACCCTCAAATGTGGACATGTATATATAAATTTCCTGAAACGGATGTTTTATGTGAAACACATGATTTATTTACGTGGTATAGGAACGAACTATAATAAACAATTGTGTGAAACTATTGAATGAAAAGCATCAGTTCACACCTGAGGTTTGTTGTCGGTAGTTCGTAGTAATCTTATGTTATTAATGTTAGAGGCATAGGTCCACACTAGCTATATATCAAGGTGGAAAGTTTGAATTTAAAGAAAAAATGTACCGAAGACCACAACAATGTTGAAGCCGTTTTCTATTACTGATAATACAAAATAAACTTTGACAAAATAGGATTCTAAAATAAAAGGAAAATATTTAAAGATAAATCGAAGGTGTAACGATGCGTCGCACAAGTTTCTTTTAACTTTCAAGTAGAAGAACTCGTAGCAGGAACTGTTCCAGCGAAAGTTGGTTTTGCTAAGTGGGACGTTCAGCAAAGTACTAAGCAAGGGGTTGGACTCCTCCTGGACACCTGGACTTCAAGGCCTCAATAATTTTTTGTCCTTTTCTGGGTGACTGGTGGCAATACTTTGTTCAGAATCATTGCAATTGATCTTCCCATTCCATCCCAATGTCATCGGATAAACAAACTGTGTTTCGATTTCGAAGTGACCGGCATTGTCTTTGTCGAAGGGAGTCATTGTCTGGTCGAACTTATAAATGAACGTCGGCTTTCGTTTGGGTATGCGGACGACCGTAAGGGCGACAAGAAGGAAGAAAGAGACAGTTATCATGAGAAGAGAAAAAATGATAACAGTGGATGTGAAAAGAACATCTGAAAAAGATGTGTTCTATTAGTGTAGCATTTACATTTTGACAATAAATCAAAACAAAACAACCGAACGAGAGCATATTGATTGCAATTTTTCAGGGGATTCCTACTTTAGTGAGAAATAAGCCTTATTGCCCGACTAAGTTACTATACTTTGCACGCTCTAATAATGGTCGGAATTATTGTATTAGGCAGAAAAAGGTGCAATGGTTTTCTATCACTCGAAACCCAAAGTATTTCGATGGAGAGAAATTAATTTAATCAGGTACAGTCCTAAAATTACGTTATGTGCTGGTTATTATGGTTAAACGTTCTGACAAAATTTTACTGGGTCCAAGGAAACGATAGATTTCGTTGAACACGACGTTTATAAGGAATTGATGGAAGAATTACCTCCGGAGGACTCTACAGGTAATATAAGACCAATGTTTGCATGTATTACTATGTGTTTGTAAATTATGAAACTTTGCAAGCTCTGCTACCAGTGATGCACATATGTAAGACTTTTTTCAGTGTCATCACATTGCAGGGGGCACCACCTGCGAAGTGTAACCCGGTGCGGGTTTGTATCAAATAGAAATTCGTGTTTTTACTAATTTTCACCTTTGCATTTTTTGAAGTCCTCGTCAAACTCATCAACAACTCCGCAATTGATATTTCCATCGCAAAAGACAACGGAGGTCATGCAGTATTGTTTGTACTCGAACACACATTCGAGTTCAACATTAGGCAAGCAAGGCGCATCTTTGGCATCTGGAGGCAGTGATTTTTGACGATTAGGTAGAAACTTAAAATATCATTTAAGAATTGATATTTTCAGTCTTACATCTCAATGAAGTGACCGTGATTTTCAGTGCAGTCAAACTCCCTACACTAATTATTCCCACCAAACCTTCCTTTTTAAAAACAGTACGATAGTGATTTCTTCCAAACTTTTCAAGGAGAGAACAAATGTTATGCGTGATGTTGTTACTGAAATTCGATTTGAAATAAATTATAATTTGTTAGATAATATAAGGGTTTTTGCAACTACACTCCCTCCCTGTATAAGAACTTACCGCACCTTGCCACATACACAATATTATGGTCGTTCGTGCATAGTTTCTTGTACGGAACCCAATCCAGGAACTCGATAACCACTATCAAATAGCTGTCATTTCTAACAGTATATATCAACGAGCAATTTAAAGGGTTCTCGTTGGCAATTAACGTTACCGAAAAGTCGCTGTACTCTTTTCCTGTCGTTAAATGAGTGCGCACTTTTCTTCCGTTCATGCATTCGTCACTTACATCTGTAAATGTAAAATTGAGAAGGGCTAGTTTAAAAGCTGGTGTTTTTGTTTTTTTATCGTTCATCGTTTTTGTTATCATTTCTATTCTATCACGTACCATGAATCTTGATGGCACCGCATACAATCCATACAAATGTCATAATCACCAGATATTTTAGCAAAACAAATTGCATAAGATAAAATCCAGGTTCATGTTGACTCTCCTTCTTATTTTAAAACTCCAGCGCGCCATTTTATGTTTAGTTTCGGGGCCCTGTGGTGGAATGTCCGTATGGAGGCGCTGCAATCGCTCTCAAGAGGAAAAAATTGATTTTCATTGAGATTTATTTAGACGTATTAAAACTTCTTTTACAAAGATGACGGTAATTACGAAGCCTTGCACCGAGAAGGCTAAAAAACAAAAACAGCCTCTTTACAATGATGGAGCCGTTAACGGGGTAAGTCAATAATGTTTACTACAGGACCGCTTTGTTAATGTTAAAAGTAAAACCAAGTCAATGAGTCGTACGCATTGTAAATAATTTGGGCGAGGAAATTTGTACGGCACCCTACATTTTCACAGCCTAAGTTATTTCATATATGAATTCAGTTATACATTGAAAATCTGGGTCGTTTACGCCTAGATCTACAAAAGACGAAATAATAAAATGCTACAATTTTAGCCTGTTTGACAATATCACAAATTTGTTTTCCTTTTTGTCTGGCCTAATTCACTTAATGGAAATTAATACCGCAGTGTAATTATTCAATCAGTGTGTGGTTACATAAAATAAAAATAAGCATATATTAAACTGTGTTTTGAGTCTGGGCTCGTATTTTAAAATTTACTTTTAGTTTTTTGTACAATTATAAATGCTTGTAATTGTAAAAAAAAAACTTTACACCTACTAAATGTGTAATGTTAGTTAGCATTTTTCATTCTTCGTTCTTCAGCGAGTCGGTCTTCAAAAAAAGATGCTTTCAGTCGAAATTCTTTCAAAAGGAAAAGGTTGTTCAAAAGCGATTCCTTCAATAGTATTAGCTCTCGATAAAGCGACATATGTTAACCCGAGACTTGTGTCCTTTTGACCAAGATTTATGACAACTTTATCCAATGTAAGTCCTTGAGATCGTCATTGCATACAAAGGTTTAAGAGGAAACTGAGTTCTCGAGCATAAAGTTTCTCCAAATTTCCAATCTTTTTTAACTTTTGGAATGGGAAACCCAGTTTTGCGGTACATTTAAAGGTATAGTTAATGGTCCTGTACAGTCGTCAAATTCTGCCATGATTAATTTGGGAGCATGAAATGGTGGTTTATGTTCAGGTTCACATATGATATCTCTCCCAGTGCTCCATTGACTAAACCTTTTTCTGTCCAAAGATTGGTCCAAAGATGGTGGTCATTGTAATCTCTTGATTATGTGGTAGTTGGATAGAGGCGGACTCTCTTTTACTGCAAAACTTTTACTCTCTTGTGGACTGAGTCGTCCCATGCTGCGCTGGAGCAGCAGTTGCCAATCTTCATGTATAATTTTATCTTTGCTTATCCTGTCTAACATGTCTCGAAAAGCCTGTTGTGATTTTCCTGCTTGACGAAATGATTTGTTAAGAAAAGCGAAAGATTCAATACTTCTGTAAAGAAGATGACCATCGTCAAAAATTGAGCGTCGACCAAATCTTGTCGATTTAGAGCGGACGATCCATTACGGGAGGAAGTTGATTGATGTCACCCATCAAATACAAAAACATCCCTCCAAATGGTTCTCTTGTCGATTTTGCATCTCTGCAATGCAAGTCGATCATTTTAAGCAAACCACAGCCAACCATGCTCATTTCGTCAATGATGACAAAATTGCATTGTACGAAATCAATCTGCAAACTACGTAAACCTTCTCCTGTCAAATCTCGAAAATTTTTTGGATTGATACAAAGTTTGAATGAATGAAGTTGAGCCAGAAATATTGACCGATTGACAATTCCAGTGGGTGTCAGCAGGGCAAAAGACTTTTCGCCAAATACTGGAATCAATCGTGATTTTATGTGCGGAATGATTGTGCTTTTTCCTGAGCCTGCTTTGCCTTGAACAATAACTGACCTTTTTAAATTATTCACCAATCTACCTTAGAAATTGAATCTGATTTTCAAAAATGTCGATTTTTGTTGTTCTTCCGAGAAAGAGTGTCGAGTATGTCCAAAATGTAAGTTGGGTTGTTCCAATTGTTCAGTTAGTTGCCTTTGGTGATCAATGAATTTATTAAGTTGTTCAAAATTATCGTAATTATAATAAGAAGAGTTCCAGTCATGACGGACATCGATTTGTCTCATTCCAAATTGATCAACTTCTTCACGGATGTCTTCTGGGCCATGACGGGCAATATGCATCCAATCCACATTATCGTTGTTTAGGTCAATTTCGAAAGTCTTCGAGTTCTTCATCAGCTTCAATTGCATCTTATATGTTCAATCGTACATCTGCTTCTGGTTGAGGAACCAAGCGATTGTAGACTGCTTGCCAAGAATCGTTATGAGGATAAGGAAAGGCTCTTTGTTTCTCCTTGGTACAGTAGTCAAATTATTGATTCTGGTAGTATTGCTCGTTGTTGCCATCTGGAGTAAGAGTTAGCTTCGGAAAGTCGTACAACAGCTTCTTTTTGTCCTTCGTCCGTTCACCGTCCTTGGATAAATCAAAGCGTGAAATTTAACCAAATTAAGATTTTCATATTTAGGTGGTCTTATGGAATAAATATGAAAAGGATTGGTTATTGTTGTATCTTCTCGGTCATCTTCGCCTAGTTCGTAATTATCTAATTGTGTCCAGTTCTCTCTGCTGAAATTGATGGTTCTAAATGTTCTTGACGAAGAATAGAAATTCACCCCATCAAAACGTAGAAAATTTCTTGAATGAGCAGAATAATCTCTTTCACCGCACATGTGAATAAGAATTTTTCTTATGATCGTGACTGCACGGGTAGTGTCAGTTGCGTTCCGAGTCTCTTGTTGCACAAATCTCCACATTTCCTCTTAACGATTTTTTCGGATTTACTGGCACATTTAGCGATGGACTTTACAACAGTTTCTAAAGATGTAACGGCTTGGCAATCAGTATTCACTCTCCAGTGAGTGGCGACAAAAGGATTGTGAGAATTCAGTTTTGAATTATTGCTTTTTGAAGTGAATTAGTGACAATACCCAGGAGTGCAATATTGTGAAGATGCCTAGCTCTAAGAAGTTGATTAAGATCTTCATCGTGGTCGGTGAAATCACTGTAGTGCTTGGTTGACGGGTGAGGGACAAAAGCTACATGTTCGTTAGGCTTCCAAGTCGAAACGAGTTCATCAAAGTATTCTTTCATTGCTTGAAGTTGAATTTGCATTTCCTCTGAAGCTTGCATAGAAATTTTGCAAACTTGAAGCGTTTTCAAGTCGGAAAAGTCCATGAATATATGGATTGCCACGATGCTACAATTCGGTGTGGAACCAGTAATCCTTTATTTTAAGTTTAGAAATCAAAACTTCACGTCTAACGCGTTCACGTGTAGGCATTTCCACAGAGAATTATCAGTTAGACTTATTAAAGAGAATTAAATAAATTTACTTTGTTTAATCACTTTAACAAAGAGAGATCTCTTGTGATCATTCGAAAGTTACTTTACACAACAAAAAAAAGTAAAAAAAGAGCCCTTAATTTTCAAATGTAATGTATTGTACTGACTGTAATGTATGTATAGTTGATTCAAATAACCGACCAACTTCTGAATTATGACTGACAAATTTATAGAATGTGCAAAAAATACTACGTATACAATGAAAAACCATCCACGCCTTGCAATTATCAAATCGAACGACATTTGTAGAAACAAAACACTGTGAAGGCTGATCATTGTTGTTATTATACGCTTACGAAACGTTTATTATGATATATGTTAATTCACTGAAGTTGTCACCTACTGTTAAATTCTGTCTTTTTCTTATCCGCGACTTTTTCATCTAAACCTTTCTACACACATATATATATGTACTCTTAAAAAATACCTTAACAACGTTAAATTTTTATAGTACAAAGGGCCCGCAGCGCCCAGAGTAATTCAAATCATTTCATTCTAAGTGCACAGTATTTTTATGTCGTTGTGGAGCACTGGAAGAAAGACTTGAGCTGTACATTACAGTATGAATATACTTCTTTACTGTGAGAATGTATGTTAATGGTCATTTCCACTGTCAGTCTTTTTTTAAAAGATTAAATTTAAGATTCAGTGCATTTCATGATACATTAGATGTGTGACATGCATCAGAAAATATGTACATGTAAAATCAAATTATAGAATGAAATAAAATCAATTGATTTAACTATTGTTTTACTTTAAATAACGATTTTGTATCAGAATTTTGTAAGTTCACTTTTCCCATTTACTAGTGTTATTGATTTCTGACAGATATGGCATATAAAATGGTACAGTTTATCATTATTTCTTGATGAAATGAAAAAGGCTTGGCTTCAATGTCAGTGGAACTTAAGGGCATAAGTTGGTGTTACAGCTCACTAATGCTGCTGATTTTATTAATTCTTGATTTTCAATGTATTACCAATTGTGTGACATTGTATTTTTGATGCAACTTTTGACAAGTTTCATATGGTGACCCAGGATCCAACATCTGAAATACATTCTTATCATTTTCCCAGAATGCCATGATTAAAGCTTCCTCTTTGTTATCATTGCACTTAAGCCAAATATGAGTGCTTAATCATATTAAGACTGAAGGATTTTTTTTGTGTAGTCTTTTCGAACAGCTGTTATTTATGTTTTCCTCTTCATTTAAGGTAAATATTATATTAAATATAATTTACAATATAACACCTTTTTGCCTGGTTGAATACATAATAAAATTACATAAAGCTTATTTTTTGCAATTCAATGTCATTGCATTTGGGGATGGGTGCAACACAAAAATTAGGTTTCCAAATTTTCAAGTTCCTGTTCTACCTAAAACTTCTTGAATTTATGTTTAACATTGATTGTGTTCTACTACTATTGAGATTTGGATTCCAGTTTAAAGAATCAAGAAACACTGCTCCTCAAAGGAGTTGTTGAATAAAGAAAAGTGGAAATTTTTAGTAAACAATGTGAATCACTCAAGAAATTGTAATATTTATAGTGTCTCACTTGCAAATGAAAATCTTGACAAATGAACTTGGCATATTGTTTGAGAATTTGGTTTGCAGTAAAAACATTCTTCTTGTTTGAGGATGTGCACACACATAATTTTTCAAATCAGTGGACCTGAATTATCTCATTCTAGAAATAAATAGTGCGATTACAATCTTTGCTTAGAGCTTTATCAAGAAATTTAACACATCCTCTCTTTTAAATTAATTAAACGATAAAGGACTGAATTAATCCTTATTCTTCTGCTTTTAATGTAATTGTGAAATTATCTGAAATTTCATGAGTCATCAACCAAGCCAAACATTTTCATCAGAATGAAATGTACCCAACTAATTAGATATCACAAGAAGTTTATTGTTTTGAATGACAAATTTATTTATCTCTGTAAAGGAAAGCAATTTTAGATATTAAAAGAAGTTTCGAATTTGCTCATAAAATTTATTAATATTTGTATATTCGTATGATAGGTGTGTAGTGATAGGTTGAATTACTGTTGTCAACTGCATCCTCAAGTCTTTCTCAATATTCCCAAAACTTAAATTATAATATTTCTCCTTTTTTTATGTACTCGTTTCTGTTACATGTGTTAATAGGGTTGACGTGTCACATGTTGAGAAGCAGAAAAATTTGAGTGAACACTTTAAATATTGAAATAGTAAAACAGTGAAATGATGAAAAGGTTAAAACTTGTAACATCATTAAATTTATTTAAGAAAAGATACCGGTTAAATTTTTCAGTGTTACAATTTTACAATTGTAGTAATTGACAAAGTGCCCAGCACTTGTAGTGTTTGACATTCAAGGTGGGGCTGTAGACTTTTTAATATTGCATCATTACTATAATTCAAATTTTCCTTCAGACTTGCACTTGGTATTCTTATCATTAAACAACTTTGACCTTCAGTGACAGAGGAGACAGACAAACACAAGTACACACAGGGACAAATTTAAATTCTAGACACATCGTTAAAGTTATTGTCTCGGTTCTTGGGAAAGTCAGGAGCTCCACTTAATTAAATTATGACTCCTTTTTTGCATATCGACTTAATTATAACAAAAATCTAATAGACGAGTGCCAAGGATGGAACTTGGAATGTTTAAATTTGATGGACTGTAATTGTTTAATTTTGATTCCTTGACTCTGCTAGGTGTAACGTTGCTTAATAAGGAGTAGAAAAAAGTAACGATTGAACTATAACACCAGCTAACAACCGATTCGTTTTGTTACTGTAGAGTAATAAGTAAGAGAAATTCCCATGTCTATAGTCGAATTTGTTTCTAACCTCAGGTTAGAATCATTAGGTGCTTCATAAGCACCTGACGCTTGGCTTTACCCGAAAGTCTGTTACCATGAGTCAAAGTGGTCTAACATGTGTCGCATGAGAATAATTGTAAATTCCAAATTATTTAGGTTAAGAACCGATAATTTGTCATCAACCACTTAGTAGATAGATTGGTTTAATGACCTCAAGTCATGTTTAGGACACGTCGTGGGTACCATTAAGGCAGGTATTGAAAGTATCATTCATTCATGATCATGAATACAAACTTTTAGGCTATGGAATTTGTTGATTTTGTAATTATGCTCTCGTATTAATTTATCTATACGCCTCAGTGTACTTATTTGTCATGTATCAGTGAAGTATTCTCAATAAACAGAACATGTAGTAGTGGAATGCTAAGAACAGGTGAAAAAGTTCTGTATTTCCTTCATATTTGAGTGAAGTAGGATCTTACTTATTGACCTAACAATAATCTCGAACTCAAATTCTTTTACATACATTGTATTTCGTAGTGTAGGTAAGAATCGTGATCTGGTCGGCGACAAAGGAAGCGAAAAATTTGTGTTGGGTCACCTGAAACCTTTGGTGGAAGTATAAAATCTCAAATTCTTAGTTGTTTAGATTTGTTTTAATTGCGTGTTAAAAATGTTTACCGACATTGGCCTCTGTTGGCCTGAGGTAATTTGAGCCAGGTATGGTTCACATAAGTCCGGATCCGATTAAAAAATGTCAATGCTTTCCTGATTTTTGAGAAGTTAAGTCAAAATAAGATATATGAAGGTTGTAACATTCCTAAACAGGAATGATATTATATTGTAATTGTTAATATCTCAGACTCCATTTCACTCGATTTGTTTACACATTCGTTGACCTCAAACACTGTACTTGAGATTCAATTGTCTGTCTCTTGTACGATTTAAATATTCAATGGAATAGCCGAACAAAAGACTAATTTTCACTGTTCTATTCTTTCAGGAAACTAAAGTCGACGTTGAGTCGGGTGTCAAGCCGAAATTCGTCATTTTAGGTTCCCGAGCACAAAGAGTATCGACCGCTACCACAGTATGCCTGGCCCTTACGGCCCTTCTAGTCATGAGCTTCGGTATCATCGGAGGAATGTACCTGTACAGACAGTTCGTCCGATCACAGATGCATTTCCGCGGATGGTGCACCGTACCTTACAACATTCACCCCAAGGCTATGCGTCATGAAGGTCTACCATCGGATGCCGAATTCGAGGCCATCTCGAAGGACTACGGCCTTCAGTCCGACGTTGAAACGTTCGACCTGACAAATTCGTTTAAACAGGAATTCGACATCGATCTGGATGAGGAGAACTACGAAAAGATTATGGTTCCAGATTTTGGAAGAGGCAGAAAAGGCAGATTCATTCACGATTTTGCCACGGTAAATAAAATTTTGTCGAACTAATGCCTCCAGAGAGTACATAAAACTATAGGTGTGATGTTTGTAAAAAATATATGAGGAAATTGTTCTAATGACTTGAGACCGCCAAAATTAAGTTTAAGGGAATTAGGCGATTTCATAAAGAAAACTAAAAACCACCAGGTAGGCAGAAATATGTCTAATCAGATGCACAGAATTGCTACGCGACGCCTGTAAAGTTTACCAAATAAGTCAGAAATCTTCAAACGACCATCAAATGGTATGATCTATTTGAACGGGTAGTCATAATTAGTTCTTCTGGTGATTTAAAATTCCCGCATGCTCGGCTTTCGATACATAGATGAACTGTTATCCAGGTAGTAACTAACCGTTGCAGCAAAAAGGGAAAACGGAACAAATCAGAATCAATTACGGATTGTTTCCGTACAAAAAATTAGCAATAAAATAGAAGCAATTAACAGTGACGGAATTAAGTTTCCAGAAGAAATTACCTGTTCCGTGATGAATATAGGTGATTCGCCTGAGGCAGCAGGGCACTTACAGGTACTCAGCCTGTCGTGTAATTTTTCACTTTGAAATATCGTAAATTAGCCGTGCGACTTTTCCACCGTCAGTTGCACTTGAAGTATTTGCTTTTACGCTCTGCAAACTTTTGTTTTTCTTCTTTTGTTAAGTGAAACTCAGCAATATGTGTTTTTTGTTTAATTAAAAGAAAAGCAGAGATTTACATCTTTCAGAAGTTTTCACGTATATTATGAGTGTTATTGGATTAACTTGAGATCTGGTTATGTGCAAGGGGCGACTTGAGGTTCAAGCCTAATATCTGTTACTTGGTTTTAGTATGGACCTGTCTCTAGTCTTGAAAATGTATTTTTACTAGAATCATAATCCGAATTGTATTGTCGGTTGTGTCACTTTTTAAACTCTCTTTTTCAGAATAAAACTGGAATCGTTGATGTGAATGGTCGCCGATGCTTTGTCATGCCACTCAATCGTCAGAGAGTAGTTCCTCCACAATCGATGAGGGATCTCATCATTAAGATGAGGCGAGGCTACTACGAGGTGGACACTGAAGTTGTTCGCGAAACCATGAGAGTCGTCATGCCGCCTATAACCGATTTCACTTCTATTGGTCAGAACATTGCTCAAGAGTGCAAGTACCTGAAGACATACCTGCTTGAGAAAGACGAGGACAGAGACGATGGAATTTCAAAGCGCAGCGTTCCAACATCCGAAGCCATTTTCACGGAGTTTGCCGGGAGTAAAATCTCAGAGCTGACGATCGACACGAGCGCATTGGACGATTTCGAGAGGAAGGAAGCGGAAGTCGTGTAGACGCCATTGCGGGTGCATTTGGACGAACCTGAAAATTGCCGCGATACAAACTGCACTTTATTCACACCATCTTCTCATAATCGATAGCTGTAATTTTTTTCCTTGTGATACATTATCATGATCTTCGTTTTCTCGTACATCACGGGGACACAAATGTACATCCCCAAAAGAAACGGATAATCTCATCAGTGTCTCCTTAGTATACAGTTCCGGTCCATGGAAAATAAACCGGAAACGGAAGAAAAGGGGAAGGGCTACCTCCATTCGATAGGTACGATTTTCGCACTTGGTGGCGTGGGCCACGACACCTTGACGTATTTTACGTGCAATCGACACTTTGTAAATTGTCATAGATATCATTGTTGTACTACCAAATTGTCGTGAGGATTTGTTTTCCTTCCTTTGTAGTTTTTATTTTGTATTAAACTAATTGTAAGTGCTAGCCTGCTTTCGAAAGGGATTCAAAAATTACTTGAATTGCTTTGGAACAAAACAAAAAAGAGTAAATAATAATGGGAGCCAGTCTGTTTTGGTTTTGAAAGTTTGAGCTTTTTGATTTGAATAAAAAATGACAGAAGAAAGAAATTCTGTCGGCCAATGTGACTGCTCGCACATGTGGCCGCTTCCTCTTCCAATGTCACCGTTCATTCCTTTTCCCCATTGTGGTCGTTTGTCCCTAAAGGACCATTTTAGCATTTTTTTATTGTTACTTTTGCTCAACTTCTTCTCAGGAGGTTAATTTATGTTTCGAGTCGGTTAATGTCTCTAGATCCTTGGATCATGTATTGTATAATATATTCCATTGCCAATCAACACATATATTTTTCCATTGCAGTTTGAAGAAATTTCTTTGTTTGTTCTACTTCCTGAGAATAATTGAGTTTTTACTGTTACGCAAGTATCTACTGTACCTGCAAACGTTAAATTTGTTTTATTGTCAATTTTAGTTAATTACGAGTTATTCAGAAGTTTATGTTACTCTTCACTTTTAAATGTTACGTGTGCTTTTACATGCAAAAGGGTATGTACAACTAATCAACCAAAGTACCAGAAAGGTTTTCAACTTTAAAGGATAGAAGAAGTGAGCTGTGTTGCTAGCCATCCCCACGGTGTATTGCCTGCTAACGTAATTTTCTCATTATGAAACATTTATTTAATTATCCATTATATTAGTAGATTTTTAATTATCGTATTCAAATTTAGTGGTGTGTAAAGAAACGTAAACTTAGTGAGAATTTAATGAAACGACATTTTTAAACAAATTTTGTTATCAGGAGAAATTTGTATGATTTTCCAAATTATAATTTGTATTTCAAATTTGAATAAAACTAATCCTGGTTTCCCATTTATTTTCACTCTATTTAGTGTCCCATCACAGTCACATTCCTAAGTTGTTTGGTGGAACAACAACATTGCATTACTATTTATTGTAAGTTTATCGATATGATTAACTGATAAGGAAAAAAGAGATTTAGGACCGCAAAAGATGTTTCAAAATTTGAATTACTACACATAAAATTTATTTTCAATACGCTTTTACATTTTATTTCCTTTCCATCACCCATTACACGTACGCTACTTACTCTTTGTTCTGGAGTATCTTACGTGTACTATTTTAAATAATTAAAAGAAAAACATATTTAATTCATTTAAGTCGTCCAAGTTGTTCTCTTATAATACATGAATACAATGTAAAGAGATGTATAAAATATTTGTGGTTGGAAACATTGAACAGCATGTTTTAAAAAAGTCAAATTAAAATTGCTGCCCATTCTGTTTGTAATCACTTCTAGTAGGAGAAGTAAAAGTTAAGTTAACGTCAACGGCCATACCATGCTGAAAGCACCGGTTCTCGTCCGATCACCGAAGTTAAGCAGCATCGGGCGTGGTCAGTACTTGGATGGGTGACCGCTTGGGAACACCACGTGCCGTTGGCTCTTTTTTTTGTCCTTATTAAACATAATTTTAACTTCACCGAGTTTATTTTTTTTAGCTAGTTTTGCTGACCATTGTAATTCATCGGCATTGTCAATTTGTTGTACCTATTTAATGCATTGCTTTGAACGGCAAGTACAAAAATATAATAATAGTTTTGTGTGTACAGTTTTCACTTATATTATTACCATTAATATTTTAAGTACATTTAAAAAATAAAAATAGAGCCAACGGCACGTGGTGTTCCCAAGCGGTCACCCATCCAAGTACTGACCACGCCCGATGCTGCTTAACTTCGGTGATCGGACGAGAACCGGTGCTTTCAGCATGGTATGGCCGTTGACGTTAACTTAACTTTTACTGCTCCTACTAGAAGTAACTAAACAACCAATAAAATTACATTTTATTTATGTACATAACAGAGGTATTACAATTAAGTTATTGGAATGTTATTTTATCAAGAATATATATATATTTTGGCTTCTATTCATGATAAAGTATATACAGTATGACGTACTCAATTATCGGAAGTACTTTTTATTGAAGCCACAAAGCGCATAATTATTTGTTTACTTCATTCAAAATTACATTCGAGGTGACAACAAGGCTGCTCACCTTAAAGAAATACCTGATAAGGTACATCTATTGCTGCGTTCTACTTTAAATTGTAGTTGGAAACACCGATTCCTTTATAGAAGATCACATTAATAAACGTTGACATTTTTTGACTCGCTACTACTGGCCCACTACAAATTTACTACTCGAATTTAACAATGTTTAAATCTAAAAAGTTAGTGAAACGGAAATTTTCGCGCGTTTTTTCCATTTTTCTCACTCAAAGTTTTGAAGAGTCGGAGAAGGCGGCGGACGAATGAGTCGGACCGGACTCTTGTGCAATTTTGTCTCTATGAAAGTTCCTGCAACTTTTTGCAATTTTCCTCATTTGTTTGGTCGGTGAATTAAGGGCAGTTAGTTAGTTATAACCTTTGGAAAACTAGTTGAATAATAGGAAAGTAAAATGTTGATCAAAGTGAAGGTAAGGAATGGACTTGTGCCGGTCTGAGTTAAAATGCTTTCCGGTTAGTCCAAAATGGCACAAACCATGGTCCTAATATTTTCTGCTTACTCTACCAAATAAAAATAATATTTATTTGTACAATTATATATATCTAATATCCGTTATAATATTTGTTTCAGACGTTGACCGGTAAAGAGGTAAGTTATCAAACCTAATTTCAACAGAATTTTTAGTCGGTTCAGGTTAGATGAGCATTTTATTTCAACAATTGATTTCCTAGTATATATATACACCGATTTGCTTGTTTATTTATTACTAGTTGACGTCCACACTTGAATCGTGATACAAAAAAAACTTAGTCCCAGTAAAGAGAGCCAAACACTGTCACAATAAACTTACACCATGTTGCAAACTCCAAATCATATGGGACCAACTGAAGTAAGAATACATTGCATACACTGCTAAAACAAAAATTTATGAATGAATTTCAGATTGAAATAGACATAGAACCAACTGACAAGGTTGAAAGAATTAAAGAAAGGGTAGAAGAAAAGGAAGGAATTCCACCACAACAACAGAGATTAATCTTTTCAGGCAAGCAAATGAATGATGAAAAGACTGCACAAGACTACAAAGTTCAGGGAGGCTCAGTTTTGCATTTAGTACTAGCATTAAGAGGAGGTTATTCAAATTGTCACACCTGAAGCATTAATTAATTTTTCATTTTTAACCTGTAAATCAACAAAATTTAATATTAATTATTATTGTACTATTAAGCTGTGTTTTTACTAATTTACTTTTGGTAATGACAGTTTTTAATATCAAGCTTTATGAAAAAATTGAACAACACCCCAGGTTTTTTTTACTTTATTTCAAAAAAATAATCTGCCACTACTACAGCTGGTTGAAACAAACCGAAAATTTAGCACTTTGTTACTTATATAGCTTTTGAGGTGTTTGTACGATAAACCAGCTCTCACTACATTTGATGTAATGCCAAACCATATTTGTTGGGTTATTTTTGTTCATTTGATTGATTTATTCAGTTTCTCTATCCATTTCTAATCATCAACTGAACAACCTTGATTTGTGGATTGGTATCAACTGTGAATTGTAAATTTTCAGTCAAATAAAAAAGTTATTCAAACAATTTTTCTCTATTTTTTTACTTAGATTTTGATTTAAGTACAATGTCTCCTAGTGTGACTTCATACCAAATTGATTAGATTCTGATGTGCAAATTTGCAGATGTCATTATAATGTGAATGTTTTTAGGTAATTTTTTCTATGGAAATGCAATAATATTAATAATGTATTAGTAGGGTTCTTTTATATCTAGTGGTTTAAATAGACATAAAATGTGACGAAATAGACTTTATAACATAAAGGACATAACATGTTAGTAATATTGTCTGCAGTGTCAGATTAACTGTCAAAGAGGGCCCTGAAAGGACCGCAAGCGTTTGGTTGAAAACGTTTTGTTTTGACTTTCCTCTCATCGATTTATTTGTATTTATTTGAGATGTGGAATTTGTTGAGAGGAAGATGAGTAAATATTCAAGTGATTCAGATTCTTCGGATTACCGAAGGAGGAGTCGTCGCAAAAGGAGGTAATCTTGCATGTTTTCCTGGAATTTTTAAACCATGTTTGGTTAGAATGAACCGATTCATTTGACAATAAGGATTAATTCTATTAAAAATAAAATCGTTTCGTGTTTTTTCGCAGCAAATCTTCTAGTTCTTCGTGTGATTCTAGACGTCGTACAAAGTCAAAACATTCAAAGCATCATAAATCGTGTAGGTATAAAAAGTCAAAAAGTTACAGCAGTAGAAGTTATCGTAGATCAAGATCAAGAAGCAGAACCAGACATTCGAGATCTTCTTCCAAAGATATACGGTCAAGGAGATCATCTTCGAAGGATGGTCGGCCACGTCGGTCACGTTCAAGAGACAAATACAGACGTTCTCACCATTACAAATCAAAATCTTATTCAAAGTCTGTGTCAAACTATCATTCGAGGTCGACATCTAGTGATTCAAAAAATTCATCCACATCAAGCACATCAAAGTCCCCTTCTAATGCAAGCAACAAAAAGAATGTCCCAACCAATTCAGTCAATAATCCTGAAGAGCAGTTAAGGGAAAAATTGCTTAAAGCCATCAAGGCAGCTGAATCAGCAGATCACCAATTAAAGCAGCAAGGAGTCTTACCAAAAGGAGTAAAGTCCAGAAATGACATTACCAATTTAACAAGTAGCAAGCCAAGTAGTGATGTGATCAAAGACATTAATACAGATGTGTTTGTACCAAAAACATTTACATCATCAAAACAAAGAAATGAATCTGAAAATGAACAAAGTATATCTGCAGGGAGTGATGTACCTAGTTCTGTAACAGTGGATGAAAATAGTATTTTTCATGCAAGTGTAAGTAATAAAATGATTGTGTGATGCATTCCTAATATTTTTTCACAATTTGTTTACAAACATAATTAATCTTTGGCCACAAGAATCACTAAGATCACTTCATATCATTTTAGGTCTTAAGTAAAAATAATACATTGTGAGGCATGATATACAGAATCATGGTTTCGTTTCATTATTACATATTTTCATAGAATTGTGTTTGGACTTAAGTATTTGTTTTTTTTATTTTGATCATCTTAATTTTGATTTTAAGTTGATTCTTTGATTGGAATGAAAAAAATGGATTTCTGTCATGGCTATGTAGAATGATTCTTTTCAAATGAAATGTTGGTCCAGTTAGATTTATATGCACCTCATTTTCTATTGTACCAGTTTTAGATGGTGAAACTTCAACTTGTAGTTACTGGTCAAACTTGTGACAAATTTGATTGTTATTTGAGTGGTGTGGGTTGTCAGATAAATGACAATTTATATTTTTTATTGAAATATAGAAATGTATAGTCTTACCTTCACACACTTAAGATTACCCTGCTGTATTAGAAGGAGATGTTTCAAACTAAATGTTTTATTGACTTTTTATACTTTTTTCTTTTTTACTATTTAAAATTTTTAAGAGCATTATTGTTGAAAAGAAACTATTGAATAGAAATTTCAGAGTTACACAATATCAGTGTGGTATCAGAATATTACAGTATTTTGTAGTTCAAGTAGCTTTAAGCAGAAAATGGACTAATATTTGTCCTGGAGCAGATGCAATGAGATATTAATATTAGAATGATACATTCCTCAGTTACAATATATTGTTACATTATTTTTCGCTTAGAATTTTCACAAACACTTTAATTCTTTTTGTAATTAAGGTACACAAAAATATTTAACAAATAAATTATTTTTCAGTTCTTTGTAGATCCCAAAGCAAAATTGGATCGTTGGATTAAAAAGCTATATCAAATTCGTCAGAGGGCAATTTCTAGTGAAGCAGTGACGCAATGATTCTTGATGTCATGGAGATGAGAATGGAATGAAAATAAGTAGGAAAATATTTGATATTTGACAAAGTTGAAGTGCGATGTATAAGGACTACCAAGGACTAAGGAGCACCAGCAACCGAGAATACAATTTCATTCTCTAATACATAATATTGATAATTAAGGAGAAGGCAGAATAGAAGCCGGCTTCAGGTGCATTTATCATGGTCTAATTTTGCGTATAAATTGATTTTGCATCCGTCACGAGTAGTCTCTTTTTCGCATATTCCTTTTTTAGAGTAAAGGAATTGCACTTCTAAAGAGTGAAATAGGTGGGGAAAAAACTACAAAATTTCATGTTGGACTTAATTAATTTTATTCGTAAAATACAAAAAACTAAATAAAATAAATAATAATAAAAACAATTGAAAGCTTCATTTGTTTACACAACAAAAAGTTAGTGTTTTGGCAGGTTCTTCGAGGAGGAACATGGAGCTGATCGAAGGAAGGAAAGAAATGAAAATCACAAAGACACAACCAGTTAACATACAGACAGACAGATATAAATCGAACTTCTCATCCACATTTAATGGACCTTCATCTTCAGAGAAGGCTCCTACCAAATCTGTTGGAAGATCTGGCCGAAGATACAACCTCTGCAGATACAACCACTGACCCAATGGGTCTTGAAGACAACATTGGCGCTGATGGACGGAAGTTGGTAACGATTTGGCCGAGACGAGTTGGGAACTAATTTATTCGATTTACTGAACTTTGGGAATGAGCGAAACATTAGTACCTACAAAGAAGTAGAAATGGATAGTGTGCAAGAGATATCGTGCAGAAGAGAACGACCTGTGTCTCTTTGTGCCTGTTCCTACCCGAAATGTTTGGTTTAACCGTCGGCCAATGGGGGTGTAACCCATCCATATTTGTCGTGAGTTTTAACTAAACTCCGAAATGATTCCTCTGCCGTTGTCCGGTTGAAATTTTTGCCATTTTTGGTTTTCTTAGCAATTCTTCCCTGTAAAAAATGAAAAGAGATGATTATACAGACGGTTTAGTTTCTATATAAACAAACTTCCTGGCTGAAAAGTACTATGAAGTTGCACTTTAATCTGTATGAGTCAGTTATATAGGAGTACTATGAACAATGTGACTTTGCTGTCATTACCTGTCCTTTGACAAGACTTGCTGCCAATTGCATGACCACAGCTTCCATAGTGTAAGCACTTGCCCATCCTCGTGGCGTGAGTAATTCCATGCATATGGCTCCACCTTCCATAACAAAGCCTTTGTCTATTCTGGGTGAGATGACCCGAATGAAGGGAGGCGCAAATGGAAAATTCTCCGGGAAAATCACATGGAACAAGATGGACTTGATACCGAACTCCTTCATGTCTGCGGCCAGCTCGCTCTCTGCATCTATTTTGTACAGTTCGACCTGCCATTCGAACAGGTTGTCATTGACGAGTTCGACAGTGAATGGCGGGTCCAATGGGTTGTTTTGCTCTAGTCTTTGAACATCTCTCAGCTCTTTCATCAACCTTTTTGCTCGAACTTTTTGCTGGTGTCCCGCGCTCGGCTGCTTGGACGACTCATTCAGCCTTGCGGCAGGAGCGACTGAGTCCTGATTCGAATTTACCTTCTTGAACCTGAAGAAACCTGCGTATTTCTTAGCATGGATTGGACTTTTAGTTGGCACATCTACCGGCTGAACCTGGTCCCTGTGGATACCGTGACGTAGTAGCCTCCTTGCTGGAGATTCGTTTTTGGAAGTTGACCCTGTAGGTCCACTTTTCTCCGGCGATTTGATCTTCCTAGAAAACAGCTTCCGAAACGCAGCCGCCATTTTTTCCTTTGACATTGACGTCATGGAGTGCGGATCCTAAGATTCATTAGTGTCCGGTAACAGTCTTTCTCCCCGTAAGGCAACCTGAAAAAAAGCAGACAGGTCTTAGAGGCCTTTCTTTGTTATGACCAAACCAATGACATAAGCAAGCCTAACTATTTTATAGTTTTAAAAAATACGTTCGCTTGCATTATCAACCATTCTCATCCTTGTTATCTCCAACAGATTACTAAGATATAACAGAGAAAACAATAACAGTTATCTCCGTTCTGAAAGCCGAAAAGTGCGCCAATGGCAGAGCAGACGAACGATTATGCAACAGTCGTACTGCCTGAGTCACATGTCTAATACCATATGATACTCTCAATTCTTTGCCTCCACAACAACGCCCGTTTTCGGTAAGTTCCTTTCTTCTTTGTTATTTTCAGACTTTTATAATCGAAATTATTCGCAATTCAACCTGTTTTCAAAGCAGCGAAAATGTAGAATTTCCGCCGAGTTCCATCTCAGATATGGCTTCGCTAATATTTTTCGTTGTTTCTCGAAGAGCGTAAGTTTTCAAACCTCATCGGTGTTGAAGGAAAATAAAACAAATCGTAAATGAGCTCTAAAAACCACATATTTTCCTAGATGTTGGGAAATGTTGTGGCGCATTACGAGAGGGTGACCCAATTCTCAATGTTAGAGGGCACTTAATATTATTCGATGGCGAAAAGGGACAGTTGGACACCAGTTTGAGGGGCAACCTTTTTACTGAAGTGGAAAATATACTTCGGTCAAACATAAAAAGGTGGGTGGTTGCCGACGAAAATTGATTTTCGTACAAAAGAATGGATTGAAAAGGCGAGAGAGAAGAGGAGCAATGCAACCAGGACTGACGTGGAAACCCGGGGCCTGCAGAAACTAAGGAGATTGGGGATCAAAGATCATTTTGGTGTCAATAAAAATGCAGAGGTGTGAAACAGTAAAAAGATTTTCTACTTCTCAGTGAAATCATGAAAAAGGAGAGTAAAAAGGTGTTTTATTTTGTAATGACAAGCAGTCGATAAGAGGGAAGGGGATAGGTTTGGCAGACATGTTATTTAGCGAGTTGTGCAGAGCATGAAACCAGAAAAATATTGAAAATAATGAACCCAATATTCGTGAAGCCATTAAACAGACAAGAAGTATGGCATTGGATTACTATCAAATAATTGAAAGCTTATTAACTACATTTAATGTACGAACATGCAACAGAGAAAAGTAAGATCGTACAAAAGTACACACTAATAAAAATAAAAGTCTCTCAAAAAACATATTAGACTAAAAGACAAGATGAAACCTTACAAGGCACAGATTTCAGTTGGACTTAAGAAAGTCACAAATTAGGCTACATTGTCGAGTCTCAATCACCTAGCGAATGGCAACTTGTATGACAACGACTTCACAACCACAAAAACAACAGTAAAATGTCTGACAGAGTTAAACTCAACAATTACAAATATCACCCGTGCTAAACAATTTGACTGAAAAATTGTATTTAGACGACCAACAAGTAAGAAATAAAATTATAATTTTTATTATAGTCGTTTTCTAGAATGTAAACAGCTTATTATTATATCTATACAGAGACTAAAGAGTGTGAGAGGCAGGAAACCCGGAGAACAGAGAAGACCAGTAACTACTCACAAAGCAATAAAACACATATTCTTTTGAAAAGGAACGCACCATAGTAGGTTTTCTGTTAATGGCAGTTCAAAAAAGATTGAAGGAAATGAGGAAATTATTTAGGTAAATTTAACTCTTGGTTAATCCAATTAATTAAAGGCTCCCTTCATTGTTGGTTCTAGTTAGTGTACAATTATAATTTATTGAAATAATAGTACCAATGAATGCGATCGGTATCTTTTCATTACTTGACTGAATTCACAACACTTAACTCTACCTGATACTACCTAATAATCCTACCATAGGAAGATGTTTGTAGGTCACCTTACCTTTGTTTAAAAAAAGATATGGAAGTAGTGCTACCGCAGAAGAATGCTTACCACAGCACTCTTCACGCGAATCAATAAATAGATAGTTGTATAATACGACTTATTATATTTTCAGTTGTATATTTTATGTAAAACGTCGCACTGAATATATTAAATACGAATAAGATTTCTAAATTTCTGTTTCTTTCGGTGGTTGGTGAAGATGATTACCAACTTCAGACAAAGAAAATTGGAAAACGCACCCTATAGAAATAAAAAATCGAAGTTCAACACTTGATAAGTGTTGGAACCTTGGAGAATTTTTTTCTTTTGCTGAAAAGCACCAACTTTGAGCAGTAAATCAAACAAGAGCAAAACTGCTTTGGACGTTCCCACGGTTATTTCCAACTTCGACAATCGTCTTCTTCTGCCGCATTGAAAAACATTCCCGTAAAGATGGGTAGCAACGGTCAGAATGGAAGAAATGTACAAGACAGTAGGATGGGATATAGGAGAAAAAGGTTTTGGTTATATCAAAGGTAACCGGATACTATCGGAAATTCGAAGAGGCCTGAAAGGTTGCGAAGGAAAAGTTTCGAGCCTGGAAAAGTTAATTAAGGAAAAATGACTGCAGGTATTTGAGCATATCCCAAAATTCAAATTAATTACCTACGAAGATATTCTTAGAAATGAAAATTTGGAAAAGGTGAGGAGAAACTCGAAATATTTCCTTTGAGCTCGGACCATTTTTCCATTTGATTTTCATTGCTTGTTTTCATTTCTTTTTCATTTGAGAAGTTCCTGGTCGGATTTCCCATTTTTGAGTGGCTTTCCTTGGATTTGACCTACACGTCAAAATCAAAAAGGAATTTACTTGCTCCTTTGTACTTTTTATTCTTTCCGGCAGCGAAAAAAAACTAATTTGAACGGTTGCCGTTTAGTTATGATTGTTCGTTATTTCCCCTGAGGTCGAGAGGATTTCCAGGGATGCGTTCGTGTTTCTTTGAAAACTCTGACATCCGCGGTGCAATGGCGGAAAAAATAAGTTTGTCGACTAATTGAGATTTTCATTCGGAGAATTTTACGAGCAAATAACAATGGAAACGGGGCTTTCTTGGTGTTTTTCTGCACTCGGAACGACCGCAGCCAACCAAGTTCTAACTCTTAGCATCTCTCGAGAGCAAATTATTTCTCTTCAAGGGAGGCACGCTTTATTAATTTGTTGTTCGAGGTATTCACTTTATTGCAGTGAATTTTACGTCAACGAGCGAAAAATACCAAACTAAGAAGGGATAAGTGCAAGCGGTACATCACAAGTACACATTAATTAGGATAAAAGAAATAAGTTGATTTTTTAAAGACAAACCTTATCTTTTTGGATATGTCTGACAGCCTGTTGAAACGTGGTTTCTTGTCAGAAAAAAGAAATAAATTAGAATCACAGGAAGAAGGAGGAATCCAATTTAATGTCTGTCGGAGTCTTTTGTTTAGACAGAAGAGAAAAATCCGATTGAGAAATTTCAGGTAGGAAACAAATGGACCGGAAGGGTCGATTTACTCCGGTTGAAAGCATCCAATTTTCTAATGTTCCACTGATCAATTTCTCAATGGAAAGAGTCTGATCCTTTGAGGGGTGGTTGGAAAGCAAAAGAAAATTTCATCGGTGAGCGAAGATGAAAAAGTGCAGACATGTTAAGCCTTCCCCGTAAGGAGCACACCCAGTCGGTGAATGAGGCGGATGAAAAATTGCAGATTTTGTTTTTAGGCACCGTACCTTTTCCACTGCGAAATGCATTTATAATTTGTAAATTCCTTGTTCAAAACGAGAGAGATGAAATCACACAGAGAGAGATTTTTCCAATCTTCACACTGCTTGCTATTACATAATTCATTAAATATTTGTGCTTTTTTGCATGTCGTAGTCTTAGTGTTACTCCTGTGTTAGTGTTACTCCCCTACACCCCGTAAAATTAATTGTTTTCAACTCAACTACACTAAAAAAAATAAATATAGATTCACCTTCTTTTCCATCAATTTTGTCGCTGTTCTTTACTCTTCTCCTACTTTTCTTTATTCTCGTACCCGACTTTATTGCTCACATTTGGTAATTATTATTCTCCGAAGATTCATCTCGTTTGGAATTTTGGTTCTTGGTTTTCTGTCATTTTCTCCAAAAACTCCGATACTTCAACTTCTACCGTACAATTAGCCTAATTTGACTAATTTCCTTCCCGTCTAGTTCTGCTTGCCAGGGATCTTTTTCAACTGACTGAAATAAAATTTTTGTTGGGGGAGATCTTCATTTGTAGGGGACGAGAACTTAACTTTTCTGTAGTAAATAATCAGTTCCCATTGTGAAGTGCCAAACCTCGAGCCCAAACTTTTAATTTATTTTTATAGTTTTAAACATTTGAGTTCTCCCTTTCGAAGAAAACAACAAAAGCCAAAAGTGCCATTTGTCCATCGAGGCCATTGTCGCTTCGGCAAGATTTTCTGTTGTTTCATTCAGAATTCTTACAGCACATAGAATTCTCATTTTACTTTTCTCATTTACATCCTTCTACTTCCAGACTTCCTTCTCTGAGATTCCACTCAATTTCCTGTAAGAAAACTGGCCTAATTTTCGTGCTATTTGGGAAGGAAGTTATTTTTATGATGTAATTTTTTATTGTTTGCTCCTTTGCTCTTATTTGTAGTTTTCTTGTCTCCGTTCACATTGTTTACTGCCTCCGACACTTCCTCATACATCTTCTTGTCTACTTTTCTCGTCAACTCATCTTTCTTTCTTTCTTTGACTAATTTTTATTGGGTTTTTTATTACGTCCTGCCTTTGCTTATTCACGTCAGTTCTGTTCCACCTCACTTATTTCTTTCAGCATGTCTCTTATGTCTTCATTTTATGTGTTGATTTCTACATCTTCAATCTTTAAATTTGCTGATCTTGTCGATCTACTTTTCTTCTGTTTTTATTGTTTCCTTGATCTCTTTTTTATTAATTTTGCCGTCTGAAATTTTATGTATTTTTTGTAGGATTTATTGATTTTCATCGATGGAAGAATTTGAATATTATTTGGAGTTGTATTTTATTGCCTTTGTTCACTATTTTTTACACTCGTGTAGCATTTCAGTACATAGTTTCGGATTGTTTTACTTCTTGTTTTGTTTCCAGTTCTTTTTATTTTGGATTCAATCATGTCAATTTTATCCATATTGAATTCATTATCAAACTGTGTCACACTTTTACGTGTCTTCTTGTGAAGTTTTTTCTGTGGTACGACTTGTCTTCATTTTTTTTTCTACCTGTCTCTTCTTATTGTTTTTCTTTCATATTTCTCATGTTAAAATTCGACGTGTTTTGTCACTGATTCATCGCTTTTCAATCTATTACATTGTTAAACCTCTCTCCCGAATTTTTTTATATTCTGTTTCTACATTTATGTTTTCCAGTCGAGAATAGATGTCCGAAACCTAACCAGCTCTGACTTTTATGTTCTTCATATATTATTATTGCTTTATTGCTACTATTAATTTCTGCGATTCCTCCTCCTTTAGTTAAGGAGTTCTAAAAGAACATTTGTACTTTTCACCTTCAGATTGAAGACGTCTTGTCTGCTTTTTGTTAGCTCATGATGGTAAAAATTCATAAAGCCCATTTTTATTGTGACTGTGCAAATGTTAGGTTCAATGGAGTTTAATGAGCTGAAAGAAAAGAAGACTTAAAGAAAACAAACTCGTACTTCTCTTTCAGATCATAACTTATGAATTCACCGCGGCTTTGAAAGTAAAATCGTATAATTTCTTATTTGAGGTACAATTTTACACAATTACTAATTTTCTGTACCATTGCTATTACTAAGAATTTCAGTGGAACAGAACAAAACCCTGTTGTTCTGATGGAGATTAAGACCTCTCATTTTGAAGCAATTACTAGTTTCATTGTTGTCGTTCGAAAGAGCATGACACGATAGGCACGTATTGTAGCAACGATTAGCAATGATTATATTGAATCGATTAGGCAAATTGAATTTTTCGCTTTTCTTCTTCACGAAACGGTTTTTCGACTGTTGAAAAAAATGAAATTCACAGTTTGATTGAGCAGCCGCGGGAGCGCTCTATCGATCGTTTCTATAACTAATCCGTCGTCTGCTACGAAAAATCTCTCGAATGGATCCGGTCGCTGGGTAAGTGCTGTTTTTATAATTATTTTTCGTACGTGTCGTTTTGGATTTTGTCGACATTTGCTTCACCGGTTTTGTGGTTCTGGTAGTACTCTAAAAGATTTTGTTGGCTCAGCTTGAGGGTCATGCCTGATTTCATTTAGAAAACAATACGAGTGGTTTCCGTGTTCGCGTGTTTTGAGAGACTCAGAAAACGGACGCTTGAGGAAATTTAATTTTCGACGATTTAACTTGTTGATAGATTTTCACAACTTGTAGAAACCCGTCTCTGACTTCTGCTTAATCCGGTACTCGATATTTTAATTTTTATATCCATAACATGACAGTTATGTGGGAAAAACTTGTGATATCACCGTCCGGCGCTGCGAGGGACTTTTCTATTTTTAAAGTTCAATGATTTTTATGGAATTCTGACGTATATGATTCAACTGAATATGTTAAATTTACTTGTGAGGAAAATGTGTACAGTTATAAAGGGTCACCAACTATTTCTGATGATTTTGTAAAGTAGTAATATGGTAACAGATCATGCGCCTTGTTCTTGCCACAGTTAAAAAGCATCTACGCCACTTGACTTTGGTCGGAATATAATAGGTAAATGTGTCTGTCATTACCAGTTACTTAACACCGTTAACAGACTTAACACCGTTCCAAACGATACTTAATAAACAGACGATCAATAAATGCAAATATTATGCAGCACAAACAATTCTATTTATAAGTTGAAAGACTAGAGTTTCCGTGCCAGGTACCTCGTGAAATCGATATTATTTTATTTTCGAAGAAGTCACGTAATTAGGATGATATTTTCAAGGTTAGTAAGCATTTGACGGAGTGCAGATTCCTGAAGGAAGCTCTCCTGGTACTATCAGAAGACATTGTGTGGAAAACAAAAAGAAACAGCGGTTGTCATTTAAGAGCGGCCATCTTCAAGTGGTCGTCGTCCATGTTGTCATGGCCGCTGTGTTTAGATATTTTGAGTTTTTCACCGAAAGTAAACCGTCGAAAATGCACAGAAAAGTGAGAAAATTAATTACGGTAGCCGACTGAAACCCTGTGATTTGGTTTTGGGATGACGGACAAGATTTTCATGTATTTTTCCATCCGAAAAACTGCAGTATTCCCCTGGCTGATGTGCTACCTACGATTTGTTTTCACGTTTGAATAATCACAAATGCGTTTTCGATGTGAGTAAACATCATTTGAGGTAAATTTAATAGATCCGTCACACTCATCGTCACACTTTTCTATTTGAACATGGCATCTGACAGCATTGCGGTCTTTGAACAGTTGCAGAGTTTTACATTGTTTGACTTCGGTCCCGTCTGAGGAAAGAAAGCGAGCCTTAAACTGTGGCGGCTAAACTCGACTTATCTTGTTATCCTTTGATCGAATGATCTGATCAAATGAGTTGTAACTTTTGAGCCGTTGATGTGTGACCAATGAACCGCTCAACCAATAAAAGAGCTAATTGGTCATGAGTTTGGTGCCAGTTTGGTTTTAAAACAAGAGTTGACAGCTTCGGTCTTTCTGTTCATTGTGGAGCAGTTAGGTCAAATAGAAATTTGTTTTTGGTTTCTTTTAGTCGTTTTAAAAATGGCTTCTGAGAACAGAAGCAGAAAGGTTAGTGTGTGAAGTCCAAGTCAGGGAAAAAGTGTGAAGAAAGATTGGATATAAAGTGAAGAGGTTGTTAACTAAATAAAAGACATTTCCATTTTATGATTGTCTCTTGTTTCCCCTGATCTTTTAAATAAATACCTAAAGATGGTACGGGTGTACACAAAAGCCAGATGAAAAAATGCTGAAGCTTGTTAAATTTTAGGCGAATCTGCGTAAAGTTTTGTCCCGTGGGATTGACGTGGGAGTTTGGGGGCCCTTGAGCAGCACAGGAAGATGGGGCCTTATTTTTACCCTGTTGTTTTATGTAGTGAGCTTTCAGCCACCGTCGTTTGCCATTTTATGTAAAGTTTACACTCGATGGTGATGCTTTTATTAGCAATAAAGTAACGGATTTCCTCTTTTGCATTTTCAACATGTCTCACTCTCAGTTTTTAGCTGTCGTGTTCCATCCTGCCTTCGTTCAACGAGGAGCAGTTTACTTCAGGCAATGCCGGGGAGAAACGGTACCGTATTTCAGAAAACGTTTTATTGCCATCGCGACACTTATTTTTTAATAAAATTTACTTGCTGACTTCTGCTTTGTTAAACGTTTGGTTGGGGAAAGGAAAATTCGTCCAAAGGGCTCTTTCCAAGTTTTCCCCTGGAGGATGGCTTCTTGTTGGAACTTAACCAACTGGGACGTTGCGTATTTTTCATGAATTCCATTACGACCACCATAGTTGCAAATATTACTTATCTTTTATTTAGTAGTCGTTGTTCACTTTTGCTTGGTTTTAAATGGAGGTTTACGTAGCGTTGAGTTTTTTTTTTATTAACGGCTACTAGCTGACTACTCTACTGAGGCTTAGTTCCCTTTTATTTTATTATTTACCACTAGTACTACAAAATATGGTATTATTTTCTTGGAGGGAACCTATGTAATTTTCGTTTCCATGTCTTGTCATCCAATAAAAAATTACGCGAGTTAATAATTAATCTCTCACCTTGTCTTGTTCATTTTTAAGACTGAACTACTTTACACCAGTTAATGGATTTATGCGGTAATGCGAACATAATTGAAATATTTAGAGCACAGCCATGTGTGTGGTAGCGTAGCGTCTCGTGTATGTTTTTACCTTTGCTTTTGGGTCGCACAGCTCATCGCTGCGTCGTTTCTTAACACTCTAATTAATTATGTAAAAAGCAAAAAGGAATATTATTCTTTGATTAGGGTAGAAGAACGCGGAAGTGGGTAGTTGGAGGAGTTAAAAACAGAAAATGCGGAATTACGACGGTCGCATTCAAATTTGCCTGATATTATTCCGCGTAGCATGAATTATTATCGCAAACAAGTCGCCTTGAATTTTAACTTTCTTGCAGCACCATTTTGAAAGTTTCTAAAAGTAAATTTAACCTTCAAAAAAGTAAAACGAGTACGAAATAGTGCGTCTAATTACCGTCCGTTATATTTTACAACTCATTTTTTAAATCACGATTTTAATTTTCTGTTTCCTATGATAAGCACAGGATATTTTAATTAATTTATTTATTTAATCCGATTGCGGAAGGCTTTTAATTCGCCATATTTTGGTTGCGGTCGAGAAAGTACGACAAAAATTGATGTTATCGGACTATCGCGCTAAAAATTTTTTATTGAAAGGTTGTGTCAAGCGGAAATGTTAGTTCCGGAAGAACTTATTTAATTATCATTTACTAAAAGTCGGTTCATGACATTTTTATTTTATTCTAACATTCTTATGTTTATATATTTGTATAAATTTATGTAATCGAATTTATACTGGTTTGACTGGTTGCAGAGACTTTGAGACTTCCTAGAAAATTGAGCTTGAGAGTTCGTTTTATTGTTGACCTTTCTTGTTGACCTTAATTCTTTGACATGCTATAATGTAAATTATTAACTGATATTACCCACTTTGATACTGCAGTAACATATATAATATAGACGTTGAGTGAATACGAATGGTTGAAATGGTACCCATTGAATGATGCTCCTTCAGTCTGATGTTTATAAGAAATGCTTTCTTTTTAAAATTAAAATCGTTTGTAAGACTTATCTTTGTGATTCAGTTTACTCGAATAGAGTAGCATTTTTATGAATGTAAAGGTATTTGAAAAGCGTTTTATTGAACTACTTTAACTCACAACAATGAATTCCCCACGTTGAAATATTATATAAATAGTAGTTCAACTAAGTTCTAGGCATATCATAGGCAAGCATATAGAGGTTGATGGGTTTTGAGGTGTTGACGGCATCTGTTGGTTATTTTGATTGACTAAACATTATTGAATGAACATACGTGAAAAAAAACTATTTTCTTTGCAACATTTTCTTATTTATGGAAAAAATGTGCAAAACTTTCAGAAATTGCCAACTTCAGTGCTTTCCTTTTAAGGTACTTGCTTTTTATGTTTTCCACCTGTCTTATTGAGTTTTGAAACATAAGATTTTTAATTTCTTTATTTTCAGCCCCGACTCTGTTCGCCTTTGGCATTCTTTCCATTCCCTTTAAGATGTCGCAGCGCAGATTCAGTACCAGGTGTGCGGAGACGGATACGAAATCGATGCGGGTCCTTTCCATTCAAAGCCATGTGGTTTCCGGTTACGTTGGAAATAAAAGCGCGACATTTCCACTTCAAGTTCTCGGCTTCGAAGTGGACGCCATAAATTCGGTACAATTTTCAAATCACACGGGCTACGGGTTTTGGACAGGTCAGGTACTCCAGAAGTCAGACCTCGAGGAATTGGTCAAGGGCCTCACGCAGAACAACCTCGACAATTATTCTCACCTGTTGACCGGGTACACAGCCGACGCAACATTTTTGAGGAAAATCGGAGACGTTGTGAAACAACTGAGGAAAGTAAATCCATCTTTGATTTACGTCTGCGATCCTGTGATTGGAGATAATGGACGGATTTACGTCTCCAAGGAACTGATACCTATTTATAGAAATGAGATAATACCTTTGGCAAACATAATCACTCCTAATCAGTTCGAGCTGGAATTGATAGCTGATCGAACCATAAGATCTGTGGAAGATGCGATCAAGGCCATCGACTATGTCCACGAAATGGGAGTCGAAATTATATTTTTGAGCTCGTCAGATCTTGCATCAGATGATAATCTGTTGGCTCTGATAAGCCGAAAGAAGGGAAATAAACGAGAAGTTCTCAAGATGACTTTTCCGCGACTTCCCGCTAGTTTCACGGGCACTGGAGATCTGACTGCTGCTCTGTTTCTTGCATGGCACACAAAAACACAAAACGACCTCCAAGCGAGCATAGAGAACACAATTGCTACCATGCAAGCCGTGGTCAAGAGAACTTTTCAAATAGCGAGACAGTCAACGGATGGGGACAACCCTACGGTGTCATCCCTCGAATTGAAGCTGATTCAGAGCAAGGACGACATAGAAAATCCAACTTGCACAATAGCAGCCGAGCAAGTTTTACTTTAAACTGAAGTCTTCCAATTTCATGCCTTATTTTTTGTTTCAAAAGATGAAATTTTATTGCAAGATGACATTCCAATTATTATACGTATGAATAGTATTAATATTATTAAGAAGTAACATAGTGCTATACAAAAAAGGTATTTTGGAGCACTTTTGGAGCATTTTTAACATTAATTTTTATTGATTTCAAAACTCCTTGTATTATTAAGGAGTCGCAGTGAGAACTAGTCCGCTTAGTAACGTTTCAGAATCCATTCTTTTACCAAAATGTAGCGTAAACAATGAGATGAGCCTTGCAATATTTATGTAACATGGTGTGTGGTTAATACTCGTTTTTTATTGCTGGTTTTTATACCGCGAACCGAGCAAAATGTTTTAAAAAAACTCAAAAAGTGAGGTTTTCGTACCCTGCCTTATGTAAAATATTTATGTAATGAAAATGTTATTTTAGCATGTATATTTCTTTATCATTTTCCCGCATTGCATCCTCTTTCCAGGAAACAAAAGAAACCCAGAGGTTCCTTAATGGTGTTTGGTTACAATTATTGTAAAATAAAATGGATTAATGCCAATTAAAAAAAGATTCTACCAGACGTCTTTTTTGTTGTTTCTAAAATCAAGTTGCATAAAAACACATAATAAAAGTAAATAATAAGTTAAATATGGTCCGTCTTTTCTCAACAGGTCAGTATACTTTCGCTGGGTTGGTTTTTCAGACCTTAAAAGAAAGAAGTTATCTGTACCATATGTACAGTCTGTTCTGAAGGATACAGCTGCCATTATATTGTAACGTATCATCTGCAATGTCAAGAAGGTATATTTTGTTTGAACCTCTTTCTACAATTGATATTCACATCAAAAATAGCTGCTGATGAGGGGCAGTAGTACTTATGATACCATATGTTACATGAGTAGAATATATATATCTATATGATCCTTTAAAAAAATAGTGTAAAGGCGTCGATAGAACTGAATAAATTGATTCATTTTGAATTTAAGTGAAACAAAACGATTTCATTTAGGATTAGTTATGACCAATTCGAGCAAAAATAAATTGCAGAAAATTACTTATGTAAAAGTAGTCCAAGTGTATTTGAATTACGTATTAAGTGTATTGTATGTATATTTCAATTAAGTATGTATAACTTTGCAAAAGAAATATAAGATTATTTAGTGATGGTTTTGATGAAAAAATATAGATAAAAGAGTTGAGAACACAATAAATACAGCTTGTTGAATGTCAGGATGTAATATGATAGTCAATTGACTGTTGTTGGGGAGCACAGGCAATGTTGAATTTCATATAGAAGATTCTAGTAGAACTCAAGAAGGAAAGACAATTCTGAGAGGGAACCTTTTATTGGCATGTTTGACATTCGATTACATACTCTTCTTGTACAAGGTTCACCGAAACGACACTTACTCCAGGGATTAATTCCGTCAATCCGCTGGAAATCTCCGTTGATTTCGGTCGATAGCGAGACATTGGCAACGTCGAGAAGGAAAAGGAGTGGAGAGAAGAGAAAGGGGACAATGAGAAGGACGGAAAAAAGTTGGGAAATTGAGGAAATGGAGGAGAAAGGAATAAATAACATTGACGTCATTAATTAAGGCGAGGAAAATGATACTGATGGATAGAAAACTTTAAAGAATACTGAGCGAAGACGAAGAAGTCAAACTGACGAGGAAATGAGAAATTGTGCGAATGGCGAATAAAAAAATTTTGCTTCAGGGAAAGTTAAGAATGAAAAAAATTTTAGACTTCAAACAAATTCTATTAAAGTTGATGTCAATGTTTGATCAATGAGCCGGTAACAAGGCCGACAGCCGAAGGTGTTAAAAAAGAATCAATGACGAAAAATGTTGTAACTTAGGTAAGATGAAGATGTAAGAAGATAACAAAATTAGCCAATGAGGACGGAAAATAGAGGTCATGAGGTTAACGACGACGCAGATATTCGATCTCGTTGGAAAAACCTTGTCGAAGTACTAATTTGAATGCTTATGGTGACAAATTTTAATGAAACTTCTTCATTTGATGAAACATAATACATTTTTTAAAATATCCAACTCCGAGAAGTGAGTGACTGAGAGAGAGAGAGAGAGAAGTGCGTCAATTATACACATCCAAACCTTTGTTACATTTGAATGTGATCCGAGTGTAAAAGGTCAGATAGAGAAGTTGGATTAAAGTAGACGCTTTCCAACCTCACCCAGGCCGTAGAGGAAACAAAAAGCTCCAACAAAACCGGGAAAACTCTTTCCCTGCAAACTCTTCAGACGTAATGAAGTTTTCTACCAGAGGTTGACATTTCGGTTACCCAAGTTCCTTCCACATCTTCGTCCAAATGTCTGGGCCATACGGGAAGACAACATAAAAGTGGCATTTCCGGTTTTAAATTTGAAAAATTCACTTGTCTTTGCAATGATAAAAACTAGAAAAGACGTAGAATTTAAGGTTTAAAGCTAAATTTAGATATGAAAAATCGATAGCGAGGACAAAATTTGTCCGTAGTTGCTTTTCTCTTTCTCTCTCACTTTTACATCTGCAACCTTCCGCTGCCCTGTTTTGGTATTCGTCCAAATCTGCTTGAAAAAATGAAATTGAAGAAAAGAAAAAACGTTGTACCGCTGTACAAAATTGGCAAATGTGAAAAAAATATTTCCGGTTTGCTTGGAAAAACGGAAATGCCTTTGTCGCAGAGTTGAAAGAAGCACGTATAAATTAGGGGCGAAAACAATGCAGAATGTATTCTGTTTGATATTGTAGGAAGCGTATGAACATCAGTCGAGTACCAACTGTACTCCGATTTTTAAAACATATTGATTTTACAAAATAAAAACATGAAGGTTCGTTCGTGGTCCTCCTCATCGCGCTGTTGGGAAGTCTGAAGTGAAAGAAAAAAGGTAGCAAGCTCATGTCAAATTCATCAGCAGAGTTGTTATCCTTCCACACAAATTCAATGCAAAACGTTTCTTTTTAATCGGCATTAAACGTGTCACTAGCGACGTCTGACTTTCACAAGAGAAATTTATGAAAGCCTCATGGTCTACCCGGTATAACTCAATTAGAAAATTTTCTAAATGAGAAGAAATTATTTTTCCGATAGAAACAGAAACCTTTCTGCGCCAATTTCAATTTTTCCATTTGACCTTTTTAACGTATTCTCATTAGCTTAGTTACTTGTAAATAACCGGGACAGAGAAGCAATCAGAATTGTTCCAGTTGTTTCACTTTCTTCCATTGGAAATAAATTAATTTCCAGTGAAAAGGCAAGTGAATCCAAAAAAGGTCACTGGAGGATCATCTTATGGTAACTCGTTGAGAGCAACCAAACCGTGACATGCAACAACGGCACGTGACGCATTAACGACTGGACTGACGTGGTTCTTTATTACATGCAACGTCAATGTCACTGTTCCTTTCTCAACTTCTTTTTTTTAGCATTCCCTTTTATGGATTTTAGAATTTTACTTAATTCATATCTGTATGCTTTACGTTAAAACCACACGAGAGGGAAAAGTGGAAATGGTTAAAAGGTGGTCTCGGAGAGTGCTCTTTTATGGCAAGGGATGAAGAAGGACGGAGGATGGACACAGTACGAAGAGAAACCTGTGTGTTGCAGTAATTAAAACTACATTAAACATAAGCCACGTTTAAGTTAATTTTATTCTAATTCTTTTAAAAGTACATTACCTTTTTGAGCTCTATTTTTCATACTCTAAGTATTAATAATACTTGTATTTTAAAATAGTTAAACTTATGTGTGGTTCTATTCCGAAGATGTAGTTACATTTATTTTTAAATACTTCTCTACTTAAAGACAGGAAATTTTGCCGTAGGAGAAAGAGTTATGGAAATGAAATTAACGAACTGTAGTTCAAACAAGATGGGAAAAACAATGGAAACCGCACAAAGAGACTGTCCGAGAAAAGAAAAATATTTTAAAGTTCTCCCGAAATACAAATGCAGGAAGAGCAGTGGAAAACTTAAATTTAACACGCCTGAGGGTTATTTACCACTTAGACCAAGTCAGAAGAAAGGAAGGAACAAAAGAACAAACAACAAGTAGAGGAATGTGATGCGAAAAACCCACGTCTAGACAAGTCGAATGTTCAAAGCCACCGTGTAATGCCACTGGATTAAAAAGTGTATACGGAAAAGTAGGAAAAATGTGAGAATGAAATGTGCTTTTGCCTACCAAAATATTGTTCATTAAGAAGTGCCACGTAACAGATACTACTACGAAAGGAATACTCGTGTTGAGTTCTCAATGATCGCCGTGCCCGTTGGGTAGAAAAACGATTTTAGTTTTTTTATAAGTTTCCGTCTGATTAAATCATTAACTGGGGTAAACTACGTTCTATCTCTATTTAGTTTTTTTCTGGGGTTGTTGGCAAATATTTACTCAGGGTATACACATATATGCTTGTTCGCGCGAATATGCGTGTACTTATTCATATATACATTTCACTCTGGACTTGCTTGCCTCCAACTCTCTCTTTTTCTCACTCTCTCTCTATCTTTACTTTCTCTCATCTCTTGTCTACTTCTTCCCAATGGGAATTCGGATGAGATTTTTTTACAATTTATCTTTTAGAGCTTAGAAGAAAAACCATAGATAATTTTACGTGTTCCAAATGAAGCGGATTCTTCTCAGAGATTTCTGCTGGATGTGATCGAAATTTGCCGATAGTGTCTTCTGAGAAAAAAATTTATTCTATTAATTTGATACCTTAAAGGATTCGAGGAGGAATGCAAAAAACCTTGTACGGATCTTTAAGACGTTAATATTATGTGTGAATTGTTTACTGAATCTGAAATCGGGGGTACCCATGTCGCGTGAGACAAATGTCATCGTGAAATGAACTTGGACTGAAGTTGACTTAAACAATATGAAAGATAATGGAATTCAACTGTGAAGGAAGATGCTGTAAAAAACTGAAATATAGATGAAGGGAGAAGGAAATTTATAAAAAATATAGTTATTTTCTATGATAGAGAGGAAAACTATGTAGAGTAGAATTAATTTAATGTGTAGTATTGTTTATATATTCGTACGTAACTAGACATTTTTATACTTGTTTAAATTACCACCGCAGAAAGGTATCTACAATTATTCAACACTTTGTATTTCATTTTAAAAAAGCACGGTTTACCGCTGACCAAATAACACTTTCTTTTTTACTTGAGGTTCATTGCATGTGTATACCTGCCATGAAACATTACTTTTTACCATCTGCGGTTATTTTTTTTACTTTCCGACATTGTCATCACAGTTAGGCGTTATCTTTTTTCTAATTTTACCTTGTACCTAAAATTTTGTTTATTCAAGTTATTTTTTGCTTTTTACATTCTGATCACTGTCTTCAGAGATTTAATTTAATTTAATTTTGATCTAGTTGTTCCTCTTTAATCAACCGGTGTCGTCTCTTTTGATTTTCAATTCTCCACCTTGGCTCAAACTCAACGCTCAACCCAAATGGTAGCCATTAAAAGTCGACGATTCAGGAGGGAAAAATCAATTTGATTTCGCCTTGAAAACGTTCAAGGTTTTGTACACCCAAGCCTTTTCGGAGAGTTTTGCTTCGTCCCACACAGACACACAGAAATAGGCACAGAGACACATACACCTGGACAATTACTTGCCTTCAATTAGTATTTAACATATTCTGCAATAGAAAAGGTGTCAAAGAAAAATTTTCCGTAATCAGAGTGCATGTGGGCACACATTCAATGTCACGTTCAAAATCGATTTGGGTACTTTCTTTTTCACCATACCAACTGTTTTTTTTATTGACTGGGGATCTTCTCATACCCGTTAGGAAAATTGTGAAGTTGCGTGTCCCTCGACGGAATAAAATTCCAATTAGTTTGACGGGATTGACCGACCGGACAAAATAAACTGGAATTCCCGTGTTGGGGAAAAATAAAAATGGTGTTCTCATGATGGAGGAAACTGATGGACACAGAAAAGAATATTACAGAGAACTCATATGTAAGAAAGGAGGTGACTAGTTAAGTACGATATCTACTCCCAAGTAGTAGTTTCTGGGATGAGTATCGTATGTCGGAGGATTCCTTGGTGAATTTATGTTTTATATTACAAACGAGAATGTTCATCTTTTATCACATCTTGTACTTGTTTGATTATCTAGCAGTAGTTACTATTTTTTGCGGTCAACCTCCCCTAAAGTCAACTTTAAGTACTTAACAATATCACATTTACGAGCCTAGTTTCCGTTTGCTATGTTCTGTGAGTAAATTCCTGCCTAAAAGTTTTATTTATTTTTATTTTACCGGAATTGTGTATTTTATTTTAAAATACTTTTACTTGGTATAACTCTATATTTTCGATATTTCATGTTGATATTTCTAAATTTAACTGTCGTGCCAATGTCGGACTGAATTATTTTTAACTTTTTCCTTATTACTTATGTATTAAACGGTGAGTTGGGCGACAGGGTCGTGAGCATTCACTTGTTGTATTGTTAGTGGGTGGTAATACAGGAGTTTATATTTTATAAACTATTTTTCAAGGAGAACGCGAAGTGAGGTACCTAATTGACGTGAAGAAACGTTATAACTGCAAATTTTATTCGCGTAGTAATTATTTTTGTTGTTTATGTTTACTCTATTAAGTCGGTTTTCAGTGAGAAGATTAATAGCGAGAAGATTATTTAGCGCGGCGATACATAAACTCCATAATTTATGCAAATGTCCTCACTCCTAAAGTAGAACCTTAAACTGCGTGTAGACCATAAACACATCATTATTTTCTTAATAATTATATATTATTGTTGATACACAATCTTCAGGGTGACTAACTAGTAGAAAACTAAAGTATTTTACTTTCAGCAGGAGACAGGTTTTCTGTACTGGCAATAATTTCATGAGCGAAGTAAAAGTTGTTTGGAAAGTGAAGTCGAGGATGATTTACTTCATGTTCAAGTGTTGAGATACTTTACATCGTCTTTGACTTCGATGTACCTATTTATTTCTAAGAGAAACCTATTACTGTTACTTTGCACATTTATGCAATTTATCTAGTTATAGAAAATTTGCTTATCATGTATAAAATTAATTTTTTTTAAAGAGCAAAATGGCGGATTTAGAGGACGGGCAGGGGATTTAGATTCTCTTCTATTTGGCTCAGGTGTATGCCGTTTATGTTTTATATTTTTCCATCTATTGATTTTATTATTTTTATTCATGGGAAAAAGAGAGCCAGTAAACCCAAGACCCATGACCCAGGTATCGATTTAATTCAGCTCAGGCACTTTGAACATTTCGCAAGCCTTTGAACCCACGAGAGGCTCGTGAATGTTTCGATCCGTTTAAGTGCTTCGTATGCTATGCTTTTTACAAGGGTACTTGAATTTTTACAACTCTCCCACCCTCCAACCCCTAAAATGTCACCTGACCTTTGAAATGTGCCTCGGGGATTTTAACCTATATTTTATTAACTAAATAAATAGATAAGATGACGAAGAAAAACACTCGGTGGCGTAAGAAAGCGAAAATAATAGTTGGAAATGGTTGGAATATAAATAGATTAGATTGCGCACGAATATTTACTACAATGGTAGATACCGCTGGCGTAATAATATAATGTGTTGAATAAAATGTAGTTGATAAAGGTGGTAATTTATAAGGCCACATATTATTGCTTGATTATACCTTTACTTTAGAGAGTAAGACGTGAAGAGAAATTTAAGGGATTTCTTGAAAATTCATTGAAAAAGAGATTTCCAAATTTATAGACACAATAAGAAGTGCAGAAATGTGTAATAATGAATTTTATAGGCAGTGCAAGTCATCAGATGGCAATGGGAAACCTCACACGGTCAAACTAAACGGATGTCTCAGTTACCATCTTGTATTTTTATATTTTACCATTGTTATATTTTCCATTTCTACCTCTTTACTTCGTCTACTTCTTTTGCTTCCCTTGCTTCTTCTCTTTCCAACGGCACTGAGAACTTTTTCAAAATATAAGTGTTCAAGGCTTCTCTTAACGGAGTGATGCAATTTTAAACTTTTTAATATTCCGAACAATTTTCCTACTCGTAACTGTTTATGGGTTCTTTATTCGAAATCGTTCCTCTCCTTCCAAAAATTCATACGAAAATTTACATTTGTAAAAGGAACATTAAAAACGATTTCCCCAATGTAAATATCAAAAATGTAACGTGTCATTCTTTCCCATTTCTTTTTTTCTTTAAATTATGTTTGCAGTTTACCATGTTCATTCTCGATAGCTGCAGTTGTGTATGTTTTGCATCAAAATCCCGGCTGGATACTTTCACCAAGGGGTACATTTCGAATTTGAAAAGGCTGTAAATTCGTTCCCGTTGAGTTTGAGAAAAATGAAAAGGGTGCACGTAAGACAACTTTTTGCCCTTTCCCACCTGCTACCTCGAGCTGTTTATTTGCAACTTTCATTAGGAAATTTTCCGACGGGTAAGAAAATTACTTGTGTGGGGAGAAAATCTTGCAGACAAACTGGTGGCATTGATGTTTGTTTTTTTTTATTATCCTCAATTTTCTTTTTCATTACCCGTCACTGGATTCCATCTCAAGAGTTTTACATAATCCTCTCCTCAAGACATTTCCTACTTCCGAGTCATTCCCAGCTATCCCAGCTAATAAAAAGTCAGTCTCCGTTTTCTTTTTGTTTATGTTTACCGTGAATGAATGCAGTTAAACTTATGTATCTGACTTTTCAAACTTATTACCCACACTTCGTCTCCATATTTACTAATGCTGTTTACCCTGTAATATTTCCTCTTTTGTGTTTTTCCCCTTTCGCTAAACTCAAAGACTGCTGTACGATTTGAAAGATTGGCATCGGCGGTGGAAGTAAGGAGTATAAATATTCCCGACAAAACATATACACACAACTGATGTTTATCGATTTCACAAGGTTGAAAGGTGTTGAACAAGAAATAAAAATTATTACTTTCCATGATGGCCGATAAGACGTCCAATTTTAGATACAATTCTAGATATTGTTATGTAAATTTATACTAATTATTTTTTTATGCATAAAACTCGGTCACCAGTTCTGTTGCATGCCGGAACATGAACTCAAAAAATCAAACTGAAGAACCGTTTATAAAAACCCAACAGTTTTATTTGTCAAAAGTTTTATTTAAAGGTGGGCAGGGTGTCAGTGTGGCGCAAAGATACTCTGATTTATTTTTGAATGATCAAAGTGTGACTGAGACACTTGACAGTGAGCGAAAGAGTTAAAGTACAACAAACGAGGCAAATAACAATGTCGCAATGCGGACCGCAAAGAGCTTTGGATTACGTACGGGTACAGGGTTTTGTTACAAAAAAAAATTTCTTTCCTTCAAAGTTCTGGTAGAGAAGACATTTTTCATGTTTGAATTTTCCAATTTTTCTCACGACACCTTCGGAATAGAAACTTTTGCCATATTTCCTCTCACCTTACAACAAATACTAGGTCTACTCCCATCTGCTCAAAACTAGAAGTACCTTAGTAGTTTTCTATTGATTTTCTAGTGTAGTGAACTTCAGGGTTGGAGAACTTCCTACGAACGAACTGTTTATTTTTTTGCGACGGAACGGAAAGCATTACATTGAAGCAGATACGGAATCAATATACATAAGTTAAAAAAAGTTGAAAACGATTGTATCGAAGTAAGCAGATTGCAAAATGCATTTCCTGCTCAATATGGCATTTTTTACCAAACGAGAAATTATAGTGTGGGATGAACTCCATTTACTATAGAATTTTTCTTATATTTTATTGTCGCTTCTGATCTATTTTTGTTCCAGTCAAGGTCAGGGCACAAATCTGGCCCTCTGCGAAGCCGACCAAGACCACTTGACATAATTCTTACATAATTCTCTTGTTCATATGAAGAGATCTTTCCCATTGGCAATTCCATCGGTTTTTCTATTTCGAAACGGTTTTCTTCGCGTTAAAAAATATGCAAAACATGGTTGTGGTTCGAGTCGGGTGTGAGCCGAATTGAATGAGCTTTTTTGCATTTTAACGGCGGTGGAAATTTTTTTTTTAAAGGTTGAAAGTTTCAAAAAAGCTCGTGTTCCAGCTGTTAAACCGTTTACCCTTATACTCGTACGTCGCGGTCTCAAGTAATTGTTGTCTTCCGCATTGGCTTTGATTTTCTATAGCTGAGGTTGAGTGCTGGATGATGGAGAAGGGAAAGAGTATCTCGGCTATTGAGGAAAGTAGAAATTTTCCCCGAGAGATAAAAATGAAACCGGCAATCCGTTATGGTTGGGAACAAGTGAAAAAGGTTCAGGGCGATGAGGAAAAAAATTAAAAATTCATAGAAATAATATCGATATCTTCTAAAGGAATATTTTAATGGTGTGGAGGCGAAAGTTAAATGAAAGAAGAAGACGCGAAGAAAGGGTATTTCTTACAAAGAGCGAAATGAGGACGTGGAAAATCGGAGGATCAAAAGATCTACAGGAAATAGAATAAGAAAAGTGGATTATTAGAGAAGTAGAAAAGAGAGCCAGTTCAGGAGTTCGGTTTTGCTTAAAAGTTCAATTCAGTCAACTACCCACCATTGCAGGGTGTACGACTTACAAACCTAACCACTGTAAGGCAAACACCAAAACAGTGCCAAGCCCTGGAGAATTGCCCTTTGGAGAACATTGGGGAACATAATTCAAGATGTGTTACTATCGGTAGACACATTGTGCAGAAGAACCACGCGAAGAAGAATTAAATAAAATAAATAAGCAGAATTGCTTTTGTTGTTATGTACGTTGTAAAAATTATTTTTCGCAAGGTGCTCTTAAGTGTAATTCACTGGGGGAGTTCTCAAGGTTTCCGTAGGGGTTATAAATAAAGAAAAACGAATTGCACTGCACACAAAGGCAAATTTTTAAAGATTAAAATCACACGTATGCACATTAGTCTTGCACGAGGTCAAACTGGAGGGTAGTGAGAAGGCTGGAGTAGACAAACACAGAAAAATTGAAGAAATGAAAACGAAAAATGGTTTTTAAAAAACAAGTACACCAGATAAAGGTAGAAAGATATGTAAGAACTCTAATGGAAAACAAAACATAGGCAGGAAAAGCTTAAGGCTTCGTGCTGGAGAAAACTGAATTCCGGATAATTTTGTACAGGAACCACATTGAATAAAACAAAGGTTTTAGCGTCCGTGTTGTGAAATATTAAAAGGTTTTAGTATACGTTAAACTAAACTTAATACATATGAATGCGGGAAAAGAGAGAGAGAGAGAGGATGAGAGAGCCTTTTAGGCCTGAAACCTTCTTATTGTAATTTGCTTTTTTTTGGGGAACATGTAAAAAAGATGAAGCACGTCTGAGTGATGTTAAATCAATATGGGAAAACATCAATCTCTCGCCAGCGGGTTTAAAAATGTTATGAAAACATTGGAGAAGGGATGAAAACCACGAGTTAGTGGTTTTAGACGTGACAAACAAAGGACCACTCTTTCAGGACCAAATTTTTTAGCACAAAATTTAGTTGGTTCATGTTGACTCAACGTAAAGAGATTACTCACTCGGGAGGAAAATACTTTTGTACATAACTTTCTGTCTAAATGCTCACATCCGGTGTTTTTTTTGTTGCGATCTGTCTGAACAGCTCTGATCTCACTTATCTCGCTTTCAATGCTCTTGATCTCTTTGTTTCCATTCTGCTTTCATCATATTTTCTAACTTTTTACCACTCACGTCCGTTCCGTTTTGATATTTTCAAAATTGTGAGCCCGGCGAAAATTCAGAAATTACACCCGCAACTATTGAAATCGATGAATTCAATAAATTCAAGATGACAATTGTGTGACAAAATCAATGCGCAAGGCAGATTTGATTTGAATGAATTAAAGGTAACTTCATCATTTTCCATCGCTTTTAACTCTAATTAGGTTGCAGCAATTATTTCATTACAATCCGGTTGTAATGATGATGTTCGGTTAAAGGTTCCTGGAATTTCACACGACTCCTTTTGTCTGCATGTGAAGTTTGCAAAATTCACCCATGCTGCTTTCTCTTTTGCATCCTCCTCCCACCTCATTAAGGAAGTGTCTTTTAGTTTGCTGTACCTGAACACACCTTCGTTAAAAACCTCGGCAGGTACGTTCGAGAAGCTTATCATTGTCTGTAGGAAATTCGTCAAACAAAAGTCCGAAACGGCGTCCCGCTGATTAATTGTTCTGCTTCATCAGTCGCCATGTTTTTCATTATTTGGAGTGCTTTTGATTAGCAGTGATCTGATCACAAGTCTGCGTTTTCCCAGATACGTCAGACAGTCAAGGGTAGTTGCGTACCGTACCGGTTCTTTTCAATTGTAGTGTTAAATCGTTTTAAGCAAACTCACGATAACTACCATGTGTAGTGTCGTACAGCACGTTTTTGTACATGTAAAATACGATTACATTAGACATTTCACCAGTAGTTATTAGAATCTCAGCAGGAACTACTTAACTGAGTTTCGCTAGGGGAGACGAGGAATAGAAATAATTAAACGGAAATTTTATTTTGTATTTTTGCTTACATGGGTTTAACCACAAATTCGTTTCGTAATAGATCGAGCAAAAAATTGAACTCGTTTAGTTTCGGGCAATTAACGAGCTTCTTGGGGAGTTGAGAATTCGATTCTGGTGAACGGCAATTCGTGGGACAGAAACGAAAAAAGGAGATTGAACAGAAGGAAGAAAGCTGATGACCGAAAGAAGAAAAAGAAACTTTCTTGAATGCACGTTAAGTGAGCAGGTGACGCTTGGTGAGCAGAACCAAAAAAAGAACAAGGACAACTTTAGTCGACTTATTGTCAAAGTGTTAACTCGGCGACAGGTGGACTGCGGCTGTAAGAGAGTTCTAACTTGATGTTAAGAGACAGCAACAACCCAAGAAGTTGAACCTTCAAACCCAACTGCCCTCCCTACACAATTCTACAAAACTAGGAGTAGAGGAATTTAAGAGAACTCAGGGAATACAACGTAACTAACCGTAACAGCATGGAAGGATTTAAGAGATGTGTGTGCACAACAGAGATACTTACAACCGGTTCACATTCGTGTGCTTCGTTAGAATATGAAAGATATGAGTGTGACAATGATGTTTAGCATTGTACGTTTTAATGAGTCGCATGCTGTGAAATGCTACAACCTTTATTGAACAATACGAACGAAGTAAATTATGAGAGTCACCTCACATCATGCAAGCTCTCTCAAATAAACTGTTTGATGTTTCCAGAATTCAACCCCCGCAAAAATTCTATCACAAACGGAAGTTAACGAGGACTTTTGTGTTCGTTCAGTCAAATTATATTAAAAATAAAATAACGAAACGTCTATTTATTGCACTCCCAAAGTTGTCATATTGTGATTAAATTGAATTCTCGTAGAGAAATGTGTGAGGGTCGCCGCAACTGGCGAGCAGAAACTAAATGTACCTAACTCGGTGGAGTAATTTTCAGTATACAATTTGTTGACGAGGGCATGTGGAATGAAAATTATTTAACAGAAATTTGAATTATTTGCTCCCGTTCAAAGCCGTTTCCATTGGTTTTTGACGGAATTTTCCGTTTCTTCACCCTCCCTGCTACTCCTTCTCCTCCTCCCCGCACTTCTCAGGTTGTAATTCAACACGCGAAACCTCACTTAAGGCTCTCTTCCAAAGAGAAATTTTAATTTTATTAACTCTCACACGGTCAAAAAATTTGACAATTAAGCGGTGAGCTTTGGGTGGAAGACAACAGGTTTCCGGTAAATAACAGGTATTACACCAGCCCTCCCCTCCCTCGCCCCCCCCACGATTTTATATACGACGTTAGACGTAATTACAAATTCATCTGAGTCTAATTGAAATTGTGTCACAGGGGAAACTCTGAATTAAGTCTGAGGATGAGCAGAATTTATTACGTGGCTTTTTCTGTTTATGTACTTTATTTTTAATAAGGTTTTCGTCGAATGCGAATTTATTAAACATTCTTTGACGGGAAATAATGAATTTTTGTGGTCACACTTTTGCATTTGAAGGAACCGAATATGTTTAGCACACACAACGGAGCGTTATTTGATTTATAATATAATTATTTATCACTTAAAAGTGGTTCTTTGAAGTCACATCGTGACACAACATTCTGAAAGCAAGAAACAAAAGCATTGCTTTTTGGGTTCAGACTTTGAAGTTGAACTCAACCGAACTTCTGGATTATATATAAAGCTTCGAGGTATTACGAGTTGCCTTTCAGCAAAACGTCACTCACCTCACAGTCAATAATCAATAATCATTAATAATATTAATCCTATACACTTAAAATAGGTAAAACATGTGTTTCTTACTTTTCGAGTGGCGAAGTTGTATGTTTTCCCTTACGGCGCTGCCTCCTGTGTGTCCTGTGTGAATTCTGTGGCGTTGAAAACGAACGAATGTAACCTGAAATCAAATTGTATTGCCCCATGAGAAATCAAATGAAACTGTTATTAATAAGTGTCTCTGTGCGTGAATATACGAGTAGAAGAGCTTAATAGAAACGTCCAATGAGCCTCGCGGGAACTTAAGGCTCACGCAACAGAAAAGGATTCAACTTGATTTGCATAATCCGAGTTGGATCAACTCCAACGTCGGCCACTAAATCACTTGACTTGACCTTTTTTCCGCTGACTGTCAGATCAGGTCAAGGTTTTTGAGATCGATATCTGATCTATGAGATCTATGAAGATATCCGCCTGATAAAAATGAATTTATAAAAACAAGGACCAAGACTCTGTCCGCTGCGACTGCAGAAGTTGAATTTTTTTAATTTGAAAACCTAATGTGACCAAACAGAAAGAGATGAAGAAAAAGCAGAAAATGAAGTTGAAGAAATGAGTAGGCTGAACACGAAAAATAACTTAATAAAAGGCAGGGAGTAGGAGAACATAAGAAAAACGAAAGGTTGAGATCCTTTTTTACTCATTTAAATGTTTTCCAAAGTAAGAGGTTAGGATTGACAGCTTTCCGTCAGGTGCCGGTGAACAGAAAAAACTGAAAACAAAAGTGGACCGTGTCGGACGATTAGGATGACAGAAAAAAAGGTTAAAATTGAAAGAAATTATTGATTGCAGGAAGAGGAGAGAGAAAGAGAAAGGAAAATGCGTTTACGGCGGTGACGCAGAGAGGAAAGGTCAAAGAAGGAATAAAATAAATTATATTAAATGTTTGAAATATTAATATAATATTACAATATGACGAAAATATCTTGGGAGTAATAACTGCGGGGAATGGAGTTCGATTTTAAATTTGAATAAAGTCTTTTATACAGCAATTACAGTAACATTTGTTAAAAATATCCTATATATAATATATTTGTATATGGAATATTTTCTGCTTCATCTTTCTCATCTTCTTCTTCATTCATTTCTTTGTTTTACCACGACTGCAAACCTCAATACTCTCTAATATATTCTTTGTCTTCCTTAAAATCATGTTAACAAAATTCTCTGTATTTTACGTACTCTCACTTTTCCTACATGGTCATCTTTTTTTACGCTAATTTTTGCTCTCCAAATTGCTTTTCATTCTGTCGTCATTAACTTCTTTATATTCTTTCTCGTCTCCTCCCCTTTCTGATTTCCAGTAATATTTCATTCTTTAAGTATTTTCAACTTGCCTCGGGACGTTCTCTGGTCGTGAGCTAAAATTTTCCTTGTGCGTTTTCTTCTTACTTCTTCTCTTCGAATTTCTTCAAGGGACTCACTTATTCTTTTCAACGGACAAATATTCTCCTGTTATTTTTTTGTATTTTCTACGAAATCTTTTACACCACGACTGATGGATTTCAAATGATATCAGGGGACCTTTTTTTTGTACGTTAATTTCAAGTAAATCATGTAAGGCAAGTCAGTTGCATCCATACAAGCGGAAAATCTGGACGTCACGCAACAGCATGAAATCCAACACATAAAATAATCTGAAGATGAGCGAATTCTTGGTGTAATCCGAACCGATCACCGTTTTTTTATTGATTGTTATTCGGTTAGCAAAATGGAAATCTTCCTTTCCAGGAAGGCTGCAAAAGGCAAACCCCTTCTTTCCCATCACAACTAATTTGCTAAGCAGCTTTTCAGCTAGGAAATCTACCGAGAAGGGTTGAGGAGATGTCGAACAAGACTCCTCAAGGGTACACGCGAGAGTTGAATTGCCTCCCTTCTAACTCAGAAACATGTTTCCAAAATTACACAGAAAGAAATAGATAAATAGCTAGATATAAGCAGGGAGAGAGAGAGAGAGAGAGAGAGAGAGAGCAAGAGAGAGAGAGAGACTGCAGAATAGATGTGATGCGACCTGATGAGATCGGAAACTGGAAGGCCCTTTTTCGTCATTAACTCTTATTGGTATCGATTTGACGCGTGGGGTGACTCCGCCACGGGGTGACAAACCGTTTTTAAGGGAATGTTGCCTTTCTCTGCATTGGGAAACAACCCCAACAGCCATCTTTTATTGTTCTCGTGAGGAATTAAATTGTCGTGGCTTTGACTCACTTGAAAGAAACCATCTTCCTCCTACTCTAAGTTAGAAACGTTTGACTCTCTAAGTTATTATTCTATTTTTCTAGCTTTCTATCTCTGCCTTCTTCTCCTGTGCGACACCCCCGAAAGGTGTCTACCGACCCTAGGTGAGTACGGTAAGAAAAGCACCCTTCCTCGACTTCATCCATTATTTCTAAACAAGAAACAGTACTAGTTTATTTATTCATTGTTGCTCGTATTCTTCATCTTCTTTTACTATTTTCTTCTACCGTTTTATTTATTTATTTCTCTCTCTTTGTCTTTTCCCATCATAATTTATTTTTCTACTTCATTTTCTTTTTCATCACCCACCCTTTGTCTTCTTCTACTTTATTATCTCGTGTGCTCGTTATTATTAGGACAATAGTGTGACATAAGACATTTTAGTTGTTGCTGTCCAAAATCGCCGCAACTACCTCCATAAACAATGGGGAAGCTTCCTTTAACAAATTCACCCTGTTAAAAAATACAGTGTAGGAGTGATTTGTTCACTTCTTTCCCTACTTCTGGTCGTTTTTTACGGTCTGTCACTTTTCTCAAAACAATATTAATCATATCCACTTTCTGTAAGCTAAAACGTACCTGACAAAACGTCAGCCTTTTTACTGCGTTTCCATCTTCCCATGCGATTGCTTTGGAGTAGTCCTGTAGCAAATCTAAGCTGAGTCATAAGGAAAAGTTTTCCGAGTTGGACTTGCAGTTTGATTTGTACATAATTAATTCACAATAACATAACATTGTTTAATTTAATAATTCTTGCACTTATGTATTTCAACATAAATCAAAATCAAAATCGTTCTAATATGATGCCTCCTCGAACCATTCACAAACTTTACAAAATGAAAATGAATTTGCTCAAAACATCTAACCGGAAGAATGCGATTTAAATTGTGCTTAATTTTTTCGGCTCATCGAATTATGTCGTTATTCTTTTATTTAATTAATTAATTATTAATTAAATAATTAATTGTATCCCTCGGATGTGTTCGCATTGTGCGCACCCTTCAAATCGAACGTAACATCATCCGTAATATGCGAGCCGTTATTCTTCCCCCGGCAACATTAAAATTTCGTGACTCCATTTGAATTGCTTAAGGGAAGAGAATCAGTTAGTAACAGAGGCAAACTTGCTAAAGAAAAAAAGAGTATTCGCAAGAGTCTCTAAGACGAGAGATGAAAATCAGACGTTTACATGTTAGGCCCTCTTGACTCGGTTGCTTGCTTGTCTTCATCAAAATTCCAAATTTGGTAAAACTTGGGAAATATTCCAACGTGAACATTCATCAAAGCGTGAGGCTGGAAGGGGAAGGAGGTACCCGGTGGTAAGAGGTACCGTAGGAGTAGGGTCTGGGGTGGAGATGACCCGACTTGCTAAATAATTTATGCAGAACCGAATTTTCCGCTCTTTACGTATACTCGAATTTTGTTACTCGCGGTTTTTCCGGCAAAATCAATCTTCTTCTGCCTCATACCTCCCGTCAACTTGAATTATTCATCAAAATATCAAAAATTACAGGGAAGAGATTATAAGTGAGGAGAAATGCGTGTTTAATCAATATTATAACGGTTCACACTTGATTTAAGTATGAATTTGGGTTATTGGGCACGTAGTTGGAATTTACAACCGGAGCCGTGGAGGTTTTGCATCGGACAGGTAGCGTACCTGCTAATTGAATTCAATCAATGGCTGCTCACGTGGTTTGTTTAAATTGACATTATGTGCAGCAATCTGTGTTTAAGATTTTGTATTACATATTAAGATGTAGAGAATACGTGACGTTTTAATAGAAATCGGTAACCGAACTTCATTTACTTAGTTACTTTCCACTTTTATGAATAATTTGTGTTAATGCTCGCAGTGTTGAAACTCCCCTAATGACACGCCCTCATTTCCAAAGACCTTGGATGCCATTGATTGTTTCACACGGCTGTAAAACGCTGGAATATTAATATTTATATAATATTACGGCATCGTGAAAGAGTGAAAAATAGTAATTAACAAAATTAGGAAGGAAATGTACAAATGCATGGTTGGTTCGAAATGCTTAAATTCAAATAAAAATAAAAATAGTTCATACAAAGGCTGTTTTATTAAATAGTAAATTGTATTTTAAAAAATTGTTGTATCACTTGGTTACGTATCACAGGCAGTTGCATTCCTTCTGGGAGACGGTAACATAATATAAGGAGATCAGGGAATGAAAAATCAAGAAAGAAAGCTTACTTTGTGTCATCAAAAAATAAGAAAGTTAGACAACTCAAAATTAAATTATGACGACGTAGTGAGGACTAACATGAAAGATGAAATTTGACAAAAGCTAAAACAAAGAAGCCAAAACCCGAAAAGAACTGCCAATGGCGAGGAAACACAACTTTATTAAGACTTTATAAAAGATAATTAAAAAAGCTTAAAGTTAAAAAGCACAAGAAAAAGATAATGTGAGTGATATTAATGATGAAGACGGTGAAGATGGAGGAGATTCCACGTTTTAATGTTGGGACGGATTTTTAGTGTCAAGAAGGTTAAACTCAAAGGCAAACACAAAAGAACAAAATACAGAATTTTTGTACTTCACGAGTAAGAAATTCTTCTGTAACATGATTCCATACACCAAAAATGAATTTAAGTTTAAGCATTGACACCTGACAATAGGCAACAAACATGGCATTAAAAGTTACTGTAGTAATACCGCAACTATAAAAGTTATTGTAGTTTTCGCAACGGTTTATGTATGTTTGTTAAAATAGTATTCTAATAATAGTTGCAAATGAAACATGTATACTTTCCACATTTAAATAGCGTTTGAATTATTTTCTTACTATAAGTATTATTATAGTACATAATTCTTTTAGTATATAAGTACTTCGTCATCTGATGCTTAGAAATGTTGAACCCACCCCTATTTCTTAAATAATTATTCCTGAAATTATTTTAAAAGTAAAGTTTGAGTTTGACCTTCACCTAATTATACGTACAATAATGAAGAACTAAATATAAACAGCAATGTAATTTGCATTTTATATAATACGAGTAAGTCTAAAACTAAGGCATTACGACCAAGGCAGGGAACTTCAGAAATTCACTTAAAGCAATATGGGTGTGATATATTAAAAAAAACGGAAAATTATTTTCTTCTCTCCCGAGCAACTTGAAAACGAGAGTAATATATCACGATATTAAAGCACATATTATTCCGTTTACTACAATAAATATTCGTGACGGACACAAAACATCACTCCCCTTTTTCGTCGATGTGAACAAGGAAAAGGACATTTATACCTCGGAGGAAGGCGGAGGATGTTCAGGGGAGGCAGATTACGAGGACAACAAGCTGCTGTCCACTGCCGGGGAATGACAGATGATTTACAACGGCAGCGTAAACGTAAATCAAACCCATCGGGGAAAGCAGACGACAAAACTATTGCAATGAATCTGACCGTAAGTGAAATGCAAATAATAAAAATTTAAGCAGACAGAATTTATGAAAATAATACGTAATTAGGAAATAACCGAACGTTAGAAACAATATGAAATTCATAAAAATCAAAGTTCCATCATGGAAATGTGAATTTTGCACGCAAACTCGCACGCTCTCACGTTTTCTTTCAGACTCAAACTAATTAAATGTATTAAATGCAAACCGTGTCATTCATTATGTAATTAAATATAATTAAAAATTAAATTAAGTGTAATCAACCGTAAAACAAAATGAAAGACATTATGTAAAGGTTATAACGAACAGTAATCGTTTAACTCCCAATAACGTTACGTCTCTGAGAAATAAATCCTGCAAAAACATTAAAATTATTAATAGTAAGAAACACACAACAAGTTCTGTGAACATATGGTAAATCATTAACTTCTGTTAATTATTGTCGCTGTAGAAAGTAAAACCCATGCACTCTCAGGCATCTCACGTATTCGTGTAATAGCGAAAACGAGTGAGGTACAAAGGAAAAAGAGAAAAGTTGACGTTTCTGTCGCCAGTCAAGACAAGAGCGAAGATGATCAGACGGCACGTAAACGTGAAACTTTTGCTGAAGGCAAATGCTTTACTCCGACAAACTACAATGACCCAACATTTCGTGACAAATAAGTTCAAGGCGTCCAGGTAATGATAAAGAATGAAGAGAAGTACAGAAAACCATCAGACGAGTTGATGTGCAACAAACAACAATAGGTTCTAGAGTGAAAGAGAGAAAATAAGAGAAAGGACCAGTTGCTGTCGACTCGTTTTATGAGCAAAAAAAAAACAGACACAAGGCACAGTACACACAAAATACGAGCTTCTGAAAGTTTTCTGGAACACAGTGGAGAAGGAAGAAGCGAAAAAAGGTTGCTGTCAAGAAACAAACGATCAAAATTTACAACAGCCATAAAATAATTACGCAGTACACAAAGCCTTCCATGTTCTGCTGCTGATTTTTTTTCTTCAAAATAAAGTCATTTGGAAGTTTTTTTGTGCATAAAATACAATAAATTATGTACGTTATTTATGTAAGACACAAAATGTTTATGTTCGCAGCGTTAAGGTGTTTTTGTCTATATGAAGAGGTTCGAGCGCAACCCACTCGTTTGTTTGAAATTTTATCATTTTTGCGTCGGTTAATTCTAAACGAGAGCAAAATGGAACTTCGTTGAAAGTCCAGGCCTCCCCGGATGGTTTGATTTGAACCTGCTGAGGTGCCAGTAGACAGCAAAAGACAGCAAAAAAAGGATCGTCGCCCATTTGGGAAAATAACGAGAGGTTTACCTTTCGCAGAAGTCAACCGTTGAGCAATCCTTTCCTTATGTGACGTCCCTTTTTTTTATCTACGAGCGACTTATTTACAATAGGGCCCTTTTTCCGCGGCCGTGAAACGGGCCCAAAACACGCGTAACGATCCCCGGGACTCACTTTGACAACTGAAGTCTGCGTTCCTCGTGTGGAAATAACGTGGAATGTCTGCGCAAAGTTAAAAAGGTGACTCCATCCACGACAGAACGAGCTGTGGCAGTTTTATGTTAGAAGTTTACGGCTTCGTTCGAACCCTAAAGTGACGGGGTTGAAAGGGAAGAGGTTGAAACGTTCGGGGCTTTTTCTCGTTCGGGCCCAGAACAACGTCGCTTCCTACGGGAAAGAGGGTGGTGGCTCGGACCGTGATAAGACTCTTCGATTGCGTCGAAAATGGATTTCCTTTGCGAGTTTCAACCCCTGCCAGGAAAGCTTGAATTATCTGGAATGTCGGTGAGTGAGATGAACACCCTGAAGAAGTAGAATTACAAAGAAACACAGGAGGAATGGCGTAAAGAATAACAGTAGTTAGATGTACAGAGAGACAGAGAGACAGAGAGAGAGAAAAAGAGAGTAAAGATGAAATTAACTTAAAGTTAAGTCTCTCATCCTTCTCTCATCACCTTCTGCTTGTTGTGTGACTTCCTTCTCTTGTTCTTCTGCCTATTCTTTTCCTTCTGCTAAAACTCGTACCTTATCGATTGGATTTATTCGCTCTGACAAGGGTTTACGAAATGAAATTAACTTAGTGGCGGCATTCGGGTGGAATGCAATGAAAAATAGAATCAGATAAATAATCCACTGCCCGTGAAATTATTTTGAGTGAAGGAATGGAAAGGGAAAAGGCGGTGAGAAGTCAAATCCCCGTCGAGGCTTACTAACTACCGAAGGGTAGCTACCGTCACTAAACTGCAAAAGTGGGGACTGCAGCATAGAGTTGAAACCAACAACCCTGAGATATGGAAGCGAAAGAAAGCGAAGAGAAAAAAATATGTCCCCACCGTCCGTGGATTGTAGGGGGTTGCACGACGTCGCGAGGATCATAGAAAACCGATTTACCCCCTCGAATACGGAAATTAACAAAATTTTCACGGTTTGCCTAGAAAAGTTCACGGTATGCGTTGCTGATGACGAAAACATAAAAAAAGAAAAGGCAAAGACGATGGAGGTTGAATAGAGAAAAGAGTAAGAATCGCTGACTGAGAATGACAATGTTGAAGAAGAAAAATGGCAGCATGAAAATGTAAAAGCTCTAAAAGCTCTTTGTCGAGTCAGCCGAGAAAATAAATAGGAAAAAAATCCAATCTAGGGTCGTGGAAAGTAGAAAACCTTTAGTCTATTTAATTCAGGGGAGGGAAGTGACATACAGTGGAATTAGACCGGCAGATTAGAACTACACACCGCCTATTTTATCTATTATTGATCGATTCCCTTGTCGCATTCGTTGATTTCTTCTAAATAATATATGCTTACTCATCTAGGCTAGAAATAGTAGACAATGAACTTATCCAGGCATTATTTGCCCCCATTTGGCCCCATCCTACGCGTTTATGCGTCACTTTATGTGTTTCTATGTGTGTGTGTGTGTGTCATCTAACTAATCGAGCTACATAACTCCCTGACTAGAATTCTAAATATCCTCAACTTCCACTAGAAGACAGTCCCTTGATGTTAGGGAATCCTTGAGAGGATTATAAATTTCTTACTTCCCTGCTTCATATCGTGATGGTTGCCGCCCTAAGACCGAACTCTCTAGTTTATTGACTGATTAATTTCAATATTTATCTTCTCGTTTGTACGAAAATATATATATATATATATATATTCTTTTTTATCTTATAATATCATCTTAATTTTAGGCTTGTTTGTATGACCTTTGCAGGCGTTCTTTGAACCTTTCCTCTCCTTTCTATTCTTCTTTTACGCGATATGATTTAAAAAAAGGATAGTGCCATGATAGAAATCATAAATCACAATAACGAACAAATAATTCAAAAGTTTTTTTGTATTTCTAAAATAAATGAATGTTTGCCTACCAAGTAGGTTCATGAAAAGCCAAAAATTCAAGTGAAAATTTCGGATGCCAACTCTATGTTTTTTCACCATGAAGTAATACGAATATTATTAGGGTAGAGTGTAACGTATATTATTACTTAGTATAATGATTTTGTTATTACCCGGGCTTCCTCGGTTGTTAAAACTTCTAATTAGAATTTAACTGTTTTGGGGGATGGGGTGCGGCATCCTAACGGAAGTCTGCTTGATACCTTCAATTTTGTCAGCTCAATTGAAAAGTAGGACGTACTTCCATGAAGCGTAATGTGACCTTAATTCAGACCGAATTTGAAATTGAGGAAAGGTTACCTTGAGTTTGAAGGACGCTGTAGGTGGGCGAAGACCCTCACATCTCGTTTCGGTACCCATCAAGGTTGTCTCCCTCGGAAACTTTTTTTTTGGTTATTGTGCCTGATGGTTCCTTTATAGTGAGGAAATTTCTTCCCATCGGTGGTTCGTGGCGTTCAATTCGTACATAATTGAACATTATTATTAAGCAATGACGTTTTAGTTGAGAAATGTAATTTACAGAGTGATATATATCAGAAGGACTTTCGAGGTGGCCAGAAAAATTATAACAATTAATCATTTTCATTTCATAAGATTAGCACTTAATAACACGAAGAGTTACAATTAGTAGAATATTTTAATCAGTGATGAATTGGATCATTGATTAATTTTCAACTGTTCGAGATATTAATAGTAATTAATAAATAGATATTAACTTTTTGTTAAAAATTCCAGCTTCATTGAAAGTTGCTCTTTCCAACTAGGTTCTTCATTTTAAAACGTTTTCATCGGTAGTTTAAATTTACGTAAACTAAATAAGAAAGCAAATAAAAGGAACTTATGAATGCAAGTGTTTAAGGTAAACTAACCGAACCAAAAATGTAATTTCCTCTTCGTCTCTACGTCACAGGACTTGTAACAAAAGGCTATTCGGAATTAATTTTGTCTAATGAGACGGTCGTAAACAGAAACAATTTCTATGTATATCATTTGTATTCATTTGCATATCCATTACACACGCTCACTTTGTACGCATGATTATCTCATTTACAGCATCCCATGTTTGAGATAAACAAAGAAAAGTGATCATCCCCTTTTACCCCAGTATTTATCATCTTTTAAACACCCACAGGTGGTGGTTCGACCCACAGGATATGTTCCTCAGTGTCGATCGTTAACCTTCTCTTTGGAAGGTTTCCCCTCGGCAGTGACATTTTTTCTTTACATTCTTACTCATTCATTCATTCACAGAAATAAATGACCTAAAAGGTAGGCTTCGGTTGTTCGGTAATTAAAAAAGAATCCGAATCCAAAGTGAAATAATCCAAATACAAGTCACATTGAATACATCAACTAATTAATTCGGGTGCTTTTGTACTCTTCAAGCGATCAAATAATAAAAAGAGTGAAAGGAGTCGTCAGACAGAAACAGCAGGTGTTGAATGATCTGAAGAAAAAAAGAGAAAGAACATTGGAAGTAACTTTACACTAAAGGAGTGATATAAATAGAAGAATGGAAGCAAGAAGTAAAGAGAGAAGGTTAGAAAGGCCTTTGAGAAAGCTCTCTCTCTCTCTCTCTGTCTGTATATATAAAAGAAACCAGACAGAAAACGGGGACTGCAGAGATGCAAAACGCATACAAAAATTAAACAGTTGATTCTCTGGAAAATTTTTAATCAAACCTTTTTGCTTTCCATTGCAAATGAAAAAGGTTTAATCCGAAGCTCCGGATAATCCACTGCGATAAACACGATTTCTGCGTTAGATAAATCCGGATGAAAATAATTAATTCTCTGTTCTCTTCAAAGAGTAGCATTTCTAATTAACGCCAATTCATAATTTAAATACTGCAGTGAGCAGCCGGTCTGTTTTTCCGCTTTTAAACAGCCTTTTCCTTGCCTACCTCGGCTGCCACAGTGTGCGGTTTAAGAAGTTCAGTAAACAAGAGCAGAGAAATATCATAAGTAATGTATATTTCAGAGATTTGTGAACATGAGGAGAAACCAAGAAGGAGACAGATGAAATTTTTTACACAAGCAAGTGGGAGGTGAACTGTTATGTAAAGAATAGAAATAAGTGTTAAATAGGTTACCATAAGAGATGAAGTACAAATGTAATGAGAAAAAGAGAAAGATTGATGAAGAGGCTAGAAGATTTCTTTAAATAAAGGGCTGTACAAATTCTTAGACAAATAGATAGATCAGTACGTGAGAACGCATAGAGAGAGCCAGAGCTGGTTGAGTGAATAGATAAATAGAAAGGGGTAGGAAGATAAAAACAGAGATCAAATCGCTTCTTTTGAGTGTTCAATTAACTGAGAAATTAACACAAACACGTGACTCGAGGCGATTGAAATAGAAACAAAAGGGAGGTTTCCATCGGGAACAACAAGGCTAGAAATAGCACTAGATGCTGTTGCTTCGTAGACGAAAAACGAAATGGTATTTCCCGAAACTTATGATTTCCGAGAGAAAACCTTTTTCGTTGAACCTTCGAGGCTTGACAAAAAGACCGCAGTCCCTCGCTTTTTCAATTTTGTGTGAAAGCATGAAAAAAGCACTTCCATAATCCTTTTCGGTACCTTCTGATAGATTTGCTATATAATATAAGTACAGTCAATTGCAGTAATCGGGTGAGACGGGAAGGAAAATGTAGGAGAAGGCTTGAGCTTTGAAAAGGTTTCGGTAGTAGAAAAGAGCAGTGAATGTAACCGTTCGGACGGATGGTTGCGGGGCCAATATATTAGATAGCCGATTTACCCATTTTTTATTTGAATTCGTGGAAAACGAAGCTTTCGAGGAACTTCAAGATGTCCAAAAAGGTTAGTCAGTTTTTTAGTCCAAAAAGGTATCGTTGTTTTTTAAGACATTAAAGGTCAAAATATCGTTATTTAACTCAATGTAATATGCTACAACAACGAATATTCAAATATCGTTAGGAGAGTTAGAAATTTAAGAGTAGGAAGAGAGTAGAAAGATAACATCAAAATTCGACACCTAAACTTTACGACGTGTAATTTTGTCAACCTTTTTTTCAGGTACTTCTGTGAGTTACGATTCAATCAAATGCATTGACATGTAGTGAAAAGTATGTGTATTTATATTTTTGTGGAAAAAAACATCAGGTCTCGCCTCTGCTCTTATAAGGTAAGATAATACTTTTTATTATAATTGGAAATCTAATATTATTAGCGTAACAGTATAATTCGTAATCACAATTTATTTAGTTCATTTACAATTCTTATTTGTACTTTACTTGTTCTTCAGTTATTCATGTTACGTGCATATTTTAGACTGTAAATAATGCATACAGTACGATGCAATTATAGTAAAAGTAAAATCGTAGTACTCTTTTTCCTTCGAACACAACCTATCTTTAAATGTTTCAGTATTTCTCCCGCAGTGGTATTCGTTTTACTTAACAGGAAAACTACGTTGTAGTCTGTATTTTTTAGTATTCGACACTTTGTAGTTTACTTCTATGTTGTCCTTGACAAAATCATTCTTTCTCTTGTCTGTCGAACCTCATTAATTTTGTTCCGTATATAGTAGGATATCTGATTGTAGTGCTTGGTGTGCAATGAGGGGTCACTGCTTTACTCGATATACCCCAATAATCTATAATGTCTAACCGAAGGGATCAATTTATTTATTAATTATGTAAACCCTACACAAGATGCTGGGAAATGTCAGACAAAGGGTTCTAGTTGCAGGCAGCGAAATTAAGTTAACTTAATTTCTTAATGAAAATTAATTTTTTCCCGCGGTGGTTTTCACATTTCCAAAACAAAGTTCTGTAGTTTCGTTGCATCTAAAACATATGAACGGAATTAAAAATAATAAAATAAATAAATCGCACGTGTGTCCGATGTTATTCGGGGGATTACCAGGAGAAAACAATAAAATCTGCTATCTTGTCCTTGCAGGCAAATTCGAAATGTCTCCGGTGGGTAAAATGTGCACGACATGTAAAGGGTTGAAAGTTTAAATTGATTTTCCCGCATTTCTCGCACCCCGGGAAATTCGATGTGAAAATGCCAAAGTAAGGGCTTTCCATTTTCTACAAAATCCGCAGACTGAATTTAACAATAATTTAAATTAAATTACCAGCAAAATAAATAAGAGTGACTTATGTCCCCGTGTCGGTGGTTCACACTTAGAAGGACAGTTTGTTCCAGTTCTACCGACATATTCTGGAAAACTTCGAAACTTGTCTGTTACTCCGCAGCAGTTATTCTTTCACACACGCGTAATTTCAAGTCCAAAACGTTAAACACGGGCATTTAGTGTAATGACCTGATGAGTGCAATACAAACTTGAGTAAGCCAAATAAACAAACTTACTAATTCACAATAATACTTAGAAAACCTATGAATGAAAAGCTAAACAGATTTTAATAATAATAATACTAATGAACTTCGAAATGTTTAACAATACTAAGAATAAAACAATGTACATTTTACGAAGGATGACTTTGAGAAGCGGATTTGTTTTGAGATACACAAAGGTGAAGTAAAGTATAGTTTGAAAGAGAAAAAAAGGGGAAAGAATAAAAATAACTTAGGTGAGGAAACTCAATAGACAGAACAAATTGAGATACAAGGAAAACGAAGATTATTGAAAACATAAAAAGACGAATAAACTTAATATAAAATATATTTGTAATATGATTAAAATTATAACAAATTTGGAAAGCATAAGTAATGAAGGATATTGAAGGATATTACATGTAGTTAGTGTTTTTCTATAAGACCAATGGGAATTTTAAAAAAAATGTCAATATATGTCGTAAATTGGTTTATTAATATCTCTATAAAACAAAAGTAAACAGAGAAACTATAAACAAAGTTCAATGAGAAAAAATTATTTTCCTCGAAATTAATTCGTGTCCTTGTTAGAAAAAAAGAAAACAAAGAAATTTAACTTAATAATTACCACTCGACCACGTTTCATAAATGTTTAAATAAATAAGATAAAATATTAGAAAATAAAACTCTATTTACGTTCATATTTCCATAGATAATAATACTAGGTAATAATAATTCCCAACTTGTGTAAAATAACTACAAGAATTATGTATTATAGAATTGCGTTATTGCCGCAATTTATTTATGGCGTAGCAAGTTCCACATTAAACTCAGAGTGTTCTAACGTTATTTTATCGAATTTAAAGCCCCGAGATAAATCTTTCATTACAGTCCTATTCATTATAAAATAATTAGACTCATTAAACCTAGGACGAAAGCTTTGCCTTATTAAATAGGAGCGTATGGAAAGTTTATACGTGTTGTAGAGTATTAAAACGAAATGAAATGCTGGAAACAATTAATTCTACTTATGTGTCGGAGCACTGAAGAAAATGAACGTGACAAAAAAGTGACAATTTTATTTTATGTACCAGACAAGTTTTGATTTAATAAGCCTATAGTCGTTTCTCAATGCCTTGATTTTGAAATTGAAATTACGGCTTAGGTAGAGCACTTTGGGGTTTGAAAAGTCTCCTAATACAGTAATAAAATAATGGTAATGATATTAAAAGTGATTCGGTTTTAGGGAAATTCGGAATTGTCTAAAGTCCACCGCCAGGTTCATTTCTTTTTGTATATAAGGAGACGGCCATAATTGCAGTCATTTTGTGTACACTACAAAGCTCATTGGACCTGTTGATTCTACAAATTAGAAATTACAAAAAAAAAACATATTAATCTCTCGTTGTTCTACGATATGTACGTTGTCAGGAGGCCATCCACGACATAATTATTAGTATAACTTCTCGATGATAAAAAGAGCAATGCACAACAACACTATTGTAGCATTATAGTGAATCTCAGCTACCTTCACCACTACCTCAGTCCAACGAATTACCACAATGTAAAATTGGTAAGAAAAGGTATTCTGCTCATCAAAAAAAAATTTTCTTTCAATTAATTTTCATTAGATTCAATAGTTAGCGTCCGCTGTTTTCATTTTCACACACAGCCAGGGAGATCTTCTGTCTAAGTTCTACATAAATACTTTTACTATCAACTTTACTCACAATACCATCTAAACCATCTGTTCGCCAGAAACGCAAATTTCTTACAACAATAATAGAAGAAAGCCATTTCGATTAAATTACCCATCTTCTTTAATGATAAATTCAACTACAAAAAAGAAGGGGTACAAGACAGTTTTTGGCTTGTCAATCATTGCAGTAACTCAGATAGCGTCGGTCAATTCACTCATACAATATTCATACGAATGAAGTATAATAAAATCGGTACCTATAGGCTCTTTCTTTTATTAATGTTATAAAAAAATTGCGTTTGTTGCGAACACTACCCGCTCGTGTTTCTGAGTAAGGTACCTATTTACCTATTAGAAATACCTGCCCAGTTCTCTGTAGTCCAGCACTACTAAAAAATAATAGTTTTTAACAGCATTAAAATTGATTGTAGCAATTAAAAGGCTATCCACGACTATCACAATAATAATTACCTTTGAAATTAAAATCATCAAATAAATCAATTAATAAGTAGTAAAGTAAACGGGCAAATGGGAATTATGTAAATATAATTAATAATATATAAATATGTATCGAATTTAAATTTTCACGGCGTATTTGTTTACACTTATCGTTTTTCTTTGTCTAAAACACCGTGTCCTGTTTTGGTGACGGGGGTTACCCCCTTCCCAAACGTTTCGCCAGCTTTCCCAGCTGCTGGCATCATCAGTGAACAGTTTTTTAGCCTCAATCGTTACTACTCGAACCGAGTCAAATAACAACTAAGGCTAAAAACCACACGCGCATGAAAACGCTGAAAGAATGAAAAGGAGAGCTAGGACCAATCAGTGTGGGAAGGAGATAGGATTGCAACAATGGTATTTGAATGACAAAACGGTATGGTAAAATTATTTGGTTTAGGAAAACGGATGAGACAAAAAGGACAAGGAAATATTCAATTCATACTTCTTGAGTTGTGTTCTTGTCGTAAATATTTCCTTGTCCTTTTTGTCTCATCCGTTTTCCTAAACCAAATAATTTTTACAACCATACCGTCTTTTGTCCTTCCGAATACCCATGTGCAATCCTATCTCCTTCCCACACTATTGTCCTACTCTCCTTTTCATCTCTTTCACTTTTCATCGCGCGTGTGGTTTTTAGCCTTAGTTGTTATTTACTCGGTTCGAGTAAGTAACGATTAGGCTAAAAAACTGTTCCACTATATCCAGCAGCTGAAAGCTGGCGAAACGTTTAGGGGGTAACCCCCGTCCCAAAACAGACCTTTTTACACAAAGAAAAAGAAAGGAATAAATATGTAGATATATAAAATGATATAAACATATAAATTTATAAGATTAACATAAAATAAAAGTGTTTTTATTCTACCCTGCGCAATATTACATCCGCAAATTAGTACCGAATAAAATTCTGTGAATGATGCAATAAAGCGATAGAAAAATATATCAAACACTACGGTTTTCATTAATCAAAGTAAATTTCCAAAATATTTACCCCCTAAGGTTCTAGGTAAATTAAAAAAAGTATTAACCCCCACATGTATAACTCTTAATTTATATGTTGCTAAATTTCATGTTGATAGTTGGAACTCTATCATGTATATAATTGAAAATATCATATTCAATTGCACTATATTTAGGTCGCCATTTCATAAAAAATTTCGTAATAAAGCTCTTCAATAAACTCATGATAAATCACGATAAATTCAACCCCCTGAATTAATGGGTTGTGTACCACTACGATATATAAAATGATCGCGGTACACTAGACTACACTGTAAAATGTCTAAATTAAATACAGAAATGAAACTACCACAAAGTGGTACTACTAAAAAACTACAAAGCCAATAAGCCGTATATTGCTTGTAAATGTATATTATAAATATACTTGTATAGAAAGCCTGGCAATAGTAATGAAAAGTGTAGTGATTAAAGGCAAAGTAAATATTATGGAGCCTTCACTAAAAATTGATAAAAATCTCTGTACTGATGGAAATTACATTGTTAAACTTCGCGCAGTTCAATAATACCAATGTGCAAGATTACTTTTTACAATTCACAGCCTAGGATTACTTATGACATTATTCCTTTTGACTTTTAACATTTGGTGCACTTGATATTCATTTTCTTTTTCTAAGTAGTAGTTATTTTTTTACATAGTAAGAAGTGTAAGGTACACAATTTTGACTAAGGAACCATGAAGTCGAAGGTATCTAGTCTATCTACTATTTACATTTGTTTGATACATTGTGGTTAATATAAATTTGTTTGCAATCATCAAGGTGAGTCACCTGTCACTTTGCTTGATATTACGCCCCAAGTAAAATTCGTTCATATTGCAATATTTGAATGAAACAAAAAATTTAACAAATTCAAATCATTTCTTGTTATGTAGCAACACTTCATGTTTCCTTAAACAAACTTTTTTGAAATATTGCCAATGAAACGCAACCACCTGTACCTTCAGGTACAGAAACTGTAAAGTTGATTGGGGCATTACTTTAGGGCATATATGTGAAAGCGCCCAGTTTACTTTCCAATTAGTCTCTTCTGCCATCACTGCTTCTGTACAGGCGCACTTGTAGTAAAATTATAATATCCACGCAAACCTGCAAAATGCTGCACATCCAAAACTGAACTGGGGCTTCTCGAACTAGGAAGTAAACTGTTTTGAATATATCTCCTGTACTCCACATGAGAACCATTGAAACACTGTAAAATAAAAAATTACTTAAGTGTCTGATGTAATTATATAAGTAGCAAAAATTAATAATTTTTTTTGTAAACTACTGAAGCTACTTTTTTTATATATAAAACCACACTAAATGTAGAAACAAAATAAGGAGGAACAAGTACACAGCCCTCTGTCTGATCTTGTTATATGAGGATCAAGGCAGAGAAGTAAGTTATTGTTAGACCAATTAATATTCAAGAGTAAAAAGGGATATACTCATAATATTGCAACTCAATTGATAAATCAAGATCTGAAATACAAATTATACTAAAAGTGTAAGGAAACTTATTGAAAATACTTCATATTTTCAATGCCTATGTGTAAAAGAACTACAATATTTTCAGTTAATTGTATTTAAAAAAAGATAAATATTGAAGCGAGAAACTGATAAAATAAAAAGCAATTATGCTAAAGCATTTTCCTCAATGCACCAAAACAATGTTTTATGTTTAATGAAAGAACTACCATTTGAACAGAATTAGTCAAAACAAAACATGCCCAATGTACAAAGTGCGACCTTCAAATTATGTAAACCAACATTATGTAAATTCAACATTTAAATGAGGCTCATTGTAATTCTGTGATCTATTAGAAAATTAATCTGCACAACATTTACTCATGCTGATCCTGAAAATAAGACACATTTATTCTCAGTGTGGGGACAAATGTTTCTTCAGTGTAATAGAAAGCATTCAGCCCAAAAGTAGTCTTTATTTCTGTTCTGTTTATGAACTTAAAAATCAACAATATTCTTCAGCCTTAAATGTATAACACAAACTTAATTCTTTAAGGCTCACATATACAGGAATCTCAGTTTTTGTTGAACAACCAGTACAAAAGATTTGCCTTTTATAAAATTTGCATTTAAATAAGACCCTCACATGTTTTGATTATTAAAATAAACATCACAAAATAATTAAAGTTTGCCTAACTTTTTTCATACACATAATAACATGTTAGTAAAAATTCTTTAAATTTTTTTAAATATCACCATTGTAAAGCAGTGAACCACAAAAAGCAAAGAGTAGTAATACACATAAGAAAAAACTGCCAACATGTCCCTGGTTCTACCATTGTTTGAAAACCTAATTATAAGACACAATTTACCTCATTCCCTTGGTTGATTTGTTCATGTAATTCTGAAACAGCTGTGGCATTCCCAGCATGGCTTCTGTGAAAACTGCCATGAAACCAACAAGCTCAACAAAAGCAGGTGAATCAATAAATACATACATTACAAATGATGAAATCACAGAAAACAGTAGCAAGCAGTCTAAGTAGGACTGAAAATCTGTCCAAGCCCAAAAATATCTAGTATCAAAATCTGTAATGTGAAAGAAAGCTATTTGATGATTTTGTCTGCAAACAGTTAGACCAACACCCAAATAAAAATGTTCACCTGTAAAAAGTCTTTCCTTTCTCTTCAACATTTGTTTTTTGTTTCTCATTTGTACACATAGTTTTATCATGAAAAGCATTGTGATGTTCATAAAAAAACTCTGCAAAAGCAAAGGCAACTCATATCTCTTTCCAAACCTGAAATTAATTGATTTTATAAATTGTCAATTCTATGAAAGAGAATGAAGTCTCCTCTGTTGTGACTACTCACCAGAACAATATTCTCAGTGTGTTGGCTAATAGCAGAGTCAAGCACACATGCATGGAGAATCCATCTGAATTCTCAGTCTTTTTGATCTCCCTGTACTGTGGAATATATGGAGCGACACCCCCAAAAATCATCATGGATGAGGCACTCCATTTCATTAATTTTGACAGACTTACGTCCTGCAGTTCTTCCATAATGTAATCCATTTTTTATGGAAATTTTCCGCAGCGATTCAAACCGTGGACCATTCAAGGCAATCAATTCCGACCGGCAAGTATACGGCCATTTAAATTCCTGATGATATGTAACTGTTTTCGTGGCTCACATACTAATTAAGAAAAAGCTTTCGCGTTCTTGTTTCTTCGAACTCACACTAATTACAAATGGGGCTCAGCGTAATTTAAGTGTAGGCCATGTAGTTATCTCTTCTGTAAATACGGTCTCGATGCTTTGATGAGAAACGTATTTGACCTTAAAAATATGAGAGAGATAGTAGACAAATACGTAAGTCGCGTAATAAACAAACATCGATCACGAACTCGTCGAGCTCAGCCTGTTTGTCCCACGATAGAATCAAAATCATTCTGTTTTTGGAAGACCAAGACTTATTACTTAAGCATCTTCAAATTAATTGTGGTGTTCAGTAAAAAAATAATCTTTCTATTTTCCATTGCAGATGACTACGAATGTAAACAGCTGGTGATGAAGAAGACAGGAAATTAAAGAAGAAATGGCAATCAAAATTTCAAACAGATGTTCTGCCGCAGCAGAAGAAACCGGCACCTTGCCCGTCGATTTCAAAGTTGGCCGCACTGCTTTTGCAGAAGTCACAAAAAATACAAAAATATTTTTTTAACTTATAGAAAAAAGGTAAAAATTAATTAATGAAAAAAAATCGGTTGATGTTATTTGATTCGCTCGGGGATAATCTTCGGTCAGCGTGCACATTTTTCTAGCATGAGTCCGATTCTTTAAGATAGGATTTTTAAAAAAATAGTAAACAAGAAACTGAAATTTTGTACCGTAACCACAGCAGCAGAAGGTGACTATGTTCAAAAGGTTTTTTCCTTGAACGGATTGATATTTCGAATGAAAAAAACTATCTTTTTGTTGAGAGAAACGCATTAAAATGAAATCTTCCCATCCGAGTGAGAATAGGTTATTATTTAAATCAATTTTTCTGTTGGGCATACTAACAGATCTCACTAAAAATTCCGTTATCTCTGTTATCTCATATCAAGCGTTATTTTTTTCCAGATGCAAATAACGCAGCCGTGTATCAGTTTTTTGTCAAGAAATGTTGTCCCTCAACTCATTCGCAAGACAGAGATTTTTTGTCGCATTTGAAGCCAAAGCGCTATTGAAATACATAAAACAGACCCCATGCAATGGCGCGAACATCTGCCAAATTAATAGTTGTAGTGTGCACAACAAATATCAACAATCATATCGACGTTACTCCACAGAAAACAAAAAAGATGAAATAGTCAAATCAAGTAGTTCAACAGGGAGTGAGGTCTCTACTACCCTTGAGACAGGTAAATTAAGGGTAAACAAAACAAAAAAAGATAAATTTAAAACAAAAAGATTGTTCTTAACCTCTGGTAAACACATCTGATGATTTTTTCAGTGAAAGAAACAACAAAAACAGTTTATTACTCTGGGATAATAGCATTTGGATTAGGGCTTACTGGTATCATATTCTATACCATACTCAAGGAATTGTTTTCAAGGAATAGTGCAAATAATATTTACTCAAAAGCACTGGATAGGTGCTTGAAAAATGATAAAGTCTTGCTAAGCTTAGGTGAACCAATTAAAGCATTTGGAGAAGAAAATGCTAGGGGTAGACGACACCATACTAAGTAAGTAAAATGAATCAGAGGAGTGCTGCATTACATGCAGAATAGTTCTAGTGACTGTAAACCACATAGAGAACAAATAATTGATGAAGGAACTAAAACATCTGAATTAGCTCCAAAAACTCATGGGATTACATTTGACAAAAAGAAATTTATATATAAAGACGATGAATGCAAGAAACTCCAAGGAATTTACAAAGATCTTTAGATTGGAGATTTTTATCATCAAACCAGCATGGTTATCATCATCCATTTATCTGTGGTTACTTTAAAGTCATTAAAGGTTGCAATGATTGTGTTTTGTTGACCTTAATAATGATCAAGTATCTAATTCACATATTAAAGAAACTTATTAATAAAATAAAAGAGGCTATTTTTCAATAATTTCAATTAATTGAATAAAAAATAATTAATTCTCAATAGTTTCAACAGATTATTGTTTTTTTGAAACTTTTGTAAATCTTCCAAATGATTTAACACTTGAAAAAAGTTTTTGGTGTGAATTAGATCCTAAACTCTGTGGCTTGATTTTACTGCACTGTTTTGCTAATAATATTTATGTTGTTTCAGTCATTTGTTCTATGCCAAGGATGGAGTGAACTACCTGAGAATGAAGTTCTTCATCAAGGGAAGTCGGAAGCGAGCCACTGTTCATTTGGAAATGAAGGAAAACGATTCGAGGAACTTTGAGTACAGGTACCTGTTCGTGCAGCTGGACGAATACCCATACACAACGATCGTCCTCGAAGACAACAGAGTGGAAACTCCGACAGCATTGCACACAGCCAAAGAGGAAACCCTCGCACTCACTTAATGTCCAGCGTCTGATTAATATTGTCGATTGTTTTGTTTTTGTTCCCGACATCGTCACAATAACTGCGGTGGTCTTATACAGCTTATTGTAACTATTTTTTAAATAAATTAAATCTAATCTGGAATAGATATACTAAGGTAAGATTTAATAACATAAAAGACAAGTTTAGAAAATTTGATTTTTTTTCGATCTGCCGGACAAAATGGCATTGATCAGTTTTGAAAGTAATTTCTTTTTTGTTGAAATCAATGAGTAAACAATGTCAAAATAAATTTTTGTAACGAAATAATTTAATGAAATACACTGTTTTATCGACTGCATAGACTGAATAGATTCCTACGTACGAAATGAAATAATTTTATGAATATAATTCGGGGAATGTAATTCTGACTGAATGCCAATTCTCATATCTTAGAAATGTATGAAGCAAAAAAACTTTCATTTAAACGTAAATGTACACTTATATAGAGACGCAATTCATATTTACACCATTGGATGGCCATCGGACTTCGGACATTGGCCTTAAGCCAATTCTGCAGCCACCTAGCCACCAAGACCTTACTCAATACAATTGTAATGTAACAAATTTAATCAAAGCACAAAAATATGGTATTCATGTGGATATTATTAACAAAAGGACTTCATATGGTCAGTGAAATATTGACGAAACGGGCCTGGTTATCACAATGTGATACGCCGTTTACTGCTTTTCAAGGATTATCCAGTTTTATGTGTGAAATGGAAAATTTTGAATTCTGAATTTTCTTTATTGCAGACTTTCACGGTCCTTCGAATTTTTCAGTTGGGCAGCAGTGCCACAGTACAGTCTGCAGCATCTCTTGAGAGTTCATCTCTTGTCAAAAAGAATGCATATGACAGACTCTCAAGAAGTTTTTTTCCATGGAATATCTTTCATCGTTGGAATGATGTGATTCGAGAAGACATAGCATTTGACACGTTGAAATAAATTGAGGAAAATAAACAGAAGAGAGAAGTACTGAATCCAGGCCCATTTCATTACATGCCAAAAACTCGGCTTGTACTTCACACTCTCCTCGGGATAGTTGATGTTAAGATTGATTCTGAAAGGCTCGTTTAGTAGAACACCTGATGTCCACATCTGATATGAGTTGTCTAATCTTGTGCTTACTGAAAATAGAATAATGATATTGAGAACACGATCCGTCAAAAAAACTAAATCATTCTGGTAGAATGTACCTGTTCTCTTTGCGTAATTTCGGATTATCCGATTTAAATTGAAATCGTATTCTCCGTTGTCGTTTGGTATAAAAACTGAGTGATTGTATCTGAGATCTCTGCCTCTGGTAACCAGAAGCTGCTTCTGTACTAATCTCAGGTCACCTGTGTAGTCGAACCTAGATCCTGGAAGACCTGACGTGAACTGCACAATTCCCAAACTCTCCATTTGTAGCAGGCAATGTTTCTATAGAAAAACAATACAGTAAATTTTACTTCTTCTTATGTATGGAAGATCATTGCATTTTGCATGATTATCATACCTGAAGTACATAGTCAAATACCATAATTAAATAAATGGTGTATATTTCTATGTTCGAAGACATATCCACCTCGATTTCCATCAAAAGCTCATCGTATTTTCCATCCTTGTTATTGTCTTCTTCTCTAGACTGAAGAAAGTAAATACAAAAAATCGTAAATTTTATGTTTTACGAACTCCTGCTTTTAAAAATATTTTCTTAGACAACAGAAAATTGACGAAGTAAGAGAAACTCCAATGTCAACTAGTTAATTGGTAGTATATGAGAGGTACCCTTATTTCATATTAGACATAACGTTACACAAGTAGAAACTACTTCCGAGAGAAACTAGGTCAGCTTTGTAGAGTATTTATGTGTGTTATTTTAAGTTCATCAGATGATCAGTCACAACTTCTTGGAAGGAAATCAAGCGCAACTCACCTTAATTACGGAGCAACGGTCGAATTCTTTTGTGAATGGTAAGTTGCTGCACAAAATTGGTCGATCAGGTCTATCAGTCTCGATGTACATAAGGTAGTCATGTTTGAACTGAATTGTTGGCTGTTCCCTGTACTCCGCATTTCTTAGCCAGAAACCTAACGGTCACAGAAAATGATTAAATAGCAACCCAAAATTAACACAGATCAAAAAGAAGAAAGGTGTATGGCACCAACCTTGACTTCTGTAGCCAACAAGAAGGGGTAGCAGAAAACTCAAGACGGTCGTGAAAAATGCAAAAACCGTAGATTTCGAACAAACTGTACTTTTGTACTTTAACTTAACGGGTTGAGCATACACTTCGCACCACGCCATCTTGTTTGTTTTGTTTTCTGTTTCCATGGTACCGGTTTGAAGAGTTGAAACAGTTTAGAAACATATGGTCTCAGTGTGTGAATCCACACGCATGGGGGAAACTCAAACCACCGGAAAGGGGTTCCTCTGATACACTCGCTTTGTAACTCACAGCCATCAATATTCCCTACGGATTCATCAAAAACTATTTCACGATTGAAAAATAATTGAAGCACAATATTACCCGACAAATTCATCCAAGATTTGTGTTATTTATCAAACATCTCTCTAAGACATAAATGTAAATTTTTTTCAATTCGCACCACATTTGTCGCTTTATAAAAATAATCTCTCATAGATGCTTATTAACTAGTTTTCCCATAATTTCAAAGATAGCCAAAAGAATATTATTATATGGTGCTTAGATTCCACAGTCTTGCATATTCCGCTAGATGAACCTCAAGAACATTTTTCCACGAGTCCGCCAGATGGTGCATTCCAAGAAATGTGTTGATTTTGAAAACTTTTTGGTATCTCAAGTAGAGGGCATTCTGCGGATTTCGATCAGGCAACTATAAAACCTAAGAGGTATCAAGAGCGCATTAAAATTTCGGTTCTCCTAATACTTTAGGGGCGGTCCTTAGCCCAGCGTTTTTGCAAAATTCCGCTAGATGAACCTCAAGAACATATTTCCACGAGTCAGCCAGATGGTGCATTACAAGAAATGTGTTGATTTTGAAAACTTTTTGTTATCACAAGTAGAGGGCATTCTGCGGATTTCGATCAGGCAACTATAAAACCTAAGAGGTATCAAGAGCGCATTAAAATTTCGGTTCTCCTAATACTTTAGGGGCGGTCCTTAGCCCAGCGTTTTTGCAAAATTCCGCTAGATGAACCTCAAGAACATTTTTCCATGAGTCCGCCAGATGGTGCATTCCAAGAAATGTGTTGATTTTGAAAACCTTTTGGTATCTCATATAGAGGGCATTCTGCGGATTTCGATCAGGCAATTATAAAACCTAAGAGGTATCAAGAGCGCATTAAAATTTCGGTTCTCCTAATACTTTAGGGGCGGTCCTTAGCCCAGCGTTTTTGCAAAATTCCGCTAGATGAACCTCAAGAACATTTTTCCACGAGTCCGCCAGATGGTGCATTCCAAGAAATGTGTTGATTTTGAAAACTTTTTGGTATCTCAAGTAGAGGGCATTCTGCGGATTTCGATCAGGCAACTATAAAACCTAAGAGGTATCAAGAGCTCATTAAAATTTCGGTTCTCCTAATACTTTAGGGGCGGTCCTTAGCCCAGCGTTTTTGCAAAATTCCGCTAGATGAACCTCAAGAACATTTTTCCACGAGTCCGCCAGATGGTGCATTCCAAGAAATGTGTTGATTTTGAAAACTTTTTGGTATCTCAAGTAGAGGGCATTCTGCGGATTTCGATCAGGCAACTATAAAACCTAAGAGGTATCAAGAGCGCATTAAAATTTCGGTTCTCCTAATACTTTAGGGGCGGTCCTTAGCCCAGCGTTTTTGCAAAATTCCGCTAGATGAACCTCAAGAACATTTTTCCATGAGTCCGCCAGATGGTGCATTCCAAGAAATGTGTTGATTTTGAAAACCTTTTGGTATCTCATATAGAGGGCATTCTGCGGATTTCGATCAGGCAACTATAAAACCTAAGAGGTATCAAGAGCGCATTAAAATTTCGGTTCTCCTAATACTTTAGGGGCGGTCCTTAGCCCAGCGTTTTTGCAAAATTCCGCTAGATGAACCTCAAGAACATTTTTCCATGAGTCCGCCAGATGGTGCATCCCAAGAAATGTTGTTTTTGAAAACTTTTTCCTATCTCAAGTAGAGGGCATTCTGCGGATTTCGATCAGGCAACTATAAAACCTAAGAGGTATCAAGAGCGCATTAAAATTTCGGTTCTCCTAATACTTTAGGGGCGGTCCTTAGCCCAGCGTTTTTGCAAAATTCCGCTAGATGAACCTCAAGAACATTTTTCCATGAGTCCGCCAGATGGTGCATCCAAGAAATGTGTTGATTTTGAAAACTTTTTGGTATCTCAAGTAGAGGGCATTCTGCGGATTTCGATCAGGCAACTATAAAACCTAAGAGGTATCAAGAGCGCATTAAAATTTCGGTTCTCCTAATACTTTAGGGGCGGTCCTTAGCCCAGCGTTTTTGCAAAATTCCGCTAGATGAACCTCAAGAACATTTTTCCATGAGTCCGCCAGATGGTGCATCCCAAGAAATGTGTTGATTTTGAAAACTTTTTGGTATCTCAAGTAGAGGGCATTCTGCGGATTTCGATCAGGCAACTATAAAACCTAAGAGGTATCAAGAGCGCATTAAAATTTCGGTTCTCCTAATACTTTAGGGGCGGTCCTTAGCCCAGCGTTTTTGCAAAATTCCGCTAGATGAACCTCAAGAACATTTTTCCACGAGTCCGCCAGATGGTGCATCCCAAGAAATATGTCGGATTTTGAAAACTTTTTGGTATCTCAAGTAGAGGGCATTCTGCGGATTTCGATCAGGCAACTATAAAACCTAAGAGGTATCAAGAGCGCATTAAAATTTCGGTTCTCCTAATACTTTAGGGGCGGTCCTTAGCCCAGCGTTTTTGCAAAATTCCGCTAGATGAACCTCAAGAACATTTTTCCATGAGTCCGCCAGATGGTGCATTCCAAGAAATGTGTTGATTTTGAAAACCTTTTGGTATCTCATATAGAGGGCATTCTGCGGATTTCGATCAGGCAACTATAAAACCTAAGAGGTATCAAGAGCGCATTAAAATTTCGGTTCTCCTAATACTTTAGGGGCGGTCCTTAGCCCAGCGTTTTTGCAAAATTCCGCTAGATGAACCTCAAGAACATTTTTCCACGAGTCCGCCAGATGGTGCATTCCAAGAAATGTGTTGATTTTGAAAACTTTTTGGTATCTCAAGTAGAGGGCATTCTGCGGATTTCGATCAGGCAACTATAAAACCTAAGAGGTATCAAGAGCGCATTAAAATTTCGGTTCTCCTAATACTTTAGGGGCGGTCCTTAGCCCAGCGTTTTTGCAAAATTCCGCTAGATGAACCTCAAGAACATTTTTCCACGAGTCCGCCAGATGGTGCATTCCAAGAAATGTGTGGATTTTGAAAACTTTTTGGTATCTCAAGTAGAGGGCATTCTGCGGATTTCGATCAGGCAACTATAAAACCTAAGAGGTATCAAGAGCGCATTAAAATTTCGGTTCTCCTAATACTTTAGGGGCGGTCCTTAGCCCAGCGTTTTTGCAAAATTCCGCTAGATGAACCTCAAGAACATTTTTCCATGAGTCCGCCAGATGGTGCATTCCAAGAAATGTGTTGATTTTGAAAACCTTTTGGTATCTCATATAGAGGGCATTCTGCGGATTTCGATCAGGCAACTATAAAACCTAAGAGGTATCAAGAGCGCATTAAAATTTCGGTTCTCCTAATACTTTAGGGGCGGTCCTTAGCCCAGCGTTTTTGCAAAATTCCGCTAGATGAACCTCAAGAACATTTTACCATGAGTCCGCGAGATGGTGCATCCCAAGAAATGTGTGAATTTGAAAACTTTTTGGTATCTCAAGTAGAGGGCATTCTGCGGATTTCGATCAGGCAACTATAAAACCTAAGAGGTATCAAGAGCGCATTAAAATTTCGGTTCTCCTAATACTTTAGGGGCGGTCCTTAGCCCAGCGTTTTTGCAAAATTCCGCTAGATGAACCTCAAGAACATTTTTCCACGAGTCCGCCAGATGGTGCATACCAAGAAAGGTGTTGATTTTGAAAACTTTTTGGTATCTCAAGTAGAGGGCATTCTGCGGATTTCGATCAGGCAACTATAAAACCTAAGAGGTATCAAGAGCGCATTAAAATTTCGGTTCTCCTAATACTTTAGGGGCGGTCCTTAGCCCAGCGTTTTTGCAAAATTCCGCTAGATGAACCTCAAGAACATTTTTCCATGAGTCCGCCAGATGGTGCATTCCAAGAAACATGTGTTGATTTTGAAAACTTTTTGGTATCTCAAGTAGAGGGCATTCTGCGGATTTCGATCAGGCAATTATAAAACCTAAGAGGTATCAAGAGCGCATTAAAATTTCGGTTCTCCTAATACTTTAGGGGCGGTCCTTAGCCCAGCGTTTTTGCAAAATTCCGCTAGATGAACCTCAAGAACATTTTTCCACGAGTCCGCCAGATGGTGCATTCCAAGAAATGTGTTGATTTTGAAAACTTTTTGGTATCTCAAGTAGAGGGCATTCTGCGGATTTCGATCAGGCAACTATAAAACCTAAGAGGTATCAAGAGCGCATTAAAATTTCGGTTCTCCTAATACTTTAGGGGCGGTCCTTAGCCCAGCGTTTTTGCAAAATTCCGCTAGATGAACCTCAAGAACATTTTTCCATGAGTCCGCCAGATGGTGCATCCCAAGAAATGTGTTGATTTTGAAAACTTTTTGGTATCTCAAGTAGAGGGCATTCTGCGGATTTCGATCAGGCAACTATAAAACCTAAGAGGTATCAAGAGCGCATTAAAATTTCGGTTCTCCTAATACTTTAGGGGCGGTCCTTAGCCCAGCGTTTTTGCAAAATTCCGCTAGATGAACCTCAAGAACATTTTTCCATGAGTCCGCCAGATGGTGCATTCCAAGAAATGTGTTGATTTTGAAAACTTTTTGGTATCTCAAGTAGATGGCATTCTGCGGATTTCGATCAGGCAACTATAAAACCTAAGAGGTATCAAGAGCGCATTAAAATTTCGGTTCTCCTAATACTTTAGGGGCGGTCCTTAGCCCAGCGTTTTTGCAAAATTCCGCTAGATGAACCTCAAGAACATTTTTCCATGAGTCCGCCAGATGGTGCATTCCAAGAAATGTGTTGATTTTGAAAACTTTTTGGTATCTCAAGTAGAGGGCATTCTGCGGATTTCGATCAGGCAACTATAAAACCTAAGAGGTATCAAGAGCGCATTAAAATTTCGGTTCTCCTAATACTTTAGGGGCGGTCCTTAGCCCAGCGTTTTTGCAAAATTCCGCTAGATGAACCTCAAGAACATTTTTCCATGAGTCCGCCAGATGGTGCATTCCAAGAAATGTGTTGATTTTGAAAACCTTTTGGTTTCTCATATAGAGGGCATTCTGGTAATTTTGTTAACTGCCCACACTAGACGATGTTAAAATCAAACTTTTGAATTATGAAGCGTGAGGGAAAGAATATGAAGAGAACCAAGTTCTGTTTGATATCATTAATTCAATAATTGATGGTGAGTAGACACTGTCAATATTAAAATAGGAAGAGAAAATATAACGCCGAGTTATATGATTAGTTACCGAAATTCTCCAAGGTCTCCAATTTTTGAACAATTATTTTGTCTAAAAATAAGAGAACTGGTTGAATCGATGGAAGTTTTGGAAGTTGAGGTGTTAGAAAAACGTTGAACTTCGTTATCTTTTCTTAAATATATTTTGTTTCTTTACAAAATAGTGGTACTTTTATGTTCATTTATATATATATTTGTGTATTGAATTTTGCCATTAATACAAAATATTGTATTAATGGGTTCGGTTTTCTTGTTAAAAAACATTAAAATTTACAAAAATAATAATGAAAGTACAGAAAACTAATATCGACAAATTCTACAAGATAGTATATACAACAAAATCCTCATATACATGTGTATTCCTTACCCTAATGCTGTCGTATCTTTATCATTATCATTATTATTAATATTATTATTAATCGATTAACTTATTTCAATTAATTATTCATTCGCTTTATTTATATGTATTTTTGTCAGCTTTACTTAAATTCATTATTTTCACAGCTCCCGTCATTACATTATTAAACGTATTACATTTTATGTAAACTTTTTTTATGAAAACGAACAAAGTATTAATGTATTTAACTCCGTCTTCCAGATATATGTACAAGTCATCCACCTGAACGGAGTTTATAGTATGATTTTCTTCCATTACAGGGGTGGGGGATGTGTATGCGTGTCTCCATTCTTCTTTATCATGGAGCAAAGATTTTTGCAATGCGATGACGAAGAACAAAATGATTTTCCAGAAGATTAGTGATGATCACTTTATTGATGATTATCCTGTCGATGACTGTAAAGTAACGGCGAAAGCGAAATAATAAGAACCTTCACAATGTTTCACTGAAGCTGAAGAAAACGGCATTGACAACTGGAACGATTCACACTACTCGACTCTCTTCCTTATGTATATATGTAATGTCTATTTGTATTATTAATTGCAGTTAAAAACATTTGTGCCTTTCATGTCACATTACACGGTACATACTATACATAGCTTCGGATACTTCCTCTAAATATATGTACATGAAAATAATTAAACTGATCTAATCAAAATATAATATGTATATAACGAGAGAAATTAAAACACAAATAGAAAGTAATTTAATTAGTGTTTTCGGATAATAAAACCACCAATAAACACCAGGACGTACGCCCTGTTCGTTAAGTATATAACGCACAGTGAAAATAATAAGTATGATCTGCGCTTTCTCACATCCCCTTGGGCCACCTGTAAGGGTGGCTTTCGCGTCTTCACCGGACCAAATTTGGTCGCCACGAGGCAAATGGAGAGAAATTGTCCGAGGGGGAGGGTGCGATGTTTCCACAGGGCTCCCACCACCAAATGCCAAATAAACTCTAGTGTTAGAATTAAGTAAAATTGTTCAACTCGGAGGAGGAAATATCATTTGAAAGTGTCGCCCAGGCCGGAGGACACAAATCTTTCCTTCCATTTCCGGTTACAAACTTCCCTTCGCTCGGTCCGGATTTGAAACTTTTCGAATCGGATTTTCCGAGTGGATTGAAAACGACTTTGCCCTCGGCCTCGTTTCCAATGGTGTTTTATGGGAGGCTTTGAAAAACATTACTTCTGTGGGGGTCGAATCGAAAGGTTTGGTTTTCCTAACTTTCTGAACTAACCTTAGATGAAACAACAACCTGGAAAAAGTTCACAGGAAGCGTATTGAGAAAGTTTGGGTCATATGCGAGCGATGGGTGGTGTCCGGAGAGCCCTGTGTCGTGCACAATGTCACCATCAGAGTTAAGTACTCTCCCATAAGTTCATTTGACCTCTCCCTGTCTAGTTCAGTACACTTAACAATGGTCAGGAATGGATCTTGACTTCTCCGGCAGTTGAAATTTAACTCTCCAGTACCGTGCCAATTCTCTCACACTTAGAAGCACGTACTTCATCCTTTCCATCTGTCAGACGTGCTTTTGCCGGATGAGCGAGATCCATCGACTTGTAATTACATATCGTAAATAAATACACAAGTTCCCGTGTTTCCATACGTAAGTGTTTCATGTGTGTTTGTGTATGTGTGTGTCTGCGGGTATCGAACAACTCGTACCCTTTGACCGGATATGTGCATTAGACGCTGGCCAATTTCGCTTTCTCGTGAGCATATTCCGAATGGTTCGAGTTGTACTTGAATTTCGACTTGGACAGCGACTTGAACGAGGGCAAACTCTCAGAGTCAGGACAGCTGACGCAGTACCGACGAGAACGCCTGCATTGTATTAGTATACAAACGAGAAGACCAAGGACGACTAATGATAATATTGTGATGATTATGTTGTAGACGAATGTTTTAACGGGATTTCCTTTGAAGCCAAGTGATTCATCACGATCTGAAAGGGAAAAAACATGCCACATTATTACAATTATTATAATTACCATATTAAGAAGCGGGTAGTGTGATTATAATTTTCTTACAATACAAACAGATTTATAACCTTTTCCCCACCGGTTATAAGTAGTTACTAATTCATCTTGACTAAAGAGTTATTCATCACCTGGTGTTATAGTTACTTTAGATGTGATTAACTTTTACTTAACCAAATATCGTGCACAAATGTAATTTCTAGTTAAGTCTAATATACCAGCCGTATACACGGTATACGAGTATTACACAAATTGAACTTTGTAACAAAACTTGTGGTTCATGACTTATAACTTTATAAAATGGGAAAAACCAAATAGGCCTTTACTCTGTATATCATACGATACCTCAATTCGTCGTATATACTCTTAAAATTGTAATCTGTGACGTATGTGTCGTATTCAATCGAGTCGTTAAGCCACACTAACATTGAGCTTTTCTGCATTCTTGCAATTCTATTGGCACGTTTTTAATATTACTCCGATGCATTCAAGCAAACTGTGCCATCCTCTCTCTCTCTCTTTCACTCTTCCCTCCACTGAGAAAACAGTGACAGGTGCAAAATGACACAATTTGAAAGAAAACAAAAATGATCGGGATAATGAGATTCACAGCCTGATGAAGGAGAACAAAGGAGTTGTGAAGTTAAAACAAAGCTGTGAGGAAAAAAATGTAAAGAAATTTCAAGGATTCGATTCGATCGTTTTCGATTTCGCTAATTAATCGGAAATTGTTTTCGAAAATAGGAAATTTGATTCGATGAGAAGTTGGATGGGTCTCGGGCGTGTATGTGTGTGTGTGAGAGAGAGAGAGAGGAAATGAAGCTGAATTACCTGGGCACATGGGACAACACCTTCCCGGTTTCATAACTGGATTATCACAATGGACGGACGAGCACAATTGTTTCGTGCACATGGTTTGTCCGTCGTTACACACGCACACTGTGCACTCGTCTTCCATCCATCTGTCCGAATCATGGAAGATTGAGTCACCCACTCGACATGATCTCTGCGACATTTCTCCTAAAATGGATTAGTGTTGTTAACAGTCGGTTAGCTGTGAGTAATATACAACTGCAGGTGTGTTACGGGCATAGGTGCGGTAGCCAACAGAACCATTCCTTGTGTCCGTCCCAACAAAATGTACAGGTTAGCCGATTCGACAACAATTTTAGTGTGTGGTACCCTAACGGTTCGAGAGGAACAGTAAGGATCAACAAGAACAACTCTCTAATTCAATTGACTGGTTCTCTTATTACTAAAATTGTTCTCAAATCAGCAGAATCAGGGTTATCAAGTGAGCGTTTTACCTTTTCCAGTGCTCGTTTGTGTTACAGGTGGAGCATGCATCGACGTGGGATTCGCGGCTCTTCCCTGGACAGTTAAATTGCTTTCAACCGTCGACTTACCCAAGCATATGCTACAGCATTGGTTTTTCTGCAGAACGGGATGGGGGCAATTGTCGAGATCGCATTCTTGCGTGTAACAGATCGTTTCACCGTCGACGCATTTGCAACTCTCACAACTACTTTTCTTCCAGACGGAACCGTGGGAATGCAGGAGGTCACAATATTTTCCCTCGGATTCGACAATGCTAGAAACACGTGACACAACTGTTAAAAGAAATGCATTCGAACAGTACAGTTAACAGTTACGAGTTTGTACCATACCTGGAATCTTGGGGACAGTAAGGACAACAGTGTTCGCTGTCAGTAATCGGTGACTGACAGGGTGTCGGAGGACATTCTCTGGTGTCACACAATATTTGGCCCATGTGACAAATACAATTGGTGCAGGGGTCGATCGACCACATTTCCCCTTCTTTCTTGTAACTGCCGTCTAGAGAGTGGCAGAGGAGAGTTTTGACGGGAGCGTTACCTGATTTCAGATCATCTGAAAAGAAGAGGACGTGAGGTGTTGATTCAGGTCAATAGGTCGAAGGCTACCTCTCGATGGGCTTGACTCCTACCGGGACAAATGGCACAGCAATCAGTTGAGGAATTGAAGATCGGATTGACACAATTCAGCCTCGGACAAACGACGAGGTTGCACATTTCCACTCCTCCGTGGCAGAGGCATTGTCTGCAGCCGTCGTGCCAGGTTTCTCCATCATCCCGGATGAATCCGTCGTTTCCAAAGCAGTTGCTCGCATGGTTTCGGTCCGATGGGACCATCGTAGTTTCGTCCGAAAATCGGCCTGTCGACAAACAATAAATTTAATGAAATTCTGTAACTTACCGTGCTGTGTACAGTAGGGTTAGCAACATACCCTGACAGGTGCAAATGGGACAGCCTTTCTCGTTAAGAGCAAACCCATTAGAACAGATTTTTTTGCAGTCGGTCAAAGGTTTGCACAAATTGGTTCTACACTTGCACTTTTCGCAACCTTCCTTGCTGTACAGAGGACCGTACGAGCAGAATTTGCGACATTCGGCTGCCGATGGACAGTCGAAGTTCGTCGTCGTCGTCGTCAGAGCCGAGGTGGGTTCGGGTTCGGCGCACTGGCAGAGCAAGTGACCCGTAGAGTCATGAGCAAAACCATGCAGACATTCCAAAAGGCAAGGCTCTGAAACAGGTGCACAGAAATTAGAGGGAGATTCTTGAATCTGAGTTTTAGTGGACATTCGATGAGGTCGCACCTGCTTCGCATTCGCACTTGTAACAATCCGATTTGTCTCGTACAAACCCATGAAGGCATCTCAGGGAACAATTGTTCAAGTCCGGGCACTCAGGTGGCAGTATAACAACTGATGATTCTGTAAAAATATTGGAAAATAAACAGTTAATTAGATCCGTGAGAGTAGGGTACATGGTACTGTACGATGCCTACCATTGCAAATTGGGCAACATTCGCCAGGAACATGAACAGGATTTGAACAAGGAACGACACACATGAAAGCCACGCATTTCTTTTCACCGGATTCGCAAGTACACTGGGTACACGGGTCTTCTTCCCAAGTTTCTCCATTCTGGTGCAAAATAGCAGATGACGACATGCAGCCAGCTAAAAGAAGGAATAAATTAATCTCAAGAGGGTAATTAAAACGAATACAAAACATGTGTAAAGTTCATTGTTCCTCTCGTACCTGGATTTTCCGTGCAATTTCCAGAGGTGGATGCCTTACAGAAAAGGTAACCGTTCAAACACGAGCAGATGGTGCACGGGTCCTTCTGCCAGGTCGTACCATTCTCCATATGGTGTGAATTGTTCACCAGACAGGAGTCGTTCAATTCTGAAACAAGTCAATTTACGAATAATGAAAGCAGTAGAAACGAAGCAGAAAACAAATTTCTTCTCTGTTGTCTCCAGTCACCAAGTCTATAATTCATAGAAAAGGATTTCTATGAACATCGGAGCAAACAATTCAAGAAAAGTGACGTTTTGAAAAAAAGCAGCGAGAAATATTATAGAGGAAAACGTCCAAGGAAGAGATCTATTGCTTTGTTTCCGGATCTGTCCAGGTTGTCCACCAAAAATGTCCTTTTAGAGGAAGAATGGAGATGAGGTTTGGCAGGGTTAGACCATTAATTCATTTCGTGCGCCTGTCTGAACCTTTTCCCCCGCTTCTTAGTCTTATTATTTTATTTTTAAATTTTCCGTTACACGAGTTACTCCGAGTAAGTCATGTAAACGTTTCCAAATTACGAAATCTCTGGAATGGAAATGAGTCCCTTCAAATTTTTATGATACCTAAAGAACTGTGGTGGAACCTCTGACGGAGTTTCTTTCTCATTTCGTTTTGTACATAAGTCTTAAATTTATTTATTTTACAGAGTTTTAATAGAGTTGTAGTCCTGCCGGTGCACTGCCAATTATTGTAACCTTCGCATCAATTATAATCTGATTATAAGTATAGAGCTCGTCTCATTCACTCAACCTTATCTTTTCTTAATTATTATTAAAAATTGTTCAAATGCACTCTTCACCTCGGTTGCCCTGAAATTAACCCTTGAGTTATTCTTAATTTGTAGTCGTAGTAATTGGCGTGACACATGGCCCCTGTTATTTTTTAACTTGGTGTGTCACTAAACATGTCAATTTCTCCTCTGGTGCAATGTATCAAGAAACTTGTGTGATTTTACGATTTCGAGAAATAGACCACACATCGCGGACGGTCCAAGCAATCGTTCAATGCTAGTGATATTCCACTTAATTTTTTTTACTACTTACTTTTATCAGAAATGCAGTCGTAGAGGGGACAGCACGTGCCTGGCCTGCCATTTCCTGGTCTTACAATTTTCGGATGCTGTCCAGGTGGACAGACCCTCTGTTTGCACTCCCGCGGCAAACACTTGCAATTCTGAGGTGTCAGACAGCAATCTTCTGGTGATTTGTATGCTGGAAGACGGTAGCTGTCCTCGGGACACTTTTCTACTTCATCCGGACAAATCACATCGCTGCAATTTTTATCTGGAACCATAGGAAAACATTTATAAAGCTTCACAACTCAGAATTAACTGTGATTTATGACATGTTTAAATATGAGAAAGTCACATAGTCAAATTCGACTATGTGAACACACCAACACTAATTGAAAATAAAAATGAGGGGTTTAACAAAATGTAGGAGTAGACAGTGTCAACGCCTAAGGAAGCAGATTCATAAAAAAACAAATTAAATTGATAGATAATGAAATTTGTGAGTGGGAAACATGCGCCTTAACTCTCCTCTAATGTGTGATAGTAAATTTTAATTATAATCAATTTAAGGTAATGTTAGTATTTTATTGATAATATTAAGATTTTGGGATAGAAGAAGAGCAAGGGAAGAAGGGAAGTAAAAAGAAAACACGTTTTATGCAAAATTATATAAAGCTTACAAATAATCCTCGTTAAAAATTACGTAAAGATTCTCTGAAATTTCATAGACAAACTGACGTACAACAAATTACCATTCGGGTAGTTCACGTAGCTTTTTCTAGCCTGCCCAAGTGCCCATTGACGAATTTAAAGAATGGGAAAATAGTTGGAATTGACCAACAGGTCACGCGTTTCAAATTCTTTCCACGAGTTTAACGCAACAGACGTTTTTAGTTTCGTTTCGCTGATGGACGGAACGCCGGCGTAAGAAGCCAGGCCGTAACAAATCCAGGCAACCAAACCGGGTGGAATTGCACAGATGGGGTCATCACGTGACTCATCAAAACGGCCCCCATTGAAACCTATTAAAATTGTGAAATATTTCTGAATGGCGGACTCTTTGGACGAAAGTCAAGAATTTTCCAACGGCGTTTAATTTACATTCAAACCGAAAATTATAAACCCATTTAACGCGGAGGTTCGTCCGCAAACGCGTGCAGACATTTTTTTCGCACAAAGCCACCTTTCAGTGGCTCCGATGAATGGGCGGCGGGTCCGAGAACATCGATGAAATGAAATTATGAATGACAGAACATGGAATCCATCCATCTATTTATCTATTCGGTTAATGTGTTTCACCTATTAAATTACGCAATGAAATTTTTACTAAAACAGATGCAGAGGAGTCTGCGTTTTTGTTTGTCGTCTCCTCTTACACGGGTAATTCGTGTCAGTTATTAAATTCAAATAAAATCTGTATTCAAACCAGAAAGCTGGGGAGAGGAAGAAGATAGATCTCAAGAAGGAGGGAGAACCTTTCTTTCAGCTGTGAGGAATTCAAGTGGTTTAAATCTACTGGGAATGAAAACATCCAAAACCTTCCGAAGAAACAAGAAATAATTAATATCTCCGACGGGAATTTAATTCCTTAAAAGAAAACGAGAACCTTAGGAACCAGGTACCAAAAAGATGTGATTCATGAAATGAGGATCGGAAAGTTAAGGAGAACAAATTATGCTCTAGTGAAATTATGCTCAGAAAGTAGTGGGAAATAATTTGTGAACATATTTAATATAAAATGTAGTTTATATAATTGTATGATTATTATATAACTGTATTACGCTCTAAACGGTAGAAACGAACGGTAGAAAAAGTGTGAACATAGAAAAGGAAGACGTTAAGCTGAGGATTTCACCGGTGAATATTCTCAAACGTACTCAAAGTAGCCTCGTCCTCTTGGGGGTACCTTAATGTGACAGGTGGCATGTAAGGAACGAAACACGGCAGACGAAGTGAAATTAGAAGAAGAGAGGCGGTAACTGAGGCTCTGGAGGAAAGTCGTACAAGTTTAATCTCCAAGAGCTCAGACAAAGTCTTGAAAATAATACTAAAGGCCTAAGAGTCAGCCACAATGGCGGAGGTTTTAATCTGCCAGGAGTTAGTTGGTTGCTTCTCTGTAAATTTCCCAGGTAGATCACCTCTTGTGCACGACTTTCCGACTCAAATAAATAAACTCAATGGCCTCACGTTCGTTTATCATCCGCTTGATTGTAAAAATTCATTTCGTGCAATTTAATTCCGCGGGCCTTTCTCTTCTGTTGTTTTTGATATATGACATTGCCTTCGATTTATTTATTATCCTTCGGCTACAGCTCCCGTTAACAGAAATTAAATGGATTGCATTTAATAAAGAGAAGTAAATCCGAACGATCTCCCGGCTGGGATATTCCTCCCTGTAGTTCAAACATCGTGGGATAAACAACAAGGTACAATTTCAACGTAAAAATGTTCCAAAAACCGTTGGAAGAAGCACTGAAGAACGGGTGAAAATGAGGTGGGCGGAAGAATAAAGTTTGTAGCCGATTGACGCAGCAAAACAGCAAAAAGATTCTACAAGAAAATCGTCTAAAGCAAAGCAACATAAAACATGTCAGAAGTAATCAAGGGTGCCTTAACAGAGGTCAGAAAAGGTATGAAATAAAACAGAAGTATGGGTTTTAGTGAAGTAACAAGTAGGTGTAAGTTGAAGAAAATAAGCTGACGTGTATACGGACATCAGACAGAAAAAATATGGAAAAGTTAGAACCTGTAGAAAAAAAACTGAATTGACTTGGCAAAGCAGAATCAACCCCGGGCCGAAAGAATAAAAAAAAAAAATACAACAGAAAGCAGAGCAGAGAAACACCGGGAGGTTGAAGAATGTTAACAATGGATCCTACGTAGAAGTGAGTTAAAAGAAAATGATAATAACAATAGTGGGATGAGAGGAGAGTATCAGAAGTAAAAACAAGAAAAATGTATAAAAAACAATGAAATAGAAGGAAAAGGAAAACAAGACAAGGCTGTCAGATAAACAGGATAGCGAACATTTTCCGAAGTGTGAAGAAAGAACTAGAAAGTAATGGATGTGATAGATAAATGATGGACGTCGGAAAGTGAGTGATGGACGAGACGAGTAGAAAACAAAACAAAAATTGGAAAGGGGAGTGAAGATACGAGGGACAATCACTGTAGGGAGGAAATCATCTTAAAAATGTAGGACCAACCCCAACCCCTGAGGAGATATCCATAATTAATTAGAATACTGTCATACTTAACCTTATTTACATTATTTATCAATATCGCTTTTCTGCTATTATTCAAAGCCAAAGTTTATCGGGAAAGCAGAAAACGTCAGAAGCACCGGAACCGGAACCGGAACAGGAAAGAGAAACTCGCACTCATTTGAAATTCCCCAGACAGAAAATCAAAAATTTCGATTCCTTTCGTGAAAATGAAAAATGTGAGTGACGCCTTTAAAGCGGAAATTCGGGGAATTTAAAACCGGAAGAAGAGCCCTGTCACCCGCCAAAAAGAGTTTCCGTTTCCTCTTTGACCGAAGACAAATGCGTTAATTTAAACGGGGAAGGTGGGCTGGGGTTGGGGGTTAACTCATTAGAAGAGCAACTCTCGAACATTCGTCTCACCATGGTCTGACAGCCTTTCTTTTACCTTAAATTTAGTTATAGAAACGCGTTTCCTGTTCCGGTTTCCTGTCGGCCTACGCTGGTCGGCGAAAGCTGTTGGGGGAATTTGACCTGAACAACCGAACCGAATGAACTCGCTGGCAGGTATTTTGTACCCGTGATGATACGTGAGTACATTCCAGGGTTCTGACCCTCGATATCATTCCGTTTGAGTGAACGTCAAAGGACTGATCCACCCTCAGGGTATGTCTAACATGAATTTCGTAGAATGTTCAATTGAGTAGTTTCTCGTGTATATTTGATTTTACGTATATGTAGTAATGTAATGACGTGCAACATCACAGGAATGTATATTATCCTTGGATCACATTCTATTTCACATACTCGTTTCTCACATTAGGTTTTCCTTCTATTGCGTCTGATACAATAGACGTATTTCTTGAATAATTAACGTGTCGCGCAAATCGAAAACAATAGGGTTGAGAAGACAAAACACCAACAGAATGAACACTCGAAATTAGAGGTTTAGGAGAGTTGAAGAAGGTCAACCCACGTTTTTGGGATTCTGTCGTGAAATTTGTTTACTGTATACAAGTAGAGGTTTTACCTTGAGGTGAAACGCACTCGTAGACATCGCAGCAGTCACCAGGTTCTTTTTTGCCATTTCGCCTGAGTACGCTCTGTAGGGGAGGTCTGCAGATGGGGCGAAAACAGTGGCGTAACATGCAGCGGCAAATTCCGTCTGCTGGATCCAACGAAGAATCTGGTGGGCATTTGTCTTCGTCGTCACTGTCGTCGCAGTTTCCATTACTGCAATTTCCACTCGATCCTGAAACAATAGGCAATAATTTGTTACTTGGTTTGTCGGAAAACCAGCTACGTCATGTCCATCTAAGTAGACCTGCCCACAAATCCTATCACCCCTAGCTGACGTGACATCTCCTCGATCTTAAAATTAACACCATAAAAGGCCACACCAACTTCTACTTTGCCATTAATGTGTTGGACTGCTATCAACCCCATTGGATGTTCGATCTCCTACTATGCCTGTGGCACCACGTACGAATGAATTACTTATGTAATAAATTATTAAAATTCAAGCAATTTATTCTTGGGTACAAAGACGTGTCAGCTTAACGGTCAATCCGACATTAATTTATTAAGAATTTACTACTTTTTATTACCAGACATTAATTTATTACTCCAAACATATTTATTGAATACCATTTTTCTCACATTTTCAGAATCATTCGTATGTTTATTGCTAAATATTTTTTAAAAGGCAATTCTCAACAAGGACTTCTTCCAGCAGAGCAGACTTCACCCGGGGATGAGGGGGGGGTACCTCTACGGTCAAGTTCAAGTTCTAGTTATGTATTTCCTTACTTTTTAAGAACCCATATAAAAGTGGAATTCTTTGGCCGGAAGGCATAGTTTCGCGCACCTAACTGAAGTATTTCACAAGTGTACATAGGAGAGAATAAAAGGCTGTGCGAAACTTTTAATGGAGAGAATTCCAAAGTTACCGTCAGTGACGTCGATTAATTGACGGCAACTCCAGCGTATTAAATGCGTTTTCCATGTTCGGCATTTTTCCACGGTCTTTCTAACAAGGACAAGTATGACAAAAGTAGAATTCGGAAATGAGAAAGAATTAACTAACAGAAGAAAAGACAAAGGCAGCCATTTTTTGTCATTTTCCTCCACTTCTTCTTCATCATATTCTTGGGCTTCCTCTCTGTCTACCTTAAGAGAAAGTTTCCGAAAAAGGTTTCACTCAAAACTTTTCCTTTCTTCTTCTTGTCCTTCCGCCCCCGCTCTCAAACATCCCACGAAAGGGAAACTTTTTATTTCGGGAGAAAAAGGAGTTTCCGAAAAGATAATAAAAGGGAAGAAATAAAAACGAGGTGAAACTGAAGTGGAGGAGAAGAGGCCGACACCTGGAGAAAGAGTTGACGACAGCAGAAGAAACAAAATGGAAATGGCAGATTCTGGCAAACAGCAGTCAACAGAAGCTTCCGAAAAGATATTTTGAAAGCACCGAATAGATATTAAATAGTTAATGTCAGTTAAGAGGATAATAACAGTTGTCACACTACGGTCCAGCCATACAAATGACCCAGACTCTTCGGTAAGGACCTCGGCCATATGGGAAAATCAATCTATTTAGAAAGGCAAGAAGTTCGCCAGCGCATGCCACCCCGATTGATCAGGTCCATTTTTTTTGGGAGGGCCTCTGAGATCGTTAAAATGTAAAATTCCAATTTGCATTTGCTTCACATAAATTCGGACTAATGTAGTCATTTATATTATTAACTTTATTGATCCCGATATTTATGAATGACGTAATATATTGGACACCTAGTCGTGTCCTCTGAAAAAAAGGGTACTTAAGTCTCAATGGCGCCCCGAAAGCCTCGTTTGACTTCAAAACAAGTTTTGTGAAAAGTACCTGGTCCGGCAAGGCTTTCATGACAGCCTGGGAGATCTTGAGCTTTCCGGCTGTGACGTCAGTGGATTTTGAAAAGTAGCAAAAAGGTGTCCCTTTCTTTCTGTTTCTCTACCTGACGTTTTCCTTTGTCTCTATTTGCTCATTTGTTGTTTTATTTACACTTAAGTCTACACCTTTCACCTTTCACCATTCAGCATGTTGCATTTCCTAATTGTCCTACATTTTCCATGATTTTCCTGTCACCATTTTTTCTTAATGTTAAATCTTTCATTTTTGGGTTTTCTCATTTCTCTTCTCCTGCTTCTTCCTCTCCTCTCAAACTTTCATTACCAAACTAATAATATTCTTAATTTCTTTCAATTTGATTTTTTTTTCTCTTTCGGGCCAGCAGTTGCCTTCCAAACTTTCTTCTGAATAAGTTTGCTCAGCTTCCGTCTCTCTTCGGGCTCCACCATCTCACAGCACGTCTCTTCACCATTACAGTTTTTTTGAGTCATCTTGAACTTATTCATATTCTCCCCACACTTATCATTAGTCATGAAATTTTTCATAATTCTCATTATCTTCCGAATAGTTTTCTTTTCTTACGTCTAGCTTGTTCTCTTTTTCTTCTTCTTCATGTCTGCGAATTACTCGTCGTTGGATGGTGGTGTTCTTTGTTCTTTTTTGGCGCATGACAAAATGGTTAATCATTTCTTTTTTACTCTTCTGTACTTGTTAATTATGACTTGATACGGACCATGTCCGTTGAAGAGGATTGGACTCTACTGCTGTAGCAATGTACAGTTGGAACGCTTAGGACATAACCAAACTTCCAAAAATTTTCTCCATCTCACGTACAAAATCTCTACATCAATCTTTCACTTTTCTTCCCTGTATCCCTCATATATGTATTACATTGTTATCGAACGAATCGATAAAGTTTTCCTAGCGGAAACCCAAAAACATCATGGGAGGACAAAGAACGAGAAGGCAGTACCGTATCCGGGTAACTCTGATGAACTCAATACGGAAAGCTAACATGTTTTGTGGTGCATCACATGCAGACAGACACACATTTACATGAATGACAGTGAGGTTTTTTTTGGGTCGCACTTGTTCGCCTTTTACAACTCCCACATGAAAGGGTTGGTCTCATTCAAACCATTCGGGTACTTCTATTTTTCTGTGTCTCTTAATCATCTCCTCGTTTCTAGTTTAAATCATTGTAATGGTAATTTTGGTTGTTTGTTTTTCTTTGTGTGATGAATACATCACTTTGTTGATATTCACGGATACTTTCGTCATCGCCGAGATGCTATAAATTGCTAAATATAATCACTCTTAGACGTTACGCTCTGTTCGATTACAAATTTGTCACAATCGACTTAATCAAAACTTCCTTCGTGATATACACATTATAAATAACTACAAATTATTACTAATTCTACACGGTTTAGTCTCTCCCCGCTGTAGGTATGTGTATGTGTGTGTGTGAGGCATAAATAATAAAATTCCTAAGAGAAACATTCTTAAATTAGGAAAATGATACTTGTTTTGTATCCATCTTTGTAATTCGAAAGAAAGGCAACAATTGAATTCTCATGTCTATGTGAGACTTTCCAAGTAAGGCAAACTGTTTTCAAAGAAAGAAACTCAAGAACGCTTCTGTAGAATGAACTCCAAGAAGAATTTATTGTAGAGAAACGGCTACATAGAATATTTTAAGAATAATTAAGTCTTTTCGTAAATTCCGTATGACGGATTAATTGCGTCTTAGACGACTTCCTGTTTAAGGACCATACACAAGAGTGTAATAAAACACAGAGGGAGGACAAGACAGAAGTATTCATTATGTAAGTTATAAAAAGTCGACGCTTAACACGTCGTCCCAAGTCCTACGTACTCATACGCGTAACTAGTGTATATGAGCTTAGTAATTAGAAAACTTAAGAGTTGACTTCTTCGAAAGTCCTCGCTAGAAACAAAACTCTTGCTGAATATTCACCGACTCTTTACTTTAATTTGTGGGAATTTCATTTTTCAAACTAGTCCTAATCACCACGTAGATTACCTTCTATTCTTCTCGGGGTTTACTTCTCTGAGACGTTTTTTGTACCACAGGCTTTCTCGTACCTGCGTTCCTCCTAATTGCATTCTTCAGCTAACCGATATCGAATCGGTCGTTTAAACAAGCCAAAGAGGAATTTTTTTGTGGGAGAAAAACTGGTAGGAAGGTAAATTGTCTTGCTACTTGCTAAATTTTATTATTTATCAACTCGATGAGATGCAATTATTTGATCGCGTAAATCAACAACCTGCAATTTTTTCCAGTTAAACCGGTATTAACCGTCCGGGGAGCATCGGGTGAGCGAGCCAAAGAAGTGCCTGATTCCTCGAAACCAAACTTATTAAATAATATAGCCATCACTCCCTATACTTCTTTGAAATACCATAAACCAATGGAAATTATGAGTTGCCTTTATTACTGAAGTTCAATCGTCGGCAAGTGTTCACTTAAAACGAATACTATTAAAATCAGTACATGTACGGGATTGAACTAAAGAGTTACCCAAAATATTACATACAGAATGTTTCCCCAATCTTTCTGAGTGTATTACCCATATGTACTTATATTACATGCTATTTACTAATTGAACATACAATTCTTGTAATGATTTACGTACATATTTAATAGCATTGGGTGATTTCTGGTTAAACGCTGTGAACAAATATTTCCACTGCTATATACCCAACTCTTATTAACTAAAATTAAAATACACTTTGATTATTTAAATTAGAGCTGCTTGTGTTTAATAAAAGTATTTCTTAATGGGAAACATTAAAATGAAAAATTGTAATTTTTTTAAACGGCCATTAACCGTGTTGGACGGTGAGACTTAACCATAGCTGAACAAATTGTTCTACTTTATAATAACTTCTTGTTATTTATTTTTAATATTAGTTCAATTAAGAGTTTATTATTTTTAAGATTACCTTCAATAGAGACTACAGGGACTTAGTTTGTGTGATGCTATGCAAATAACCGTTAAAGAATACCTAGTAAAGTCTACGTTGCATGGTATAAGGTTTGAGGATGGTTCCACCACGAGTTTTACCATGAATAGAAATACATTTGAAAATTTGAGTTTCATTGTTACTTGGCAAATCTTCAGGTTCTGGTTCAACACCAGTGGTGATGTTCATTTCTCTTTGTTCAACTCACGATCTGCACCACCTATTTTGGTCATGTCGAGATCGTCGGGTTCAATTCCCTGGGCCAAGTGACTCAGTAACTAACTCTATTGATTGTTTTTCATTTCGGATGATGGAAGACGCGAGAGTTTCCATTCCACCGTTATCTGCAATAAGACCGGATTAAGTTCGAATTCAATTTGCCCGCCGGATTATCGACTTGATCGCATTTCTTATCTGCGGACATTACAGATATTGCTCATTATATAGGTTCAGGCGTTGCAGATCAAAGGACGGTATCATGCGACCGTTATCGTATCACATCCAACTAGATTTGTCACGTTCTAGTATCTAATTCGAACCAATACAGGTTTGACTTGATGTGCTATTTACGGAGGGGGGGGGGGTGGGCGAGATGAGAGGACTTTACGTTGTATTGAAGTTCGTTTAACTCTCTCACATCGGTCATAGAACGAGAATACGACCAAGTGATGACGGAGAATCTTAAACCTTTTTCAAATGTTGGAAACAAAGCCTGCGGTTCAATAAAAGCACACGACAACCATTTATTTTCACCTATGGTGTTTCATTTATTTTCTTATGGGGAACAGGTGCGGATTCGAATGAAATAAAACACAAAAGGTTGAAAATGGAAGGTTGTAGAGAGGTAGAGAGACGGTGAGGTTTCGAAGGATGGAACGCCTAGGGCAAAACCACTTCAATGCAGGAAGGCCAACTCGACACGAAATTGCTCCGAGTGAGGTTTTGAGAGAAAAATAAATGAAAAACATACACACATGTATATATAGATGGATAGATAGATTTTCAACTTTCAACCGGAAGGTGCATGAAGATTAAAAAAACCTGTGAAATACCTAAGCGGATAAACAAACAGGATGGTCATTCATCGGCAGGGAGCACCTGACTAAATTTTGTCCCATTCATACCTGAAGACTAGCAAGAGTGACAAGAAAAAACTTTGGTCAAAAACAGGAGATGAAAGAAAAAGCAATGTTGAAAATTCGTCTCTCATAAATTAGCAGAAAAGACTGGAAGGTCACCCAAAACCTGAACCTTTTCGGCTTAATTCGCGTCGTTTCTCGGCCGTCCCATGGGAAATCAAACGACCTTAAAGGCATTTTCCAGTTCCTTCAGTGTTGTCCCTTCTTGTCTGAATCTCTACAATATCGTCTTGATATTATGTGTAGTTGAATCGTACTACATGTCTCTCTCTCTCTCTCTCTGTGTGTGTGTGTGTGTGTGTGTGTGTACATTTTTGTAACGTTACATCTCTTTGCGTGTGCCTATGTCTATTAAATCTAACTGCCTGCCCACGAGTACCTCAAATTCTGGGAAAAGACAAATCAATCGCGTCGGAACCTTAATGGATCGTTAAAAGTAACGACTTGGGCGGTTGATTCGCGCCTCAAAGTCCCAAAACGACGTTTTTACGACAGGTGTTAAAGCCCAATTCGGAAGTTTATCGAACGCCTACAATACACTCGCCAAAATTCAATAAACAAAACTTTGTTGATGTCACTACAATGTGACGAGGAGGAGGAGGTGTGCCTTCCCAGAAAATTCTATATAAACAAATATATTGCAATCCATAACTATTTAAAAAAAGAATCAGTAACACCACAAATATTAACATATAATAATACAATAACAACAAAAAATAACATTTTATTTTCAGTCTCATGTCCCATTCTCGTAAACTGCTCTTTCCAGTATCATGGCATTGCTTTTTTGTATTTGCTGCTCAGTACTGCTCAATTGATCTTTTACTTAATTAACACATCCCAATCAACTTAATTACTGGGTTTTCTAATTTCCGTTCACTTTACTAAATTCTCTCGCGTACTATTCTTAAGTGTATAATTGTTCTTATTATTTCACTAGTTCTCCACTTTCTGTAGTACAAATTGTCCAACAATTACATAATTTTGGTTCTTTTTTGGGAAATTCTTAAAAATAAACCAAGGTTACCGAAGTGCTATTTTATCATTAAATACATATTTTTCTAACTCGATAAATAATTCAAAAATTTTTTTCTTCACTTACACGAGAAGTATGTTCAGCAGAATCTAAGTATATTGTTAGGCTCTGACAAAAATTGTATTCCAACAATAGAGATACCTGTTGGACAGTGCATGACAGTTCAATGTCATCCTATTATTAATTATGTATATACTCCAGCCATGTTTGATTGGGCGAATACAAAGTGAAGTTTTTAATAAGAAAGAATCCACGAAGTCAGTTGGGGTGATGTTACTTTCATACTCCTTACTCCACACATCACTTCCACAGCATGACAGACCACGTCCCAAACAAACGTACCTCCTCCTGATGTGACCCGAATCCGAGTGGCGTCAGGTAAGAGTTTTTGCTCACGTTGAAATCGAAAAACATGGCGTTGTAAAAGTCGGACGAGCTACGCAGGCAAACTTGGAAGTTAAGTTTAAACTAATGGTCTCTACATGCACGTCGTACAAATGTACCTCTTAGAGGAAAATATTGCTACCCTCGTCGAGTCGTTTTTATTGCACCTTGGGACTAATGAACTACAAGGGAAAAAACTACAAAAGTTGTTCTAATTAAAGTAGGCGTTTCACGGCGGTCGAAATCGACTGGAATTTGATTTGAAACGAAGAAAAAAGCACGTGTGCAAGTTATGGAAGGGCGTTAATTCGAAAATATGTTCGAGGTACCTGATGTGGGAGGCAGAACATTCCCGGCAAATAATGTTTTTCTAACTATCTAACTTATTTTACATTACATTTGTCGATTATTTATGACTCTTGTCGTATTCTCGTGCATTTGTGTGAATGTTCCAAGTACCACGCCATCAGACATAGTCAAAATTCAAAAACTTATTCAGGTACTTAAATTACTAGGCTGTAATATAGTACGTTATGTCAAGGACTTGGATGGCAGAACAATTTGGCAAAGAAATAAATGAACAACGATCGGTGTGATTGGAAACAGTAAAGAAACTGAATCTGAGTAGAGGCGTGCAGGCGTATAAATAATACATGTCAATAGGTCTTTAGAAAGACAGTTAGACACATAGGTTAATAAATAGATTATGATAGAAACATGTGGGTGGAAAAATAAATTACACATTGTTGTACTTGTGTACTACAAACCGCAAGATTAACAGTTAATACATTATGTATTGTGTATTCTGCTTTTAATTTATATAGGCAAAGACAGTAAGTGTTCCCGAGAGAGGTACGAGTATTTCTGGTGGTCCAATTCTATTTCTTAACTACTACACGTAACTAATACGTAAAGTAACATTTATTTAACAGTTAGACATGCATATGAAATTATCTTATTTCCATGCTTTACAAATTGTAAGTTTTGAGTCAAGCCAAAGGAATGTAATTGGCATGCACCACCCACGGTCGCCAACTCCTCATCTAACTTGTAAAGTGCAAGGAATTCATTAAATAGGAACATTTGCGAGTAAAAATCAACGAAAACGAGAGCAAAAACGCCCGACTCGAAGTCTAATGAAAGAATCAAAGACTGTGAATACAACTAATTGGGTCATTAAGGGACAAAACGCTAAAATTAGAAATTCAACGATGGACGCAAGAGAAATGTAAATTAGATGGAATAAACTTGGAGGTCTGGGTGCACTTCTCCCAGGGGGACTTCCTTGAGGCCCCACTGGACACACACAGGGTGCACCTGGACTCATGAAAATTCTTTGTCAGTCGCCTGCACATTTCCGAAGGTCTCACTAATGGAATAATCAATGGGTTGGAATGAGTTGCACCTTGAACTTTAGAAGGTGAAGAAGTCGCAGATAATGAGAATGACGAGGCAGGGGATAAGGAAGATGAGAGACGAACTAAAGGAAAAAAAATGCATATTTTGAAATAGACTCCGTCTTTATCTAGGCAGTGACATCATTGTCCTATTTGGCTCCAATTCACTTCTAAGTAGACTTGTTGTTGTTTTGGGTCATGTCGTCTCTCACTTACAAACTGCAGTAATTAGATGCAGTTCTGGGTAGGTAGGACAAGTAGGTAGGAAGGTCAAAATAATAGAGAGCGTCACTCCCGAAAATCAAAATGGAAATGGTGTGACAGGAATGACGCAAAAGATCATTTTCAATCATCTGCGTCATGCCTTGGTGCCTTTACTTTAGCACTTAATGATTTGTACAAGTAGAACGCCAGTATCAAAAATGTTCAGTGGTAGTGTCCCCTTGTGATTCTGACAGTTGAGACCGATCATCAGACGCCGGACATTGAAATGCGACTCTTCTTATAAGATTAGTGACCATCTTTGGTCTCATTCATTTTCTAAATCCGATGGGTTGGTGGGAGGAAGTTCTCAAGAATCAGCCGAAGACTTGAAAACCAACAAAGTTGTCGTTAAAACAAGAAACGCGTGGTTTCCGAATGATTACGGCTCCTTATGAATGTCATCCACTAAAAATTTTGGTTTGATCGATCGGTTCGATTACCAAATTCAGGTACCTGGTCATTTACCTGGAATCTTTTAATTTTCACTCGCCTACTCCACGTCAAAAATCTCTCTCTTCTTGCGAGTGTTCGGTCGGTCAGAACTTGTTTCAGGGTACTTCTCTACTTTCCTACTTTGACATTGACCCACCCTAATAAAAAAACCTTTGAAAAGTTTCCTACGGCGAGAATATTTGACTAGACCTCTCCTATCGTCTGTCTATTTCTATTTGTAATATAAATGTTGTACAACAAATATTTATTGTCGAGCTGAGCCTTTTCCTTTTCAATTCAATCAATTTCTTAACTTCCATTATCAACTGCATTTGGCGGTTTTAAGGGGTGAACCAACAGGCTGCCGCCCTCGGATTGTTCGGCCAACTTCTTCAGGCTGAAGAGGATGAAGTTGATACTTTTGAATTTTGAAAAATCCTAAAATTACAATTTTCCGGTGCGAACCGAATCGGTCGTAAAAATTCAAATTTCAAATCCTCAATAAAACCATTTGAAATTTAAAATTTACTGCCTTGTTTTAATGTTATACGGAAAAGAAGGAAAAGTCGTTATCCAGGGAAGGTAGAAATGGAGAATTTCACGTGTGAAAATTTCAGTACGTCGGCGTCAGATAGCCAAGGATTTGTAGTGTAAGGAAGGAAAAAAAGACATGTAATTCTTTCAAGTAGCAGTCCTGTGTGTCATACAAGGAACACCGTGAGGTTACAACTGGTCTGTAACAATTTGTTACCGAGAGCATGTAACACTGACGACGACTATCCTAGTCCTTCCGAGCGTTGCCACCTATGCTTTATGACTCCCTTCAAGTGTCCACTTCATGACAGTTTTGCTTCTCAGGATAAAGTCAAGCCACCACTGGTACTATGACTGCACCGCGTACACTCAGAATTTGGTACAGATGACATTCAGCTGTGACTCCAATGCCAAATAACTGGTTGTACTGGACTTCTCCTCCTACACCACATCTCAAATGTCCAGTTTATGACGGGTCCACGTTTCTTAGAACTACACGTCTCATGCCAACCTACGACTATTTTGACAATATAATTCAACTACTTTCCTATTTTATCTCTTCTGATTCATGCTACGTCCTATCACATGACTCTATTAGATAATTCATTACGTTATCGAACACTGAGTTCGTTTTTATTACTCAGAGCACGAGTACTCGTGTACTGTCAATAGTTATTTTAACCGTATGTAACAATCATTCTGTTGTAAGGAACAAGAAACGTTAAACGAGTTCCCAAAGTCAGTCAGGCAGTCTTGACTGAGCAGTAAATAATAGAAACTTTTAGAAAACAGGTGTAGCAACATCTCACAAGTATAGTAAACCGACCACCTGTACCGTAACGTCCTGTAAGCAACGCTAATCCTCTAACTTAACTTCAGTAACTCGTTACTTTTTATATGTGGTACACCTGCATGTAATCTCATCGTCTTCTGTTCCACAGCCGTAGCAGCTTCTCCGGTCCCAGATAAGTTGGATCACCGAGAGTTCCTCGAACACTACGAGTTGAACTGAAACTTTTTGATTTCATTAAAATTGTAGTTTTAAGTGATAATAAAACCGAATATCAGTCCGGGGGGTGTGCTGTTATCAGTGAAACTTTGAGATTTCAACTTTTCCAGGTGGTGAAAGGAGAAAGTAGACGAGGAAATTGGTCCTCAGGGCCCCGGAAAAGTCTCTTGTTTCTGACGACATCCGTTTCCGGTTTTCTCTCGCTTCGGCCTTCAGATAGTTTTACAGTTGTTTTTTTTTTATTTCGAATTTTATTTCTTTATGACTTTTTCCTGTCGACTTCATTTCCGTTTGTCTTTAGACTTCACCAAGGAAATTCTTCGAATATGAAAAATCTCTACTTTGCTTTCCTGCCTTCTTTCTTTTTCCTTCCTTGAATACAATGAACACCGCGTATTTTTATTTGGGGCTGTTTCGCAAATACCGGGGAGGATCATCGCACTAATCGCAGAACGTCATCTTAAATAATTTCAAAACGGCGAACGGAAACGAACGTCAAATTCGGCCAAGTAGAATGTTCCACCCGTCGAAAATCTGATACCAAAGAAAGGCAAAAGTTATTAAGAAATGTCAGCCGTTGTTGGGCCATAAATCTTACGTAGATAGAGGAACAAGTAAAGAATGAGGAACACGATAGAAGAAAAAGAATGTTTCAAAGGAAACAAAATTCAGTGAGAATTTCCTTTTTGGGGAGAGACGAGTTTTCCTTTTTCCTCTACCTCGAGGTGGACACAAACGGCGAACAAGTTTGAAGAAGAAAATCTTTTTGCAGTTATAAATGTAAATATCAAGCGACTGGAAGCTTCGTTGCTGATGTTTTTTTTTAATAAAAGAGGATTCTCTACAATTTATGGGACTTATATTATAATGACACACACCTCTTCTGTATGTGTCCTAACACGACACTTAGAACTGTCAGCGTGTACTTGACAGTTTCGCCATGTTACCCATTCGTTTTAGGAACGCGAGTTGTATTTTGTTTAAACGAAAAAGAGGTGTCATATCCATCAGGGACAAAAGTGTTTGGATGTCGGACTTCGGAAAATGTACACTTTCTGACTCCGCTTAGATAGTTATCGCTACACAGTGAAACAGAACATTAAATCTTCTTTGACGTAAATAAATACCTTACGGAAAAATGAAGTGACACGCACATTCATTTATCTATCCAACTTCAAATCCGGGTGACATTTTGTTTTCGGAAGCATTGCTATGTACATTTTATAATTTTATAAATCGGGAATGCATAACTAATTGTAAACCTAGAATTTTTTAAAAATATTTTTGTGTTTATTATACATAAATTGCCTGCCGTTAAATTCATTCTCGCTTGGTATCTCTCAGGTAACCAGTACATCTCGTCTAGGTATTTAATAGCATATATGTTTCTTCTTCTGAACATTATCTAAGAATCTCAAATATTAAGATATATTTCTTCGAGATATCAAGTTTGATTCTCATGGGTCGCAGAGAAGTTATAAATATAATATAATATTAATATAATAATTTTGACGAATATATTTCTTGTAAAATTAAGGAAAGTTACATGAAAATTAAGATCTGCTAGTATTTGGATGACTTAAAAAACTAAAGAGTAAGAAACTAAGAAGTCAATGAGTTAATTTGAGAAAATTAGTCGATTACATTTCTTAAACACATTTAAAGCCAGAGGCTTGTGGTCAACTTTTTTGTGTACTTATATACAATCGTATGTATGTAACCGGATAAAAATTTGTAAAACCCGACAACCACATGCGGAGCTGATAAGCAAGCTGTCATTAAGTGAAAATATTATATCAACAAATACAATTATTTAGCAGACAACCTACAAGAAGAGTACAACCAGAAAAAAACCGTCTTTAAATGACTGTGTGGTCTTCCAAGCTCTCAATAATATCGTTGGAGCCCGAAGGTTTCCGTTGAGTTAATGGAACCTGAGTAAAATCTATGCTCCGGCAATCGATAATTTATCTAATGCTACGACCTAAGCCAACCGTAAAATAAATTCTAATCGGTCACAAACAGTTTCGACCATCGAATAAGTTACATCACATGAAACCTAACCGCCAAAGTTTTCCCGTAGGTTATTTAAAATTATTTTCGATCATGTTATTTATTAGAGTTTGGTTAACTAGTTAGGTTCCGGGGCTCATGGGTTCACGTTTGAGCAGTCCAATTCGCAAAAGGTCAAACGGTCATGCGAAACGTTCAAATTTATCTCTCAAACTAATTACCTCTTCAGGTATGGTTTATGACAAGAGGTCAGTGTCTGCCTGAGGAAGGGCGGTGAAGTAGTGAAACAGGAGAAGAAGAAGAGTCGGTCGCGTTTGCAGAGAGATGGTCACACGGTCACCTCCAACCAAAAATTCTTGTAAATCAAAGACACCAACTTGGACCTTGCCCTAAACTGAAACAAATCACAGCGAGAGTTCCACAGCTTTAAATTAGAGATTTAAGCGGCTTACGAGTTAAAGTTCTTCGGCGGACTATTAAAGGATTACCTGAGTGACCGTGGTGGTAACTTCGTTTTGCATTAAACAGAACGCCAGAAGTTTCGCAAGCTGTGGATGCGAAATGTCGGTTGGGTGACGAGGGGGGAGGAAGGGAGAGGGGCGAGAAGGACATACTCAAGACGGTTTTTTGCCACTGCTGTTACGGTAATTTACCACTCGTGAATACAGAAAATTACAAAAGCAGGGAACTCTGCAACCCGACTCGTATTTAATTTATACCACAGTAATAAACGTTATAATAAATAATAAACACGAGTGATAAATATCTGGGTGGATGTTACGAAAAGGTGACGCCAAGATTTGCACACGCACAAGAGGACAAAGAGAGAGAGAGAGGAATAGGGAAAAGAGAGAGAAAAAAATTACCCTTTTATTACTGTATTTTTTGTAAAACTTAAATCCGCCAGCCATTTAACCAAATTATTACGACTCTTCTCTTTCAGTCTACTCCTCTATATTCTTTTTCTCTTTGTGTACATTAAATACGGTTGTTCGGACAATTTTCCGCGATTTATGTCCTCTCCATCACGTCCATTTGCATAAATTGTTCCGAATCATTATTTCTTATTTAGGGTTTCGCTTTGTGCACTGTGAATTCTGGCAGAATTAATTAGGAAGGGGAGTGAGGGAAAAAAATTAAAGGTCCTTGAATGTGGAAGAGTGACGTGGAATACGATTTATAGGTTTGCCCAACGGGTAACACGAGAATTTGGCAGGAAAGCAAAAAAGCAGAATCGGACGGCTAAACTCAAGGAGATGTCCATAAAGTCGACGAGGTGGAAAAAAGGACAGGAATAATGTGGAAGAATTTGTATTTACATAAAACGGAATGAGACGGAACTTTCCAAACTATACAATCGGTCGGAGAAAAACAAAGAAGCGTAAAAAAAAGTTAATAACAAGCATAAAGAAAAGAAAGGGCATAATTGCAGACGTAAAATAAATTACATTTGTACATAGATTTATACTGTTACGTATAAAAATAAAGTATATAAACACAAAATTATTGTCTACCCGGCGCAGAAAAAAAACCTCAGAACAGTATCTGATTATCTGACGAGAGAAAGTATAAAACAAAATGGACGAGGAGGAAGAGGAAAACGTAACGAAGAGAACGCGGGATTCAGAGAAAGTTCCTTTCGTCGAGAGTTATGAAAATAAACTAATAACGTGAGATAATAACGGAAAAACTTGCGGTGAATGAACTACGTATAGGAAACCAACATGGGACCTTGCTATATTATAAATAATATTAAACTTACAGCTTCATTAAAAGACGCAGAGTTGCCACTCTTATTGGACAAATTTCTTCGTTTCTCTCGGTCGAATAAAATTCAAAATTGTTGAGATCCGAAAATTACAGTGAGTACAGTGGTTAACTTACATTAAGTTAACTTAACACGTCAAGTTCAAACTCATTTCACTTGTTGTGTTGAATTTTTGTTGGCAACAGAGGAGTATATGATTTAAAGTTGCCTCAAGTGAGGTGTTCCGGCGCACACAGCATCACACATACATAAAATGGTAAGGAGACAATAAAAACTTTACGGAGTAAAGATAAAGACATCTAAGACAACGAGGCCAGGTCTTTATATGTGAGAAATAATTTCAGTATGTAGGTCGCCATATACTTTAGAAAATGCATTTTTTTTTATGGTGACGGCGTTTTACTCAACCCGAAAGCGTCATCTCATGAAACAAAGAAGAATCGAGATGAAAGACTTGGGAAAATACCTACTGGAGGTTGGTTGATGGGAATGCAACCCTCGAGTACCGAAGTATTCAACTTACACCTCCAACACAAAAAGTGCGCAGCACTAATAAAAATAAAGTTAAAAGTTATTCAAAAAAGTGTAACTTGTTTGGAAATAAATAAATAATTTCTTGTAAAATTAAACAAAGTGTCTTATTACAGAGAAAAGAGAAAAATATTGACATATAAAAAAGCTATACACAATCATATTAATGTGGTATTTAGTGACACACTTAAATTTAAACAGCCAAAAGATTCCTTTCAAAGGAAATTCAAATTTAATTAAAAGTGAAAATCCGCGTGCGGCAGGAGAAAAACACGAAAATTAACGGTGGTAATTAATTTATACTATGTTTCAGTATAAAAAAAAACGTAGTGCAGAGGAGTCGTTCACGGGACATTAAACACAGTTTTGCTTCTTCGGAAAATGTTTTCATGTACGGCTGAAACTCAGGTGTGTTCCTCAGGTGCGGGAGAGATGCTGGTGGCGGCCGGAGAGGAGTACGAGACGCAGAGCCCGAATTACGCACGCGTATTTTTTGTGCGGGAAAGATCCGCTTACAGCTCATTTCTGCATGCGGATAATTTTTTTTTCTTTCAGGAATATTCACTTTCAATCTATGAATTCAAATTACTCAAATATCAGTTATCGGTTAACACTTTCCATATCGCCCCCATCCTGCATACCTGCCAACTTGTTCCTTTGTTCTTAGTTAAGTATAGAAAAAAAATTGCTCCGTATCGTTCCCGACGAAAGACAATATGTTCAGATCGATTTAGATCGAATTTATTGAAAGAAAAGACGAGGAGCATCCGTCGTGCCGAACTGCTCAGATATTTTGCTGATTTAAGATTTTTAGCAGCCCGAATGCTTTACGCTGTACACTTACTACCATTACCACCATTACCATTATATTATATACATATATATATTATATACTTTTTACACTCTATTATTCCTGTGAGCGGGTACCACATAAGTTTGGAACTTATGCGTTCCTGTCGAAGAAGAACCCTTTGTTGTTGACTTCTGTTCAGTCCTTTTGGTAATCATACTACTTGCCCTAACCATCTGTTCATCTCTCTATCGACAAACACACATCACACAGTGGATCTTCATATCAAACCTTAAAACCTTCTTACTACAACTATAAATTTTCTCAAGTTTTTCCGAAAGAACAGAACAGATCTTTGAGCCTCATTCGACGGCACGCTGTCGTCACCGTGGGGAACATACACGTTACTCATTTTTGCAGACAACAGCTATCAGGAAAACTATTTGCAATTAATTTTTCACTAGATATGATTGAGAAGAATGATGAATCAATAAGCCGTGACTAACGCGATTTACACACAATTCTAATGAAGTCTAAACAAGTCGTATCATTCTAATTTAAAAGCCATCACATCGCCGTGCCTGACATAAACCGCTTTAAATTTAACAATGTTATGTATATACTAAAAACACGACAGTAAGTATATCGCATTTTATTTTCGTCTCGTTTTGTTACATCCAAAAAAAATACGTTTTGTCTGGTCTGATCATCAAAAGAACTTGACAGTTATTATTCTCCAATAAGTTTAATGTAATCCAAAGGGAGTCACATAATGTTGTAGCAACACAACCCTCCAGCCATATTTTTTTTAAATTTGTGCCTTTGTGAGTGAACAACTCAAAAAGCGTTTTACCCCCAATAAAAACCGGTATACAAAATAAAGGTCCGAAGTTATTGGAAAACTCAGGAGGGCTTGCAGAAATTTCCAATACTGAGGCAATTGTACACAACATTGCACATAAATAATTTTGGAATCCATACACATTCATTTTATGTATATGGCACCTACTCATTCAGCATACGTTCAACTTCTTAGCTTGGGGCATTGAGGAAAGCAGAGAAAAGTAGTACCAAGTACAGTGCCAACCAATACATTATGATATTGAGTTCCGTAGTAAAATAAACGTATTAATCCGTATTTGATAAACTTATCATTCATACATTTGAGCTACGTGTCAACCAATCTAAGTAATACATACCCTACATGACTGTTCATAATTTTCTAATTTATCATGGGATTCAGATATTTTTTAATATATATAATGAATAGTTGGAAATGTGTCACGATCTGTTATTCCCACAAATCGTACGTGAACGATTAATTAAGTTATTGTTACTTTCTAGTTGTAACCTTATTATTTCACTGGTGTATTTCATTTAACGCTTTTAAGTTTTAGTAATTAAGTTTCAGAGAAACTCAAACGAAATTTTGTCTAGAGAATTACATTACGCTTTACTATTATTCTTGAATTGTGTCTCCGCGTTCAGGCCATCACGTCTCCCGCGGCATTGCCAAAAGTTTCTAAATGTAGTGGTGTAAGTCGTGGTTTATTTAATTCAAGTTCAATTCTTACATATCGCGAGTATTGGATCATTCTGTGCGGTAAAGAAACACATTGTACCTCTGTTGTATATACCTATATTAATGTACAGAATTTAAGTTGGGAAATCGATCCGGCACACAACACTAGGAATTCCACAAATAATTTCAAACAACAGGCTGTCGAGGTGTAAAGCAATAAAAAGCGTACGAAAGGAGGAATAAAATTCAATTTCAGAAATTGTTTCCGGACCGATTTGGGACCGGGGTGAGTCAAAGGTCAAATCAGAAGAAAAACCGAAAAACCAGTTTTCCTACGACTGCTCAGGTTGAAAGGCCCACTAAATAAATGCGACGATTGCTGTTGTTACTGTTTCCTTGTTGATAAATCGAATGTACGCCGTACGCATGCATCGGCATTAATACGTTTAAAACCGCAATGCAGCGCCGGATTAAGGGGGATTTTCCCCGTGAAAATAAATCAGTGGTGCCCCAGGATTGTAGTCCAAGAAAAATGAATTAAAACCGTTAAAATGAAATTGTCACGCAAAAACCCCGTGCTGTTGGTTTTGTTCATGTGAAACCTGTCGGTTTAAAGTTATTTCTACTTCATTTTTCATTATTTCAAAGGGAAATTTGTATTTTTCAACCCATACATAGATCATCTGTTAAATTTTTTGTCACGATTCCACCTGCGATCCTCTAGGTAGTGTCCCCGTCAGTGTCCAAGTGTTATCAACCTTCTGTTGGGTATATTATTTTTTTGTGTCAACTTGTTCGCAAAGTTCACACAAGTAATATGTAATTATCTTTGGATTGTGCTTGTACACACATTTTCTCTGGTACTGTCTGATACAGCATAAGCCCAAGTCTATTGCATATATTCTTATGTAGTTTACTAAGAGCTTTGCTTGTATAAATTTCAGACTGAAAATTCATTATATCCACATTATTCAGTCCGTTCATTTTACTGACACTAATGAAACTAGAAAAATATATATACTACGCTGAGAATTCTTAACAAAAGTAAAACGACAGGTAAATTATGCCTCTGAGGGGTCCTAATTTCTCACACTTGTATTATGTTTCCAGTGTGTAGTACTAAAGTATCAGTACCCGGCAAAAAAGGAGAGAGAAATTACGAAAAACACTTAGAGCATACAAAATAGGAGAAGAGGCTTCTTCCTCGGGTTGGGTTGGGTCCGACCCACCTGCTTTGCAACGACTTAATTACAGTTATTACCGTTCCATACTACTAATTTTTATCTGCCTTTCTGTCTCTCACTTTAACACTGCAACTTAACGTACCTGAAATTGCGAGCTTGTTGGAACTCAAAAATTTTAATTTTTCAGCTGTCGGAATAAGTTATTAAAGGAACATATTGATTAGTCGTTAGGTCGTGGCCGATGCTTAGATATTTTAAGATAAACCCCGAGTTCTCAAGAGGATGGGAGAGGCAAAAAGGTTGAATTAAGCCTGTTTTCTGAACGGTTTCCACGAAACATGGGATTTATTCATTGTTTTGTTACATCTTCGCAGTGTTAAATTCAAATTTGCGGTATTAGATAATTACACAGGGAAGAATTTCATCAATGGCAGTTCGCGGTTCGATGTTCATTTCGTAGATGCGTAGCTGACACACAAGCACGCAGTCACAGAAGTACAACGCAGTTCGAGGCTTATGTAGCAGGAAGGCAGGCCTCATACGTAACAATAAAGTTAACTGTTATGTTGCAGGAGTAACAACAGATAGCACAGGCATTGAAAAATAGTCGGAATTGTGTAATAATCATTTCAGTCATCTCGAATTAAAAACCATTTTAGATCGCAGCTGCCAAACTTCAATTTCAGAAAAGTCTTTATTGTTATGACCGAACCATTTTGATGGGAGCTGCGAGTGGAGAAAAGAAGTAGAGAGAAAATGGGATAGGGTGAATGTTCATAACGGTGAGAAGCCACAAGAGAGAAAGAGAAGAAATGACGAGAACGACGATTGAAACGAAATTTAAGACTTTCAAAATGGAGACGAGAGTGGAAAAGGAAGAGAGAGAGAGAGAGAGAGAGAGAGAGAGAGAGAGAGAGACAAACCAAATCAAAAAAATAAATAACTTGCTTCCAAGTCGATTGAAAAAAAAACTCAGGTCAATTCGAGCTTCAAGGAAACCTAAAACTCCCAAGGAATGCAACGTAGGAGATACCGACCTGACCGCTGAAGAACCCCCGCCATGCCCCATCGACGGGCGTGAAGGGGATGAAATGGGGATGAAACCTCCCACGGAAGTCATTTTATAAAGACGCATACCTAATAAATCATTCCTTGAATAGATTTCTGGGGCAGCCTTTCGAGGGATGGGGAAATTTCACCCCAGCACCTCTCTCCGGACTCTCCATCCCACTTTATAAATCACCCCCGACGGGGATGCTTTTGAGGTTTTCAGTTATTCCCTAGATTTGCCCACAAAAACCCTAACACCGATTGCAATTGATAGATATTTCCGATTAATTGATTTATTGACATTGTTATTAACCATTGGAGTCTTGAACCATCCCTTTCATCACGGATCACGTCCATCATCACCATCACAATAATAATAATAATAATAATAATAATAATAATAATAATAATAATAATAATAATAATAATAGTAGTAGTAGTCGTCGCCGTCAACAATGACGAAATCAACGATTGATTTTAAAAATCCGTGTTGAAGTCCCTTCATTTTTCATTGCACAAAACAGTTCTACTAATAAAATTATAATCAATGCATACAATATTAATATAACTTCACCGTAGTAAAATTTAACACATAGTGTTTTTCAGTATGTATTTATAATAAGTAGCATTTCTATATTAAGTTTGCCAACCGTACGGTACATAATTAAATTGATCGAATTGCTCGTGATGTTCAAATTCATTTCTCTCGCACATTTCCTCGTTCATTAGTTGCTATCATTTACACTTTAGTTGTTTGCCAGGGCCGTGCCAGAGGTCCCGATTGTGACGTCAGAGAAGCAAATAATGTAATTTCCGCAACATTTAGAATTTACCATTTTATATGTATAATATACATAAGTGATGTATGGTTTTGAGTAGATGACTCCGAAGCCAAACTTGTATTTTACTATTTCTATTTTAGTCGGGGCACTTGACAGATGCCGTATTGACGGCTTTCGGATGTCCGTGTGGGTGCCTAACAATATTTGGCAGTAGTTACACGTACAGTTATTACTGTTAAACGCAAATATAAAATGTATATAATTGAAGTAAAAATGAAAAACATAAATTTTCATAGTTTAATAGTGCTGATAGTTTTGGGGAGTGTGTCCGCGGTCGGCCTACTCAACCGGTGACTTCTGTTGTCCTCCACAGCGTACCTATACAGTTTCCTTTTATTTATTTATTTATTTATTTCTATTCTTTTCTTACTCAATGAACGTGATTTATTGATTTTATGGCGTTTTTCATCCATTCAAACAAATTCATAGTTCCTTTTCATAGCGCACCTCTTTCTCACGCATTCGGCGTTAATTTGATGAATTTAATTCCTACCATGTTTCAATAACATTGTTGACACTAATAATAGTTAGAGAAAGGAGCTCGAAGAAAAGAAAAAAGTTTGCCTTACTATTTTGTATTTTTCACTGCACAACAGTAAAACTCGAAACAATCACATGATTTATATGATATTTTAATTTTACTGCAATAAATAATTTTTACAGAAAAGATCCGCTTTTCATTTCACTGGCTCCTACTTGTTAGTAAAAGTTCAAAAAAACTCCAACGAGATTAATAATCGTTCAATGATTGATAATAAACGGTTGAGCATACATAAAAGATAGTTATGTATTCAGTAACTTTTGAGAAGAACTTTTACTGTAATTCGCCAAGATAATTAAACTATTAACAATTGAATGATGAATATTACAAAGTTGTGTTTGTCAATAATTGACACATAAGAGTTTTAAACGAGTGGTGAAAAAAGGAGACAAGGTTTGATTGTTAAACTGACAAACGTAGACTGTGGTATAAGTAATATAACTGACAAGTAAAATATACTTCGAGTTTTATAACTCTCATAGAGAAAGTTGACATTTGGCCACGCTCCTGTTAGGTGGAAAGGAATGCAAGTTGTAGACATCTACGACTAGTTGAGAATATTGAAAACCTATTTGGCCATTTGAGTGCAAAATTCGTCTCCGGCTGTGGCCTACGGCGTCATGGGAAAGGGTTCAACTATCCTTGGGGTAGTCGGCACAACCGGGATCATCACCACCACTACAAGGACTACAACTATTAATGACCGAATGATATTCAATTGAATATCAGTCGAATTAGCAGAATATAAATTTTAATTGTCTCAACGACTGGTCTGATGGTCCCTTGTTGGTCAATCCAAACAATTCGCTTACTTTTTAAGCCGCCTGCGACATTTTTAGGAATGTCAATTAACAGAATAGAAAATGGCGTCGGAATTGGACGATTTACACCTTCGATCAGAATTGTGTTTGGGGTCATTTTGGGCATTAAAGAAATCGTCCGGACGAACTGTCCATCAATGGACATTTGTTTCCGTTTATTTGTAAAACTCTGAGGCGTACGTGGGAGGAAGACGTAGATACGACTGATTTGCCCTGCGATTTGTTTTTCTTCAAATCAGGAAATCAATTCAGAAAAATGATTTACGAGACGACTACCGGACTAGTTGGTGGGTGAAGGGTAGGTGAAACTCAGAAATGGAAGGAATCGATCAAGAAATGGTAAAATTAGGCCATGTGTTCCTGTCTATGTTGAAGTAATATATTCTATTATTACATAGGTATGTGTGTATTTTTGTGCAACAGTTGAGGAGCAGGTACTAATTGTAAATCACTTAAGGTCATCCAGAGTTCACATACACCAAAATATATGTGGTTATATTTCTAATTATGTCACCCTAATTTAAAATAATTCTCTTGGCCTGTGTAAGAGTTTGAAATTTACGTGAAACAATTCATCAATATTTCAGGCACAAAATATTTAAGTAATTATTATATTATTACGTTGCGTAGGATACTGGAAATGTCAAAAAATTACGCGATAGGCACCGAAGTTTACGTACATTTGCCGGTAGCATTGTATAGTCTATTAAATGTCCAACTAATAGAATTACGACTCATTTGTAGTTAGTAATACTTTGGTCGTTATATTTTTATAGCTGTGAAAGGTCATTTTTGTTATTAAAAGTGTTGCGTGTTCTGCACCCGACGTCACCACCCAATCTTTTCCAAAAAGCAATAAAAAACTGCATTTGAAAATGCAATTCTGCGTTTGCTGTTGTGCACTGATCTATTGCTTTTATCTATCCGCCCTTTTCTCAGGTTCTCACACAATGTTTTTTTTAGTTTAAACATTCATTTCTGGACGTTGTGTACATTCATAAGATTACCTTCTTTTCCTATTTCCTTCAAATATTCTAGAAATCTGTAGCATTTCGAACATGGTTGCTTCTCTAGACCAATTTGATTTTCTAGCATATTCCAAGACTAAATAAGCCCCAGATGTGGTTCTCCCTGCTGTCTGCTTCACCCTCTCCTCGGAATTTCTATTAAGCTCCAGCTGTCTTGGTATCTGCCCCACTTTTTTGTCTTATTCGTCGTCTGCTAGACAATGTCTATCTAATTGATTATTCCCTGTCCGTTTACTGAACATTTCAGAGTTTTTTCCATTTCCAAGTTGTCCTTGACTTTTCTGTCGTTTACCTAGAGTTCGTCATTTTCTTTTCTCCCCTCCATTTATATATCGCTTTCGCTTTTTCTCCCATTGTTTGTTTTCTGCTATTTCTGTTTTTTATTTCCCGTCACTTCTCATACTCAGTCGCGGAGCCAAATTGTAAGCATTCTGTTTGACAAGCAATTACTTTATTTTCCGCGAAACGAATCAGCCGAAGCTTGTGACTAATCGTCCTAGGCGGAGTTCGCCCGATTTTACCGTGTGCACTCAAAGAGTAGAAGGTGTATTTTTGTGCGAAAGGTCACGTCCCTGACCCAGAACTTGCTAAAACATTAGTTAATGTTTTTCTTCGCAAAATTTATCCATTGGTGAGCTTTATAGCCTCCTTGGTAATGTCTACAAAAGAAGGAAATATTGTTTTCGACATGAATTAGAGCCGCTATGAATTGGCCGCGTGTTTCAGACGTGTCAGAAGACCAGCAATTTAGTGTACTCGCCCCGAAAACTATTTCAAAGTCAAATAGCATGAAATATCCCGGGTTCCCAATTATGGTCTCCGCTCAGGAATGCATCAACCGAATTAAATCAAAGTTCAATTTAATTGAAATTGAGATTGCAACACTTTGTCTGCCTTTTGACTGACAGGCGAGAAACTTAGTTGGGTCTTTCACACATACGCTGTTGTGGTACGCAGATGAAAAAAGAGATTGAAATTAATAGTAAAAAACAACACAAGGTGTTTCATTCAAGTTTTATGTAAGTGTCATGGAACTTAATGAATACATTTGAATGCAGCAACTAGTAGTAAAAAATTAAAAAAGTGATTAGTTCATGAGAAGGAGATATGGAACCACTGAAAATGTTCAAAAAATTTATTTGTGATTATTTCAAATGTAAGATTAATTTTTGTTGTCACCAAAAATTTGAAAATATGTATAAATGGTGTACAATTTATATTTGATGAAGGAAATAAAATTAGTTATTTGACCAATTAATTTCTCGAGTTTTCCCAAAGAATTAACATCCGTTTTTGATGGTTTTTCATAATTAATACAACAATCATGGTCTAGTAAAATATAAAATGAGAATGAAAAGTGAGAATCATTGTATTTTTTTCTAAGACACTCTACTTATGTATTACTTAATTGAATGTGTAACTGAAATAGTGTGCACAATATATACTTATACAGTAGAATAATGTGACTGCAACCTTAGTGTTAAGTACGTGCGTAAACAGAAATCTTATTCACAACACAACTGAAACAAAGAGTGTGGAACTAGTATAAAACATTTAAGATGGCTGCGAGGAAACAACGACTCACATACCGCAGCTCACAGCATGTAAAGCAACTCAAGGCTTCATTTCCACTCAATTCAGGTACACAGTGAAACCACTAACAAGGCATAAATGTGAAAATACGAAGGTCGAAGGTCGAAAGATCGCAATAATCAAAAACACAGAGACACTGCCTCCGTTGTTAAAAAAGTAGGTCAAGCTCTACCGCCTTTAGAGAACACAAAATGAGAGAGAGAGAGAGAGAGAGAGGAAACTCATTTCAGGCACGAAGGTACAACGGATTGAGAAATCAATCCGGGACAAGAGATTATTCTCCCATAGAGAAGGTAATAAACTTTTTATACCTGACTTTTTGCAAAATGCAGGTATGATGTTGTGGAGAGATCTCTCAGTTCTGTTCCGGCCATAATGCCACGCAGAATAAAAAAAACGTTGGACAAACTTGAAGAGTAAAAATATGATACGTTGTATACGACGGAAGCCAATTTACCACAATTTTTAATATTCATTTTATTAAAGACTTTATTCAATATTGGATGCACTCCTCCGTACGTAAATAAAACAGCCACGAAACTATTGACTTTTTAGCAATTAGAGTACAATACCTGTGCCGGAAAGGAGAAATGGTTGCCGCATCTCACTGGCTGAAGGGGGTGAATACCAAAAGAAGTAACAAAACGACTTACCTGAAAGAAAATAAAAACAACACATGTTCAGAGGACATCATTAAAGTACAAATTTCATATGCGACATTTCGATAACTTAAATATGAAATCACTATTTTAAGTTTGGTCATTTTAAATGACTAAAAACCCCATTAAACTAGCAATCCATCCGTCCAAACCTTGTTAATCTAACCTGAACTAATTAAACTAATCCGAAAACTTTTCATTCCTTTATTCCTAGATTTTAAATAGGAGAGCGTGTTCTATGAATTAATTATTTGTTCGGGGCAAGAGCGTCCTTTCCATGAAACGAAAGCCTATTTGGCAGTCTAATTGTCTTTAACCCTTGAAGTCGACTGATTCGAACGAGATTTTCTCTGAATCCTTCAGGAGATGCTGCCTTTCTTGAGCCTTTCACTGTCTCAGATCTCCAAAGAATCTCAACTACTTCTCTCAGCTTCTTGTTTTCCCTTTTATAATTCACCTACATCACAATTTTCACCTCGGGCCTTATTGTCTTTCAAGATTTCAATATTTCTTCGTATTTTGCTATTATTAATTATTGTATTCATTGAAAATTGTAAAATAATAACTTTCTTCTCCTTGCTACCTTCTTGTTGTTGTTGTTCACGTTTTTAACTTAATTTTTAACCTGTGCCTTGAGGTTTATATCAAGTTGATACACAAACTAATCGTGTATATATAAGTAATACTTATCCTGTATATACAGTAACATTCTGTTTATTTGTATATACTAAAGACCCCTACAATTGAATTTTTATATTTTAATTTAATTCATTTGTAACTTTCCCTTTTAGTGTTGAACTTTTCGTGTCTTTAGATCGTACAGACTTCTCTTGAGGACTTCCATGTTCAGAACTGGGTGCAGAGTCAAACTTGCCTTGACTCGTTGTAATACAGCCCTTAGGTACTGAAATTCATTTGTAACAATTTTCTTCTGTAATTTGTCAATTTTTCTCCAAGACCTCCTAGGCCTTCTTGTGCCTTTATCTAAAAAGCAACGGGAAACCCCTCCTGCCGTGCTGAATTCAGCTGTACCTGAAATTTCCTTTCTTTTTCACTAGTTCTTTCATCTTTTGCTTGTCATATTGAGGAATTTAAAGTACCACCCAGTGCTTTAGGATTCCGTAAAGTTTTTTTTCTTTCATTGCATTTACTTGCTCCTGCTGTTGTTGTTTACGTTCCTTTAACTTTTTCTTTACAAACTGACTGCCTTTCGGGAGCTGACACAATTTCCCGGGTACTGCAAAATTTTTTTACGACCTTCACCTCATCGACCCTGAGAGAATTTCACCTGACTGATACCTAAAACTTGCCTTTTACTTTCTCTTCACTTACTTAAAACATCGGATGCTGTTCAGTTTCAATGCTGACATTCTTCTTTATACCTTTACCAGTCAATTTAAGCTGACTTTGAAGTGCTTAAAATTGTTTTTCTACTCGAAGAATTTTAATATTGTTTATAAATATTCATTCAAACAGCTACAAAAAATTGTCTTATTCCTGTTATTGTTGAAGAGTTACTTTATGAGTTAATAAAAGTCAATTTAAAATAAACATTATATATAATGAAAATCAAAACATCAAAACTGATTATAAAAGTATTTAGACGAACTAGAAATAGTGGTGGAATTAGAAAGTGAGTTTCAGAGAGAGAGAGAGAGCAGAGAAATACACAACAGTAAAAGAGAATTAAATGAATAAGGGAAGCTATAAAGGAGACGCAAAAAGTAAACTAAAAATGAAAACGTATAAGAGATTTAAACAGTATATAATATTTACGATAAAGCAAAGCAAAGAAAACTGAAGGAAACAGACAGGAAAGAAATTCACACCGAGTTAATAAAAAGTTCAGGGGAGGAAAAAAATCCAATCTGAAACGGCGTTTGGTATAAGTTTAAATAAAAAAAATACTGTGGGAATAATGTAACCGTAAAAGATATATTAATATTATTTATTGCTCTAACTTTTTATTGTTAATAATAATGGAAAGAAGAAGTTTTCATCATTCGGAGCGAAATATAAAATTTTACGATTAAACGGTTTTTGATGGTCCAATGAAAATGCTGAACGACCGTTGGATTAACCGCACAAGGTTTTTTTTCGTGCCGACAATTTTTGGGTCGAATTTTTCGCCTTCTTAAGTACCCAAGAAGAACTAGAAATAGTTGCAAGAGAAACTAGTGAAAACTTATTTTCGTTAAAATCCATTAAATAGAAGCAGAAAATCAGAAGAACACCCAGAGTGTTAAAATGTAGTTTGCGAGTACCTGGACAGGTACCCTCCGGTTAAATCCTCCAAACTCGTATTATTTTCCTATATAATCCGAATTTATTGATTGAAATTGATTTTTTGCGATGTGCGTTGGAGTATCTGACCGAAACCACATTCTCTAATCCTCTTCTGCGGATGTAAAAAAAATCTTTCGGACCTTTTTTTTCGAAATCCAACAGCTCTAAGCGTCCTTTCAATTCTATCCTTTTCGATTCTTTCGTTTACGTACCGAACCCTAACAAAAGGTTACTTCACTCGTTAAAATCGTGCGTAATGCCGTTCTGATTGTTTGTAACACCACATTTGTTCTCGTGTGCCGGGTGTATTTTAATTCCTCATGTACACATAGTTTGTACGTACGAGGCTGACAGTAGGAAATCCAAACCCTTCACATGTTTCTAAAATTAATCATTAAAGTAATGAAAATGAGAGTTAAACTTATGAAATGCAAATTAAAATAGCACCATTAATTGTAAAATAATTTCTTAAATAAAAACGACATATATTCATCTATTTCAATTAACTGACTCCGTCTATTTGTTTGATTTGCTTCATTTAAACCGCACTAAAACAGTAGAAAATTTTTCCTACCAACCACATTATTTTAAATTAATTTGAGGCCATTAAATATTATTATTTAATTATTTTAAATTCACGTGATTTTACATTAAAGTTTACATTTATTGTTTTATTGATATATGTGATACATAAATCGTAGTTTAAAATAATCGGTCTAGTGCCCGGAGTCCCTGAATTAAATTATATTTAACATAAGCAATTTTATATCTTTATTTATTAATTTTTTATTTATTAGTCACGAATTTATTTCACATGAAAATAGCTCATAAAATTATGTATTAAATCTCACTAGCAAACATAAGGAAAGTTTTCACAATACCACGTAATGATTATATTGTCGCAGGGCAACACGTATATTATATTGATTTATGTATATTTTACATACTCTATTGTTGCGTTTAATCGAAGTTGTGTACATCATGCCATCGTTTTCTGCCAACCAATTGTAGTGTAATAAAAGATTACGCAATGTTGCACGCGGCCATGTTGCTATTGAACACTAACACCACCACAATTGCAATAAAATTTCAAATAGCTGAGTAGAGCTGTGCCTGCATTTAAAAAAAAGCACTAAAACCGTTGGCAACAACACACTGACAAGTGAAATTCAATATACAATTGTTCATTGGCAATCTATTGAGTAGTACACGCGCTTAAACTCCTACTAACATAAGATTTTATATAAAGAAAAATAGATGTGCCCAACCTGTCAATGAATTTCTGAAAATACCCAGACAATCCCCAGGGTCTGGGCCTTTGACAGGCCGCAAACGCGTTATTTTCCCGTGTCAAAGAGGCAAGTACGGCAAAGGTTGCTGTTTTAATAGACCTGTAAATGAAACCTGATACTCAGCTCTAAAAAGCCTTCGGGGCTTACTGAGCGAATCCTTAGAATCCATTGTGAAATCCCTTTGTGTGTTGAAAGTGACAGAAAGTGAACTCTCACAAGATAATGATGTTCCTCACTTCTACTTCCAAGTCTAACTCAAATGACTGACTTTTGTTAAGAAACACAATCGAGCAATTACGTTATGCTCGAAGTCGTTCTCGGAAAAGCAAAGTTTCAACTATTTTCATGTGAATAGGAAAAAAAAGTAGAAGAGCGTCAATTAAAAGAGAAATAATTTAAAAGTTATTATATAGGAAAAATACATGTGATGATACAAGTGGCATAGAAATGGAAAAGAACTTAAAACTTTTCAAATCATACATAGAAAGAAGTCGGCGGTCACAAAGCCAAGAGGAAAAGCCAGGTACACGAAAAGAACATCGACACAAATAAATCAAAACCTCCGGAAGAAAACATGAAAATGGGGAGCGTAAACCTCATCGTCAAAGGACCAGAAAATTCACCAATCACAACAGCCGAAGAAATCACATTTCGTCAAGCGGTAAAATATTTTCAAATAAAATACCTGAATCGTGTTCGTATCTACCGGATACGATTCCTCCTCCGAACGTAAACCAGACGATGAGAATCAGGTGTACGAACCTGACGGCCATGTTTGCTCTTCTTTTCGTCTTTCGCTTTGCCTGTCAGGTTTTTGCTTTTTTTTCGCGTCTCTTCCGTCTTCCACAAGCAGTCAGGTACGACTAATCTCTGTCCCGTGACATAACCCTTGAGCTTCTCATCCGACTATGACCCGGTTCTCTTCGTCGAAGCGAAAACTTATTTTCTCACTCTGACTCACTCCGCCCGTGGTCTTCTTTCCTTTGACTTGTTTCCTTTCCCTGCTTCAGCTTCTTCTCCACCATGTCCGTCGAAATCATCCAATGGCGAAGCTCCGAAGAAAAACACAATTTTCCTTTTTCTCTCTGGTTCCGCTGACTTATTTTCATTCAATCGGTTTGTCCGCCCTTGTTTTTACTGGCCGAGAACCCGTTTACTTTTATCCTCTGAGAGTGTTCATCTTTCCTTTCTCTTTTCCTGACTGTTCCACTACTAGAGGACTCTCTTCTACGAGAAGAAGAAAATTCGGGCTCGCTATTGACGTCTGCCTTGACGTAATTTCTGTTTCTACTTCCTTTCCGTGCCGTGTGTTTGTCTGCGTGTGTGTGTGTTTGTGTGTGTGTGTGTGTGTGTGTGAGAGAGAGAGAGAGAGAGAGAGAGAGAGAGAGAGAGAGAGAGCAACAGCAGTAGACGGTGATTGCGTTTTAATTTTGCATTTCAGTAAACTCGTAAAGCTTTATCAAGAGCTTTTAATCGTTTAATTTACGACAGGGCTTTTCTCTTTTTTCAAATTGTTTTTCTCCTTCTTACTCACTTGCACTTGCTGCAGTTCGAATTTACTTTTTATTACTCACGCGGCGCAATTATTTGCTTTTCCTTACCGCCTCGGGCTTTGCATTTCTTTCTTCTGCCACAAATTAAAATTGGTCAATTTAAGACGCGAACTAAAGTCACTGCACTTCTTATCCGACAAGCGAAAGAGCTTCGGGAATGATTCGAAAAAAAAGGTGATCTACCGACCCGACCTTTTCATCGCCTCGGGATCTGAACAGCTTCAGTACGCGAGCGAACTGTTCCCTACCCGAAAGCTCAGGTTACACTAAACATGGATCGAACGAACTTAGCGATTGAACCATCGACCGAGGAAAGAGCTTTCGAAGACACGTTTCAGGCTTAACTTGGACTGCGTACTGCGACATAAATTCTTTGTGCTATTAATTCGTGCACACGAAGACTTTAAATGACCACACATCACAATATACGCCCAATGCCAAGGTACAGGAAGAGCAGCTTTTCCAAACTTGGACATTCCAATCAAGTCATATACACAATCGTTATGCAATTCGAATAATCTCATTCCGTTATCAAGTGATTTTTATCGGGTTTTATGCTCTCCGGAGAAACAAGAACTCTCTCTCTCTCTCTCTCTCATCGTTTAAATCCCACATACTACAATCACACCTATAAGAAACAAAACAACCGCCGCCGTCACCAGCACCATCAAGAACCACAACAACGACAATTCAATTTCCAAGTTTGACTTCTCCTTCTCCTTCATTTGCGTTTGATTTTTATAACTGGTACATTTTGAGGAGAGTCCAATAAAATGTTGGAATGAAATCTCGTTATTTGTCACAACAAGTAGTTGCAATAATAATATTTTCTGTTCAATATTATTGAGTTGTGTTATAAATTTAAGATAGTGTGTGTGTGTGTGTATATTTGGGGGGAGTCGGGGAACGCCTCTTGCTTTACTATTTCCGTGCACAATAACTTATATTTACAATAGACGGAAAATGAACGTGAGGAAATATAAAGTACTGAAGTAATGAATCGAAACTGAAGCTGAGAAAGCACGTCCAGAAGACTCTAATATCTGAAGTTGACGGACTACGACGTGAAGAAAGAAGAGATATAAAGAGGTAGAGCGCTATTTAAGAGATTAGAGAAAGGACCAAAGGGGTGACTTTTTTTAAGACAAAGTAAAAAGGCTGAAAAAAAGGTAAGAAGCTACTAAAAGTCAAAGGAAATGTGAAATTATGTGGAAAGCAAAGTAATAATAAGTTAACAAAGGGAGAAACCAAGTAAGAGCGCAACTACAACGATAAAATCAATTAGACTACAAAGTGAGTGAAGGGGTGGAAGCCTAACATGAGGCAAGAGTTTGTGAAAAAGAAAATTAAGGGTTAATTTTAAAAGAAAGTAAAGAAAAAATGAAGGACAATTAGTTAAACAAAAAGCAGATGATAGAAATGAATAGAGATAGAAGAATTGAAATGTACACGAAAATCCATTAATATATTTGAATGAAAATGATGACGTCTGTTAAGCGTCGAAGACATTGACAAAAGTCTCAGCGGCATTGCTAACACATAAATACATAAAAATAATGTAAATAAAGTTATGAAATTAAAAACATGTTACTTGGTGCTGACAACAAAAAACTACAAAAATGATGAACAATTTCAATACTCTGTTATTCACACGTCTTTTTAATATCGCACTAATCCCATCCCCTGTCATATTATTATCATAATATATATAATCTTTTAAATATGACCTTTTGCCTTGAAAGCTTGTGTTTCCCTATTTTCTTTTTCTTTGTTTACTCTTCTGTTCCCAGTTTAAGCAAACGTTCGAGTTTTTCTTTAAAATAGTTATTTTATACTTTTATCTTCATCCTCTTTTCCTTCTGTTTCCTAGGAAACTGTGCGTTTCCTATCGGCGGGATCTATGATACGCCTAGTTTCTTAGGCCTCGATTTTTGATTTTGTGGTTTTTCTGAATTCCAGTAGTACCACTTGCTGCGTTCCTTTGTAGGTCAGGTGTGCTTAAATGAGCCTTTTTGACCAATTTCTTCTTCTTTGCAGCAGTGTCATCATCTATTCACTTTTATTTTATTTCCAATATTTCTATTTCTATTTCTAGTTGATTCTGCGGTTGCCTACATGGTTTGTTTTCCATCAGTTTTGTATTTTTCCGAACATTCCATTCCTGTCTGCATTGCTTCAATCACCATCTGATTTTACTTTTCTTCACATTCCGCCTACGTAACGCTGTTCTCTACCCGGTATTTTGTTTATTATAATCCTTTTTATCCTTAATAGTTCTCACGGAAAGGCACGGAGTACTTTACATCAAATTTATAAGAAATTGTTTTTAAAAATTATATTCCTATTCCGTTTTCGTCGTTCTGCATGATTCCTTCTTTGCCCGTTTACGATTGTCTCCTTATTAATAAATTTAATTATCTAGTTTCTCTTCCTTTTCCTTCATTATTTCCAATAACTTCTCATGATATTTCCTGCCGTGTAATCTTTCTCACATCCTCCAACATCTCCTTTTCTGCGTCATTCATTTCCCATTCGTAAACAATCTTTTTTAATTTTCAGTTGATTGTTCACAATTCAAGTGACACATACTTCCTCTACGCAGGGCATGACGAGTTCGAATTCCAGAAATGGTGTTGTATACGTGTGGTACCGTTAATTTTTCCATAGGATATCATCCATTGCAAGTTTTCAGGAAACCATTAAAATCAACACTTAATTGAAACGTCTAAAGAGATCTGTGTCCTCCGTCTCGTTTTATTCCTCCTTGGTCGCAGTGTTGAATGCATTTTACGACCATATCGTTAACGCGAATGCAGTTCACTCATCTCTATAAAGAGAATTACGATTCTGGAATCTTCTTCTTTCGTACCAAAGTCATTTTGACTTCCTCACACGGGTCGCGGACACTTCATGTGAGCCTTTTTTCATGCCGCAGAGAGGGCCTCTCGACGGTCTTGTGATGTGTGAGAGAGTCAGTTTGACTTTTCATGTGACCATTGGCAAACCGACAAGACCAAGCAGAAACATACCCATTTTCGTTAAAGTCGTTAAAACCGATGACCGTGTCACGTAAGACGAATTAGAAAGGTGACGCGAACAAATGGACCGAGGTGAGGAAACGTCGTACATTAAAAGCTGATGCCACGTTAAATTGAAATTCGATATGAATCAAATGAGGGAGAGTCACGTGGAGAGAATGAGAGTTAGTAGAAGTGTGCATTGTGCACAGTGTGAAAACCCAGAGATCTGCTTAACAGCAAAAAGGAAAAGATGTAGTTGAAATAATGCAGCAGAAGAAATAGACTTGAAATTGAATTTAAGAAGGGTACCATATTAGAAATAAAAGCAGGAACTGTTTAGGCGATGAGAAACAAAAATAAGAAAGCACTCGTAGAAGAATGTAGAGAAGGTTTTAGCATAATATTAGTTTCCGTTTAACTCTTCTATTGGTTGTAATAAAATCATTCACTTCAGATTTTTGTGTGCATACTGGGACTACATTCTCAGTTTTAATTGAAGCGATAAAAGGTAATATAAAACCACGAAATTTTCTGGTTTAAAAATAACAAAACTGACCTGGAACTGACAACAGAAACAACATTCACATCAGGTCTCGGATCTCATCTCTCACAGGTGAGTTAAGTTCACACCTGTCAAGACGCGCAAGGGGAATAATCCGATGAGGTCAACAGGAATCGAAAGCTCCTGTAGACCAGACCTTTGACCAGTTGGCAACAGAACTGAATGTCTAGGACATGTCTTGAAGGTCTCTCCATTGAGTGTAGGCCCACTCACACAAGTGCGTGGCTTGCGTGTCCGGGTTGTTGGGCAATTAGTAAGCTTTCTATTTTGGAACACAGAAATCTGCGTAATCAACAGTTGGCATTCGATTTGACGAATGAAAATTTATTTCCGATTCCAAAACAGTCGATGATTCCTCTAAAATAAGTGAGAAATGAACACATCAGGTAGTCAAAAGGCAAACTAAATCTGAGTAACTTAGTTGGCACTCACGACAGATTTGTCTAATACTCACCGCGGTCATTCCTGCACCTACCACTCAAAGTGTTCAAATTAACTAATCCTTGATACCTTTTCAGATTTATGTCACATTAATCTGGTGATTATCTTAGGAGTTGTTTCACCCATGACTGTTCCTATAGCTACCACTCAAAGCAAGTCTTCCCCGAAGTTACCAACAGGTTCAACTAACGGTAACTGTTACCGTCTGGTGCCGCATGGCTCTGTACAAGTCAGTGGTCAACGCCTTAGGAAGTAAAAGTTTCAAATGACAGACAAAAATCCTCTATGTGGGCTGAGTAAAAGCAAAACGACCACGACCGTTAATACCAGTTTATGTATTTAATATGGCGCAAGTCGTGAATTAGGAAAAGTGCACGAAGGTGTCCATCGAAATTAGCACCGCAGATGTCTCATCCACAAATTCACGTTATTTTTATAGTTCTGGCCGACCATTTACGAACCCGAAGCCTTTAAAAGGCCGTAAAGAACGGCCGTAACACCAATGACGCCGATGATAATAATACTAATCACTAGGATTTTCTAAAAGGCGCGTCGGGAGATTTTTCAACCCCCGTTGAAATTTGCCAATGGCATACTGTAAATAATTCTAAATTACTGGAAATAAAAATAAAAATTAGTACTGAAGAGCGGTTCTATTCTGCGGAACATAAGTTTGTTAGTTTTATTTACAGTACTGAAACTTTCCTCCGGGACCAAACGGCATAAACATAACATCTTGCTCAGTTGTTGACGGCTGACGTTTAAAACATAATAATGTGTGTGTGTGTGTGTGTGTGTGGGTAAATGAGTTAAAAATTACGTTTCAATGACACAGAAAGGATAAAGTTTCGGGTTTTCCAGGTGTTCTGTCACTTTGTTCGGTCAACTGGACCAAAGAGTTGCTGGCCATATGCGCCCGACCAGGGCACTTAGCTGAAAGACGTGAGATCCATTAAGATGGAGGAAATCCGGATGACCAAACAACCAATTACCTATGTAAATTTCAAGTCAAAAGTGATATATTTATTGACCAATAACGTTCATCTGTCATTTAAACTGTCAATTAACATCTCTCCCGGACTATGTCGTGCACCAGACGTGGCAGCACCAACGAGCTGGTTTCCGCACAAACGTTCATAAAAATTGTAATATATTAATAATGTTGTGTTCCACCCCCGTTCTTTCTATCCGAACCATTCGATGAGGTTCTTCAGTGTTAGAAACGTCTTTTAAATCCTCCGGATAATTTAAATTTATTTGATTTTAAGTGCTTCTGACTCAGATTTCTTTAGAACCTTTTCTCATGCTTTTAAGTTAAAACCTCGTCGGTGAGTTCTCTCTCTCTCTCTCTCTCTTTTTTCTATAGCTCATCAATCACTTATTAGACCTCCGAGAAATTCCGCACCTTATTATGCTTTTTCATTGACTTTCAAATACTTCAAAATATTCCGACAGATCAACTTTATATTGAATTTTTCCGAGAAGAATGAATGAAAATAAATTGTTTCTGAGTACGAGGAGACCGAATTGGGGGGTTTGGCCATTAAAATGGGACCAAACACCTGTTGGTGTCTCCCATTGAAGAAATTCAAAGTAAAAGTGTTAATAGTTGACAAGCTTAGTCTTGGTCCGATCACTACTAACACAACCAGCCATTTGAATGATGCGTAGCACAGACCTCATATCCAGTTTTACTCCAGGTTTGTACCTGGTATGTAACTGATTTTATCGTAACATCTCAACGTTACAACTCTTCAAGAAGTAACACCAAGACTTAAGTTTTCAATCAGTTCAAATTAGTATTATCCGACGACCGTAGAATCTATCTACGGCATTATGCGATAATATAAGTAGATTTACATGGCTATGGCAACACGAAAACTAGAACAAAATTATAAAAAAACGTATTGAAAGGGTGCCACGTGTAAAATCAAACCTAAGACGAGGGGAAAAATGTGGGCTGGAGGTAAATGAACGAAAAATGAAAAGCAAGAACATTGGAACGTTCATCTTCGAACAGATAAATCAATAACCGAAGTAGCAAAAGTAAAAGTAGGGTCACTAAAGGAAACTTCATTTCTTACGTTTTTCCAAGAAGAGTACAAAAAGTACGTCCACTGCATTGGTTCACCCTACTTTTATTAAGACATCACACAAGACACAATACCAATAAGTTATCACATATGACCGATCATTTTCTTTTATTACTGTCGCAGAAGGCAGAACCGTTCACTTCACTACGAATAATTCACACCCACAGACGAGAGCAAAAAACACGTAAAAAGTAGTACATAGTAAAAATCAATGCAATAAAAACTAACTATATATTGAAAACATAAAAATAAAATTTGAAAATTAGATTTGGCTCAATCGGGTCAGAGGCAGATACCCAGAAGGAACGACTCCGTATGAGATGATGTAAACGAGGCAAAAAGCCAAATGAGAACACCACCAACGGGTACTTTTGAATTGAACATAAAATCTCGTCAACTTCTTAAGCGAATTAAAAGTCATGTAATGAAACGCACCCGTTTGGGTGTTTAGGTACTTAGGCAGTCGCGTCAAAAACATTCAAATAAAAAGAAAAAACTCGCTTTAGTCTGCCCGGGCAAATCAACTCAAATGGAATGCAATTCGAATTTATTTTGTGAAATTATGGAACATTAAATTATATACGCTCGAAAGCACCGTGCACAACCATTGCCTAAACGATAAACTGCACGTGACGTACACGTTTCCTGGCACCCAATATTTTTATATTCGGCTTCGGGGAGGAAAAAAGAATATTGGGACACGTACACGTAGATTCAAGACAACGTGAATGGAGTCGGAGGATTCAAATTGGTGATTAGAAAAATACAATGATATGTTTGGCCGAATCCAACACGGCGTCACTGCAAGTGCAGAAGAACAAAGGTAGTTACAATTCAAATTGTACAAGACTTTTTTAATATATAAATTACAGTCATATAATTTCATCTGAAAAACAACATACAACAGCAAGCCATAACTGGCCATAAGCCTCGTGTCAATTATATAAATATAAATTACAAATAATTCCATTTAATGTCGCGTTGTAAACAAGAGATTACAACATAACTTACATATTTTAACACATAATACGTAGTGTACAATGTTACATTAGTGTTACTGTATGTTTCTATCGTGTAATTTATGTTTCCAATAAAAAACAGGTAACTTGGTAGAAACTGTCTTTATAGCACAATTTCCACATTTGTAACCGTTGACATTACGGAAACTTACGACCTTCAGAAATGAAGGAGGGATATACTTTTGTACACAGGAATGAGGTGAAACATCTGTAGTCGCACTTAAAGGGAAAAATACTCATGAATACGAAGACATTGAAACACCGCGAACCTCTTCGGACGTCACAAGTTCAACAGGAAGGACGGAAAGTGCAAAGTGCAAGTGAAAGCGTCGGATGAGCAAACTTTAACCGACTAACTTTATACGGTGAAATAAATGAAGGAAATTACCGACAAGATTCTCGTGGCTCTTTCTTAAAACTTACTCGGTCCTATCCGTCGCACAATTTGCCAAACTCCTGCAATTGTCTCAAAAACTTTACAAGAGTCAAGTGTACACGATATGTTACGTGCACCACCAAGCATGCAAAGATGGTTCTTTCTCTGCTTTCAAAGAATTCCCTCCCACAAACATCTGTTAATGCTTCAAATGAACTTAACTTACTTTGTCCTTTTACTCTCCTCTCGCCGATAAAGGGCATTCAAATTCAACAGTCAAAGAACAATGAAAAGAAGCAATGCAGCTGCCATTCAAAGGGACGGCAAACTACCCAGTCCGCAGGTCTTTAAACGCATTCATTCGAAACGTGTGACCCAACGCAAAGCTAAAATTGATGGCGAAAGTTTATGTGCCCGAAAATAAAATTTATATATATACATATATACGTAGGAAAAAAAAAACGACGATCCCCGTCAAACAACAAACGACGACAACAACAACGTCGACGACGACGACGACGACGACAAAAAATATGAGAATATTCAAAGTTGCTGGAAGCTGGGCAGGCGATGGCCGTTTGGGATGAGAAAACAACAGGAAATTTCGGGAAGTGTAAACAAAAAACGACAAAAAAAGCGCTCATTTGCTCTAGTTCTGATGTTTAAATTTGGCAGAAAAACAATGGAAAGCTCGATGGAATTTTTTTTGTTCATCTGGTAGGCAGCGAAAAATCAGATGGGAGTGAGCTTTTGTACAGTTTGCCTTATTGCTTTTGTTATCGAGAGTTTAACGCCGCAATTATTGCGCTCGAACAATAATACCCCTCCCCCCAAACCTTATTCCCTTACCGCCTCCTCCTCCCTACGACAGAGTCCTCCCGAAAATAGAATTAACAGCAAAATGATTTCGCACAGCAAAACTTGATGAGGAAAGCTTTTGACGGTGGCAAAATTAAACCTTTGGGGTTTCCGACTTTGGAAGTTTTGCACGAGGCAGTCACAGACGATGTGCCCAGTCAATCGGACGCTTATTTCTGGCCTCTGACTCAGATCGGATCGAATTTGATCTAATGGATTGAATCAGATCGATTGCAAGAGATCGATGGAATTTAACATGAAAAACTTGTCTCTGCATGCTGTCACTGGTCATCTTCATCTTACCAGTTACTGCTGTTTAAATTCCTCAATGTTTCCCAGAAAGATTATATTTCATGTCTTTAGACTAACATTGCATTCCGTTACACTAATTGTAATATGTAGTACAGTAACTATTTACTCAATTAAATCTCTCAGATGTTGAGATACCAAACTCTCATGACTCTCTTTCTGACAGAACTTTACACTTTATTATTCAATATAATAAGAATAGTTATTAATTCTTTCATTCGAAATATTATTGACGAGTTGTTGCTTGTCTGTTTGCTTGTCAACTGCAGCAGAGAGAAAAGAGTGCAGTGGAGGAAAATATTCAGGAGGTAAATTGGTTTCTTTTTCCTGCAGAAGAGCCAAGACAACTTTAGAAAGTCTATTAACTATTAAAGTGGTTTACTGGTGCAAGAGTAAGTACTTTGGTCGATTAGCTCAGTTCTCGACCAGTTGAGTCTCTTCCCAAAGTCCCACAATGTGGTCCATCACAACTTGTGATGCAGTTCAAGTTCACTCCTGCATTTCACGTCACGGATGCATGCTTCTGCTCCTCTTATCTCTTCACAGGTTTTACCATTTTCGTACGTCCATTAGGAACATCACACAAACTGTTTTCTCAACACCTCATTGTATATTTAAATCTACTTGAGCAACTATTAATCTTCCTTTCTGCTCTTTTGTTCCTGTCTCAGCCTTTGTCACGGCTGCAAAATCGCTGCCTTACAATCCGAACAATTTATTTTGCCTTCAACTCCATCGGTCCAAACGATTTCTCACATTTCCTTCTTTCTTTATCGGCATATTCACAAATATATTAGGTTTGATCGTCTCCCGATTATGTCAGTTTGACAGTCGAACACGGCCGTACTTCTTATTTTTTCTCCGGAAGAGTCGGCATTTCGAATGTAAATGACAGGTACCCGACTTTTGGTACGACACGAATAGATAATTGGCGGTTACCTTTAGTTTTCAAACTCATTAACATAATATCTAATGAATTTGTGAACGTTTCTGACGTTTTCCACGGAGTTACGGGCGTGTTCTCTGTACCACGGGTCCTTTCGAACACAAAAAAATATATTTCATCCGACCGGCATGTTTAATAAGAAACAATGCTCGATTTGCATAATGAAGTTTGTTTCCCGGGTAAACCGCGATAACACTCTTGATTGCAGGGTTGGTAACAATTTACCTGCATTTTATTTTGGTGACTGATAAGACTCTGGAAGGTGGTCCTTTGCTGGAAGGTACCCAAAGCAGTCACACCTTCTTTCTTGCTCAGTCCTACAACCGGTTAAGGTGGAGACAATTTCTCATCATTGAAGACCCTCAGTCTACGTCCACATTGTCTAAACTATTTGCAAAAACCATGAAAAGAACTCCCTGAGTCAGAAGTACAGCCAAGAAACTTTAGTTAACTAACTATCTAAACTGCTAGTCAGCCGCGCTCAATCTATGATTGATGAGACGTTCCAGGTCTACTGACGCCTTATGAGAGTCATAGTCAGGTAGAACGAAATCCAAACCGGTACTACCGATCATTGATAAATGGAATTCGGTCGCAGCCCAAAAAAAAAACACGTAACTGACGGTTCGGCAGTTTCGTACATCAAAAGACATACCTCTCAGTAAGAGAAGAAAAACAGGATGGTGCCGGGGCAGTTGTAAACAACATTGAGTATCCACTTTTCCCGTTTGATCAATCGATTGGTAAATTGGTCAGTGTCAGAGTCCGAAATTCCCCCGAAACCCAACCTTGAAATAATTACAACAAATAATTATCTATTGATTGTTATTAATAACCGAAAATAACACAGGAAATGGAGATAGTGGTAGTGGTCGCTCTCCTGCAAGGCTACCGTAATTTAATAAAATTTAAGTCGTTAATCACTTTGGCTAACGCCTCGAATGGCGCCTAGCGTTTTTAACACAACAAGAAGTTCTGTTCCGCGTGCAAAAGGCCCTATATAATTACGCGAGTCCTACGGGTTGCATGTTCTGTGTAACCGACCATCAAGTTATTAGACGATTAAGATGGGCGTTCGCTTTTACCATCACGTTTAAAAATATTTTTTTCACGAAGAAGAGGAATCTTCTACAGTTTCACGAGTAGAAAAATAACTGGCCCACCACCGATAACTTAAGTTGTGACTGAAACAGTTAACTGCATTCTTCTAGCAACTGTAACCATTACCTAAGTCTGTTGTCGAATTCAAGTGACCTACTCCCCAATTTCTTGGACACCACGTCAACCATCACGGTATTAACTTACACTCATACCTTACCATTATGTCTTTAATTACTACATAATCAATAATTATGTAGAATTTATGGTTTGAGCCTGACATGAGATTATTCTTGGATATCCCGGATATCAGACTCTCGCAATGTTTATAGATTTACCTTTTACCAAGAAATGCACTATTATTTATCGGGGTCTTCACTCTCTGGGCCTCATCTGAATATTTAAATTTAAAGGACGTCGCTCATGTTCGACCGCTAGACCTTGGGTGCGTCCTTAATCTTCGCCGAAAATCCAGTTTTAACTTAACCAAAGTCATATGACAGACATTACCTCATTGCAGTACAGTGCATCTCATTAACATGTCTAACAAGAGTACTTATTGTACTGTTAATTAATCTTCTGACATTCGAGAACAAATACGTTCATCTTGTCGGAAACATGTTAGCAGAACACACACACACACACGCGCGTACAAGTGAGAAAAAAATTTTACGACTCCATTCGCGTTTCTACGCAGCAGAACGTTTCTCTACGCTCGCATACGTAATAAGTATAAATTATTTTTTAGGTCACCGGTGCAATTCGGACCGGCCCTATTTGGGTCGCATGTGTTCTCCTAATAAAAGTAGGAAGAGGCGTTCGCCCATAAAACTATTAAATACGCATTTTGCGCGGAACGAATTGTGCAACAACAAAAAGCAACACACAAGAGAGGATTCCTATCGACCTGGAGAACATCCGCGTCCAACTTTTGTGCAAACCATGTAAACATTCATTAGTAAACAGGCTCTCAAAAGTAAATAAATAAATCAATAAAATATCAAACTCTTCACTGTGAACTACAATTCTGCGAAGGCACAAGGGACTTAATAAACTTTCCTCCCATGTGTGATCTATCCGAGATCTACGTGTGATCTTAATCGCATTAACTTAGTTCAGCACAAGTCATGGCATTCCTCTGAATCATCCCAATCCACTCCAAAAAATATACTTAAATGTACAGTTTATGTCATGTTTCATATAATAATAGCACACCCACATGTAATTTATTAAATATAAAATGTATACATAGATTATATTAAAAAAAATACTTTAGAATATAAAAACTTGGTCTTGTAACCCACAACTACTTATTATACATGCTGCTACTTTAATTTATGGTGTTATAATGTTCTAGTCTGAATACTCGTTTAAGTTTATATATAAATTATTAAAAATTTTTAATACTAAATTGTTCATAACGTCAAATAAATTTGAAAATATTATCACTCAGTATAAAAATGGATAGAAGAGAGCAGAATGAATGTAAAACAAGGAAAAAACTAATTCAAAATTCTTGAAGCCAAGGGCCAAAGCCCTTCAAACTAAAGACGAGAAGAGAACACATATTTATGTTTTAGTGTAAAAACAAATATGTAGTTTTTAATAGACTACATACTCTCTCGACAGATCATTGACGTATAAATTTTTGTTTTATAGTTTTTGGACAAACCTTTATGTCCTCCTACATGCTATTTCACGTTTCCATATGTTGGTTTGTATATTTTTCATCAATATCCACGTGTTATACACTGCGAACTAGTAAAAGTCACGTTTCATTGTCTCAGAAGAAAATAATTCTTTTTTGAACTCGATGAGCTTTAATAGTTTTGCAGTAGTGACATAGTGTTTCACCCAAAACTATAAGTAAGTCACTTTCAAGTTCATTAGAGTTAATTAAATTACGTTGGAGTTTCCTTTACGGAATGAAACTTCTTTTGACTTGACGTGATGTTAGTCAGAGTCACATCATATGTCTGGATACCTTTAATTAGTTATTATCAATCAGATATCAAATTGAAAAGGTGTCAAAGCATCGTAAATCTGACGTGTTTATTCAGGACGGGCTGACAAGCAGAATCAAGCGATCGGTAGAAAGATCACTTCGGAATCTAAATGTTACTGGTCTCTTTGGTTGCATCAAAAACATCATTGAGATTTCAATATGACTGACCAATTAGGTGGTTCCAACCGAATCGAACGATGGCACCCCTTGACATTCAGGTTATGTCTTTATTATGTAGCCTTATTGATCAATAATCCAGTTGTATGACACATCGATCATTCCATAAAAGGAAAATCTGTTACGAGATATAAATTAGAGACAAGGACTGCTGACGAGAACCCCCTGCTGCGATCTACGACTCTAATTGTTGTTTTATTGTTGGTATCAGAGAGCGATCATTTGGTACCAAAAAAAAATTCTACACAAATTTGGCCTTCGAAGTTGATTTCCAATGAGAATTTCATTAAGAAGGAAACGCAATTTCCTTCGGATTGGTTTAAAGAAAAAAAAAACTGCAGAAAACGCGATTTCTGCAGAATGGATATGAAATTAGACCGTGACAGATCGGATCTCAACGATGCGAGAGAAAAAACGGCGTTAAATGTGATCTTATGCCTCCAACCTAAGAGAAAGTGACACACCGATAGTGTTAGTGGTACCTTGCAAAACGTCTACCTTTTCTCTTTCATTTGGCCCGATTAGCAGTATTTTTTTTTTTTTTCATTGAATTGATTCTGACTATGACAAGAACTTCATGTTTTGACTGATCTTCGTGCTTCTTGCGCAAGAATTTAAAAATGGCGTGCCCTTTGTTGTAAGCACCACAGTTACTAAATAAGTTATTACAGTACTTAAATCACACGCCATACATATTATGACTTTTCACAACTTCCAAGGCATTGATATATGAAGACAGGTGTTTCACAGAGTGGTGTAGACATAAGTAAGTACTTGTAAGAATGTCTGAGAAAGAATGCGAGCCAATAATCAATGAATAGATGAAATATAGGATAGGGAAGGAATGAAAACATGAGAGCGAAAGAAAGAGTTTGAGAAGCTGCCGTCTTTCTCTGAAATTTCAAGAGGATTAGGTCACAGGTAAGTTCAAGCATTGAAGAAGGTATTTACGTTACATTTGGACTCGTCTGAATGATGGCGTATTGGCCAAGTAGTCAGAACATATCGCGTGTAGTGTCTGACAAGAGAATCTCAAGTGATTTAAACTCATTAAATTCCATCTACTCTATCTTCATGTATTCTTATTTTCGTAACTTAACTCTATAATACTTAGTACTTAAATATGAGTAACTTATTCTTACACCAAAATGTTCAAAAACAATAAGTGCTGGTATACTTAAAAAGCAACATGGTTACGTAACCGGCCTGAAAGACACGGCAAGACAACCCATAGCTAACACCCATGAAGAAGCCTTTAATATTTCTCTACTTTTTTTTCATTTGCACTGTGTTTGTACGGGCATGGCAATAAAGGGAGTGCTACTTGCCCCCAGGCCGGGTTTAGCGATGATGCTCTCTCCCACACCTACCCTCAGCATTGAATAATAATAACAGGAGTTTCGAGGAACGTTTGCTGAAGAATATCCCATTAACCGTTTCTGTGATTATATGTTACCGATCACATTCTTGTAACAGTTAATCATCTTTGTTAATCATCAATTATGAACCAGATTTTTCTGTCAGGTCGCAACCATGCAAAATAAAACATTGATTGACAGTGTCGCATTACGCATTTCCTTCTGAATTCCCTTAAAGTGAAGACCGAATTACTTTAAATTCAAATAGAACAGTAACGAAACCTTCAATAGTGTCACTGAAACGTGGTTGTCACGCGTGTTTACATTTTAAGCTAACATTTTATAATTTGAAATCACCTCAGAGAACAACCATCACTTCGACTTAAACAGAAGAAGTTTAGCCATCTAGAGAAACAGCCTCCGAAGAGAACAATAAGTTTAAGTTATAAACTATCAATTAAATTGATACTATCGGGAAGTACAAAAAATTTTGGCAAGAGCAGGTTTTATATCTAAAAATGCCAGTCCATTAGCATTGGAATGAACTCGAGAAACTCAAGGCTCATTTAATCTACTCTAATGGGAGTACTTCTGTTAATATAAATTCCGATGCATAGTAAACTTGAAACTTCCTTACACTTACTCAAAGAGATTTTAACAATCTAGCGCGATCTTACCTGAAACAGAAAAAAAAAATTTATTAATTTTCTTAATAACTCTACTTTTCATCACCTACAGCACTGAAAGTACTTCATACGTAGGAAACGCAACTGTATCATTGTAATGATATATGATGTTTGCTTTAAGAACGAACAACCTTGAATTATTGAAAGAAACAAATCGATAGATGTGAAGGAGGCGGTAATGAGTACATTAATCAGTTGAACATAGAAAAAGTAATAAAAAAGGCATAAAATCGAAAAAGGCAAAATGGGTGACTGAAAAAAGGGAATGCCGGATGTAAATTGTACGGTAGAGAAGACTCATTTCAACCATTTTCATGCATTTCATTCAATGATAAAGGGTAAAGTCAAGTGACACAAAACGGTTTTACGTTTAGACCAAGTACCAGAACCCATTCAAAGATGGAGACCAAGTAGGAATTGGCATCTACTGTGTTACTTAAGGTTTTATAGTGCGTACCTAAAGGACAGTTAAGAGGTCATCGTCAAATACTCTGATGTGGCAGACATCAGTGAGGGTCACCTTAAATAATCAACACTTATTATATATTTAACGGAGTACAATAATCTTTTGTACGAATTTCCACCTGCAACGCCACGAAGAAAAAAAAACAACATAAAACATTTGACATTCCAACAAAGATCTAGGTGTGGACTTGCAAATAAACAAACGGTTGTCGATTACTGAAAGACAAAACACAACAACAAACAGGAGTTTTCTCAAAGGCGTGGTGGTGAACGCGGTGGGCGAAAATATTTTTTCAAATTTTCACGACTTGACATCACGTTTTATTTAAATTATTAGCAACAACAACAACAACAACAACAAAAAGCGGGAACAACCGGAGCATAAAAACAAGTTTGCCTCAGTCCGTCACCTCACCTATAGAAAAATCGAGAGTCATCAAAAGAAACGATACGTTTTAATAATTTGGTACACGTAATAATGCGAGTCACATTGGGAGTGGGCAGTCAAGTCGATTTCAAAGAGTGAGGAAGAGAGAGAGAGAGAGATGGTACTAACACTAAAATAAAAAGGTTGCAAAAGAAGAAAAGGGTTCAATTAAGTCGACGAAGAGTTTTGTAGGAACCTGACAAAGTGAGAAAGGACCGAGCCTTTCGAAATGTGAGAAAAAGTCAAAGGTTTTATTGAAAATTGATTAGTGACATCAAAGAGTTGATTTCAAGCCAAGTTAAGAAGAAAAGAAAAGGATTGTCCTCACTCTTCTCCGACTCCAAAGACGGTGAAAGATATCTGCGGAGATAGTTGCCATCAATGAAACTATTTCTACTCAACCTTTAGAGGTTAGTAAAATCGATGTACTAACATTGACGTGCACTTTTTAATGAAGAAGGAAAAAACCGTCATGGACTCTGAACACGAGTTCAGGTACTGACGAGAAACTATTTTGGAGCTAATGAGACGTAGACAAGGATACGTAAACATAAAATTTAAATAAAAAATTGGTAATATAAAAACAACTGAGCAAAAGTACGAGAGACTGAAATGTCCAGAGCATTACAAGTTGTACTCCGATAGCATACATAAAAGCTTTATCAGATTAACTTATTACAAAATAAGTAATAAAGAAGCGAAAACAGTATTATTTCACCAGGTATCTTGCCAAAGGAAAATCCTTCTCCCAGAGTCATGTTACAGGGAGAAAAAAAATACTCACAAAACAAAAATGTATACAAAGTATGGGTGATCATTCCGTTTCAAAGAGAACCTCACCTTATTTGATTAATATCTCGTGTATTAATAGTTGAATGAGATATAAGAAAGGTGAGATCAGTTTCAATATCCTGGACCAGCTTTCTGATCTTTGCAAACCAAAAGGAATTCATCGAAAGAAGGAAACACCAAGAAGAAGTAAAAAAGTTAACAGAGAGAAATGAATACGGGACACGACGTATGTGCCGTTTTCGAGTACTTCCAGGTAATCCGGATGATCCAAGATTTGAGAATTATATTTATATATACTTTTTGACGGGTTGTTTTACAGTTCAAGAAACATTCTGTAAATCTTTGCCCTCTCTCTCTCTCTCTCTCTCTCTCTCTTGCATTATCTGTTTTGGGAGTTGAGTTTAGAGAGGAGGACGTGTGAAGCAGTTCATCACATTCTAAACAATCACTTCAGCTAATGCATAGAATGAGTACGCTATATTCTGTATAAGTATGATAATAATAACAGTGGAAGACGTCGAACAAGGCAAAAACTACTTTACACCAGAGAACGGGTACAGGTAGGGCGTCAACGCCTATAACCAAAATCTAAGCCCTGATCGCGTGCTACACCCTTTTAAGCCTCATCCAACTATATTCATTATTCATGTAAGAAAGACCGTTCTGTGTAATTACGATTTTCCTCCCCCTACCCCTTCCTCAGATTAATCCAAACGGCTTTTGGCATTAGCAAAGTAATTGTGTGATATCCGTTGGGAGAGAAAAATCCAAAGAGAAAATTCAGGTACCTGGAAGTAGTTCGACTCACCAAACCCAGGGCGATAAAGTAGATAAATGGGGTAGTGGATAAATTAGACTTATAATCTCAATTGGTGTAAATAAAAATTTTCCGTTTTTAAATGGGCGTGCGACTATTCCAAGGAAACCTTGTCGTCTGGAACCTTTCCAATTGAATTTCATCAGATTCATCAAAATTAAATTACTATAGTACCTGTTTGTTTACTAATAGAACTAGAAAATCTCTAGTAGATCTGAAACCTTCAGAAAAAGTCTAAACCAAATCAGTTGGGTCAGAGTGTCCTTCCCTAAGTTCGAAACCACAGATGTCATGACCCACGTAAATCTCGTCTGAAAGTGTCAAAGTAGAACGTCAAGGTGAACTTACGGTGACACGTACACCGTCGGTTGCTACCGTCAACTTGAAATCGATCAGTCAAAATCATCCGAGGAAATCGATTGGGTAGGAAAAGATCGATCAATTTTCTCCCTGAGGAACCCATCGATCTTAGCGTCGTCTCTCTTGTCCGATCTTACACCTGATATATCTTCAACTTGCAGAATCTTGATGGTAATGATCTTCCATCCGGTTCGCACCGGGAAAATACCGGGTAAAGTCACGATTGATCGAATGTCTTCATTCATTACGTGAAGTAGTTTAAGTTAAAACTGGTTCCCCTGAATACAAAAACTTAGTCGTGGTTAACACTATCGACAATTGATTAACTCGACACGAGTTTGTTTTGTGTACTTGTGCAGAAGTGAAACTCATATAGAAAGAATCCGTCTTGCTTTTCTCGATTCCTCTCCGGCCTGACTTTTCTGACAAGTTTGAGTGAAACATGCTGTTTAAAAATATTTCGCTCGCGAGAAATCACCTTTACTTGATAAATTTTTAGCAATTTAACTTCACAAATATAAATAATATAAATTTGACTGGAAGGAAGAAAGATAGAAAGTGATGAACGTGAGCGTTCAAAACGAACTGTTCCGTCTCAAAACAACAGATGCAATCCTCAGTAGAAGACCAGTTTTCCATCTTATTCTTTTTTTTTTTTGGGGGGGGGAGGTGGCGGCCCATTAATCAAAATGAAAAAGTGTAAGATGACGCACAAAATGGGTTCCTTTTTAACTAAAGAAAAGGTTAGGCTCAATTTTAACACAAGAAAAGACGCAGAAGGATGTTTATAGGGAAACGTGTGAGTCTCCATTAACAAAGCATGATGTAGAAAGAGTTGACATGTGTCTCACAGACATTTCTTCCGATCAGATCAAATCTGATCGACTGTTGAAATCTTCTCTCCGGAAGTTGTGGATGTCACATGCTTTTGCTCATCAAACGCAGCGGGAAAATTCACTGCGCAACACTTTCAAGTCAGTGTTAACGAACCTAACACATGAAGAAAAATGCAGCTGAACTCACTGGGTTGTAATTTCTTGCAATCTCCCAACTATTTCTTCTGTTTTAACTATTGTCACACACACGCCATCATTGCTCTAATTAATCTCTAGCTTTTCACACTAGAAGTGTCACAAATCAAACGAAAAAGTCCGGAAGACGTGACGGACGATGACCCACTGACAGACTCCATCAGAACGACAAACGACAGCTCTTCAGACCTATTAAAATAATTTTGTTGTGCGGGTTATTAACGTAAATTAATTTATTAGTCAAATACCACGGGTAATTGTATATGAAGACAGAAGAAAACGACTGCGTTCGTATATTACCGAACGCTGCTGGTGCTGCCGTCGTCAATCTCCTCTTCTCCTAACAAATGCTAATTAGCTATATACATAAAAATAACACGGTGAACATCAATTACAAATGTATCAAACAAATCATAAAGTGTTGTAATTCAACGAAGACGCGAAGTTACGTGGGCATGTCAACTAATTGTGGCAAAATAACGTGGTCAGAGAGTAATTAATTGCGACAGGAGCGAAAGTATGAAAAAATAACACCCACAGACTGTTTCTATCGATACATAAAAGGGAATATATAATTTTCTGTTTTTATGCAGCAGTCAGCTGGGTGGAAAACAAAAGATCGGATTAGCTCAGTCGGTCGGCGGTTGAATCCCCTGCGGGAACAGTTTTGAAAATTTTAAATAATACAAAAACCGCTGCAGGTGCTCGTCTGACTCTTTATGAAAAACAAGTACTCTGTCCCGTAGAATTCGAAGATCCAAAAGTAACCCAAGAAGATACGACTGGAAGCGATTTGGTGTGAAATTTTAGATCAAGTTCAAACTATCGACAATCCCATGAATGAATTTAGTGGGGCACTAAAGATGAGTATTAACTAATAAAACCATAAAGAGGAATTCTTGCGTCAATTATTTGGCGCCATCGCACATGACAACCTCAGATGCAGTTCTTGACAGTTCTGTTTGATCTATTTCTAGTTTAATAATTAGTTTAACCGGAAGTTGGTACTCTAAAGATTCGCCTCTCGACATTTGTATGTGCCTGACAGACATTCTGGTTGTTGTTGTTGTTGTCATTCATTCGGTTTTTATTACTGATTCTTTCTCCTGTTGTCAAATCCATTAGTTCAATAGTTTTAGACTCCTAGTGAAAGTTATTGTAGGAAAGGTGTTCAGGTGTGGGGTATTCTCCACACCTTGTTTGTCGTTTTTATCTGTTTTTGGTATACATAAGCGTAAAAATTCCCTATGGGTTTTCTTAACACCCCTGAGACGGAACCACCGTAAAATTCTTTTTCTCTAAAATTCAAAAAAACATTCTCTTCATTAGGATACCAGGAGACCAAATAATTACAGCCATCTCTTGGGCAACCTCCCAGTTGTCTTCGCATTTGCAATTTTCTCAAATTGGGTGTGAAATTTTTCTATCGAAGTAACAAACGAACTTGATGAGTTCTCTTCAAACGCAAGAAGAAGTTGAAAACGGAAACGACAAACAGAGAGAAGAGAAAAAACAAAGGTAACATCAACGAGTAAGAACAACTAAACGAGTTAGAATGAAGATAAATAACCTGGGTGGTTAAATCAAATTAAACGGTACCCTGAGGAAAGAAAATGCGGCCTACACGCACCAGCCGTCCTCAGGGCATTAAATAAAACAATATACAACTCTCAGGTAAAATAAATTTTTGGGACGAATTAAAATAAAATCGTCGTTTGATTTGCAACATCAGGGCCTCCCACGTCATTTGCAATTTTAACTGCAATTGGAAATGCAAACGAGTGCATGCGACAACGATAAATTCCATCTTGAACTATTGCCTTCTCCAACTACGCCACCAGTAATGTCGTTGTATTATGTATATAGCTTTTATTTATACGATTGTTGTGTTGTCGGCTAAAACAATAATATAAATCACAGTGACTTGTGGGTACTCGGGGATGCACTTTACAGATGTGTACCAAGACAAAAACCGGTCTTTGCGGTTTCTGAAAAACACCCAAAAGCAACGGGCACATCAACCAGGGGGCAGGGAGGATATGACCAATGTATTCGTGGAATACAAATTGTGAACGCCTGCAAAGTCTAACAAAATTCAATACAAATAATCGTGAAAGAATTAAATTAGATTTTCCGATAGGAAAAACCGGAAACGACTTTCGAAAAATAGTAAGGAAACGTTGAGGGAACAGCCAGGAAGGAAACGTTGAGGAGAAATAAAGATGCGACGATGCGGAAGACAAATGAAGTGGAAGAGATTACAAACTGTAACAATAGTATTAGCGACAAGAATTAAGACAGTTAAAAATTGACTAATAAAACAATCAACGGATTTTATAGGGATACAAATTCACTAAATCTGCAACTTTCACTCAAAATTGTATAAGATTTTTGAATACATTAAATACGATTACGTATAAATTAAATCGTACAACAAATTGTATGCAGTAATATCAACAGTATTAAGCCTCGTGTCAGAGTTAAAACAATCGATGGTATATATCCATAAAATATATAGATTGAAATATGTCTTTGAAATGAAAGATAAATTGATTGATTTGCATCTTCATTGTCGGGTACAAGAGCGATTTTGATCCTAAAAATACATTGATGTTCATAATATATATTCGGAAATGATTAAGAACTTCAATATTTTCTATTTAATAATAATTAGGTTTCACTTATTGCCGAAAGCAGGCCAAGAATCCAAGTAGAAGAATTGAAAAAAAACAAACATCCAACGTGACCTTACTGTCAGGTGTTGCTGGATAACATTCCAGAAATTTTGTTTAACACACTAACAGGCAATTCCCTCAATTTATTGGCATTCTTTGGGTACCCCGGTGTGTTAAGAAATGCTCTGCCATGGGACGTTATGTAATGTATATGTTTTATAAATGCTTGACTGCAGACCAGACTCATTGACAGACAAATGCCCACCACTCAAGACAATTGACACGTGAGGGCTACGCTTTAATAGGAGACTGCTAATTGGAGTTGCAATTGTAGTTAATTGTGTTGAGAGAGCTGGGAGAGGAGATCGAAGCCAACGCTCAGATCTAAAAAAATTTAAGGACACCACCGGTTATATCTGAATAGAAGCTCTGTTAGAAACTGGTCCATACAGTCAGGTCATAGAGTAGACCCCAGTGGAAAAAATTCGTAATAAAAATTCCGATGAGAGAGAATTTGCCAAACAGATGGTCCTCTCTTACCAGTACATAAATCATTTATATTGATTGCGAGGACGTGAGGACGAAGAATTAATAGACGAGGTGAATATTTGCAACATTTTGTTTACATTTGCGACAGACTCCTCCTGGCCGATGCACGAAAAAAGCTCATTGAAAACATCTGAACAGATCCGAGCTTATTTGTTTATGTTTCCCAAGCAAACAAAGCTGCACTTTACGATGCAGATACAATATGTATGATAATTGTGCATGCCTTACATCATCTGCCAGAACGGGCGAATTCCACTGCAAAAAATACCATAGACGTGGAAGGAGAAAGACAAAGATGTCGGGAGAAAAGAAACGAGAGCAGAAAGGTACGCAGGCGATCTGCCAAAGAATGTAACTCGAAGAATGCAATTTTCACTTGCCAAATGTTTGCCCTTCCTCTGAGAAACATTCACCGCCATCGGAGGAATTAACAAAAGAACAATTGATTGTTATGTAAGACAAGAATTGATACACAGACAGGTAAGTAGAGTATACACTGGTAGGTGGAATAGAGGTAGAGTTTTAAGAAACGAATTAAGACCAGACGGTGTCTGCGTGCCAAATTGTTCACTGTCACATACTGACAGGATGTACCCGGTAATCTAACAGAAATTAACTTAAAAGTAATCTAATAAGAAAAGTTTTGCACAAGTAGAAAACTCAAACAAAAATGAGAAGATGAAACAGTTGGAAATTATTCAGAGAAATAACTTTAATAAGCCAATTATTTTAGCAACGTTAGGAGGCACCGGACAGGTAAATATATTAAAGTAGTCAGTAGTCCGTCAGTGAAGTAAAAATGAAAAGAAAAAAGTTATTCTTACGGTGTTCAAGAAAATTACTAGTTCTGGAGCGTTGCTAACAGTGATAAATTCAACTGACATATTTGATGCAATAAATTTGGTGATAAAAAACGCTACATAAAAACCTCGAATGGCACCTTTCCATTACAACTGTAATTTAATTAACTTATGAGTATAAATAAGGACATGTAATATGACAATGTCAGCAGGGCCTAAGTTATAAGAACACTAGAAGGCGACGCATCCTAACTGGCCATGGAACTTCTACGACAACCGGTCACTACAACATTTTGACATTTCCAGTGAGCAGTTCAACAAACCCACATCTTCTGTACATGTTACATGACAGGTGTCAATCACAAGAGATGCCAGTCAATTATTCCCTTGCACGTTCCAAGTGGGTGGCAAAGGTACGTTTGACATAGTCGAAGGTCAAAAGGATTAAGCAATGTGTCCGACTACCCATTAAACTATGGACTAAGTCGAAGGCATGTGGATGGAGCAGTGCCAAGTGTTTTATAGCGCTTCATTTCCATTAGATCGATCAAGAAGGACCAATCGACCCGAGGAACTTGTACATTAGAAAGCTTTTAAGCGTGTTCTTGTATTATTATTGCATCACCGAATGAGAACTATATGACCATAATTATGTTTATGTTATTCATCTCTATCGGCTCTATTTTATAGCATGACAATATACAACTAACTAAAGAGAATGCGCACGTTTTAGACGCTAATGGACCAGGACCAACGTTGTTCCACGGTCTGTCTTGTGTTTTTTTTGTTGTTTCACAAAAACTACTACTTCCCACGTGAACATTTACTATAAAGTTATTAATTATAGTACAATTATTTTCTTGTTTACAGAAACAAGCCCCCGTCAAAGCATTCAATTCGGCCTATCAACAACTCATCAAAAATGGCTATATAAAATCCATTTTGTCATGTGGCATTACATCAACTTTCTATTTTAATTAAACACTTAAATTTATTGATCTGACAGTGAAATTATTTTGTATCTATATTAGTAAAATTGATTATTCCTTCGCCTTGTCATGTTGGATTTCTGATATTTCCAGCTTTTTTCCTACAAAATGGTTTGACAGTGATTAATAACTTTATTTCTCGGCGTGTATAAAGTGGGTGTCTCATGTTGAACCATTCAAACAACTAAATCAGTACATAACATTTAAACAAATAAAAGTTGACTCATGTTAGGGAAAGAACATAAAGGACTAAGGACTGGAAGTCCAACACGTCTAGTTACAAGACTTCTCGGGCAACATCCATTGATACTTAGGTTAATTACTTAACATTATTATAATATATATTAACGGTTAAATGATAGAAATAGAAACTTATTTCTGGAAAAGAACAGACTGGTCAGAGCACACTTTAGAGAAATGCAGATTGTGAGAAAACTAATATTCCTGACAAGTTATTTGTCTCATGTTTAACTTCAAAATTCGGTTAAGACACAATTTAAATTAAAACAAACTTCGATAGTTTGCAAAAGTTGTAATTTTAAGTGTTGATATTATAACTTAAGTCCTACGGGGAAAAGCATTTAATCATTTAATTAAATTTATGATGGAAAAATAGAGTAGCAATGTTGTGTATTTCTCATAATAAAATCTGTATAGTTTCCAGCAAGCTATAAGTATCAGTGCAGTCAGTAATTCTAGGGAAAATTTTTTTTTGGTCATCCTAAATAATCCAAAATAGATGAAAAATTTTTAGCATAAACAGTCTTCAACGCGTTAAAACAAGCAAAAACCTCTCCAATACAAATTCATATGAACAGAATTCAAGATGAAAAAAAAAAATATATATATATAATGATAAATGTGAACCATAAAACCAGACACCTGTCATGTATTGTACCTGTCTGCTTGTAAAGCAATCGTACAGATGAATCTGTTCGTCTGTGACATCGCAAAAAACCATTTAAATGAACAATTATCGAACAAAAATTGCAGAAAAGCAATAAAAAACAGATCGGACCGGAAGTGGAAAATTCTAGGAAAAAAATTCAATTGCTGTGTTTCAATTAATAAGAGAAGGCGACCACGCCCAGGGAAACCAAAACAATCATTTTTCCCTGTACATAACAGAATGCTACTATTCTACTTATTTGGTCTCTCTTTTTTTTTATGTTTATCCCCATTATTGCTGCTTTATTTCGTGCATTTAATTCCTCCGAAGGATGCCCCGTGTTCCACCTAATACGAAAAACAATAATAAAATGTCTGATATCGACTTTCTGTCAACTCGTTTTTACATACTGCCAGGTCTCTGAAAAAGTCTCGTCATCTTTCCCTGAAATTGAGCAATTAATATGTATGAGTATTGAGATGTTTCCAAGTCCGTATCGACAGCAGATATACGTTAATGAAACATTTTTCATCGACTTCAATAAAATTGCACAAAAGCGCGTACAATAAATAGAAAACTGTTCGCTTAGAATTTCGTGCGGCTAACTCGGCGTGGCACTCACACAGGAAAACGTCACGCAGGCTCATAAAGAGCAGTGTGCAACAAATAGGAAAAAAAATGACCAAAACGTATAGTTCCATAGAGACGGTAATAGAATGACAAACTTGCGATGAATTAAGCTGAATTTTACAAGAGCAAAACAAGGAAGATGAAAATATTCGTCAGACACGCGGAGAGGAACAATGAATTAATTCAGGTACGCAGATAGGTTTGTTGTCGCCGTCGAGGAATAATCCGAGTGGAATTTTTATTGCATTTGAATACGAACCTAATTAAAAGCTTTCATGCTTTGCCTGTTTTCCCTCGCGTGCAAATCAACGGCGAAACTAATTGATATTTAAAAGCAAAACTGAAAAAAAGTCGTCATTCAAATTATTCTTTAACTTGCTCTTCTTTTAGAAAAAAAGTATACAGGATATTTTTTAAAGAAGTTGAATGGACATTTGCTCATCCAGACGTACTGATACCTTACGAAGTGCGAAATGAATTTAGGGAAAAACAACAATGCATTCTACCAAGGGAAAACTTAGAGCCTTTTTCCTAAAGTACAGTACAACAGTACGGGAGTTCCATAAAAACATCACCAAGAGGGGTGGCAACACTTGGGGTTTCCACGGAGGGTGGCGACGGCTTGTAGTGCAAAACTCTAAATAATGAAAATCAATTGGTATCGTTCAATTAAATAAAAATTTACAAAACTAAAACAAGATTTGTGTTCTGTGTATGGGCACTTCGCAAAGTTTTCTTTTTCTGTTTTTAATGTAGAAAAAGAAAATTCAAGGAGAAACATGGTCACCCAAAATTTGTCATTTTATTTGTCCCGGATGTGCGGGATGGGACCCATGTGGACCATGCGTTTAACACACAACCTTCGCGAATCGGCAATAAATTGTCCCCAGGCCACGCTTGATTTATGTTTTTCCAGGGAGATCTTCACTTCCAAGAGAGTCCGCATGTGTGTGTGTGTGTTTTGCCCACCGCAAAAACTAAGTTCGATGACGCATAAATAAATTAAAACTTGAGGAATTACAAAAAAAATAATGCTAAAGGCAAAGGATTTGCAGTGTTCTGCTAAATGCAAATAAATTACACGCGTGGCGCCGGGACGGTATCTTTCACGTCATCTGTGACCTGTTTGGTACCTAATAATTTCACGGTACGCTGGCATCTGTGAAGAAGAGGAAAATTCCATTCTAATTCAACAACTTGGTATGGCAAAGCTTCTCGATACTCGCCAAAAAAAAAAAAACTCAACTTTGCTTTTAAGATGTTGAAACTTTCATAACTGTTTATTCATCTTTGTGTCTTTCGGCTATCCTCACCCACCCCACCCCCCACCCCCACAACCATTCAGCACTATTTCATATATTTTTCATCGACAACTACAAAGAAGCAGGCAATGACACATTGTCTACAATGTTTGTGGGAAGAAAGTTCGTGAGACAGAGTTGGTGAGGGAGAAGAAAGACCATGACATTCTTGTGCACCAATACACAATGCCTTCGTTCGTGTCAAAGGTCAGACAACGGAGGTTTCCCTGTAAAAATGGATGCCGAGCGTCTCTCCACACTGCTCCACAATTACCACATCTAATTTCTGTGTGAGCCGCCACATTTTCCGGTTACAGTTCATGAATCCTGATTTCTATACTGCGTAAAATGCCCTGTTGTGATGAATGTTTTTACAGAAATAAAGACAAAAGGAAAGAAAAAGTGAAGAAGTTGAATATGTCAGAGGTAGAGTCCCCATGTTACCGAAAACACGTTTCATCTGTTTCTTGGTGCCAAATCCTATTGAGCGAACTTGTTTAGTAGAAATGAATATGTATGGGAGTGTCTGAGTGCCCGTGTGTGCCATTACACCAAGACAAATAAAGAAAGGCACGAGAAGCCATTTCTTTTCATCAAAGCCGGGGTGGCATGCAGCAAAAGTAACATCAAGCACGAAATGAAAATGGAAAGTTTTTTCTTTCGCTCTTTATTGATTTGGGAGCAGCTTAGCCATCTTAAGAAATAACTCAAACCCGCTAAAAACAACCAGAAAGTTGTACCTAAAAACCTAAAACCGTACAGACGTTTGCATGCATAAAAAGCAACTATATTTAATGCAAACGTCAAGGACGAAAACAATGCAAGGAGCCCAACATACATCTTTCAGACCACTTAAGAGGATTGGATTTTAATGAACCGTAGACATCTCCTGCTACCGCGTTACCATAACACAAGGCACACCATTAAAGCATCGAACGAGCGGTGAAAGAAGTGAGAAATGAAGGAAGAACAGTCGAGGAATTGAGTTCGGTTGGGCACCAGACTAGACTAAAATCAACCCACGAGTTGTCGGAGTTCAGACTTCTCATGGACCATTTCTCTTCTGCCATATTTGAAATTTCCCCAGACTCCCATCGAAGTATTCCAACTCATTCAAAATCTTCTTCTAAAACTAAACAGAAGAACCGCTACGTTCATTTTCTGGTCGAGCATCCCATACCTGTCTATCGGTTTATTCTCTTGGTATTTCTTCTTTTCCACTCGACCTTCCCTACCACCGACCCGTCACAAGTGGAGTTTCGGATTTTTTATAGCTGTAGCAGATACGTAATCCACGGCGTCGTCCATCTCAAAACAAAAGGTAAGAAAAGTAATAAAAAAGAATGACAGTAATAAATTATATGTATGAGAGAGAGAAAAACAGGGAAAAATTCGAGTCTCGGAAATGACCAAAGCGGAAAATTTACGATTGTGCAACGGGTAGTGTTGAACCTGGCAGGAAAAACATCAGAATTTCATCTTGGTGTTTCAGCTCATCCGCACACATAAATCTTATACATACCAAATTTATTAATAAATAAATCAAGCGACGTGAAACCGATTAATTACCATTAATGGTGCGATATTAAAAAGCAGAATTTTCGCTCGCCGAGGTCAACCGACACAATACGCAAATCACAAACAGTATAGGATTTACAGCATTACTATTTTCAGTTTATGTAGTTTAGTTTCCCCAAGAAGTTTTAGTTAGTCGAAACACAATCAGTTGGTTTATTTTGTTGTTCTACGAATGAGAATCCTACGTCAATTTCCAAAGATCTCCCACACCCTGGCAAATTCCTAATCTTACAATTGATCACATTGATTAAATATCGATCGGTACGTCCGACTCAATCCAATCCCGTGGGCAGTCGACTCAGAGAGGCGAAACTGTTTGTTTTCTTTTCTCTATTTTGGAAGGTAACATGCGTTTTTCTAGGCATCTGCACTGTTAAATATCCGGTCTAACCTGTTACGAAGAACGTGTTAATCGTTTTATGATGATTACTATACTGTATATAATTAATAGCAAGTGACGTTGGAAGTCTATTTTGTTGAACAGTACTGACAGGCGAAAACAAACCGTTCGTTTGTTGTTAATTGACAGAAAGACAATCGGTCGGACGTGGGATGTCAGGTAGCAGCTAAAATTTGTATACCTTTCTTACTATACAGTACACTAGCTCCAGACTCTAAATATTTAGGATATACGGGCCTCATTCTTCTATCGAGTTGATTGATTGTGTCATTACCCGAGACTCAAGCAAAGGTACCCGCTTGTACTTCCTCATGTTACTGTCGTTACAAGTGGTAGAAGAGCATTGACTTTGAATTTTCTAGATGAATTCCAGACAGAATCTGGGAGTTCACAGCTGTCGAAGTTGCGAAACGAAAAGAAAATTGAACGGTTCGAAGTAAAGAAAGCGATGCCTCCGGACAAATTGTTATGGACAAATGTAATACCGTGGAAATAAAATGTTTTCCGGGAAAACGTAGGAAAAGATAGAGAAAAGAGTATAGATAGAAGCAAAATGGATGAACCGGAGGTACCCACCAGGGGATGGGCCTCACAAGAAAAAGATGTGACAGCCCAAAAAAAAAAGGGAAAATCCAGTTGCCACCTCGGGCTACCACAACTCCATTCGCATTTTCTTAAATGGAAGTTGGGAAATTTGACGAAACAATTTGGCATGTTTGGCTTTGGTTGTGAAAGCGCCAGATGTCTTCACGTGAGAAATAAAAGGCGGATTCGTTCGATGGATGTCCTCCACACCAAAAGCAACTCTGACAACTTCTTCTTCTAACAGTTTGGCCGGATTTTGCCGGTTGTTTTTTTTTTACCCCGAGGATTCTCACTTGTATTCTCCCCGTGAAAACATATTATTAAACGTCAGTTTTGGTTAAATTTTGCTTGTAACTTCGGTCATTCCACCCATGCATTGTATCTCACCTTCCGTTTCCGGTTTACAGCACCATTCAATGTGTATATAATGTTGTTGTACACAGTAAGATGAACTTTGAACAATGAAAAATTCTCTTTTTGTTATTCAACCGTGTTACTTTTATTTATTTCTAGTCGACTGAAATTGTTAAGGAAAAAAGTCTGATCTCTATCACATTTATTGATTTTACATTATCGATTGATCGGATTTGTCAAGTATTTGTCGGAATAAAAAGTTCTTGTTATATTCCCGCCAAAAGTCACAATTTGTCCGAGTCATGTACATTTTTCCTGCAACTTCTTATCGGTCATTGAAATAAACCTTTGCAGGGGAGTATTACCATTTCAGTACGTTTACGAATGCTATTTTACATTGAAAGTATCAAACATAAAAAAGCATAAAAAATATAAACTTCATGCAATAATTTAAAAACAATTAATATGTACAGAAAAGTATAATTCATATGTACAGACCGCAAATAAAGTAATTTAATTACTTGATTGCTGTGTGTTCCTTTCTAAATATAGATTTTTTAAACTGGTACTTATAACTACACTTATAACCTCCAGTGGAACTTCACTTCGGACTGGTACTGGTCTTGTTCCCGTACTTTCTAGCTAAGTAACCCCCTCTAGTACCTCAATACTCCTTATTACTTTCTTCTACTCCTGAGCTTTCTTTCGACGTATCAATACTGCTACGTTTTGTTTGTGCTTCGTGCGCACTTTCAAGACCCGAATAAACAGAGTTCAAATTGCACTTTCAGGGTTTAACGTTCTCATTCAGGACAATACACCAGGCAATTTATTTTTCTTTAGTAACCAACACGCGTCTTATCAGCTCTCCTTGAGTACTCTGTAAATTAGTCTTATCAATGGAATTTCTGCAGTATTCAAGGAATTCCACGAGAACTAACCTGACCTAATCATTAAGAAAATTAAAAACTTTTCGAGTAGACGAATTCCTTGATACCATTACGAATTCCTAGAATGCCTTTAGCACAGGAATGATAAAACTATAGGTGAAACAGAAAAATATGCGAGACTTAAAAAATAAATTAAACCCAGTCATTGATTGGTTCGTTTAATAATTTCTACGAATAATTTTCGTTGTACTGGAAAAAGAAACAGAATTTTTCACGGATGTAATATTTTGAACATTAAGAACCAGTTTACCACTTAAGCTTACTTGTTTATTTTTATTATTACAAACTGATAATTCAGTTACTTAAAATAATTTATTGCTAACGTAACGGTCTCGATGACGTAAATAAATATTGCAGTGGTAAGAAATTTACAATAATATTTATTGTTTGAAAAGTAATAAATATAGTTACTATATGAATTAATGTTGTTAAAATACTTCATTTATTTGTGTGTGTGTTTACATACAGATTCTAACGTTAGCAATTATGAGCATATTTCTTTCTACGGATAATACGAAATCAAACGATCATTTGGTACTGCTTTAGTTTTCCGGCATCGAAGTTACCCATTCATAATTTTCATAAAATCAGTGATGCTTTTTCCGGAATTTGACCGGATGAAGTTTGCGGATTGCATACGGTTTGTATTTTATTGCAACTGATGCATTTCAACTTGAATTGCAACAACGGCAACACAAATGAGTCGACTAAAATTAAATTCCGATGTATAAATTTTGGACGATGGGGGCAATTGCCAAGTTTCCAGGGCCAGAGATGGCCACATAAACGACAGCATCGGCAGCATTCCCGGAGAGCCGAGAGATAAATAATAGTGCACGAGCCCAGTCATCTCGACAGCTAGTTTTCGACTTGATAAATCATGCAAAATTATTGCGCACACCCGACATTACGTTTGCAATTTATTAAATACGGCCTTATTGCTCATCACATGTGTGTGGCAACTGTGTGTGTGTGTCTGTATGTATTTGCAAGTTCAACAAACTTCTTGTTGCAAGGAAAAAGCTTCGGGTTTTAACCAATGCGACAGGAAATTCGATATTATGACGTAAATCGGATTAACCGGCTTTGTGTATTCGTTTCATCGGACTGCAGAATCGTTTTTTCGGAGGTTATTAATTGATTTATAAGCCATCGAAAGCCCGCCTTACCCCTCAGACTCACCCCCTCCTCCTGACTTTCATCTTTGCACATGTACGCGACTGTACAGGCAATTATATAGGTTTTTCCGATCGCTTACAAGTTCTGCCAGGAAAGGGAGTAAAAAAACAAACGCTAATTAACTAAACGTTTCCGACCAATAGTATGGGTTTGTAATGATTGTGCAAAGGGAAAAGCAATTGATCATCAGATACCAATTTTGGGATATTTCTCTACAGAATAAATCGCTTGTAAATAGATCAATCGGTTTTTATTTGTAATTTTTTCTTTGGCTACTTAGAAAAAATTAAGCGAGTGGTACACGTGTTGATATTATTTCATTTAAATGGTTTCATTACCTGTGCGTTAAATGGTTCAAAAGATGGCATATAAATTACAGACGGCATATAAATTACGTAGTCTAAAGTCAATAAGTTGTGTGAAACATCATTTTCCTTCACTGCAGTAAGCAGAACGAATTACGGCTGGAGAGACACGTTTGAGAGCTTCTTCTGAGTATGAATATGACTATTTATATATGATAAGATGTGTTCGATTAGTTCGTCAGCCTAGATATAGAACTCTCTTTATATAAATTCAGGTTCGTTGGCGAAATTTAATGACTCACTACAGGACATCCGCAAGCGATGGCATATCACTCACTGGCAACACCTTTCTATGCCCTTTTATTCATTACATTTTTAGACCGTAGAAGTTCGATGATCTAGGAAGCAGACTAGCCGACGACTAAATTCAATTTATTTAGGATCAATACCAAATCATCCATTCCTGAGCATCAGAATTCAATGTCACGTCACTCACCAACAAAATTCCAATTTTTTTCTACGCCAGCATCACTGGAGGTTCGTGTAGGGTGACCAACTGACCAACTGACAACTAAAAACTCAATATCGAATCCTATATACAATGTGATAATCCTCTCAAATAATTACAAATTACTTATGATATTTATTACGTATAATTATAAAAAAGTCAAGATGTTCACGATGACACTAACCTTAGAAGAAACTTATCACAAGTAGGGTACAAGAAACTAAAGATAAACCAGTGCGAGGTGAAATTGCTTCAATCAAATGAATATACAGCGACTCAAGACTTTTTAAAGAGTGTAGTAGTGTTCTTGAAATGAGGTAGAAAAACTTACCAAATAGCAGAAAAAGGGCCACAGGGAACGGGAACAGGCAAGTGTTTTCTGATCAAAATTTGATTGATTTAAAACACCAAAAGATACAACTCGGGTATACATGTATTTAAAAGGAAATATCCCACCAAACCACGAATGGAGCTTGCTTTCAGTTACGTTTGACAACTACAATTCGAGACAAGACAATCTCAGTAGATCAATGAGTGTAACAACTCATTCACGAATTAAAACGAACTCTACTCGACACATGATAGCTTGGTCATGAGGAAACAATGTGGAATGCATGAAAAAAACAACAAAATACAAACATAAAGTTAATGCGACCACTCGAACTTTGTAAAACACAAAGAAAATTCCCCTTGGGTCAGAAATATCGATTCAAATCGATTTCCAATGAGTAGCTCTGATAAAAGGAATTCATTAAGGGGAAAGTACCTTGAAATTCGGATGCGATCGAGCGAGTGCTTTTACACGATAACGGAAATGAACTTTCTCTGCCCTCCAGAACTTTTCGGCCATTGATTTCTCACCGGCCGGATTTCCGGTAAAAGTCGAATAGGACGGTAGAATGGGTAATTGCCTGTTTTAACAAACGCTTTTCACATTTCTTTCCAAAGTGTTATGACTGCTTTGGAAAGAGTTAGTCAGGTTCTCAGGTTGATTACCACCCGCACGCGCCTGACAACTGAAAAAGTACCCACTGGGTAGGAAAAGTGATCTAGAAAAATTTTTGCAGCAACGCAACATAACTGTAATATACTTTGACACTTCTGAAATAAACATGTTGCAGTAAGCGGCGTTGAAGTTTCGGTCTTATTTTAAAGTCTTTATAGGGCAATAGATGACGACTAGGAGAGCTACCTAAAGATTAGCCAACCTTTCCAACAGTATTGTTATTTACAATACTGAAGAGTTAGAGTTCTTGGAAGGAACTTCTTGCTGCAATGCGTAGATGTACCGTGAAAACGCACGTGATACGCAAGAGAATCTGTCAATACTATGTGATTCAAGGAAGTTTTGTTTTATGCCAAAGGAAGGAAACCGTACGGTTGGAGGAAAAGAAACGCAAATTGTATGAAGCAGGAACCACAGAAAGCGGTATGGAACCAATTCCTCATCAATGGTTGTCTTGTGACCTCTGAAGTGACAAGAACTACAAGAAGTTTCTTTTTCGTTGGACTATCCGAAGTAAAAAAAATCATCTACATCTGGTAGGATTCTGAATTTTTCGTACGTACCGGAAACGGAAGCATTTATTTCCTGCCTTGAGTGTGTTTTTTTTCTACTTCTGGCGAGAAAAGTCTGTGTGTTCTCGTCGCAGTTTTACGGCAAGCAACTACACCTTTTTATGAGAGTCAACCACTGCTACTTTGTAAATAATTTTCTTTAATTTCAGCCACGCAGGATCAGTAACGACCGTACGAATGTGTGACCACGCCCTGAGACCCCATAGAACCCTTGCCACAAGAACCTCACTCCCGGGGGTTAAACTATTTAAATAATAAAAAATAATCGCCGTAAAAAATGCCATAATTTTTAAGTGCGCCGTTAAAACCCGGCCTTCCCACAGAGCGTGCCAAGGTTGACCGCGTGTTATTTTCCTTTTAACATGTGTCGTCACAGCTCCTCAACAATAACACCTTAAGCAAAGATTATTTTGCATGTTGTGACTGTGACATATATTCTTGTGTCCGAAACATCCCTTAGATTAACTTTCCCTAAATACAAATTAAGGCTTAGTTTTCCACTAATTTTTTACAACGACATTGAATAATCGTAAACGTTACAGTTATGTATAATCGTAACGACAATCGCATTAAACTACATTAGCACTGAATAGATGTTACCTAGTATTTGGGATGAGTGTTACCTTCTTACGAGTGCACGCCAACCATCCGTACAATCATTCAGGTAAGATACTAATTTATAGTACACCAGGTAGAAAATAAGCCTATCTTAGAAAACTAATCTCTATGTCACACACCAATACTATAATTTTGCGACTGTTGTCATGTAGTACTTATTAAACATAAGGCTGAAACTAATCTCATTACAAGCATCATCACATGGAAATATGTCACCTGAAATAAATCAGTAACGACTCAAAGCAAACCAGTTGGAAAAACAAGTAATTTAAAAAAAAACAAAAAGTCCGCAAATGTGATATGAATATGTATAACCATGTTAATAATACGTGGTAGAAATAATAATAGAGCAAACTTATTGAAATGTGGTGAACACAGGGTAAGCATATGTAAATGTAATCCTAGAAAATTTGAATTTCAAAAGTACACAATTGTGATCGACGAAATTACATTCAAAAACGTAACTCTCATAAATCAGTTATGATTAAATAAGAAAACATTTATTAGTGAACTGCCAAAGATGAAATAGTTTAAACCAATTTAATGCGGAATTATATAAGAAATAAACTGCCAAGTTGGTCATTCAGAATAACTTTAATTAAATGTTGTACACAATTATTAAGGAAAAATTCTACAATGTAGAACTCTTTTTAGAACTTAGTGGAACATAAAAAAATTGACACGTAAACGAATGCAAACTACTCATAATATCACCAAGTTACTCATTTTAACTTTTGTTTAAGTTACCGTAAAGTTTCAGTTCACTTAAGTGCCGGTTGCTTCTGTTAGCATTTAAATACATAATTGTATTTCATTAATATAAAATCTCTCCTAGTTTTATGTATTCTCGTCCACGAAAGGGCACATTCCCCTCCGGCCACCAAAACGATTTGCCAAATTAAACTATTAAGCCTTTAATTTTAAATGAGCCTATGTATAATAGGGGTACACATAGAAGTACATAGACTGCAGAAAGGTAATCAGATTTTTGAATGAATAACGTCAAGAGTGAATTTCCGTTTTTATTACCGTTTTTAAATTATTCAAATTATGAAGTTCGCTCCAGTCCTGTTTTATCTATCTATTTATCTATCCCGCCTGCCTGGATCTATCCAGTTTTTTCTCAACTTCTTCTTCGGGGTATTTTTACCTCACCACCAGAGAAGCAATGCCACCAGACAAACGTGTGGGGAAGAGGAGAGACTCTCAACGCACGGCTGAACTGAATTATCTAATTCGACTTCTCTAAAACCGCTTTTCCGGGAAGTGAAATTTTTTTCCAGAATTTTCCAGCAAGGGAAGATGGCGAACAATAGAGCCAGTCTCTTCCTTATACATCTCCTAGTTCTGACTTGTACTGCTCTGTCTATTTTTTTCCGGCCAAATAAAAATTTGCTTCGTTGTTGGAACTTTTATTTACGAATTGAAAGGATTCTTTTGCTACTTTCTTCCGTTCTTCGGGGATTGGATTCCTCCGAGGTGTTTAGGAAGACGTGTTCCGACGACCGTGACAACATACAAATGGAAATATTACAGGGACGGAGACTTCAAGGCGAGAATAATAAATACCCGGGGTACATCGTAGTATGGCTGGGCGTGGAGGGAATATAAAAATTTGGATGAAATCGCCTTAAAAGGCAAGATGACCAAGCCCGACCGCCCCGTTTTCGATTTCTTTCTACTTTTTTTTGTCTATTTCAATCAAATTTGTCGTGGGACGAGAAGAATCCGGTAGAGTTGCCGTTGGAATTTTAATACCTGAAATTTATTACGAATTTTTTATAATGACAATAACTTAATCGAACTCGGATCGCTTGAGCCGGTGCATATTTCATCCGGATGAAATGCATCCGTGTCATCGAAGTTGCTGGAAATGGCGTGTTACTGGACGGCAAACAACTATTGCGGTAACACACTGGTCATTTGTACGTTTCTGGTTTGTCTTTATGGAGCAGCTAAATTATACAATCTCCAATGAACTCACACAAAACGTAACCTGTAGATTATGTCTATAGTACTAAGCGTATGGGATTCCTCTTACCCACAGCAACTGTACACCCTAAGTTGGGACATTTCATCCTCCACGCCCCTAGGACTGCAGTTGCCTTTAATTTAATTCCCGTTGTGGCCAAGGTCGTCGATTAATTTCTTCATTTGGTCGTTAAAGTAATAATGTTGAAAGAGACAGAAAGAGGCGGTTGATCAACCCCATGAACAACCCCAGCCCACACGGTCAACCGGTGGAAAAGGTCAAACTATTTAAAAACGACAACAGAAAGCTTCCATTGACGTATATAACATATCAACATGTGCCCCACGGGGTCGAAATCCATTAATTATGTATTTCGATTGTTCCTAACGACGAAAACCTGAAAGTGTTGCACGTATATTCTCTGACTTGGATTAATAAAATCCAGCCATTAACCCAGAGAAGCGTGTGACCCCGCAGTCAAGATCAATTTCGTCTGCTTCTGTATTTATTTCTAAGTTACCAAAACTATTAACCATCGTGGATTGTACCTCTTAACTCTCACAGAGCTTGAAAACTGTCACCTAGGAATGGCAAACGGTGCTCACATTAACGACATTGATCGTACAGCTCTTTCTCAGCAGTGAAGAATAACATAAATGCACTACACATAACTTCATAGTAGGTTTTATGGAGAAGACTTAGAAATATACGCGACGCGATATTAACCGAACCTCTTTCGACTGCTTGGTGATTCGAACTTAAATTGCTAACTTCTTGTTTGGTACATATTTGTGGTGAACAAAGTTCGTGTAACAGCTGTAGGTGAGAGGGAAGGAGAGGGTGAACACGACAAGAGCAGCTACGGTTTATTTACATTAGTGTCAAATCTATTCCAGGCAATTGCCATTTTTAAATTCAACTCAAAATTTAAATTTTATTTATTTGAATATAAAATCCCTCAATGTGTCAGATCCCAGATGGCGTTTACGATATTTACATGCACTCTCACTTGGTTTTCATAACAGTTTTGCCTGTTTGTTAAGCCGACTTTTCCTTCGAAGGACACGGCACTAAGATTAACATGACAAATCGCCTTCAATTCTTCGTGGCAGTAGACGGCAGCCGGTAGGCGTTCGGGGTACCTGTGACGTTCATAGGTATCGACTGATTGATTGTCGACTCATTGATCACCCGGTGGGTGGCCGATTAGTTTGATCGGCTCCAATTTCCTGCTTTTTCATACCGATTCATGGCTGTTGTGGTCACCAGAAAAAGAGTACGCCTTGTCTCTACCTGCCCCGGGATGTTTCTTGGCAAGTTCGACGCCGTTTCTTTTATTATTTTCATTTCCATTTCTTCTTTTTTGCAAATGAACGTGACGGGATTTAACTCGCTGCCTCCGACATTCCTACGTTTGGGTTATAATCGGAATAGAAAACGGTTTTACATTTCCATTGCTGGCGAAATTCTCTAAATCGATGACGCTTTCAATTCGGGAAAGTCAACTCCGTAATGAAGAATAATAAAACCAAGGCAGGGCGAAGCAACAAGGGAATACCACCGGCGAAGCAAAGTAATAAATAAATGATTTCCAGCTGGAACTCTGGCGGCAGATTGCCACATTGGCATACTTGCCAGGGTGGAAGAAAGTTAACCTTTCTTCGGATCGCACTAATGCACCAACAGAGGGTCGACCATAGTAATCGTCTCTCTTTTGACAAAGAATGAAAGGTGCAACCGAATGACACAGAACCACACCATCACTAGTAAAAGTAACCACGACCTAAGACAAAAGGAAAGTAAGATAACTTTATTTTCCTCCCGAATCTTCCCATTCCGCCAGAAAACTCAACATTTTTGGAAACAACTTGCAACTTTACTTTTCTAACAAACTTGTGCTTGATGCCTTTTCTACGTTTCCTTAGAAACAACCCCAAGCATGTTCTTCTTCATTTTTTGCTATTTCCTTTCAGCAATTACAGGAAGCAACAGTGACAGTGGTAACAGAAGTTCAACTCCTGGAATGACTTCAATTCATACAATAATTTCTGCATCATCTGTCCCAGCTAGAAACCAATTTGGACCCAGCAGAAATTTATAGATCTAAGGGAAAAAAATAAAACGAAAAAAAAGTTTCACAGCTGATACGTGACGCTTTAACAAATACCACATAATTCAATTGCAGTTTATTCCATTTTTGCCTTGCTGGCTTCCTTCCTGCAGGGTATCTTCATTCAGACCCTCAGACTCCACCGCCTCTTAGCAAGTTACATCAAAACATTTGAACCCGTAATGGGTTAATAAAAGTTCGAGGACAAACTGTTCCAAGCACGCCATCAAAATAATTAACCTTTCGTGGGGTTTTACAGCTAGTGGGAAGAAACTATTGAATTCAACTATGGGTGGCACGAGAATTCGCCTTGGGAATTCGGAAAGGCATGCTGCGACAGCAATAAATGGAAAATCAAAAACCCGATGAAAGCATGAAATATGGCAGTTGGCCATACGTCGAAATCGAATTAAGCGATAGAAATGAAGAATGTTGATGAATGGAATTGAAAGGCACAAAAGAAAAGAGCAAAAGATAGTTCTAAAGAGACAATTCGGGACCTTTTGTATTGAAAGATTTGTGACACAAAGAACCCGAAATTTATGGTACCTCACATAAAATCGAACCTAATTATCCCTGGTCTGGCCCGGGTGTGCAATATTTTGACATTGGTGCACCTCAAGCACCTTTTTGACCCCATCCCCCCTCCCCTGCATCCTAATCCGCACCTGAAACGCCGAAAATCTTCAATTTAACCAGAACATATGTTACATAATGGGACATTTTCTTCGTTCGTGTGCCATCAAATATTGCTTGGTGTCTGCAGTTCTGTCACCGGTGTTTTTGCCCAAACTCACAGTCTTACTGGCAGTCCTAGGTTTTCTATTAAAGGATCCATAAAAACACAAAACTTCTCTTCCTGATTCTTCTAATCTAGTTAAATTCATCAATACGGTTACTGTTGGAACGTGAATGTGAATGGTTTCATCATCTTACTTTAGTTTTAGAATTTAATTACCAGAACTTACGTTTTATAGAACTTAAGTTTAGGCTATGCAAAAATAGTGCAATTGAGGAGCCGTAGACTATTAGAACACATAAAATCCTTTCGCGGTGTTTCATGAAAGTAAAACCTGGGATAATAAAGAAGAAAATTAAATCCTTTCTTTTTTATTCACCAGTTATATATACTACACCCTACTGATGTGAATAGTCTTGAAATCCATTTCCTAGAGAAAATAGTTTTCTTGACTATTTAAAGTAGTAGAGGTCCACATGTCACATCTGTGGAAACTTCCCGTTTGCAAAATTTTGCTCTGGTTCATGTCATCCAAGTGAGTTTCTACAACAAATGAGGTCATGTCCCGTGCGTTTCCCCTCATCTCCGATTGTCTTCTTCTACTTCTCCTTTTCTCTGTTTGTTCGCCCATTGTGCTCCATCAGTTTTCGTGTCAAGGTTTCCTTCGGTTGAAGAGAACCTGCTAATGAGCCAGCCACGAGTCTAATGGGAGTGAGTCAAAGTGCGGACTGACCTTCGTTTCAGGCGCCCGACAGGTACGACCGTCACACACACGATACTTTAGACTACCCTGAGCTCACCTGAGATTACCAATCTACATAAAAATCCATGTATTTGTGTGACATACTTCTTGCATGTGCTCATACGAGTTATTAAACAGTTTCTATTTCTCTGTAACACTCATTTTGCCTTTTTTGGCAGCAGTAAAATTTATTAATCAGCTAGATTAATCATATCTAAGTGACCGTAAAAGTCGTTTTCTCTTGCCAGTGACGCCTGTTGTTTTTCATTCACATAATATAACTAATTTATTTTATGTTTTATTACACTCTCAAGCTTCTTAATCACATAGTTGCTGTTAACTTTTTCATAACATTCGCGTTTCTCACAAGACTTTAGTTTTTTATTCAAAATTTTAGACTCGGTTTAACTCATCGTTCATGTCTGCCATCCATTCTGGGCACATGTTATTAAAATGTTGCCAATAATGCATACGCGAATATGCTATTAACTTTGCTATTAATAATGTACCACACAAAATTATTTTGCATAATTTAGGTCGAATTTACCTTCCTTTACAAAACCCAGAAAATATTCTTTCGAAGCAAACGTCCTAAGAAAGTTAATGCCACGATCAACAAAAGTCATTCTAAATTATTTATTTATTTATTTATTATTAGTGTAACACCTTATACGCCTTAAAATTTCAACATTAATATGTTGAAAATCTTGTGATTGCTTTCAAAGACCTGAGAATTACTACTTGTGCGTACCTTTTATCATAATTTTATTAAATTAAAACTTTCACCCATATAAGGTGGTATTAAACGCAAAAAGAAGGGTCAATATTGCATATTTACATATATTAGAGAAATATCAAATAAGTTGCTTAATGTATAACATCGAGCGACGTTTAAGTAATCATCACAACATGGATATCTTTCAACTTCTGGTTCATTTTGGTCATGTCGTTGACTGAAATATTCTCATATCGGTTCTATTTTTTCTTCAACTGTCTTATTTAGGTTGTTTTCTTTTCTTTTAGCAACTAACTTGCGTATATTTCCTTCTAAGAAATATTTCTCTAGGCTTGGGATTGCAATTGTAGAATTAGTCTATTTTATCAAACCCTCTCTCCTATAATATTTGTTCACAAGCAAATGAAGCAGAACAAAAGCAGCGGATGCGGAACTTACAGGTGGAAGTCGAAACTACAATTCTATTATCTTCCCTAAGTGGATTTAGGAAACTCCCTGACTAACCCTCACCCACCACATCTCCTTTGGCTCACACAGGAGAGCTTTGAGAGACCCTGAAATTTAATTTTGTGCCAGATTACCTGTTCTGGGGAAACTTGGTCTTAGATGAATTAAACTATGGGAAAGTGTCATTTTATCTATGTAAATAGGCTGCACGTGTGTGAAATTTAGCTTCTTATCAGCAATCAGACGACTCTTTTTTGCCCGCCCCCCTCCAGAATCCCCCACCTGCCTCCTCTCCTTGTTTAGTGTACACACATACGCACACAACGCAAAGTTTTTCAAATAATTTATTTAATTAAGTCGTTTAAATCGCTTTTGGAATTTTTATGGCACCAGAAACAGACGTGTCTTTCCTGTTGCAGAGCTCACCTTCGTCTCTTTCTGTCTATCTTGTCCTCTCGTTGACAGTGACACTCACTAAAAGTGTCGTTAACTTAGACATACGCCTTTTCATAACACATGGCTATTGTCCCAATGCTCCACGCGGTTTTAATAAAACTTCACAACTTTTCCGAATGTTGCCTTTCTGTCTGCACCATGTTCTCCCCTCTTCCGGGTCGTTTATAACGATCATTGCAAAAATCCTTTGTCTTTCGCTTAACGCTCGTTCGTCTCAATTTACAAAACGAGTAAAAGTCTCGTGTCGACGATTTTTTTTATCCTTGCGAAATTTATTTTCCACCATTTCGTACATCTGATCAACTTTCGGAATGCTACAAGTTTTTCTTAGAAGATAAATAGCGTCTCTTAATAATATTTCCTTTTCATATTGAGACCGGTCAAGAAGACAAACGTTTGGTGTAACAGTTGAGAGAAAATGGTCGTCACGAGATGTGACGCTTCCATGGTGTGGGATATACTAAATATCTGTACTACACGTGCCGAAGTGTCCTCCACAAACAGCTATCAACAAAATAGTTTTGTTTTTGCTCATTTCGATAGTTCTTGTCGGCGATCTTCTGAACTTATTCAATACAAGGTAGGTTATCCTGCCTTCATCATTCTACGAAAGTCGAAGGTCTTGATATGGTTTTCTATTGGGCTCCACACCCCAAGATTATGTGTGCATTACGCGAATTCTCTTCTAGTTATTATGAATATGTCATTTTTTGTATTTTATGAGTCCCTGTAAATTTAACTAACGTCACTCCTCCATATCTGTCACCATTTTCTATTTCCATATCTATTCCGCAACTTATTTCTCCTCTTATTTTCCTATTTCGTCGTTCTGATTTACACCTCAGGGACTCTTTTGGATTTCGCCCAAAGAAACTAGTCACATTATAACCTAGCTACTTGGGTTGTCTGGCAGTTCACTCGATAAAACCGGTTTATTCTTCTCTCAGCATTTCAGGATTTTTTCCTGTACTTTTACAGGTGTTTCACTGTGCTGGATGCTACAGTATACTAATTACTATAAATATACTAACTGGCAGAATGCACTACGAAAATGCAATAAAAATAAGTCTTTTATTAAAACTTCAATTACTGTTTCATGAAGCTATAAATCACGGTAAAACATTCTACAATTTTGTTATTCTATTTCTAGTTACTTCGCCTACAAGACTTGGTGCGTGTATCTGAAATCTTTTTCAGTCGTCTGCCAGACGACTTTTCAAGCTGTAAAGTTCAAGGTTCGGTCACCCGTGAAACGTTCCTCTAGAATAAGTAAAAAAATTTATGGAAAAAAAGTAGTGCTGACTCCCAACAAAACTCTTTGCTATAATATGATTTAAACAACAGCAAAAAATTTTATTTTACTGTAGCTCAATGAGGAGCTGACGAGCTGGAACACTTCGTGTGCCACAACGGCAACAATATAATGGAGATGAGATACAAAGTAGGATACAAATACTTTGAGGTGCACCTGACAAAGATTTTTCCACCACATGCCGTACAACTTTAGTGGAGTAGTAATTTTTACTACCATTCTTACTATCGTAGTTGTCCAACCGAAAATCTCTAGAAACTTTGGTAAGGTATCTTAGCAGCCCGTAAGTAGTCGTAATCAAATATCCTTAACTTGGTACTGCATCACTCGCAGTGTGTTTACATCTTCAAAACCTAACATTATCTATATAACTACGTGAACCACTCTGAATGACAGTTTAATTCTATCACAGGAGAGTAGTGAGGTTTCGTAATTTAAAAACATATTTTGTTTTTGCAATCTACTCCTCCTTCAAAGCTCCCCCCACGAGGTGGAATGAAAATCTATTGTGCTTAAATAAATAACGATAAATTAAATAAATACATTAAATAAATAAAGTACGTTTACCGTACGTCTCTATTGTATGTCATCATTTCAATTTCATAAAAACCTCAAAACTTTGGGTAAACAAGAACTCCTAAAACCTAAATTTCATTTCACAAGGGCACGCTTCTCAGACTTTCAGTCCGTTGGTTTCCCTTTTCTCCTTTTTAGAAACTTTGTGTCTTTCTTGATATCGATTTTTACATATTAGTTAACAGCAACACAAAAGTATCAGCAGATCAAGCAACAGATCAGTAATTCAAAAGTTTTGATTCCATCAAGAACAGTAATCTAACCGTAACTACCAAAAAACAAACATTCCCTCCGAGAACTGACAGTTGAGTACACCCTGAGAGGAAGTACAACGATCACGGAACACCAGAAAATCATTTCCCTTGTAGGTTTACTTTTGTGCTTTATGCCACTAAGGTCGCGGTTAACTACATGTTAGAAAAGTGGCAAGAGCATTAAACAAAACCGCACCGAATATTAATAAAATTCAACGGTTTTGATGTATCGGTGGTGCAGAAAAACCATTTTACGTCAAGAAGATTGAACAATGGCTTATATCAAATCAAATTTCCCAAGAGCCAGAAAATTGTAATTAATCTTCCAATTTCACATTTGTCGCCAATATTTTTTGCCCATCAGACAAACTAACAAGGCTCGCACGCTCACCCTATAGAAAAAGTTAAGAAAAAAGTCAGTTATTTTCGTAATTTATAGAAATTCCAGCGTAACTTAATCATAGTATGCTCGAAAACCAATCTATTACGACTAGGATCATGGGGCCTCTCGGCTGGACCGTTCAAGTCAAGAAGTACTCCCCTCTCCGTTTGATTCCTACTGCTACCAATAATACAATAAAGAAGTACACAAAAAAGTCCAAAAACGACCGAAACATCCGCTGATTGACGTGGGCGAAATTGACCGAAACCGATCAGCCTCACTTCTTCTGAATTTATGGCCTTTTTGAATTCGTTTTCTGTGCCTCAAGTGCCTTTGCGAGAGGCTCACGCGCACCTCAAGGCAGTCTAAGGCCACATCACTTGTGATTGATTACCCTCCCTCTCACTATTAGGTCTGACATAGTTTTTTTCTTGGCTTTGGGCGTCGTCCCTGGTCCAAAATGCATCGTAAATAGAGATAGAAACGCCGATGCCAAATAACAAGGAGATGTAACTCCTCTGCATATTCCGCTTATTGTCGCAAAATGAAAAATTTGCTGGCCGCAATGCGCAGAAAGGCAAGAGCGACACAAGTGCCAATAATTTTTTTTTGCCGTGATGTAAATTCGGCAGACAATTAATCACTCGAAACACAAATCGACGGGGATAACCCTGCTCTACTGCCATATTTGATAACTTTGGGTACTTCTTTTCTCTTTTGCACTATTTATACAAATTTGTATATACAAATATCGCTTGTCTTAGAGTTCGGTTCCACTTTACACCTCTTGACATAGTTTCCTCGTCTGGTATTGCGGCCTGTTTACGAGTAATTAATAAATGTTACCACAAAGCGGTCCGTGCAGACAAAACTGATGGTTTTGCTCAATGCCAGAAGCAAAAGTAAGGCGATGCAGGCCATTAACTCACCTGAAACGAAAAGAAAAAAATTACAAAATTAAAGGACTTTTCTCTCCGACTTGGTTGAATCATCAAAATTTTACATCGCTTTAAGCAAATTACTAAGATTTGTTATTTTTTCTTGTGTTGTGTTGAATGGAGGAAAACGGTACCATTATTTGTCGGTATCGCCATAAAGTGTTGTAGTGACGGTTGAGCTACGAAAACTCAAAAACAACACAACTTTGTATGTGCAACATAATTTAGTAGTCGTTTGGAGAACACTACGAACTCTAAAATCCTGTTCTGAAGTTCCACTTTCAAGTTTTCTAAATTTATCTACATAGGAAAAGACAGCAGGCAAGAGATGAAAATATTGAAGAAAAGATTCACATTTTCTTCAAAATGTTTCAAAACAAAACAATATTTATAGATGTAACACTCTTGAAAAGAGTTATCTGAAGTAGAGCATAAAATTTGACGAAAGTTCAGCACAACAGGAAAATTACTACCCTTTGAAATGTACGAGCATAAAATAACAGGCTCTTCGTACTATTATTGTAAATGCGTTTTACTTATTAAGTGCACGTCCTTACCCAAACTAAAATTATGTACTCCAAAACTAATATTTGACGTATCCTGTGTCGTTCAAACTACATCTGGGGGTTTATATGTCACTACATAAGCAGTGAACAGTAACAAAACACCTGTCAGTATTTTTGTATGCGACAAAGAAACCCTAAAGTATTTCTCATTAGTAAAAGGATTCCACTTGTGTAGTAATAGCCTTTCGGAGATCAAAATAAAATCTCACAGATTACAACTCTATAAATTAAGACCAGTGTAATAGTAGTAACTCACATCTGATTGGTGGCGAATTTTCTCCTTAATTGGTGTGAGGAACGCCTTACCGTTTAGGGTACAGTCTCGTAGGCTAAGGATGTCCTACCCGTAAGGCCGCAAGCCCTTTAGTCTACCGATTAAAAATATCCCAGTAAAAGTGTTAACGTCCACTCATCATTTATAATGACAGACTCCGCTTTTCGTTTCGAAGATTTCAAACCAGAAGTCAAACGAATTGAAAAATGACTTTTCGCTTCGGCAAAACGGCCCGCAGCAAATTTCATAGTAAAAAATAACAATAACAATAATAATCGTGGAAACGAGAGAATAATTAAGACATTCAGATGGAAACGCGGAACTGCAGATAAAATAAATAACCTCTACGGAATCTAAAACTGTCATTAACAGTTTCGTAATAGAAGAATTTAAATTCTACGTCTTCAATTAAGCGACGCAATGGCGTAGGACCGTCAAATTTAAAAAAAAAAAACAAATCAGATAGTGAACTCGTACGGACCGCAAGAGCTACCGAGTAGCTTGTTTTATGTCTACTTGGTCTACCGTTTTCCTTATCTTCAATCACACAGGCTCAAATTGGTTTGATGTACCTGTTACATGGCGACAGTCGACAATTAGCAGTCCTCGTGGAGTTCGAAAAGGAAGTTTCCAGTACACTTCAATAAACTAGGAAGAGCATAAAGGAGGAGGAATAGTATTACAATATAATTTTTCTGGGGAGTGGAGCTCGATCAAAAAGGTTTTGTACTTGTCTGCTGCCCCATACTTTACAGGTACGATAGTCAACTTTCATTTAGAGACAATCCCAGCCTGATTATGAACGTGAAACTTGTTTGGCTTGAATTAAACGTGAGGCCACAAAACGCATAACTCAAAAGTAACATTATCATTTTGTCGTGTAAAAAGGCGGTGGAGGGCCCCGGTGGAAGAGCGCGGGGATGATCAAATGGACAATAAAAACAGTTTGCGTGCACGGATTTGATTGAAAATTACAAAATAATTGGCATGTTTGGCAGGAGACAGAAAAAATGGGCCCCCGAAATGTCTGCTTGTTAACAATCGGTCCTTCACAGTTTTTGACAATGCCAGAAATTACACGGACGCGAACGAACAATCAAAAGTCTCGTTTCCTTCATATTTTACAAATTTCATTTGGCAGTTTCAGAATTTTTTTTTGCCCATTTTGAAAGAGAACCATCGGTTTTGGCAAAGTCCTACCAAACATTTTAAGTTTTTGGGACGGTGACCGAGTATCACCCACAGAAAACATAAATTTCAACCTGCCCTGTCGCGGCCCCCCCCCCGCCGCCGCCCACTTAGGGGACCCCGACAATAACAATGAGTAACATGTTTTGCATTTGACTCTTACACGGACATTGACGTTGGTGTTAACGACATTTTAGAGAATTGTAACTCGGTCAGAAAATACTTCAATTTGGCGTCCGTTAGTTGTTTTAGATGTTTTAGATGTTTTCTGCGAAGTAGAATCCTGTACTACAGAGAAAAATAAAATGTCTACCATTAGCCACGTTGATTTCTGTACTTTTTTCTATTTATAAACGTCCTATATCTATTTCACAGTGCGTCAAATTTCAAGTTCATCAAACTTATCGAATACAATGTATCGTGATATTTGTGACGAAATTCAAGTTTATAATGTAATATCTTCAATAAAATTTAAAACTGTGGTGTTTTCAGGGCCTGGGTTAATCATAGATCCAGAAAACAGAGTTTTAGGATGAAAGAAACCACCAAGTAAACCACGGAAGACGAAAGAAACCAGACAAGTACCCATAGTTGGGTACGTTCCTCGGTCGACCACTGACCAAGTACCATACATTTCACTAATTCATGACGGAGACGTAGGCACAAACCACGTAAAGCTACAGCATACAAATTACCAAAAAACAGAGGAAAACTTTTACTCTCAAAAAACAACGAACGGAAAACGAATTTCATTGTGTTGTTGGTGTAATCCGACAAATGATTTTATTCAAAAGTCATTGTTTGCTGCGTCCTCGTGGGTGACCCGATGATATATAACTATAAGTAGTCTTACAAGGACATAAACAAACGTGCGCGGAAACACATTTCAACGGGTCACCCGTGAAAAAAAAAAAACTTCCTTCGTACGTCCGTACGAAATGTCAGAACGCAGGAAAATAAGACCATTAATACATCAATTCTTGTTATTGACGACGGTCATCTGTGTTTTAGGTGTTATGTACCGCCATTATTGAACTGACCGGGCCGAAAATAGAGTTGGTGCACGAAAGAGACGCATGGGAAGTTTGTAATGTCGCGTGTTGCAGTGGGCTGAAAAAGCCTTGTAAAAAACATATATAGTTTTGATGATGGCGCATCGCCCGTTCAATTGGCAGGGTAAAGGCAATTCAAATGCCCTCTTCTCGTTTGATTTAGTGCAGGTTCCTCTTTGGGCGGACTTGAGGTCAGTCATCTTCACTATTAAACAGTCACACCTGGGAGTTACTTTGTTATTCCTAAAATGCAACTCGTTTAAATTGTTCCCAAGCAGGAAATTGAAGTTCTTAATCTTCCGTGGCTTTCTGCTGCCATCTTGTGTTCTTTCTACTTCAGTGCACCTTTCCTAAGACAACTCAACAGAAAACCAGTACCGGGAATTGTATTTACTACACTATTTTGTAAGCATTGTACATAATCGGCTTGTTACACGGCACTTTTTCTAAGTACTTAAATATCCAGGTGAAAATCGTACCTGAATTTACCTCCGTGTCTCAATAATGTCTGATATTGACATCAATCGTTTCATCTTTCCAATTTTAAGACGACATAACTGCAATTCAAAGTTTTTTTTGCATAGAAGAAAAATAATGAAATTGTAATAAAGGAAGTGACGGCAATCACTAGAACTCTAATATTACAAACATTAAAAAAAGCTCCTTGCTAAGTTATTATATTTCGAGTTTCTTAACCATATGATTTAAACAACACTCAACGTAATTTACCAAAGCAACAAAATGAACTTGTGTCGCCTCATAAAACCAAAGGACCCTTAAAAGTAACACGTCAACGAGTCTCTATGGTGAAGGCTATATATTGTCATAATTAAGGTTTAATTATGATTAATAATAAAAGTTTTATAATGTTCATCAAGAAATACAGAACTTGTACTGCTACCTTCAGTATGACTTTCTCACTCATGTAGAGGATAAAAATAAATAAACAAAGTGGTTGGTTATAAACTTGCGGAATCAATAGCTCAAATAATAAATGGGAAATTTGATGATCAAAGTTGTTATTTAACAGCGGTGACTTTTACTAGTCATTTCGCCTATCTAGCAATCTGCAATTACATTTCATCAAGTGCAATTTCACGATTGCAATTATGTAATGCAAAACGTGTTATTGACGTAAAAACCCTGAAAAACTGCCCAAATTTTTGGTTACCCGACAATGTACTTCTGCAACATCATCATCATCAGCAACAAAAACTAGTCATTTCCCCAGACGGTTCCTCGCGTGTTCTTTTCCCGGGTGTGGGATGAATAGTTTGGCTGTCATCATTTCATTGTTTCTACTTGAATGCGATGGGTTACTGCACTCGATTGAACGGTTCTGTTTTATCTGTAAAGCCATGATTTATCGACTTTGTAACCAGGGGAGGACGGCGGTTGACAGGTTAGGTGCCGGAATTTGAAACTTCACATCAGTTAAGTCTGTTGATTGTAAATAATTGTAAAAACAAATTTAAGTCTACCTACAGGAAGTGATGACTGTCGGCAAGTAGGCGAGGAGATGTTTTATAGGAATTGCCGGTGTTGTTGGCCAAAACGGGAGAAATGAACAAGAGACGATGTTACGGTTGCCTGTCAATGTATCTCAAATATCCTCTACATGCCCTCTGCATCACTCCTCAGCCATTAATATTTCCTTTAAATAATTTCCAAGTCCGTACACTTCACCTGTTCTCCTCCTTCAAACCTCTAGCCAGTATACCAGCCGAACCGACGTAAACAAATCTATTTTCTGACTAATCAGTCAAATCAATTAATAACTACTTTTTCTGCGAGGAAAACAAACCGAAGTTTCAATTATCAGAACCTCGTTATGTCCGACGTCGTTATAGGAAATTCTTTTTTCCTACAACCGGAAATTCAATTAACATTTCTGCATAAAATCAATCAAATTAACTGAGGAATTTAAAATCGAATTTTGCTCTCCCTCTCTCACAGTCAACGCGGAACAGCAATTACGCCTGCGTTCCCGCGAAATCGTCGCAAGTACACAAAATCGCACGTTGAAAAAGGCAACGAAAAAAAAAAGAGGGAGGAAACAGAGAAGATAATTTGTTAGTTGATGAGACGCATTCATGAATTGGGCAATAAAGTTTGAAATGATCAGATAAATAGTCAGATATAACGCTTTGGTTAATAAGCCAGAATGAACACGGTTCGATACTCGCGATGATAATGATGAAACAGACGCATAAAGGAAAAAAGAAAGAGAGAGCAACTAGATGAAAGAAATAAACGTAGAAAAAAATAAAAGAGTGCAGAGCTTTCACACGCACCTGCTCGGAATGATATAAGACGAATAAACTGTCTCGTAAAATTACCAAACCTTCCTCAACGGAGAGAAAGTTAGGACGCGTTTCGCTTCAGGAATGAAAATCCTAGAAAAATAATGGGATAGTGACGATCTGGTCAGCAGTAGGGGCGTGGTGTTGGAATGAATAAAGGCAAAACAGTAAGTTGAGAGGAAGCCTTTTAGGTAGTTGATGAGGTGCCCTTTGACCGGAAAGTCAGTGAAGTAAGTGAAAACAGACACAAGTAGAAACAAAAAAATAGAAAAATACCATGTGAACATTCTTCCCAGGTCTCAAGTTCCGATTCAACTTTATTCCTGTCTCGATAATCAATAATTTATCTAAAATCAATCAAATATCAATGACAAATAAGTAAATAAATGAATAAGTAGATAACTCATTTCCAAAGTGTACGTCGTCGTCCTTCATTAATATATGTGTATATAAGTAAACGTCAGGATTTTATTAATAAACAAGAGGAAGACTAATCTTATTAATCAAATTGTTTGCTCTGTCAGTCTATTAGTGTCGAGTGTTTGCTCTAACGGGGGAAGGAAGGAACAAACTTTGCACTTTTGTCAACTTTTAAATATTGGTTTAATCGATATTGGGCGCCAGGCAGTTACAAACTAAAACTATCGATTTCAAACTATCATATATACCCCCGTAGGAATTTGGCGAGAGCTATTATTTCGGAATTAAAGCTTTATTTGTGAATTTCCGGTTTCCGGTTAAAACTAGGCGAGCGAATACTTGAGTTTCTAGTTTTTCGTAACTTCCTTTCTGCAGCGGAGGACACCGCAGGTTTCCTGTCATTCTTCTCGAGCGTCTGCACTTCCTTTGTTTGGCCGAGCAAACTACGCCAGGGGATGAAGCGAGAGGACGGATACGTGTGTGTGTGTCTATGGGATAGTTCTGATTAACTTCCTTTATTGCTTTCCAAACTATTACTTTGCCGACGACGGTGATATCCACTTATTTCGCTTATTTGATCCTCTCTGCTCCGATCTTTCTCTGATCTCTCACTTTCTATTCTTTTTACAACTTTGTTCCAACTCGAAATCTCATTTAAATTCAGCGAAGTAGCAACTCATTCGCGTGATTTGATTCGAACCATCAAAAAATTTAACAAACCAATTGATCCGGGCGTTGGAACACAAAAAAAGCTCACTTCCGACAGATTCACAGAGCTTTGAGCTTAAGAGAAGGTGACTTGAACGGAATTTTAATTTAACCTTTCAATGAGTACTAATTAAGGGCGGTTTAATTCAAAGTTTATTTGCTGCAAATTCGAATGGATGACAAAGGGGCGCACAATTTCACTCATTCGAACTTTCATTTTAGCTTTTTCTCTCTGCTCAGACTTCATTATTTTATTCTCTCATAGTTACAAATGCTAGTTTTGTTCTTCTGACGGTGGATGAAGAAGCAAAAGTGAATTTTCAGCTTGGTTGTCTTCGACAGTGTGGCGAGGACTCGCAAAATACTACGTAGTAAACACCCCCGTGACGAGTACAGGGCTGCGGATGCTTACCCCTTTTGATGAATTGTGCGTAATATACAACTTCACTCTTCTCATGGCTCCTCTCAAAATTGTAGTGAAAATTTTGCGTGTACTTCTATTGTTCGTATTTTTCATCAATCTTTCCATTCAAAATCCTGCTCGACCAATCAATCTTCAACCTTCAAAATCCATCTTTGTCGATCACTTCATTGTACTGCACGAAATCTTTGGGAGAAGCCTTTTACTCTCCTACACACAATGTGCTTGGACCTAAGCTCATGAGTACGGTAATTCTTGCGAAGTGTGCTGTTATTGTTCTCCATGTGTGTACTTCGTGTTATGCGACCGATTTAAATATCCTTTTCGATGTTTCCGATCAACATTCAATTTTCTGTTGGGACGTCTGAAATTAGTTTTCTGGGAATTATGTGACACTTACATACGTTTGTAGTTTATAATTACTGTTGTTATTATTAATGTCCAAATACAAGAAGTCAGTCAGCCGTGTGGATACATCGCCTTCACTTCGTATGCAGCCGGAATTTTTCCTTTAGTTTTTCCACCCGTGTGTTGCCAAAAAAAGTTTGAATGTAAATAAATAAACAGAGTCCAAACAACCAGATTGTGAGTCTTCGCTTATTGATTCCTCTTACGAATCGATTTGATCGATTTCTTCACGCTTCTCTGGACGTGTCCACACAAATTTTTTTTTTGCGTCTTTTCTGAATTCCTCAAACGGTCATGAAAGAAAAGTAATCGAAAACCGCACCTTCCCATCACAACTCCTTGTGTGGCCATTTTTGACCGCTGCAGATTCTGTCAAATTATAGTTTGTACAAACAAGCCCTTGAGCGGATGGGATGATTCAGTACTCTGGACTTTTCACATGCCTGACTCGGAAATCTTGGTAACTTGGTAAACACGCACTAAATTTTTTTGTTTGTAAATTTGTTTTTGTTCTCCCAATTAACAAACTGACCACTTAAATTGGTGTTTCCGATACGAAACGGCCGTTCACCGTTGTTTTTCCCATTCCTTCGAAGTCAAAACAAAATTTCTTTCAGTCCCTCGTAATGGAAGTTTGACTGAATGTGATTCATCGGACCGAGTTAGCAAAAATGCGCAGAAAAAGAGAGAGTGAAACCCGCAGTTTCTTCGCACAACCAACGAGAAACTCTTTCTCGTTCCGCCTATTTAGTTGGCACTTAAGGAAATGGAGTGTGAATAGCAAAAACACATTGTTTAACGAACTGATTGATCGAACGTGAAATTTCGCAGCAACGACATTTGTTTTACTTGCTATTTATTTTTAATAATAAAATTTGACCAAAAAATGAAATGAACCAAAATGGTAATATAGCAAATATAAAAAGTGTCAGAAACAGTGACCCGCCATTTTTGGCAAATGATTTAATTTTTCGTAAACGACAATTACGATTGTAAGGCGGTACAACTAGATATTTTGCTACCCCTTGAAAACTGTTCCACCAATTCCTAGAAATTTATAAAAAGAAAATGGAGAGAAGCATATAAGTGGAGAAGAGAAATAGAATTCTATGAGTTGAACTCTTAGCTGCAAATGACGGAGACACCAGTTTCACTCAAAGGGTGAATCACTCAAAAAAGAATTAATAAACTCTCTTATAAGATTAATGACTCTCGATTTCATGTACAGAGTTATGACTGACTTGATATTTACTTTTTTAGTCAATTGGAACTGACTACTCAATTCTAGACAGACTGTTCTTGTTGTTGGAGTGTAATAAATGTGTAGCAGGAAAACGAAGGAATTCAAGTCATGACGAATAAAAAAAATCCACTTCCAGCTATTGTTACAAACGAAACTTAGGCATCTTGACAGGTTGAAACTCGCCGTGGGTTACCCAGAGATGGTCACTTAAGTTGTTGTCCGTGCTACACTTCCTTTCAATCCAGTTAATCAAAGGCTGAGGGAACAACTTAAAAAATCACATTTCAGACATTTTTATTGGTAATTTTCTACCGGATATCGGGGGAAGAACTTGAGAAGGGTACAATTTTCAAAAACCAGGGAGAATTTAAAATGTATCGTGACAAACCGCCAAATCCGAATTTTATTGAAGACAACATTTCAAGAACAATTCGTGTAGAACCTCCACATTTCAAAGTTTTCTACGATTCCGCTCACGGTAAGAAAAAAAAACAACTTCCACGTTTCCAAAGTAAGAATAAACTTCTGAATGAAAAGAAAAGATTCGAAATTGTACTTCGTTTACGTCACCTTCTTCAATATGTTTTCATAACTTTTTTTCTCAAAGGCATTGTGGAAATTCAAAGATCTCCAGCCCTAAGAATCTTCTTCTTGTACGACTAGGTGACCCATAAATCTGATCGACAGAAAGAAGTGACTTCTTCTTTCAATGAGGTCTACCTATAATAAACTCTTTTTAACTTTGTCGTCTCACAGAGCTCCCACACGAACATCACAAAATGTTAAATAAATGTTAAATGTAACCCAAATGTTAAATAAATTATAGGAAAAAATAAAATGGAAAACAACATCGTTCTCATTGTCGTTTCTGTCCGACGTGTTATTTTATCAGACAGGTACCCCATTCATCATTAAACGGTATCCGTACAGGTACCCCAGCACAACTCCATTTGAAAGAGAATCTCCTCGTAGAAAAAGGAGTTTCATCATCAATAAAAACCACACATGGAGTATACAGAGGAAGAGAGACAGACCCATGTGTGCTTTTGTCAGAAGACTCCGCTCAACGTGTCCCCATACATTTAGTCCCCCGTACGAGAACCGACGAACATCAAACGTCAACAGATGTATAAATCAAAACCAAAAATTATTTTGCTAATGCAAACAGACGTTCCAGCGTTCACAGTAAAAGATAAATAAAACGTAAATAGTAGACCACTAGAAAAAAGACAAATAATATTTTCAAAAAGAAGACGAAGAAGAAGTAGAAAATAACAAACATTCACCGAATGAATTAAACGAGAATTTTAATGAATGATCATCTTTATACAAATCCTATCGTTCGGGCCCACACATTCCCGTAGTGTTCGGCCCCGTCGACACAGGCAGTCATTGGAAATGAGAAAAAATTTTATAGCGCGCGCACACACACAGATACACACACGCACCTCTCGACATGGTTGGGTCATGTAGCAGTTTGTTATAAAACGAAACTTTAAAGAGAAGTATGTAGGGGAGAAAAAATCAGGTCTCAACTTGTTACAAACAGTTTACAACCACTTTAAGTAATACAATTAATTAGTTTGGTACACGGCGAACTCAATTACCAACATCAAAGTGTTGTGTAATGCCCAAGATGTAAGTAAAGTGTTTCCTCCGCACCATTGTATAAGTCATTAACAAAATTGTATTTCCCTCGTGGCTGAGGAAGATTAATTCTTACCATCTACATCTTCAATATGAAACCTCTGAAGGTGACACGAAATGCGACTGCGTTTACACAATTTCGTACACGTAAGTAATACATAAGAAATGTCAAAAATAGTGGGTAAGACAGAGTTTGAGATCATTTGAGATTTATGCTACGAATGCATAACACCAACAAATATTGACAATTCTGTTTATTTCCAATAAAAAGAAAAGTGTATTCAACTTTTTATGACCGAAAATAACATGAAAACTTAGGAGTAATGTGCCAAAAGTAAACGAAGTGGACAGAACAACGAGACAGCGGAAAGAGAATAGGCAACGGAAACCGATTGATTTGAGAAGTTGTAAAAACAAAGTTGTAAAATGAAAAAGTTTTCATCTATTAAAATAACAAAATACATGAAAATATGGCAAAAACAAGGCATGTGCAATACATGATACAATACAGCATGATATCAACGTATTAAAGCAATTAAAAAGTAAAATCCTTTGTGATGAAAAAGCTTAATGATTTTAATAACACAAAAATAAACTTACTAATAACTGCGCAATGCGTTGTAAATAAATAATAACAATATGTACATAATACATACATAGGATTTAAATGATTAGGAAAAAATTCATAATTTCGGCATACATTATGTATTATGTACAATGGCTTATAATACTTAAAGTAATACATAAAAATGTATTACAATCGAAATTGTATTACATTCATTATTGCTCTACTATTCTGTTACTAGTTTTGCTTAAGTATCTGTGTGACTTAATGATATGATATTATTTCATAATATTAATCACATACTTTTTTGTTACTCTCGTTATAGATCTGAAAAGTAGAGCCGTTGCTCCGTCAACATTATCAAATAACCAAATATGTCATTTACAGTAGTTGTAATTATTACGTTCCGCACTCTTTCCATTGCAAATACCCGCTAAGGCGACGCCGGCGTCCTCCAGATTACGGTCACATCGTTATAAGCGGTTTCTATTTTGCATGTAATCCCCTTTCGCCAGTCAGCTTTGTTTCTTTTGAAATTATAATTTCGTTTTTATTTAAATTTTCCCATTTTCGGCATAGTCTGGGCGGGGGTTGCGACAACTTAAGGGATGCTCGGCCTAATCCTCGAAAAGCCATATTTCATTCCTTCCAGTCTGTCTCGTACCGTCTGAATTCTTAATTCTACAGTTGGCTCCTTTCTCTCTCTCCCTCTCTTAAGCTTCCCCACAGAAAATTTTGTGAATTTCAAATTATCAGAAACCGCAGAAAGAGAGAGAGATATTTTTACACTTTACAGAACAAGGTTCAATAAAGTCAAAGAAAAAATCGAATGTAGAGCCATTGCCCTAATGGCCAGTTTGCGTTTCTAGTTCGGACACATCATGTTCTGATTATTTCGTCATCGCATAAACATAAATCAAGTTTGTCCCGGCCTCTCCCCAAACCTCTGTGAGTGTTCTTTGGCAAATTGTTTATCTGAAACGCTCACGAAACTTACTTGCATTGATTTATCGGGTGGAGGCTATAAAGTGGTGGATAGGGCGGTGTACGGAGTAACCCGTGGAAGGTGTAACCTCCTGGTACTCAACTCAAGGGCCTGATAGTCTCTGGCCATCGTCCAAGCCAGCTTTTTGCCATATTTTCCTCTCGCACTCATGGGACTACGTGTAAGGAAGTTAAAACTGGACGCACAAATTTAATTTTAATTACGTGATAATCGCGACTACCGCTGCCAGGTGGCTACCTACGCGGCGCTACCTGGAATGGCACTAATAAACCTTATCGGAGTATAAGCAGACGACGAATGAGAAAAGCCTTATCCTAATCTCAAAGAACAGGTACCTTCCTTCGGCTCTAGCCAGATACCCGTTTTGTGATGAAAGAGTACTTGGAATAGCAGCCCACGTCCTCTTCAACTCTTCGTTATTTTCTATTTTTGCATTTGAATAATCGCTGCGGTCACAACTTTGGACTGAGTACGAGTATCCGAAGTTAACTCTGCGCTACTCATAAATCTGACTTTTGTACTCGCTGTGGGTGTCTAAAAACTAATCCCCAAAAGCGGCGAGTACCTCTTTGCTCGGGCAACCGCCCTCAAACGTTGTTCGAGAGACAAAAAAAACATACTCGTTCGAGTGTTTTTCTTTTTTTCCTCGTCTTGAGTCCTGTCCTTTACTGATCCGGGATTGCCCACAATCCAATGGCAAAATCGAATGACATCGATGGTACGAAATTTGACTATGAGTGCGTACATGCGTACAGACCTTTCAAACACATAAAATTCCTATATTTGAAGTCGCAGCTTGTTCAAGTGGTGTGAAAGGTTCTCCCTCTCTCCTATAGAAATACAATAGTTTGAATAACTATTTCCGTAGTCAAGTGTCGTCCGTTAAAACTGAGATGTGGCAACTAGGGTTACAGATGAGTACTGGATGACATAAGCTCTATGGCCTTTTGAACATCGACCGAGATCCCGGAAATGTGTGTTCAATAATTCCAAAAACCCGCTGGAGACCTTTGAAATATTAATCCTGCTACAAAATGAATATCTGCCGTCTGCTGGGAAGGGTAGCAAAAACTACCGAATCGAAATTAAGAGACATCGCATGCTCCTGGTAACCAGGGAGGAAATCTCCGTTTACGGGGGTGTTTCGTTAATTACTTCTCCTTTCAATAAATTAACGGAGGACACATCTGACTCGTGGACTTGTTAGGGTTAAAATAAACGCTTATTCAAGTTTGCAAAAAACAGTTTTCTGTCACCCAGTGCGGCACCGATATTTGTGGAAAGGAATGAAGTTGTTACTCTATCCGTATTTAACAGTGGGAAGTTAAAGAAAACATAAATTTCCAGCATCAACAATTGTGCCCTACCTATCTTTCTCTCAGGTACCACCATATACCTGTCTCACATAATATAACTTTATTGGAGCAATGGTTCTTATCATAAAACCGAGACGATGGATTTCCTCATTGTTTTCCTTTTATGTAGAAACCAGAGAAGGAGGGCTGCTGCGATAACGTCACCTTCGTTGCATTCGCGATAAATCAACTTTCAAGAGACTTACATTTTGTACTCCGGTACATTTTCAAGTTCAAATATGTTTTGTGTTCTTCTCCTGTGGAATCAATTAAGATGTTTTTCACCGAAATGGTTGGTTCACCAAAAAAGAAACACAAAGGAAACTGAATGATTTTAAGTGAAAACCTTACAAAACGTTCATCCTGTTTGCCTTATTAATGGACTCCTCAATTAACGTGGCCAGAAGCCTCAGGCTTGTTTAACTCACACACACACACACACACACACACACACACAGACACGTGTTAGCGGTAACAGGCTAACCCACAATGTCCATCCGTCTGTGGACTTGGGATGAGAGCCTTTGGGCAAAACCACATCTCTCGTGAGATTCTATATACATCATCTATGATATATAGAGTATTACATTTGTGTACTTTCATTCAACTCCTTCCCTCACCAATGAGGATTGGAATGTTCTGATTCTTATAAACGCACACGCACACGCACATACACACACACACACACACACACACACACCTTGCCGCCCTCGTGTGCTCGAACTCAACTTATTTCAAGCAATAAAAAGCAACAAAATGTTCATTTAATCGGAAATAGTTATTACGCTTTGATAGTGTTCTTCGACATTTTTTATTATTATTTTCTTTTCGAGTAATAAAATTCCATAGCCGTTGTATTAAATTTTCCCTTCCCGAGAATCGTTGTTTACCGTTCGTCGTGTTGCCGCCACATGCCAAGAAGTTGATGTAATAAACCACAGGAGAAGAATTCACTACCGTTGGTACACAGTTGTATGGATTACTATTTAAGGGATGAATGTCATGGGGGTCAGTATAAACAGGAAAATAGTCACAGAGATCACCGTGATGGAGAAATTCTTGGTTTCCAAAAGAAACCGCCAGATGAGAACATACCCGAGGAGGTCCTCGAACGTTTTAAGAAAATGGATTAATTAATCAATAAAGGTGTGCCCATGCGAGTACACGTGTGAGCACACGTGTGAGTACACAAATCAACGCCTTCTTACTTTGTCTAATTACACGCATTCAAAAGAAGGGGTAAATAGGTTTTTGGAAAGTAAACGACACATTTGAAGTTGTGCATTCCTGATATCTTGACGTACCTTTGTTGTGACTAGTCGTATTCGCACTAGTTTGGATAGAAAATAGTTGTAAATGTCAAACGGCACAGGCGTCACCTTGACAGTGACCCCGTCAAAGTCGTTTTTCTTAGGTTTAAACTCTTGTTGTGTATGATTAAGAATTATTGTTGTTTTTCTCAACGCTTAGATGTTGCTTGTTCGTGCGTTAAAGGACACAACCATTGAAATTTTACTGGCATTTACTTGACAACTTACACTGATCGTAAGATCGGACAGAAAATATCGAATCACTATCGAATACCTACTACTACCTTTGCAGGCTGACAACCACCTATCCATCAAACACTTCTGATTCTAAACTAGTCTGTTAATGTCGCATTTATTCTTCATAAAATAGTTACTGCTCGAACAGATCGTGTTCTGAGTATGGCGTTGACATCATACATAGGTAAGTATTTGCAACTACCCTGACCTGATGTTCTCATTGAGTCATTCCGGCTTAGATAAAACGTATGCTTAAATCAATAAATCACCTTCTAAAATATTCGATGTGATAATGAGTGAGAGATAAAAATTATCAATTGAAGCAGAAAATGTAGAAAGTTGTTTAACAGCACGATTCTGACGATTTAGGTACGATCGAACTGTATCAAATGTATTCTTTGAATTATTTGTGTGTCTGAATTTTGTTTACATAGTAATTAATTCACAATAATAGTTTTTAGCTTACGCAATGAGAGTACATCATGTCTTGTGATATAAGCAGTACGAAGACTTGTCAAAGTTCTATAAAAGGATGTAGAGACATTTCAAAGGCACTACACATAAAATATAGTTTCAATGTAGATACAAATTTGAAACCATCAGGTTTTCATACCTGGAGAATACGTAAGAAAGTTCACTGTTTATTTACACATACACAAAATCCAGTCGATTTAATTATAGATTTTTCTCAACGAATGAACAGTCAAAACGATCGCTAATAATGTGAATTTAACTTACAGAATGGTAAACCGGACATGACACGGTCTAGTTAAAGCAAAACTTGCAGAGCACAATTCCATAACCTTTAGCTTTTCTAGTCAGAACTCTCGAACGGATAAGCCTGAAAACCATTCTGATAAACGGATAAGACAAAACAATTTTCTGGTAAATTTCACTTCTCAACTCACAGTCTCCGTTAACAATTAAACACGTTCGTACGTAATTAAGATACATTGTAGGACTGCAGGCAAGTTTGTGAGTCTCGTATAAGAAAAAAATTAACAGGTAGAGCCAATGAAAGAGAATACATAGCTCGTGAGGAAGCCACGAGAGAATAATAATCTACGATCAATGTGGTTCACCGATTCATCTTTACCCCCACAATAGATACACTTGTTCCCAAATAAGTAAAATAAAACAATTTTAAATTTCTGGGGGAGTTGCAACAGACTTCTTAAGTTTCAAAATATATACGACATGATGAAACAGAAGAACAGTTACAGTATTCGCCTGGTTAAACACCAAGAAACAATAGCAACGTAGTTCCATTTCCATAAACAAAGGAAAACTTAAGTAGCTTTCATGGTAAAATAAATCAATAATAAACTTTGACAAATTTTTTACAAAGTTTAGGAAATGAATTGTAAATACAAAATCTTTAAAAAGGCAGAGCGTTTAACTGGTCACCCCACATCATCAAATAATATTTGGTTAATCAGTCAAATTAATATGATAAAAACACATCCAGCTGTGTCCAAAATAAAAAGATATTAAAAAAATTTAGAGGACAAACACAGAAACTTAGGGATTACGAGTAGGGTCAAAAAAATTAAAAGAAAACATACGTGCAGGAATTTATGGAGAGAAACAAAATACTCATCGTTGTGAAGAGGAAGAGGGGCTTAATTTCGTTTAACCAGCCATAGTCTTCCTCAAGTGGTAGGTTGATGTGGAATAAGTTGAGCTTTTAAGTGAAATTGTTCAACATTTCTGGAGAGAGATATCCTCCAGCTGAGAAAAAAGGTTTGAAAAGTCGGAAAGGTGTACGAAATAAAATTTAATAAAAGTTAAGGGTTGAAAGGGCATGTGGCCGTTACTTGGCTCATACGGACGAAAAATTCCACTTAAAATTTAGTAGAAATTACAAAAAAATTTGTAAGCCGACTTCTTTATGCTTCTCGTTCCCTTCGGAGGGCGGAGAGACGGCTCGTGGACCACTATTAGAAAAATGCTAGACAAAAACTCGTCCTAGTTCTGTGCTTTCATTTCACGTGCTGGAAAGGGTGGGGCACCTTCCACGATTTCCCTTTCTGTTCATTATGCAATATCCGGTCGTTCTCAGTTTTATTTGGCCATTACACCCGGGCGAGTAACATCAACGCGGAATTTCTTCACATTTCGAACGAATGTCGTGTAGTCTGGAAACCGTTTCGAAAAATTACCATCGGAAATGAGTAATAAATAACAATGGGGCACGTTTGAAGTTTCAAACGAAAGAAAAACTCTTTAACGAACGTGAAAAGAGCCATGGGAACTGCAACAAAACAGAGAAGACCGCGGAGAAGCCCCCTGGATAATCTCTACAGTCAAGACGTACATGCAGACACGTATTACAAGTGTCCAGGTGCACATCATACCTGGTTTCCCCTTAGAGGCAAAAAACCTGCGAGGGATCTTTCTTGGGCAGGCTTCAAGTGCCCTGTATTTCTCTCAAACTCACACTCCGGTTATTTAGGTTTTTTTTTTAACAAAAAGACCATTGAAAAAAAAACAAGAAAAAAGGTTTTCCTACCGGACCAGTGACAGAACTTTGGAGAGACTCGTTAATCTGTCGGTAAGACAGGAAGACCTTAATTACCACTTTGGATTACCAGAATTAATTTAACACGTAAAAAGTGGGAGCAATCGAATGGAAGTTGGCGAGGTTAACCTGGAAACAGAGCCTCCGGATCTGTCTGAATAAACATTTATATTACAAAAATCAAATAACAAATTAAAAAGAAACGTTACCATTGGCTCAAACATTCCGGTCAAGCTTTTTTTTCAAAACCCCGCATAAAACTTAAACAATCTTTAACATTCTTGAACATTAACATAAATCTCCTAGTCAAGCGCAGATAATTTCATTAAATCAACATAATTGCTCTTCTTCATTCGCTCGATTGTCATCTAACTGGTTTGATGAAATTAATGTCCGGATATTTCACAACATAACTACTTCTTGTATGGAGAAAAATTAAGCCACTCATGATACTGACGTAAAAAGTGTATCTGTAAGTACCTCACTACAAAATTGAGTGATAAGTTCACTTCATTACGATATAAGCGGAAAGAAATGTCAAAAGGAAGCGTCCAACCATTTGAAATATTTATGCACACATTGAGGGTCATAAAACGCGTATACGCATACACGAAAAAATAATAATAAAAGCTTGGCGACCGTCGGCATGCGTACGAAATAGCGATTAAAACTATGAATAAAAAGAAACACGACAAAAATAGTTTTACAATAAAGTTGGGCTCAGGTACGTAACGAGGTGCACGACTTTCTGAAGTGTCAACGCACTGTAAACGGTAAATTGAAATTACTTCAATGTGAAAAACATGTTGTTGAGATGAATGTAAATGAAACGGACATGTGAAACACGTTACCAATGCGACTCTCCCGCATGCTTCCTGTGGAGATGACTGAAATCAATGCAAGGCACACATGGCTGGAAGGGTGGAAAGGGAGCACGGGGAAAAGAAAAAGAGGATTTGATTACAACTCCCACGGGTATGGAAAAACGACAAGAGGTGCAAGGACAGAAAGATAGACTTTATCACGAGTTACACACAAAAGAGATCTTTTGTTGCGTAAAAAGGAAGAGAGCTCACATGCCAACAAGTTAAGAAAAGAAACTAAGGGCTCAGATGGAAACAAAGGCCGATGGAAGGAGGCAAAACTAAAAAGAGCAAAGCCTCCGAGATGCAGAATGACAACATGAAAACCGCACGAGCCGTATCCGTTCAATCAACTTCCTAATCGGTTCATTAACGACATCAACGCGAGAGAAAAGTAGTCGTGTGATCCCATTCAGACAGAAATCTGGTTCAAAGAGCAGAGAAACTGAACCTCACAGACTCCAAATTGGGAAGTTAAAAGCTTCATTTAGACATCTGATGTGATTGAACTCTGAAATGGGCGGTAACTGGGACAGCCTAACTACCAGCAATCTGCTTTGCCTCGTTTCACTCAATCAAAAGGATGGATATTTCCACGCTATCGGTCGGAGATCGGAGGCATCGTAGCTGAGATCAGTGTGATCCCCTGCATCCTTTCCGATTCCGGTAAAGATTTTAATAAGCTGCGGGGATTTTCACGCGAAGTGTCCAATATCCACCGCGAAACACAACTTAAATAAATTTGACGTTAAACCGAATGAGAAATTTTTCGTGGAAGCAGAAGGTCCTAATTCCGCCGGGTGCCTTCCTTGCACAAAAAAACTCGTTCAGACGTGGAGCTCTTACGAATGAATGCCGCCATTGAAGCTTTCCCTTCAAAATGATGTTTCCTTTGATTTCCTTTGATGTTTCGACATCTGCCTCGTAGTCTAATTATTACCGTAAGTTATTAAGTGGTTAGTTTCAATGGAAATCTCTTTATCTAACGTTTGACTTTTAGCTTTTTTTGTGATATTGCCCTTACCACGAAAGCAACCGTCCTAAATTTCGTTTCAAGACCTTTCAGGTAGCATGGAAAGGTTCAAAGCCTCGAAACCATTTACCCGTAAGCGTTTTCCAAACGAGAATCTAGGGCCTATCCGACGTATAATTTTACCGAGGAAGTTATTTTAATGAAATATAATTTTCACTAAGACGTTGAAGTTTTCCTATTGATCCATTTCGGTCGGATGAACACTAGACTTATACATTTCTTACACTATTTAGCGCAACCATTTACGAATAATATATTTTCATTCTTGTGTTGCCGAAATAATCGAAAGCAATGTGGTGTATAAGCTGCCATAACGCAAGTAAACTGCAGGAAAGAAACTTTTATTTTACATTAACAGAGGAATGTAATTTTCGAATACTTTACTGCTAACTTGTCCATTCCTGGTTGACCGAAAAATTGATTTTTATTTTATTTTTTATTTTGTATTGATTTTTTTATTTATATGTAACCGTAATCTCAAATCTTCTATTGATTCCCGAGGAAAATAGAAAAACAAAAATGAAAACTAATGGTCTCTACAGTTTGCTAAATAAAATTGAAAATGATACAGGCGATGAAGTAACACAGAAAGGTATACTTTTCTGTATGACACATATAATTTTGATGTAAACGTATTTCTAATTTAATTAAATAGAACAATCAGTTACACGATACTAACGCAACTCCATTTTCGGTTGCATTCAGCTCCCCTCAACACCAAAATTCGATTGAAATACTTCACCGAAGGTGTTACTCATACAAGTTCATTACAATATCTAGTTAAGACGAGTAGTCGACATAATTAGCCTTCAAAACGAGTGGGATAAAGTCCCTTTCTTCTTCATCCATTGCTTAAAAATGTTTTTCCCGCGCAAACTAATTGAATGCGTTTCTCGTATACACAAGTCAAAGATGTTGTTTACAACTTGGTTTAATTGATCCGCCCAATTCATATTTCATCCGACACTCTTTCAATCTTATTCCTCCGCCTTTTTTGACGTTTTTACGATTTCCAGGTAAAACGAGATCTGCGATCAACTCGGATGAATAACGAGAATGGGAAGGGAGGAAGCCAAATGATTCGGTTTTGCTTCCCAGGTACCACTCGTGTGCCTGAACGAAACAATGCTCCACATGATTTATTTTTCTATACCGTCCACGAAGGTGTCAAGTAAACAAAGTTGAAATTTATACATAAATTGTAACACTACAATACATTCTAGTGTTTTACTTTTTCCTGGTGTACTGACCGTTACAATTACATAATTTAAAAAGCTTTGTTTAATGATATTCACACCTGCCTCGATTGGCCCAATCCAGAATAAATAAATACATAGAATTTAATGTGACTGAATGGGTCCCTCAAAGTTCTTCATCAAACTAGACCAATTCTGTCTCTTTTATCCAATATCTTTCCATATAAGTATTGGTACCTTTGTTTTTATTATTCTACGTAAAACCACAAATTACTAATCTCCATGTGCTCTTAATTGTGCTCTGAAATTTATTGTATATTAACACACATTCTTGAATTATACTACCTAACGCTGGCTAAGTTTGTCACCTGGTATCATTATTTCGTACACTTGGGTTACTTCACCACCCTAGACGGAATCCCATATTCGTTACGGTAACACCATAAGGCATATGTGGTTTTCCATTCGACAGAGGAGGGAATTTCAAAACAAAACTAGTAACCCGTTAACGTGACACAAATGTCTTAAACTGAAGCCGACCCGACCACAATAACAGTTAATACGCTTAATTGGCACAGAATTCACGATCATCAATAGATAGAGATCAATGATATTGATCAAGCTCTTGACCAGCATAAAATGTCTTCCGTTGACCACAAAAGACAGTTTTCTATTGATAGAAGAAAAGAAATACTCGACGGGATACATGCGGTGTCTCTTTAAACCTTTTCTAAAAGTCAAATACAAACAGACGATGGCAATGTTTAACTTCGTCAAAGTTTGCCCTAACAACTGGCGTCCAACACCAACATAACGTTGTATACGATGGCATCAAAGTCAAAGACACCCGTCTGTAAAGATCAAATAATAAAGGAAAGGCTTCTCCTCGAGGCATTTTTAAATATAAACACTGTGAAACAAAAGAAAATAAAAAGATGTTAATAATTCGGTGTAATCACCGTGACTAACTCGGTTAATGCATTGAATAATTAATATTATTGGAATTATCAGATTCGTAAAAGACTTGGTCAGCTGGAATGAGAATTCTAGGAAATTAATAATATAAATTAAATTGATCAAATAATATTACTAGAATTAGTTAATAGATTATTCTTGGTATTACGCCTTGACTTTTCTTGGTAACTGTTGTTTTTATCGCTTTTAATAAGTGCCAGCTTGTGTACAGTAACATCGTACACATATTTTGTGTATCAAATATTGTTTCTAAGATTTCTTCTGTATACTGTTCGAGACATAACATCTCGGTTATTTGCAGCGAGAACTTCCCACGCTTTAAATTTATCGAACTTGAATTACTTAGTGTTGATAATTCAAGTAGTAATTTTTACACGTAGCTAACTAGTATTATACAGGACATGCAACCGTAGTCGACCTGCATAATTAACTTCCTTGTCGATTATTTGTGACCGCTCAGATCCCACAATTTCCTTATTAATATGGACGCTAACTATTGAACACCCGTTTAAACGCATATTATTATTGACGAAGTGGATTTTGTTGAACATGACAGAATTTATTAATGTGTTCGGAGAGTACCGAGTAGCAAATTGTCGACTACCTCCTCGCCTAGAATACAAATTTCAAAACTTTCTCGAGGCCTAATTCGAAAAAGGAAACAACAAAACACTTGTCCCTAGGTACTAGGTTCCTGGGGTGGGCGCGTACCTTCCATGACTATTTTAAATTTACTAGTCGAGTCTAGTCGCACCAGCATGTAGGGCCCCTCGACTATTTTCCTCGATTTCGCAACTTTAGGTTTTATCACCCTGCCGATTTGTTTAATCTTTCATTAGCTCACAACTATTTAAAGTTCACATCGGCAAGAGTACGGGGAAAGGAAGAAGAGAGGCGGAAGGCTGGCAGTCATGGCACTCTGACCTCTGTAATTATTAATGTTTTATTAAGCACTAAATAACAAGTAATAAAAATCGGTTTATGTAACATTGTAGCACGGGAAGAGACACGAGCATTGACAAGCGTTTCGCGATAAAAACGCGTTTCATTGATTCTCAAATCCACGTTTGAAGCACTTTTTCAATTGAAAACTTTTATGTTAAACAAGATAAACGTTTTATTGCTTTTCGACTAATGTACATCACTGGGACTCGTTGATAATGAAAATTCTATATCATAAAACCTCCGTGGCACCCAATTCTACCTTAAATTCTACGTGAAAGTTGCTTCACACCCTCATTCATGCAATACAAAGCGATAAATATATATGCAATCAACTATATAGGAAATTTCCCTGGGACTTTGATTTTAATTTTGCGGGTTCTCCTACATAAGAAACAATTAGATTTCTTTTTTGAGGTTTGCGCAGGACTCTGTGTTACTCAGGCATTCCTCGCATTCTTGTGACTCTTTCTTTACCTCGTATGTAACCTGCTGTAACATTTTTTTTCCTCAGTAATTAACCTACCATACTTTTTTCCTAAGCAAAGCGGTCGACGGCAGCTCATCCAACCAAGTTAATTTCGATATTTACCTTTCCAACTTTCTTGTTTATTTTTACTTACTTCTCACACGGTTGTTAAAATATCCGTTTACATTTTGCTTAAGCTGAAACGCAATCCTAATTTCCCTAAATATTCGAGGGTTGTTTCAAGGGTTAATCTTAAATAATTCTCCAGGAACCTCTCTTCATTCGGGACCCCATTGTTTTCTCACAGCGAAGAGACTTGAAATTTTGCCTCTTATCAGTCAATCTTTTGTTAAAATTTACACTGATAAAAGCAATTACATAACGCGATGAAATGTAAGTCTGTCGTTTTTACTTTTATTACGTTGTAATATCTTATTTTTTGCATTTAACAGCGAAATGAGATTTGACGGACGGCAGAACAAGTTTTACTAAAGTAGATGTACATGGCCCATTCTTTTAGTGTCGCAGATAAGTTTAGTTATTGTTAGTTAATATTATCAGCCTTATGGTGACCAACTTCTGTAACATCACAACTTCCACAGACTTGTTTCATTCTCTCGTTAATCCATATCAATTCCTATAATTGTTCCCCTTCTATTATTGTTAGTCGCCTGCGACATCCTTTTCATTGCATTTTTGGAAACAACCAGTATTTCTAGTAATACAATTTTTGTATTAAATTGTTTCATTTTGTCACATTTAAACAAAAATTCTACAATACAAACTATTTTAAAATTGTCTTCTTTGCAACATTCCCTGGTGCATGTAACACCTTTTTACTTCGATTTTTCTTGTTAAAATACATTCTTCGTATCCGTATATTATTTAATAAGCATTAATACATAAGCGTATAACAAATAATATGAGTAGTTGTGAGGGGTGAGACGAATTTAGTCAATACCAGAGAAGGGCTTTAATTTTCGTTTTTCATTCAGTCGATCTGCGTATTAATCATTTTTATTGCACTTGTTCGACCGAGTATCAACAATTTGTGTCCGATCAGGTGTCCTTCCCTAACGGACACACCAAATTCTTAGCTATTGAACTGATCTTTGTCACAAATGCCTTGATGTCACAAAGCGTATAAAATTTTCATATTTTTCATCACGCCTTGGGCCAAAGACCGAACTATGCGGCGTTGTTTTCCGCATGTCGAAGGTTATCATTAATTTCTTAATAGGTGCTGTTCGCATGTGCAATGACTCCGAGCACTGACTTTGACTCAATTAACTTTGACTTTAATTATTTTGTTGATGATACCTTTGATCGAATTAATAAGAAACGCCCAAATGGCAATGAATGAACCTGTCGTACGTCTTCACGAGGTTTTCTATCTGATCACAGTTAATTGATCGGTTTCGATCGCCTTAGGATCAAACCTCATCGCCTTTCGTTTGCCGCTTGAATTAATTACACCTGCGTGTGTATGTGTATTAAGGTACTAATCACAGGTTCGAGACACACGATCTTAAAACGAAGACTTGTACTCTCTCCTATGTATAACTTTTGAAAGACCTGATGGTTATCGATGTCTTTTACTTGAGTACCTGAGTTCCGTCGTGTCATTCTTGGTCACCTGCATTTCCTTTGTCCATCCTTGTAACGTCCTGCGCAGACGTTATAATTCCTGCCACGTTCCACCTCATAAGAATTCACCTCTTTGTCGCGCACCTTCCAAATCTCAGCGCTTGATTCTATATATAATGTTTTCATTAGCAATAGTTTCCTTAAGTTCCGACCAACATTTTTACTTGTACAAAGTCGATTTCTTGCCGTTAATCAAATGGAAATCAGAAACTGAAATTCAAATGGAACAAGGTCCCTCGACAAGGTGAATTATTTGTAAACGAAATTCACTATGAAAGAGATCGAGTTAGTTCATCGGTAGGATTCGTAAAAACTCAGTGTATATATTTATATATATCACTGTTCTTTTTTTTATAAAAACAAAGCTCGACGCCTATATAATCTCTATATGTAAATTTATAACTTTAACCTTACGCCAACCTTAACCTTTCTCATGCTGTAAGGTTATAGGTTGAGTTCTCCACTGGTTGAATTTCACGTATCGCAAATAAAGTTGTGAGTCGTGAAAACCTTCTCATATAAATATTTACTATTCTGTATATCAATAATATTGATCGGAAACATCCAGAGTGAGGCAGGAAGTGCTAACCCAAGAAATGCAAGTGCTTTGTCTCTAATAAAGTAACAATAAATAGCGCGAAGCTAATGTCTTCCAAATAAATATTAAAATAACAAATAAATAAAGAAAAATAACTTCATAGAAAAGTAAAAGGCAAGCCGAAATCATCTCCTGCCTTCCAAAAAAAAATGTTTAGGTACGCAGAAAACACATCAAACAAGTTAGGTGCCATGAGACCATAAAACTCAACTACTAATTTATTTTTCAAAACAAATAAAAATAATAAATCGATTGAAATGGAAATTAACTTTTTTAAATGTAAAGGATAACCCGAAACTGTTCATTAACCTTCGTCATTTCGTTTATTTGTTCAAATGTGAGTATTTAAAACCCATGCAAAACGTATTCAACATTTATACTATTTATACATTTATAACTTCACTTGCAAAGGATACAACTACTCCAGCAAACGGTATTAATTCTATTTAAAAACATGTCATCCTGGAAAAGAGGAAATAAAAATTTCAAAACGTTTTCCTCCATTTTAAAAAATCTCCAGCCATGAACTTCACCCACAACGGTCGAATCCCATCACAGGCCACTCTTCATTTCGTTTATTTATTTTCGGGTTCAATAAAATCGGTCGTTAATACATTTCGTTCAGAGTTGACTCCAAGGCAAAATCATCGATGTATCAAAAAAAAAAAGTTCTGAAAAACGAGCCGAAACTCAATTTGTGAAGAATCTGTTTGTTCAGATTGGAATTTCCTCGATTGTTGTAGGCGTAGGCATCCGGTTTTTAGGGCCAAGTGACGTTGACCAGGTACAAATTTGTTTGAACAGGTGTGTTTCCCTGGGTCTCTGGACGACAAAAACAGGTTTTGACCAGCCCGAACCGGTGTCAACAAACAGAGTTCACGACATTTTGTGAATCAATTATGTATTATTTAATGGAAAGGAGTAGAATTCGAATGTAATTCATACGTTAAATATAACTAATTGAGGGGCACCAACCGGTGTTTTTTTTTTCACACCTAGAAAATACCTCCTAGACTAGTCTATTTCTCTTCCTATCATTGTTATTCACCGTTATTTTGTCTTTCTGTTATCCATAATATGCTTTCTTATTTATGTTTTCCTCCTATTCCTGAGCCTATGTAAGCTGTGATCACATCTCTTTCAATCCTGTTCAGTTCTTTTACCTCTGCTGTAATTATTCTCTCTCTTCCTGCGCGTAACTTCCTACACAAACACTTTCTACTTTTTTAATATACTTTAAAATACATAACGTTCTGCAATCCTACATTTCTTTTTCTGACCTTACACCTATCCACCTCCTTCCTTGTTAATTCCTTAATTTAGCAATTTTCCCCCCGTAACTGTCACCATCTCCAACTCCGTCTCCCAATTGACTACAGAGTACTGACACCAGTTCGGTTGAATTGCTCCAGGTGGTTTTCTATTGCCTTAGAATCAAATGTTAAAAATATGTACTTAAGTGTTTTACACCAACACGCGACCAGTCCATCAGTCTGTTTTTCAGAGTTTCCACTAGAAATTTTAGAGAAAATCAGAACGTAGCTGAAAAACAGATATAAATTCGATTTTCAAAAACGCTTATTTTCCAAAAGACAGATGTTCTTCTCATGGAAATACGTTTTTTCACCCCCAACCCTCGTTATTCAGGGTAAAATATAATAAATAGGAAAAATGATAAGATAAAATGAAGCGCAGACGTGGCAGGAGAATGAATAAATACCGAACGTGCAGGGTAAAGCGTGGCAATTGAATAAAATATGGATGTAAATTCACCCCCTAACACCCTGTTTTCTATGATATTTTGTAATTTTGCTGCAGAGTAGGTCAACCGGGGGTTAAATGAAAATTTAAATACGCAAAAGACGGACGAAGAAGCGCAAGTCGGAAAATCTCCAGTTGTGAGGCTGCGGCTTCACATCAAATTCAATGGAGAAATTTGGCACAGATTTCATCTCCTGTACAAGTAAAGGTTTCCGTCAAACAGAACTTGGCACACCCCTCAACTCTGGCCACTGACAAATTGGCTGTTGGTGTCAGAATTGTAAACGTCAGAACGACAAGAGGAATTAAATCTGAGGATTTTGTCAGTCACGTCGGAAGTACTGGTTTAGAAGACTTTCTCGTGTCGACAGAGGTCACAGATGTGACGACTCCATTTCGAGTGATCTGACGAGCTCAACAACGTCGAAAAGAAAGAAATGTAAAATTCAAGAAAGTTAAATTTCAACTTTAGGAACAAGAAACATCAACTGAGGAATGATATCGGTCGTGTAGTCGGTCGATGAAATTTTAATTTTTATTATTTTTAATTATCGTTGGCAGAACTATAAAGAAAATGTTACGTTTGATTATTGTTAATAACCACAATTACAACTGTACAAAATTAACTAACTAAACAGTTACGTTGTCTATACTAAACTGATATTAATACGTTCTGATTAACGTTATTTTCGTGTTGGCTTCGATATTAGTTATTTGATTATTTATTACATATTATTTATTGTATTTTTTATCAATTTGGAAAACTAAATGCGAAATGGTAAACGTTAAATATGAATCGCGTAACAGTGCAGATGCTATGTGTTGTTCTCCTACCAAGACAGTCTCTCCACGCCTCTGCGTTCCAAATAAATTCATACTAAACTAATTTAGTATAAGACATGAAGTGTCTATGTGCAGTTTATGTGGCTTTTGCACCGATATATATTTCTAAATTTGTATAACAAAGGTTCAAATTTTACAGCTTGGATACCCAAACACCCGAAAAAGGTCGAGTTTAAATGGTTCCAAGAACGTTATTATATTATACACAAGCGGATTCTGATTTTATTATCTTAACTTTTGGAGAAAACCCGTTGCCATTAATCGCGGCACTCGTATAAATTTTGTGAGACTTGCACCACGTTTATTTGTCTTTGTTACTTTTCGGGGTTTCCCTGGAACCTTCGCGAACTGCGACTTACACAGAGCGGTTAATTGGTTTTAATGCGGGTTTAATTACATCTGTGCCATTGGAAGCGTTCCATTGCCCCCTGACACAACTGACTAGTAGTTAAACCTTTCAGAACGTTTACATCTAAAGAGACCTTCCTTGGTGAGACCTTCGTGGAAGGTAACCGGTTTAATTTCTTGAATGGTCATTTGCTTCATCGCGCCTCACAATCTGACGTAATTCAACGTTCCTCTTCGTTACTTCTCTCCGTAATGCGATCAGAAAAGAAGATCAAGATAAGTGCGGAAGATATCATCACCGGAAGATAATTACTTGAGTAATACGAACTGTGTAATTTCCAATACTGGAAAAGGTTGGGAGTGTTGTGACGGAGAGTGACACTAAAGAAATACAGCAAACTATGTCAATGTCCTAAATTGGAAAAGAAGGTAAAAGTCCTGTTGGACTCAATACCAAGTTAGACGCTTAAAACACAAGAACAGTTAAAACGAAGCAGCTTTCTTATCCCAGTTAGTTGGGGTTGATTGTGAAACAATAGAACACAATAGAGTGCTTTTGCTACATTCAACTCCGTCCGGACAAAGCAGAGTTCTAAATTTTTCAACCCGAAATTCGCTGCCTTTCGAGTGATTCAAACTCTTAACACGTGAAATTGTCTACATCCGTTAGACTCTGCATCTTACAATTCACAACACCTTGATTTATTAGGCAATCAATCAGGTCTCACTTTTACCTCGATTAATTCCACGTCCGCCATTGTCAAGGCGATACGCCATTATTTTAACGATTCTCTCACAGGTCGAGTATGGAAGCGAAGGAGAGGAAGAGTTAAATACGATGCACATGTATGTAACACCATCCAAATGTCACAACTGATAAAAGTTATTATACTTCAAGGTAGTTTCATTAACTTCTGTTACCTGATTTCCATCACTTGATGGAAACTAAACAGACACAGAACTAGGTTGTAACCCGACCTTAAGACGGCTTAGTAAATTTTAAGTTTTTAGTAGGAATGCTAACTACTGAAGTTCAGCTTTTTTCATTCAAGTCAAATAACGCAACTAAGCCATCCACCCTGTGGCAGACATTACAATACATTAATAAACCCAAAGGTATTGCAAAGAAATATTTTTATTTGGGCTTCTTCTAAGAAGTGAGGAAAACTAAGCCGAAATGGAATATTTTATAGGGCGTAGGTTTATTCACCACACCATCAATGTCATCTTTTATCAATATATTCATTTTTAGGCTATTAAAACGGATAAAATGTTTCCTAAGAACTCAAAATATAATGATAAAATTGTGAAAATATGCATATTTTAATGAGAAATTTACATATATATAAAAATGTACATTTTATACTATGTACAACTCTGCGGAGTTCACCTCAAGTCAATTCAATCTCTACACGGGGAAATATTCTTCATGATTTTCTAGAGCATTATTGTCACCATTTACCACTTACCACCCTGCGTAAAACTACACAATAGAGAAATTGTGACCACATGAAACCAATCTCTGTCGCACATCTATAACACCACCACTGGTAGTGTTAATGCCAAAAAAATTTTGCCATGAAACCAAAACAACTTAAATGGGTACCTGAGTGTAAAACTATCAAACTACTTCACACCCTGCTGTGAAGAGCAAAATTTCATCTCTTGGAGAAACGGTTAGGTCGGACGAATTTTTTACGTACACATAAAAACCTGTTGAAGGCAATTCGTTTCGCACAGGTATCCTCTCTGATACCTTAAAACTCGTCTAACCTCACGACCGGAGCCTTTAAGGCACGAAAATCCACTCCACCCAGAATAATGGATTTTTCATCCCCGCGGGTTTGTGTGGCGCCTCTTGAAAGGTTAAGAAGAAAAAATAATATTATTAATACATAAAAAATCAGATATTAAATAAAGCGTAAATGATCGTTCCAGATTTCCAGGCGGCTTCGTCGAAGAGTCCCGGGGGCCACGTCATTAAACATCACGCCTGGTCCCGATCGGTCTGCGATCGATCCAGATCGATCAGGAGCGTAACGCTCGTGTCGTACAAACTCCTTCGATTTTAATTCATTTTTTGCTTTGTGCATTTGTTTCAAATACAAAAACAGATTCTTATGTGTCGACAGAGTTCTCCATTTATTATGTGAGAACAAGTGTTCCCGTCCGGCAGACTTTTAAAACGTAAAGACAAATTTTTGGCGTTTGCTGACCGTCTCTGCACCGTTTGAATGTGGGCGAGTTTGCCCGACAATAAACTACCCAAACAAAAAGAAAAGAGAGAAGAAGAATCACAGAGAAGTCACACGGAGTTTATGAGAAAACGTATAATTAACAAAAAAAAAAATATTGTGGTAACCTGACGGCTACCTGTTGTACCCTAAATGGAATGTGAATGAAACAAACCCATGCGAAATGCAACACCAGTGATGGTTTCGTTTCATGTAAAATGCGAGCAACAGTTCAATTGATGTAACAAGAAGCGTGAAATTATGAAGAAAAATTGGCAACGGGTTGCACATATAAAAACGTACCGTACAATGCTAAAATTTGTACTACCGGTACATTAATCTAACTTTAATGGCACAATACTGCAGATGGTCATCAAACAATATCAAAGGTATGCAAACAAAGGCATAAACCCGAACCTGAGGAATCTTTGACAGCAGTTAGAGAGAGGTCGAACTACAAGACGTGAACGGTCCCAATGGGCAGAATAAATTACGTAGAAGTGCCTGGTCGTCCATTATTATTACTACTCTTATTCACTTTCCGAATTCTCAACGGGACTTGTGAAAACAAAAAATTATTCACTGTATAAGGAGACTCATCTTAAAAAACTCGACAATGATATTTGTTCTCTATGCCAAGGTCAAGAAGTTGATGATGTTGACAATATTCTCACATCTCGTTTTCGGTAAACGTAACTTGGACTCACAAGTACTCGACTTGCGTAGGGGCGTACATGAAAATATGTGCATAAATTTCTACAACTTGTTCGGAATACTACCAAGTACTCGAACTTGGTAAGGCGGTGAAAGACCCAGACTCTCTGGTGCTGTTGTCATGTCGTTAGACTTGAGCGAGTCCAACTCAGACCCTAAGATTTCTGCACAGGTGTTTACATGTAGCTCCGTATGACTGTCACTCTTATATACAATTAAACTTATTCTACACTTCATTAAAATAATGCGACAGCTACAAGTGTAACATGCGTTGTATGTAAGACTTTCAAATACTTTTTTGCTGCGTAAAAGTGCACATTTGAAAAATGTTATATTATTTTACAGTACTTATTCTGTCGGTGTACTTATTCCAAGTGAAATTTAAAATTATTCAAAAATCATAAAACAACCGGTAGTACCATTACTCATTTAATGTGTACACATTCACCGTATATTTGATTTTACTTAAACATAATTCAAAGTACATATAATTTGAATTTACGATTTAAAAAAAGAGAACGGTTCTTTTATTTGTTATATACAATTCTTTTTTCATTTTAATACGCCAACTAATACTCAGATGTTGGATACATGGTCATGTCGCGGTTTTATAATCCAAAAGGCGGGCGATTCTCGAAATGAAAAACTTGAACAATACAGAGTACTAAGTATTAAATTAATAAGTAGAATAGAAATAAATCCATAAGCTTATGTGTACGACGTCGCGAAATGCTAAATACCAGATGGGATTGATTCAACTTGTCAAAAAGATATTCAGTTAAAACAATTCGTCCAACTATACGTTAGAGTATTTTAAATACTCTTTGTTGATCCATAAATTATTAAAATTTTACAGTTTAGAGAATGAAGTGCGTCTATGTGTTGGTAACATAAAGAAAAAACGTAAACATAAAGACAACAAATTGTTGGAATACTAAATAATTGGAGTGTCAAGCCAAAATATCAATACAATAATGCGCAGTATAAAATATGCATGTACATGTTGATAAATAGATAAATAACAAACTAAACAAAGTTAATAAATAATTAGAAGCCGGAAATAATAAATGGATTACATTTTGCACACAGGGCCATCAATAACTTCCGAACTAAAACTATCCGTTTCCGTCTGACCGAGAATATTTCTTTGGACAATGTCGACATTGCACTGAGACAGACAGAGCTCTGGCAAACCCTACGCCAATACGCGTGCGTTCCCGGCAAAAAAAGATATTCGGCAAAACCAATTATTCAAGGGCAAGAATTTCAAAGTTGGAGCCAAAATAATTTTTTTCTTGCCTTCTGGATGTTCTTGGTCTTCTGTCATGTGTTGCACACGTTGCCCGAGCTTTGTCCCCTCTCTAACGTCAAAAGGACAAGAAATAATTGCTGGTTTGGCTTTTGCCGCAGCTTTTGGCCTCTGCGGTCTAAAGTTTTCCTGGTATTTAAAGAAAGTCCCCCACCTGAGATGTAACAATGCAAACAGACATTGAAGTTAGAACACACGAATACAGAAAAAGCTATGTTCTTACATTATGTACACAAATATGTAGCGTTTTGTAAAAGTAAGGTACTGTAGTAGTCTTAAGTTATTTATGCTATTCAACATCAATTAGTGGTACCTTAATTTCATGGGAGTGTACGGGACGGACTAGGTACAATGTGTCTAATACAATATATAAATTATATACAAAAATGATTAGTTGTTATAGATAGAAGATAGATTTTTTCTTCAGTGTAATTTTCATTGATAAACTCAGTCCACTGGGTAATTAAATAAGATAGTTGAAAAAATAATGGTTTATCAGAATACACAATTTGATTACATACGTAAAGTATACTTATAGTAAAAAATCATACCCAAAGGAGGTCAACTGAAAACACCCCTTTGAGTTGAATTCACTTACAAAAGTTCTTGAATATCTCCTGGAAATATTTCTCATTGTTAACAATTTGAACATTTTATGTAACCCATTCATACCTGTCGTAAATATTTAGCTAGGGTTAGAACTAGAAACGAAAAGTTAGAAACAAATATTTTAAAAGAGAAGCGTGAAATGTATATATTGAACGATAATATATTTATCATTTCTAATACACAACATTTATTTAACGCAGATACATTATTCTTTGCAAAGTAGCGTTCACGCTGTCATACGTGTCTCGCTTTTTCTACGTATTTATCTGCCCGATCTATTGATCCATTTACCATTCTTCTCGCTTTGAATTCGAAAAGAAAGTTAATAAAACATTTTAAAAATACTAAAAGATAATGCAGAACAGTTGTAAAAAGTTTTAACGTAACATCATAAATGTTCGAAAGATTTATTCATTTTTCACCGCCGGCCGGTTTGTTTTGGTTTAACTTAGTTAGAACAGAATCGAGAGAAGAAACCAGTCATATTGAACGTTTCATTTATAATACATAATATGTACCTATTTTTTACAGTGAGATGAATTGAAAAATACCCTGAATATCGTGTTGTTTCGTGTTTTCCCTGTTTCACTCCTTTTTTCTCTGAGATCATTATCCAGCATCGGTGAAGGGCTGTAATGAGTCTGCTGCCACGAAATAAAAGAGAATAAACACCCCTTCTCCGGCGAATAATGAAGCAGGAGAAAGTTTGAAGACAAAAAAAATTAATCCAAAACAATTTTAATTAAGAATGTTAATTAAAGAACACGTCATTAACCTTTAATTAGCTTAAATTGCCGGCCATAAATTTCATAATTGAGTTGTAGTCACCTCATGTCAGTGATATCAGGCAGGTGATAATAACGATGATGTATCTCATTTGTCTTTTAATATAAATATAAACAGTGGTGGTAAGGCTATTGAACATGTTGAAGGGCTGAAACAATATATAAAAAATTCCTGGCACTTTGTAGCGCTTTTCATGTGTCAAATCGTGTTACAACAAAAATAGTACTACTTAATTTTATCTAGGCGACACTGAAGTGTCCGAGTTGACAACAATGTAATGTGCGATTTATAATATAGTGAAACTAAGACAAATAAACGCGGCACTTTAGCACTGGTAATAAATAGTATGTTAAAAATACTACATAAAACACAACGGATCTTCTTTTATGTAAATGAAAAATGTTGAAGTCTTCGTGTGATTAATTCCCTCTCAAATGTATGGTGTGGGGACTGCTTATGGACCAACTGACGAATACATATACATCCTACTTTAACCGTATGCAGTATGTAAATACATTCCAAAAAATAGTTTGGCTTTTCATTGAATTCTCCAAGTACAGGAATGAAATCAAAACAAAAGCACTACTATTGTAGTGATTTATTATGCACTGTAAGCGGAATTGCATAATATTTTATATTATTATTATTACAAATAGACCGTTTAATCAATATTAGACTAGGGAATACAAAACTTGAACGTATTGACAGACCATTTTCTTAAATTTATTACCACTATTTTCATTGTTATTTAGTTCTTCTAGGCCCTTGAGACTCACATTAGATCAGAGTGCAAGAAATTAGAGGACATAAGAAAAATATATATGTAGTTTTCTTTGAAGTAGTAACTGCATAATATAAGCAATTTGTGTGGAACTACATGAATGGAAGTTAATTGATTAATGGCTAATGATAAATTTTTGAAATGAAGAACAATTTTTTATTGACCTATTTACACCAACACTACTAACTGTTATCACAGTACTGACGGAAGTTACCGAAAGCAGGTTCCAGAAGGTTTCATACATAAACTAAGGGAATCCTCAGGTATCGAGTGAAACTTCGAACACCCACAACCCATTGCTACTCGCATGTGTCGGTCTTCTCTTTTGTTTTTCAACAACCTGAATTCAAATGAAACATATTTCCAGGTACCACCTAGAATTCGTATAATTTGACAGCACGCGCTCGTGTAAAATATTTTTGTTTATTTTTGTTTTTCATTGGCCGAAACAAAAATATTTTGATTGTTTTAATTTGTTTTTTGCAAAAAAATTCGGCCTGCGCAATCGACGGATGCATCACGATACGGTTTTATTACTCTGATCGAAGGTAATTACTATTATTCAATTGTAGGTAGTTCCTTTGAACGTTCCGACACGTTGAAATTGTTATAATAGTTGAAATTGGAAAGACTCTGAACCCTCGAACTTTTTTGCCACCATTTTCTGTATTCTTGTCACGTTTTAGGTCCGATGTTCCAATTTTTGTGTCTTCTTCAGAACCATTTGTATACTTCTTTGTTGGGTTAATTATAAAGGTTTTATAATATAATATTTTTGTTCTGCTCTTGTTCTGGTTGAGCGTTTCCAAGTACCGCAACAAAATATTACGTGTGGAAGAATTGTTCAGTGCAGCTGTTTTCTTTCTTCAGGAGTTAACTTGTCTTTGTATAAAATTGAACCCTCGGTGCAGCAAAACTTTCCAACAAAAAATATTAATCTTTTATTTCCTTTTATTGTAGTAATATCAAGTGAATAAGTGATTGTTTGAATTAGCTGAATACTCAAGTACCAAGTCCTTATGTGCCCATCCAATTTCTATTTGCTCGTGAATTGAGGCCATTAATTCACGGTGGCATCCAAACAAAAACAGAACTTCTTCAGCAATTACAAGATACATCCTGGCCGACCAGGTGTCAAGAAAGACCGAGTCCATCTTCCTTTCCTACAAATTTTGGCATTGGGGAAGAAAATCTTTTTTTCAACTTTCCTCCCAACTTTTGTAACTTGCACTTATATTCGTTGACGATTGTAAATATGCTCGAATCAGCAAGCGAAACGTAACACGAAAACGTTGGCTCAGCAATCGACATTTCTGTCTTATGCTGCAATCATTCTTAGAAAGTCGTTTCAAATGAAAGCAAGAAATAAGCCGGACAAAAAAATGTGAAGCGATGACGAGAGCGTCTGCGACCGTTGCTGGTACCACAACAACGAAGAATGAAGGTTGTACTACCAGGCAGGTAGAAAAAAGTAACGACACTCAAATTAAGTAAAACGGTCCTTTTTAAAAGCCACGGACGCAACTCACAAGAGGGGTGTTGTGCGCCACAACACCACAAGCAAGAGAATACTCGTGTTGGGTGCATCTTCTGTATGACCCCAATTGCACACATCAATTTCTTTCCCTTCAGATTGCACGAGCGAAATGTGAAAATTTACACAGGTGATTTTCATATAAATTAAGAGTCGGATTTTGAGTCGGATCTAAGTTTTGGAAATTCGATACTAACGTCTTTCCCAATTCAGTATTCATCGGCCCACTTTTCCCTGGGTGCATTAAAAATTCATTGACGTGTACCTGGCGGTGCATTCGTTTATTAAAATTCAAACTGAAAGACTCTCTCATCGCCAGTTCCAAGTGTACACACGGCACGATGCCTCGAGTGTAATACTAAACGAGCAGGAAAAAACTGTTTTCAGGTACGAGTGCATACTGCGAACTAGTTGTCATTTCTCACGTACTCATTTCAGGTATCGAACTGAATCAATCGTCAAATGACACTCGCTTTTCGTTTTAGAAATTTGGGCAGTACCACCGGGTTCGCGTTACGTGATCATCGATATGTAATTTAAGGTTACTGATTATTATTGGTTATTGAATGTCTTCAACTTGTCTATACTTTCCGGTTGCTTTCCGTTTGAGTTTTATTAATAGCAGACCATGGTTACACATGGGGGTTTTTTCAACAGCAAGACAAGGTACACTGAAGAGGTGGAATTTGAGGAACCTGTCTGCTTCTCACTTGGTTGGTTTTATTAAAGACATTCTCTGGTGCCGTGACTGGTAGCATGCGTTGGTTCTGCATGAATAACAGTAACGCGCTTATTACAAAATAACTGTATCAAATTCATTAACGCCACCTACAATATCTATCATTCATTCATTAAGGTCTGCAGAGCAATCGAAATTTATAAGAAAGCAGCAAAAGCTTTTCAAAGGCAATTACCAAAGTTTTCAAAAGCTTCCAAACGGCCTCCTACCAATCTTTTGTTGTTCCTCACCGCCGTTGCTAATTCCATCATTAATTGCGAGACGAGTGCAATTAGGTATCAGGTAATTGCCTTACTTTGCACCTGAGCTTTCACAAAAGCTTAGGAACTTTATAATTTAATTATTGCAACCGGAAATGCAGAACGTGGCCACAACACAAAGACCCGGTAATAATCTAAACCCGTTGAATTTATAATGAGTAAAACTGACATTCAGCCACGTCCGGCATTAAAATACAAAAGTCTAAGTTCGGAATGTTCGCTTTTTAAAAGAACTCGTTCGAATAGGTCAACACCGGCACCACAGTCATTTCATAATGTATCACTTTACACGGCAATGGCGCTACACTTAGGCAGAAGACATTCGGGCTTTTGATGTTCAAGGAACCAGACCGGGAAGGCCTACCGGGTACTGCTTGTGGGTACCTGCCATTTAATACAAACGGCATTGAAATTCGCTACACACGTCTTCATCCGCCAATCTTAACATTATCCGATTATTTCTATAATGTGCAGGCCTCAATAAATTAACGGATTTCGAGACGGATTTAATTTTTCGGCATATCCCTTTTTGGACGTCGTAAATTAAATGGAAGCAAAACAATTTTAATTCCAAAGCGAATCTTCCGATGGAGAGCACGAAAAATAGTGCGCACCGTGGGCAAAGGAAAGAAATGTTTGAACGAGTATTAAAATAAATATAGCAATATGCCTTCCTGCAAAGCAATCTTCCAAGAGTCTCAGAAAACCGAGCATTCAGGGGAATGAGGTATTGGTATTGAGAAATAGAAAGAGTAGAAATCAATTGACCTGGCCTGAAGTGAATCGAAATGTTAAACTTCGCAAGAAGGTTCCAATAAAAAGTAATTTCTGTAAGGAACCCAGTACCCGAGCACTCCAATACCATGTCCTTCTGATTTACCATACACCGATGGATTCTACGCAGAAAAAGAAGAAGAATATTTTGCAATACCACAAAATGACCACAGGAATCGTAAATTAATTGGGAAAACAATTATAAAACCAACGCGAATAGTTAAAAATAGTAATTAAATGACTCGTTTCACGGATATCTATAAATAAATTACTGATCTATAAATCAACTGTAAGAATGTACAACTGGATACTGTAAAATCTGTCATTCCTTTAGAACAAATTCGTCGTTGGATGTCATTCAGCTGTTACCTGTGTACCACCAAAGCATTTGAATACTTCCATTGATGACTAGGCACTTCAAAATTCTCAACTTGAAACCAACTCGAGAGCACAGAAAGCTACTTGTGCGACCACTCAATTTTCCATTTCCTTCGGTTTGACCTGACCTTTTTAAAAAAAGGAACTACCCCAATGAAAAGAATTTTAATTTAAATTTTGTACCGTCGAAGAATGGGAAAAGGCAAAGAAGAAACCTTCAACGGGTCACGACGTGAACTTGTCCAAAATGGAGTTTTTTTTTCATCACTCCGGAGACCGGAAAATAAAACTTTCTCGGGGTAAGAAAAGTTATGAAGAAGTGGAAAAGAAATTATTACCCAAGAGATGCTGGTGGTGAATGTAAAGAAAAGAAAAAGGTAGGCAGGTAAGAGTGAGAGAGTCTGATGAAACATTAAAAACCGACTGCTGAAACTGCTCAGATTTTTTTATTTCCCTTTTATCGTGGCTGAGTTTAACAATGCGAAAAAAGAAGCGAATGAAAGTAATCAATCAGTCATTCAATCACACGGTCGGTCGTTTAAATAACGACTAATGGACGGTTGGGAGGAGGATAAAGCAGCCGGAGGAAACAGGAAATAAAGTCACAACGACAAAATCCATTCGCGTCATTGTTGCCTTGGTACTGACCCGTGCTAGGTACTCTCTTCAACTGCTGACAAAGAAAAGAGCAGAAAAGAAAAGCCTCCCAATAGATGTCATAGCTAAAGCCCAGAATCAAGATGGCGATCGCAAATTACGTTAACCACCAATAGCTCCTTCCTTAAACATACTGACTACGAAACCAAAACTGTCCTTTAATTGTCAAGCTTGGAAGTAGAGAATATACCAAGCAGAAACTGAAGGCACACTCAAAACCGTAGGTTGGTTCAGGTTAATAAAAAAAAAAGGATTGTCCTTCTGGCTAGAATTCCCAAGCAGGAAGTGCGGATTCATCTGGTTGTAATGGGTACAACTGTTATGGATGAATACAGAAAGCAGAAATTAAACCGTTTTAGCATTCACCTAGAAGTACACTAGGAATGCAGTTCATCTAGCACAGACGGCAAATAAAATAGAAAATAGACCAAGGAATCAACTGCGGTTGATGGCAAACGTGCGACTAAATCAACAAGTTTGATGATTCCAATCAATAAGAACGTGATGAGATGTTATTTAGGATGCCGTGACACCTTCGAGAATACACCTGAGTGATTTCACGAGTCGCGTGTGCACGTACAGGCACAGAGCCAGAGAACCGACGAGGACCATCAGGTTATACGTTTGCTTACGCTTTTTCTTAAGGAAGTTGTTGCATTCTCAGAGGTGTTTCAATCGGCCCCCGGGGCATACGTCACTGTACTCCTGTCGCAGTCAAGTTAACTTTAAACACATTGAAGTTCGACGTACGTGGAAATTACCTGTGATGGTATCTAAGCAATTAGTCACACCATTGTCTAAACGTCCCTGAAACGTCCTCTGTTTTAAGTTCATAGATGGGAGCATGTGTGAAATTGGTATTCCAAAAAAGAGATCTACACCAATCTCACTTTCTAATTCAAAGCTCCGAATGTTTTGCCCATTAGCTGTTTTGAATAAAAAATATACTTCCCTATGTTCCCTAACCCTGTGTTTACACATTACCTCCACATACACCTGTAATTTTTACATCACCTAGCAAAACTGTAAATGTCGGCTATTCAATACAAGTACGGTAATTTTTACGAAAACTTTACAAAACGTTAATATTTTCCTTGGCTAAAGTACCTTCATGTGCTTCTGAGAAAAGCACGTTGTACATCTATACGAAAATTGCTGTAACTTTCAGAACTGCAATAACAATTTTTTGAAAAAAAAAGGACTTATCACATCCCGGGTGTTTGCAGGCATGAAGGAGGCCACGTTGATACTCATTTTGTAGGAACATCATTCTCCATAGAGGTTTTACAAACAGATCGAAATGTTACCGCAAACATTCCAACCTATTTTCAAGCAGAATTCCCTTTTTCAGGTACCTTTTCCAATTCTTTAAAAAGATTAGTTCAGGTATGGCAATGTCCCTTCACAGGTGATTTAGGTACCGGTCAGGTTCGGCTTGACCATGACCGATGCCAAATTCAGGCCGCCCGACTAGAAAGCTCGTAACGCATTAACCGTCTTACATGACGGGTTTTTAATGCCCTCGTCGGCGGCTCTACACGGTACCTGGCGTTATAGCTCAGGTATTACGTCAGTCAAATTTAGTTCGGGTTTTCCAAAATGAAGGAAGGGAACTTTTCATCTGGGTGTTCATTTCTGTGCATACGTTGACGGAAGTGATTTTGGCAACTTGACCTTTCGACTCTCCATTTAGCTCGAAACTCAGGACTTGATACTGGTGAAAATCTAACTTACCTGCAAGAAAAAGAAACGTGGGTGAGACGGATGTAAACATTCGGGCGTAAATTACCCGTAAGCAAACACATTGTTTTGTCAATAGGGCTTATGGCGCCATGGGTCAACACTGGTTCCTATTTTTTTTCTGCGTCATATGTATTTTTAAACCCGTCACGTTCTCCAAACTCTACAAGTTAGACAGTATTCTATTAAGACATAAATTTAAAAAAAGTTAACCTCAGTCAGGTTGACTTGTCTCGTCAAGTAGACCAACTATTCGAGAAAAAAAGCCAAGAGTAAAAAATGCATGTCAAAAATATCAATGGCAGCTCATTGCAATGCAATTGAGTACGCGGCATTTAAAGAGGAAAAGTTTGGCAAACTAAATAATACTTTATTAAAAACGTATTCATCTTTTTTCATTAAGGAATTACATTGTTCATGATGGCAAGTCGAGGTGTAACCAAAACAACACGTGTAACTTTTCACATCGTCCAGAAACATGTGACCATGACAGATATAACGGAAATGGAAGTTACACATCTCGAAAAAACAAAACAAGCAACGTTACCCTCATTCGGTGGACCACCAATTTAACAAATCCTAAAAAGGAAGAATTGCTTTTGGAGAAAGCAAAGTTTGCCAGCAAAAAAAATAGATACTCAAGACCATATACGGAACTGTATGCCCAAGTAAGAGGACCTTCGAACCTCGTCGTTACCGACACTGGAGGTTCCTGATCCATTTCTGCGTCAGGTACATCTGGTAGACTGCTAATGGACACTACCTAACCCTTTTGTTTTCAAACAAAAAAAATGTGCAGCAGATGAGCCTGCGGTGTTTGCACCAGCTTGGCCTTCGTCGTTGATTTGTTTATGTATATTCTGTTTTTAAGGTATATACCTCGGTTGAAAAATACAAATACGCATGTTGGAAACTGATAGAAAAGCACTAATGGCACGACATTAAAGCTCGACTTTGAACTTTAAAACTTGAAAGATGTCAAACGCCAGGGATAAAATTTATTGTGAATGAGAACAGCTCTTTGTGCGTTGATTCTTCACCAAGAAATTATAATTGCCATCATCATCATTATCATCATCTTCACAAATTTTATTTCTTACAACAGTCACGCGACATAAAATGGCGGGCAAATAAAATTTGCAAAAAAAATTTTATTTTAAGCGTTCCCCGGACGGTTTTTTGTCAAATTTCTATAAATTCACAACTTCTTAACGTCGGCCAAGTAATTTAAAATTACTAAAATTGCTACCAATTTGGAAAAACGTGTCCCCTTCAAGCACACTTTGCTTTTGCTCACGAGGTGAATCTCATCTGCTTGAGAAACAGGTGGACAGGTAAAATGTACCAAATAGATTGTCCAAGTGCCCCACCAAATCCAAACAAAAATTTGCTTACCGATAGTGTCTTCGTACAACCCCGCCATCAGTGAGTTGTACCTGTCCTACAGGTATTGTGCCTCATTTTAATACAACTGTTATTCTTTGCTATCCTATCCATTTTCTGTTCTTTTGTTTATTTTTTGTCTCAGTTACTCACCCTTCCCTCTTTTCCCCTGTTGCAATTAAGTGTCTTCGTTTCTTTTACATTAATTTGTTAACTCTTGACGTGAAATCTTGATTTTAATGAATAATCACTACACTGCTTCTTTTTTAGTAATTTTAATTTTCAGTTGTCGCTTCGGATTGTTTGAAGTTAGCACCTAATATCAGTACACTTCTTATCTTATTCGACTTACATATGTACAGCCACAAATCCAAAAAAAAGCTTTTGTATTCTTACAACGTTCCTAAATCACGCCAGGCGATCAAATATCAGGTAAACTCCATGTGATTTACAGTATTTCATTTGCACATAGATCCATTAACAGACCCTTTAATAATGCAGTGTCCAGGTTAAAAGAACAACTAAATAAGAGAACGTCTTAGGTACATAAATCAAAAAAATTTAGGGACATTCATTTTCAGACAAGACAAGTTTTCGATACGACCGGTATTAGTAAAATTTAGAAGTAAGGCTTCATCACGAGGTTAACGACTACTTTTTAATACTAATATATACATATACATAGGAGCGAAACGTAGCAAACTTAGGGTTCAACATTGGCTGTCTAAGTCGACAAATAAGGTGACTTCCTTTTTAAGTAATAAAAAAATAATCAGGTTCGCGTGGAGAAATCTCTGAAAGTCACGATGAGGCAATAGGCAAAAGAACTTAATTTGAGAAGGTGAAAACGACAGGTGTATAAGGCAAATTAGTTGAGAGAAAGACAGTTTAGGCGAGTAAACTTTTAAGTTGAAAGTTTTAAGACGCCGGGCTCAGCTCAAAAAAATTTAAACGGTCCGAGGAGAGACACAGATATCTCGATCACAGAAACAGATCTCAAAGTATGAAAGATGGCGGACAATTTAATATTTAAACGATCAGCCTGAATATTTGAAATATTTCCCGGGTGATTAATTTCGACAATTCGCTGCGTGCAAATTTCTCGCCATTAATTTTTATGATTTCGCCATCCGTTTCCGGTTGAACCCGACATTGGGCGGGAAACGATGGAATGGGAAAAGAATTTTCGAAAAATTTTCCCAAACGGAATGTTTTCAATAAATTCGAATGAGAATTTAAATTAATTTCCCGTAGTTTTCCGCCAACGTTTTTAGTCCGCAGCCGCTGATACCCGAGCAAAATTGCAAAATGTCGATGAATTAATTAAAAAATTTTGCCTATTCCATCAGATCTGATGTCTTCTACCTTTTTTTCCGAAATGAAAGCACCGGAGATCAATACGGAAATTATGGCTCGTTTAAAATGCTACCTAAAAGTTACCCCTCGGCTCGATTTACCTTTCGTCAGGTTCCTTCTCGGTGGTGCAGCAACTTACACCAATTTCTTTTAACTCTATGAGGCCTGTCTCGATGCCCGAAATTTAAATACTCCGCTCCGTGTCTTTCTTTCTACCTGGGTGTCCGTGAACGTTTCCACACATTCGGATTAAGAGACGCAGCGGACAAAAGATCCATGACAAGTTATAAAAAGTCCAAAATACCTGAGCTAAACTAAAGGAACCTGGAGGGGGTAGAAGAAGAAACAGGTACCGAAAAGCATATTTGTTTTCGTCGAGTAACAGTCTAAGTGGGACGGAAATCTCCAACAAACACAAGACCAATAAATAAAACTGAGTTAAACGAAGCATATCGGTGAGATTTGGCGTGCGTACATGTGCGACAACCTGACGTACGATCCACTAAAATTTAGTTCTCACCTGAGAGGAACTAATAAATAAAGAAGATGGACTACAAAAACATAATGTTTTCTTTGGCGCGGCGAAAAGTCTAATTGAAAAATAAGACAAGAAGCCCACGGTAATTTCCTTGTCTGCTTCGGTCATGTCAATCTGTAAGATGAATGCCACGGTTGACGGAGATTCTTCCAACAGGAATTTGCTCTGCCTTTCTGCCACTTGCCACAAGCACGAACCGACCCGTTGGACAACAGATTAATAAGAAATTTGACCTTCCCAAATACCACGATTAGGCCGTTTTGCCAAATGTCACAATTTCTTTTAATTACAGAAAAACCGCGGACAGCGGTCTTCAATGCTTTCTCCGTTCTCGTTAAATCCAATTAGAAAGAAGATAATTTTGAGAGAAAAGAAGCGTCTAAAATTGTAGCAAAGCGTGTCGCCATCCCATCCGACGACAAAATGCCTGTTCAAGAAGTACAACAGTCAACTGTGTAACCCACCGGGGCAAACAGAAAGACTTTTCATTTCGGGCAAAACTAGGCGCCGGCCAAGAACGGAAAAAATCAAATTGGTGTTTCTAGTTCGAGAATAATAGTTCGACCGGATTAGTGCCAAGTGTTCTCCAAGAGTGAAAGAGAAAGAGAGAAAGAGACCGTTTTGGTTTTCAGACCGGATAATCCCTGAGAAATTGATTTCGGGTTAACTGACTCGGTTCCTGTAGGTCAGTGTTCTTCAGCCCACGATCGATCAGTCCATCACTTGAGGCAAAAATGCAACGTGTCATGGCACATCCAAGTCAATTTTGTTCTAAGAAGCCCTGAAGAAAACTGTGTCACTCTAATTTAACTAAGAAGTTCCATCACTGAACACATACCATCCCTCAAGATATCGAAGCGTGTGTATTCGATCACTTTCTACCAATTTTGGTATTGACAATTAGGAAATGAAATTGAATTGAAAACTTGTTCTCCACACCCATTAGTTCGTTTTTAATATCGCAACACAAGAAAGTCAAATCTAAGGAATTTACTTCACTTAATTATATTACAAAACGAAGAGAATGAGGCCAAAGAGAACTTTCGGGGAAGAAGAACAAATAGAACTGAGAGGAAAAGCGAGCGGCCATTTTGATCGGAATGAGTTTCAATTATTTTCTGATGTGTAAATCAGACGGAAAAATATAACACTTCTTTTTCTATCCCGAATAGGAAAAGCTTAGAATAAATTCTTCCAACCCCTCTTTCCCATGTCTGTCTTTCCATCTTCTTCCATTTACTTAACTTAACGCCTACCTGTCTTCTTTAGTTCCGACTAACCATTTTCTCTAAACTATTGTCGCGCGAATGGGCCATTCAAGATGTACAAGAAATAGTTTCGATCTTCCCTTAAACTCGTTTATATTCTTTAAGTTACATGTTTAGGGTGTTGCCCCGAAGGAAATCGATGTCACTTTAAGGAATATCCAGCCTGGGTCGGCCCATCAACCACCCAAAAGCCCTCCTGGGCCTTCTCATCTTCTACCCGAAATTGTGCGGATAACTAGGAGAATGTAGTGCCGCGATTATGTACATAATATCGCCTGGCGGTATATAAATTTTATTTACTCGGCGGTATTTCACTGCCGTCGTGTGTGTTAACCCTTTTCCACACATTTTTTGCAATTTCCATTCTTTCTTTCTTTCTTTAAAGATTGATAGTTTGATTGCAGGCTTTGTTGCCACCGGATCCTTCTCGTATCCCATTCAGAAGGGACAGTGAATTATTAAAATGTAACACTATTAGACTTATCAGATAATTACCTTTCTGCTTTTATAAAAGGTATTTGTCACACTGTTGTCGGTTTTCCGGCACTTCTGCCTCCTTCATAGTGTCAAGAATCCTATTCTACTTCTTTGCCGTTAACTGTTTTCTTTTCTTAACTTTCCTGGTTCTTTTTGCCAATTATAGCTCTTTGGTAAAATGAATCTCATTTCCCATTTAGTAGTGATACTACGGAAACAAATTTCCCAATAATGCGATGCCGGTTACGTATGACTGACAGAAAGTTGTATTTGTTCTGCGGAATTCGCCTTCTGTGTGAAGCTGTTTGAACTTACGTTTATGTTAGGAATAGTCACACTGGTAAGGTCGACACGTGGCAGTAATTTTGTGGTTTCATAACGTCCATGACCGATGGTGACACCGACGTAAAAATTATGGTCGCCGACAAATGATGTTGACGATAATGTCACGGTGATGGACACAAACAAACGAACCATTGACTGGTGTACATATACTAATAGAGTTCTTTCACTGTGGAATGCGCTATTTTGCGCTAGATGAATGCATCTCCACCCTCTGACGACCGCAGACCGTGTAAACAAATTGATAAGTGGAACAGCCCTAACTTCACCAGTGTGCCACAAAATTCTTATAGTTTTTATAGATGATGAATTGAAAATGAATGCAACTATCTCTAACCATCAACAGACTTGGGATGCTTTTATCTCATCGTTTGTTTTCAGGTTGAAGGTTAAGTTACCACTAAGGTTACATCTCACCTAGTCATTACTGCAGGAGTACTGGTACTCAGGTACCAGTGGTATTTACGAGTTCCTCTCTCCCACTTGTTCTTTCATTTCATACGACTCTCCTCGACAACACAGTACTTTCCTTCTACTTCTATCTTTTCTCCTTTTTTAATCAGTGAAACTGTTCTAGAATTTCCATCTTTATCCCTTCTTATTTCTTTTCTCATGTTCCGGTTCTTCTTCTTAATCGTCGACACTTGAAACGCCATATTTCTCCTCTTATCATAATCATCTTATTCTTCGCTGAGAGAAGAAATTTTTACCGGAGGAAAATATGTTCGAAAAAACGACATCCCCAACGAATGGCTCTATATTGACATGTTAGATTTATGCTACTTTTTTGCTTTTCACTTGAACATGATTTATTTTCCTATTTTGCGTGGATCAACAATTCGAATGTTCTGATACCAAATTTTGGAGTAACTGCAATAAACGCCTGGTGTGTTGTAATTACTCAAGCAAGCAGCATCAAACATCAAAGTGATAATAATTATTAGTTAAAAAGGATGGAACGAATTCCATAGTAATTTTATCAGAAAGGAAAAGTCCCGGGATTTTATGTCTGCCGTTTTTGTATCCAAATTTGGGTGGTTGATGAGTTCATGAAATACATTGTGATGATGTGGTCGATTACAGTAGATCAAGATCACATACATAGCTACAGGAAATAATACTGCACAGTTTGTCTGGTTTTATGGGTTTCCCGATTAAGGCAGTGAGACCCATCGGAAGAGATTTCTCTGGTTTTATAGACTGTGATTTCCACTTGCGATATAAAGTCGTTCAAAAGCCGGATGGACAGTTACGAACTGGTATTTACCAAAAAGATGCTTTGACTCGGAGGTGGTCGCTCATTACATAAAAGTTTACTAAATGGCTCTGATTTGTCTGTGAAATTCATACCATGCTGAATTTTTGTATCATGCGTAAAACAAGTACCATATTCTGGAGATGCATGCACGTGCTCCCAAGTGCACTCAGACACATGCCACATATGCCAGACATTACAGAAAATTAAAAATTAAAACACGCGGTTAACCCGAAGAAATTGTGCAATTTGCGGTTGAACCAGCAAGCATGATGAAGCATTTCTTGCACGTTTTGTTAATTTTACCTCTGTCTGCCGTCTTGAGCATCCGGCTTTACCGGAGTTCAAAGGAAGTCTACAGTACCTACCAGTATCTACGTTTGATATGGCCAACAATTTAAATAACTTCAATGCCACAAAATCTTCGAGTTATCTATTCACAAGCACAAGGCTGGAGAACGAACAGGACGATATAAAACAGTACTTTAAAGAATTTTTCTTACAATAAAAATATTTCACTGCTTTGGTACGGCAAACATTGTATCGGCTTCAAGCCAAAAACTTTCTGTGCGTTGATATTATACATGTTCGTGACTTCACGGTGGAAACGATCGATAAATAAAACATAATACAGGCAATAAAAGAAAAAACACTAAAACCTGGAAAAAGTAAAATTTAAAACTTATATTTACATATAGATAAACGGATCAAACGCGAGTTAGACAAAGATGTCCTCTCGCATCGCCCGGATCGCCCGGAGAACTGAAACAAAGAATGCTGGCTTAGTCGGTCGGGTAATAAAAGTGGAATTAAAAAGTTAAACAGAGAGGTTTCGGGGAGAGGCAGAGAAACTGGAACAACAACAGAGATGTTGTGGCGTAGCAAAACAAAACTCTGAAACTTCTAAACGAAACAAATAAATTTCACCTGCGAAAAAAAGCTGGGAAAAAACATGACTGACGCAATGAGCCGTACACAGATAAACAAAAGGAAAGAGAAAACATAGAAGTACCGAGTTAGCAGCCTGAGAACATCCAGTAGCATTGCACGTGCAGGAAGTAAAGCTTTACAGTTGGTAGCTGAAGTAAATAGCTTCAGCAAATTTCTAAAATTATCACAAACTAGCTAGTGTTTCAGTTCATGAATAATCGTCAATAGTGAAGTACAATAAGAATAAAACTACCGTATTTATAACTTGGCATAATATTAAGGACCGCAGTTAAACTGCAACTGATAATGTTTAGAAGAAACAAAGTTACTGGTCAACAACCTGAAAAATCAGGAAATCACAAAACACATAAGCCTTGCTCTAATTACACTACACCGTTGCCACGATGAAATTACTGCAAATCAATGTAAAACAGGTACAGACGAAATAAGGACTTCACAATTTTGATGGACACCGCTCAATAAGTGTATTCGGTGTGCAGCTACAGTAGTACCTGTTCAATATCCTTTTCTTCTCTTCTCTGTTTTCAGTTATCGATCAGTCGTTTCAGCGATGTGCTTTGGTATACCGTGAATGGATTACCGTGAAATTATAATACAAATGGCAACGAGTATTCCGCGGGAATGATCAAATTAACTTGCGGTGGATCAGCCGACCGTGAAAAATTGCGAAAGCCTCAGTCTGATCGTTCAAGAGATGCGTCTGAAAGAGTTTGGCAGAAAACGAGAAAATTGAAAGCGGCGAATTTAATGCCTCGAGATTTCACCAAAATATTGGGTTCAGATGCTGTCACCCAAAATGGTTACCCGTTTTAGACAGAACGTCTCTAGTTACGACCAGAATGACATATGTATTATTCCTAGCTTATGGAAGTAAAAGTTAACAGTTAGCAAAAACTAGAATGGTATTGAATTCGGACGCTTGCTAATGGTTGGATTGTTGGGAAAATAGGAGAACTTTCTCCTAGGGAGATATTGGGACACACGCCCGGACCATATGAACGTTTGGTTGACAAGGGCCTAAAAAGCAAGTACGACGATAAGCAAAGTTTGTGGCAAATTGAATCTTACGAGTGTCAGGTTCATATCTCGCCCGAACCGGAAGGAATTTTACAAACATTAACAGTATACTCGGTAAAAAACTTAGTACATTCCAAGGAGACCATCGGCTAAAGGCCACAGATGATGATTTTTTTCAGTTCCTAATGATGGTAAAAAGTAGCTGGTAACAGCTGTGATCCGCAGGTGACTGAAATGGGACAAAAAAGCCAAACAAAGGATGGCATAAGGTCAAACCATTGAACCCTCTGGGAGTAGGGCCGGTTTGGCAGTTATCAAGCGCTACATATTGGGCTGATTAGTAGTTCCATAGGTATTTATATTGATACTCGTTACTTTCATGGCTCAAAAAACCATGTCTTTTGTTTGGCCACGTTGAGCAACGTGTTCCATTCATCCGTAACAGTTCGAGTGCGGACAGAACACGATAATACAGGTACTCACGAACAAAAGGACAAGTACTAAAGGTAATTTATTTCTTTCTGACAGCGTCACGGGTACCATCGTGTACGCTTACGTTCGTACATAACACGAAACTATCGTTAAACGGAAATTTATTAATTTGTTCATTATAAAATGGAATTAATTTATTTTGGCCAGGTTGGTCAAGGTTTTCGTAGGAGGAGTAGGAGTATGAGGTGGAAGATCGAGTTGTGAGAGACTTCTGCTGCCACGACGATCCTGCCAGCAGGTTTTTATCTCTCCCAAATAGGTGTTATCGCTTAGGTAAACATTACAACCGTAACGCCCTTGACTCTTTAGGACTCATCACAACGAGTCTCCTCCGCGAATCTCAAACATTCCATTGACTTAGGTTTGGTATGAAAAAACTCAATTCATCCACCGGATGTGGCAACTGGCCGGAAATGGCAAATTACGGATATTTTAAATTTGCCAATGGGCAAAACACAAAAACGTGTTTTTTAGTTGGTCTGACACATCAACGTCGTTTCCTACTTGTTCCCACATCTATTTCTCTTAATATACAACCATTTTCTAGGGTATGTCTGGGTATCTTTCTTATACTCTTAGCATTCTGGTTTGTTTTTCTTGTTCCCATCTGATATAAAATAACTTGAACTTAACTTGATCTCACAGTTTTAAATCATACAAACCATCCGCACGAAATAAACACAGATTCTAGTACCGTTGACCCGTTTTTAGTAACATACCTTAATACTAAATACTTACAAGTGCTAGTCCAACATAACTTCTAGTGTTATTAAAGCTTACCTGTAACCAAAATAAACAATAGTTAGAGCTACATACAATTTATTATTGGCAACCAAATCTGTAGGAATGTAAGAATTCCACGTTATTGAAATTCTCTCTACTTTCATTCATATATTGTTTTTCCCCTTTATATATATATGAAGCAGATTGTTCCAACAGTCCCTTAAATGTTATCGAACATAAAAAACAAAATGTGGGCTGATGTGAGAGGGTTAAAACATTAAGTATTCTGCACATTTGAAATTTAAATGACAGTTTAAATCGGCCTCCTGTATATTTTCCACCATTTTGGTCTTCTCTTCATAAGTACGTGTTCTCTCGCTCTTCCTTTACCTTTTCCTGGGTGGATCACACAATTAACCTAAGAAACGCATATGTATTATCTCTTCCTTTATAACTCTAAACAATTTTTCTTTCGGCAGTGACTTTGTTTTGCCCAGCTTGCTCTACGTCCGACCATATAAGAAGAAATATAGTGAGAGAGAGACAACGACGTCACGGTCCATTTGTTTTCCTCGTCACGATTTAGCAAAGGACAAAACAACCCGAAATTTTTTACGCCGACCAAAAGTTCTACGAGTCAGGTAGAGGAGTCAACAATGTCACGGTGATCCCAAGCAAAAAGCGGTGTTCAAACCCAAGCAAAAGGATGGGACCTTCTGCAAGAAGTTGAAGAAACATAAAACTCAACGGGAGCAAAAATAATTTTGCATGAGAAACGCGTGCGAACCAAATTTATTGCTTTATCTTTCCGATCGGATGCTGCGTACTTCCATCAGGTGAACTTGTTTATTATAATTGGGGTTAAATGTAATTTGGACTGATATGAGAAGCAACGGAAAGCATTAAATTCACCTTAAAATTTTGGCCAAAAAGGTCGAGTTGACCGGTTTTATCGGCTAATGCAGTCCGAACGGGTAGTCCCTTTTTTTTACTTTTATCAGAAGGTTATCGGACGAACCGCTACGGTACACCCGTTCCCATTATTTATTCCGTGAGTGCCCTTTTTTAACCGAATTATAACAGCTGAACAAACAGTATATGGAATGCATGTGTGCTACTCTCGGAGTGAAACGGGATACCCTGAGAAACGACGCAATAAAACGCGGTAAGACGCAATCCGCCTGCGTTGTTTCAGAATCGTTTTCATCCTCCACCTGTTCGCGACTGTCCACCCAGGTACGGGTCTCCGAATGTAAGAATTAGCGAGGTGAATACGACGACAAGAAGCAGGTTTGACCACCAGGAAAACCTGCTAGACCAGATGTACACATATAATGCACATAAGTCACGCGGTGTTTTGGGAGATCCGCGGTAGCGCATGACAGGCCCCGGACAGACTGACACAGATCGGCCAGGTGCGGGCATATCGGATAATCGGATATGGCAATCAGGTATTCTAAACAGCACCTTTGGTGGCAGCTCCCTCTTGTTATCACTGCTTCGATATAGGTTTTCGCAAGGGAAAACGTGAACTTGTAATCGGATTTGAGTCAAGATAAACACAACATAACTGCGTTATCATTTCGGTATTGTTGTTGTTGTTGTTGTTGTTGTTGTTGTTGCTGTTTGGCCTGTATTACCGTTGAGAAACTTATTGTCTGAAACTGAAATCAAAGCTTATTAACTGTGAGACGGGGCGTAAAGTAGAGAACCTTCATGAGTGCAGGTGAACGTAATAAGATGTCTGTCCTTAATATTCAGGTATGCAGGTAAACGTCTGAGACGCCAGAAGATGCTACTTAACTAGTCTGTGAAAAGCTTAAGATAATGTTGTCTGGGTACCTCATCAACGATTCAAAACTTTATACCCCGATCGTGATTTTGTACCTTTATACTTGTGATGTTGATGTACTTATAGGAACCCTTAGACATGGGAGGTGCGCGACAAATATAAGAAATTCCACAGCAATCACAAGTTGTCAAGTTCTTTCAGGGTTTTCCCTTGAGAAGGAATTTAAATGCAAGCGAAAGACACGTCATTGTGCTTGTACCGACTGAGTTTCGATGATCACATCTTTTGTGCTACTATCGGCGTTCCGATTATCACCTGAACAGACAGCACCGAGCTATCAGTGAATTATTTAACATCTATTAGAACATTCCCTTGTCGCTTTATTGCTTTTGTTAGTGAAGGACTGTGAATTCCTAGGTTTATGGAATCCTTCTCTCCACATCGCTTCTGTACTTGTTCATATTTTAACCACTCACAAGCATTTCTTTGGCTCAATCCAACTCAAACAATTTGTTGTTCCTCGTCATTCTAGAATATCCGATACTCTGTGTGAAAAACGTATGCGTAGCATTTAGTATTTTAAGTAAAATTTTGTTACCTCAAATTTATGCAGAAAACGTACAAGCTGACACGTAGAAATGTAAATTTTTAGTCTCTTGGAAATTTACACATTCACTCTCACACATTCACCCCTAAGTTTTTCACAATTATGGCTACTAACAACTCACAGACCTTATTGTACACTTCGCTATTAATTATTTTACTATTTTGTACAATTATTACAACCTACATAAAATATATTATTAATTGTTTTTCCGTTTCTTCTGTACAACCATTGTTAGTTGACAGATAACCAATGTTACGGGATTGTCGTACCATATGATGTATTCTATCAGTTCATATTTCAAAGGCTTAGTAAAAAGGACGGGGGCCTCATGTGAGGTATTGGATAGTAATTTTACGGAAACGTGATGGCTGCAGAGTAGGGTACACATCTATTTTGTTTATTTCTCAAAAGATTCGTTTTTATTTTTATCTTAATCCTCAAGATATTCTGGTGTACACTTGTTTCTTTTACTCTTTAGTGAGGTTCACTTGGCTGAGAGGACACCTTATTCTTTAATTCGAAGCCTATCTGATTGTTTAAAGGATTGTTAGCTGATATGTGGCATTGTTATTCATCCCACTGAGGTAGTTAAAATGTCAACAGTTCCGGATTCTCAGACAACAGGAAATGCCATTTCACAAAGTCAAACATGTGAATGACAACGCGTGAATCAGTTCAAAACAAATCGATTTGACTGATTCGATGTTGTAGGTTAATTAAAATTGGCATACGCAAGCAATCAGAGTCTATTGCTCCGACAACCTGGCGGTGACCGTAGGACAAACAAAATAGTCATCACCCATCAGTGAATGCACTCTTTTTCCTGTCCATGGTCAGTGAATCTTCAACGATTCGTAGGTGCACTTGACGACTAACAAATTGGAAGGATAGCGCCAAGGTGGTTACAAGTATTAAATCGTTCTGGAATCAGCTTCTTAAGCTCTGGAAAAGAAGAGAACCGAGTGGTCAACCCTCCAGGTTCGAGTTGGCTCATATGACTGCTGACTACAAACAATGAGTTTCCGGTTTTTCGGTTCCACCGGCTACTTCTTGACAGTGAAAGGGGACACTTGGCTGGCCTCTTGTTCCAGTAGAAACCAGAAAAACGAGCTAGCGTTAAACGATTTCACTTAGCTTTTTTGTGCTCTCTGAGTTTCCGGTTTCCGCTCTAAACCTTTTTTCCAGCCTTTTAAATGCAAATTTTACCCCGGCGTTTAAACAGAAACAAAGGCAAATGGCACTGGCAACATCAGACTCATGGCCGGATGAGCAGAATTTTTCAGGAGGCAAAAATTTAAATTTAACGCTAACAGTCGACGGATTATGACAATTGTTATGCTGCGGATGTGCGCACCTTTGTTTCCTTTGACCCTACTATTTTTTTCTTCTCTAGTTTTAATTTTTCCCCCAACGACCAGCTGGTTCAACCTGTCGTAGCATCCCTTCACCTTTTTCCCATTCTCTGTCGTCTACAATAACTATTTGGCCGGATTTTTCACTTGAAATTTATCACGGGAGGAAGTCATTTTCTAGGTACGGGCAAATTCCCACACGTCTAAAGGCAGAGTAATAAATTACCAGCGATGTGTTTTAATTCTTTCACTGTCTAATGCCACTTCAGTGCTTTTTTAAGTTATTACTCGGGGTTTTTAGAGAAATATAAATACGGCAATGCGGTTTTATGAGACTTCAACAGTTGCTATTCACTTTATCAAGTGCACAATATTTTTTTGCTATCTCCTTGTGTGTGTCCTCAACAAAAAATGCAGAATATTCGATTTTCATCTCTCTCTCTTTCCTCTGTCTCTGCACCCACGTCCACTTGTTGTAATTAAGTAACGACAATATACACAAGACAACAATTCCGAATTCTTCAGATGTTTCGGATACTAATTTTATTCCCCTGCTTACTTTCTTCTTATTAGTAATAAAATTCTTATTTAGCAGTACTATATCATTTCAACAAACCGATTTCCTATATCATTTATTCCTACCACCTATTTTAAATTCTGTACTACACAATACACATTTAATCTTACGCATATAAACGGATACCCGAACTTCAACTCCTCGGTCAGATTAAATATATATGTATAATTTGACAGTGAATTGGTTCATCAATCAACTCAAACATTTCACAATACCCTCAAGAATACCCATTGAAAATACGTCCGTAGAGTGCCTAGTTGTACTTGTTGGATGTCTGTTTGATAAATCATGTAGGAAAGATGTGGAAAGAAAAAAATGAGGTTCACCAAGTTCAGAGCTGGGTACATTTCAAGCATCCATATATAACGGTTTGAACCGTAATCGCCTAATTCGAATTCTAAGGCCCCCCCTGAAAAAAATGGGAAAGGTCATGGTGAAGACAAAAACCGCGGGTGCCTCATCGTCAATTTAGTTTACTTGCTGGTTGCAATGACCTTGTGAGAGCTCGTTTCGGTCAGATTCGCCCGGTACGCGTACGCGAGGCAAACCATTGATGTTCCTGACGACAAAATTTATGGAATCATCCTCCTGATGAAATTACCAAAAAAGGATAAAGAACAGGGTTCATCCCCCCCCCCCTAAAGCTCAACGAATAGATACAAAAACTTTTTTGCTCGGCGAGAAAATTAGAACATCACCTCGGGTAACAAATTAATTTGGAATTATTCAAGGTCTTGGAATTTAAATTCTGCACGTATACTGTCAATTACTCCAAATGTGTAGATGGGGAAGTTGAAACGATTGTGTGTCTGAGACTGAGGCAAAGTAAGTGGATGAGGTTTGCAAGGTAGAAAACGGATCGATATACAAAATAAAAGGAAACTTTCCTTCTGGTTCATTAGCATGCACGAAGCACATTAGTTTTCATCAGGTTCGCATAAGAAAGAGTAGCAAAAAAACACTAGGTATTTACATTATTAATAAGAAAAATAACTAACTCTTATGTGGCCATGGGAGAGAAGCGGTTTGGTCGAACGGCGCCTACCAGTCGATTCTCTCACCGTGGAATTTACCGTTTCGGTTGAAAAGACTTCTTGAGACAACACAACGCCACATCGCAACACGCCACACAACGTCACTGTGAACATCACACGGATGCAAATTCGTTAAGAATTGCTTTCGGGTAACAAGTTGGATTCGCTGAACGTAACGATCTCCGTTACATCTGGTGCAAAGCCGCCTTGGATTTCCATTTACCCAGATGCAAATATATAAATTGAATAGAAAGGCATGGAATACAAGATACTATTGGATACAGAGACATAAACACTCTGACGTATTAGGCAACAAGGCAAAGTGTGCAAACAGTGCAAATTCTGATAAATGTGAAATTACTCGTGAGACTGCTGGACCGTAAAGAAGAATTAGCTTCGTATTAAGTGGATTAAAGGGGATTAAACGAAAGCAAAAATCAATAAAATGCAAACTTTAGCAAAAATAATACGACAGTTTCTATTATTATAATAATAATGAAAATTCAAGTCGGTGGGACAGGGTGTATGAGAAATTTGGAGCAAAGTTCACGTTCGTTTGGGGTTCAAAGTCAAACAAGTTGGTGTTCACCTGCCTGAATTAAAATATTCAATCAGAATTTTCAAGAATCATTGGTTAAACTACATGCATTTAAGTTATAGATCCATCCTTCCTGAGGTTTAAATTAGCTGCTAAATAAGCAAGTAACTCTACATAAAAAACCTTGAGTTACCTGAATGTACTACGCGTAGAAAAGAAACGAGCAATACGGAACGATAGCAAAAAATATATTAACTGAAGAATATTTGGTAAAATTGCTAAAAACAAGCGAACAAATGTACAAGGAAGTTCAGAAACGGCGTTCCAGAACTTATTAAAGTCCTACATGAAAGCTTCTAAGAATTTCTAATATTACGCTGTACACACACAATGGATTATTATGTCATTATACAGCACACGAAGCATATCGAAAAACTATATTGGTAATAACGAGTGATCAGCTTTGTGCAGAAAATATGTGAAACAGGAAAGGAAGAATACAAAAATATTGATACTAAGAAAGAGAGAGAGAGAAAGAGAGAGCTGGAGTAGCAAAAAATAATGAGGTATTAAAGAGATTAAGGTAAGAGTGTAATCTGTAGTTTAAATAACCATTAAATGCAAAACAAGAAACCAGATTTACTGTACAAACGCTAGATTACCTAAAACGAACCAGATGAAAGGACAGAAATTTTTTAAAGAGAATGAAGTAACTTGTTTTGGATTGTAAAACGAGTGCATAACTTTCTGCAATACTCGTCAAAGAGAAGTAGAACAATGTAGTCCCATGCAATCTGAGATTTCAAAGCAGGTACGACAGTGAAGGGAAGGGTCACCTCTTAAAACAACACGACGACCAACTTAAATTGAGAGAACCCATGTGCCAATGGTAGGCAGGATACCAGAAACGTAGACTGACATTATCAAGAATATAAATAGGACAACATGCACAACAGAAAGAAATACAGAGGCGGAACCGGAAATGGTGTGAGAACGTATTTCTAGTTGCTTAGTAAATGATTAAGTAATTTTCAAGGGTTTGAATCGTTACATTTTATTGAATTGCAGTTCATTGTGTCTGTGTGGTATATTTGAGAGAGAGAGAGAGAGAGAGAGAGAGAGAGAGAGAGAGAGTGAAGTTAACAGGATCTGACGTTTATCTGCATTTAAATTTTCAAGATGGAGGCGGAAATGTAAAATTAAGAATCGGTCGAACGGTGAAAACCGTCCATAAAATTCAGATTATTCGTATGTGTATATTTATTGATAAATATAATCGCTTCGCATTCCGCTTTCAGTTCCACCAGGGCTGAGTTTTTCCCCTATTTGTGTTGTCCCTCTTCATTCAATCAGATACAGGACTAAATCGGAGGATTGCAATTATTAAAAACAAATTGAAACCGAAGGAAAATCAAACAAGTTTTCGTATGCCGGCTTTGGACGGGACGGGCTTGGGGGGGGGGGTCAAAGGTCGCCACGAACCCGTCAAAACCCATTGGACGTCCCTTTTGAATATAAATTTTCATGTGAAGGTGGGCAAGGTTGGTTGAACCACGAGCCAATTCATCCAGAGACCATTCACATGCCACCGGACACTCTCAACTACTAACTTAAGTCCCGATTGATACCAAAACCGAGGGTGCGGTGTTTTTAGTGCACCTTCGTAACCTTCACGTTGTCATGATTTTGTGATGTTAAATTTTTTTTCGTTGGGTTTGGTTCGGGTTTTGACGTTATTGAAACTCAACGTCCCTTTGGATGAGTTTTCGAAATCTATATATATGTCCTTGGATGCTTCGTTCTCCCACCTTGTTGCTTCCATAATGAAAAGGAAAGATTTCGACTACCTTAGGTTTCCTTTTCATGCTTTCTAGTCGTGTAGTTTGACTATGAAGATACTTGTCAAACCTGATGTTACACGACAAAAGAGAAGCAGATAATTTTTTTCTGGAATCTTCGAATCGCTTTTGTTAATGTATGTTTGTTCAAAGGAAACGATAGGGGTCTCTGGTCAAAGATTTATTGCAACTTATGATCTCACAATTAACGTAACTACACAGTTATTCGAATGTATATTGCTTGCAATTAAATTCACTACAATACCAATACAATTTTCCAGATATCATACAATTTCAAAATTTTTGTGTAAGCGGTGCTGAGGTGTGAATTTTTTGGCATCCTTCTTGTCAAAACGTGACAATATTCTTCTTGATAAAAACACTGTGAGGGCATCAGGTACAACCTCCCAACATGAAAGTGAAACAGTCTAACAGTTTAGAGTAACTTTTACACTCATAGGCGAAGAGGAGCAGATCAAAGGACCGAGAGTAAGAAAAAATAACAGAGGAAAGCAAATAGTTCTTTAAGTGTGCTTAAATTAACCTAAACGAAATACTGGAAATTGAAATTAAGTAGATGGAGGAGTTAAGAAGTATTTTACAGATTTCATAAGGCCTTGGTACCAACACCATCAAGATTCCTTTGAACCATTGTTTCCATCATTTTCCAGATTATTATCACCGTCTTTCGAGTGTGGAAACGCACCCAATTACAATAAATAAAACTTTACAAGTAGAGCAAAATATCCAAGGAGAGCGTAATTCAGGTACACGGCGGGAAATCAACTACAGAATTGAAAAATCAGAAAAGATTTTGCGAGGTCACTCCTTCTGTTGGCCTTTTCAATCTTAAGGCCCTGAAGGGGTTCGACTCGAAATTGAACTTAATTACTTCACATTATTTAATTTGTCATTTATTCATATTAAAATTGAGTTGATTTCGTCACAGGAAATCAGTTCCCTAATTAATTCAAGTCCAATTCATCTTTAATTTGATCGAATCATTTTCTACTTTCTTGTCGATTCTCCATGTCTTCCGTTTGATTAGTTCATCAAATGCCACATCGGATCGTAATAAATTTACAAGATTCAAAATAAATTGTTTTGTTAGTTCGCTCTGTGTGTGTGTGTGTGTCTCACACGTGTTTACAGTTAGACATGTATCAAGCACACACACACAGACATTTCGCAAGCTTTTCTAGGACTCACCGGGGCGTAACGGGACGTAAAATAATTGGAATCGTTGGAAACTGACCGAAAAAAACAAAAGTCGTTTTTATTTTTTTCTATTCTCAATCGAAAAAACACAAAACCAAACTGAACTGTAGTAGCGAGTGTGACTAATAGAGCCGACCATGACGTTTCTAAAACATTTACTGTATAGAGAAAGTCCACATGTGAGGATATTGGGACACCCGGCTCTAGCTTATTTACCAACAGCCCCCATTGTCCCCCATTTCCCTTTCTAGGAAATCAGTACCTCATAAATGTTTCAATTAAGTTAATTTTTTTGCAAAGTAGGGGCCTGGTCAAAGTGCCAGCTCTGTGAGTCAGTCATGTCATTCGTGGCATCGATGCGAACTGATGGATGAACACCATTAATCTTTCTTGTGTGGAACAATGAAGTTTACCGTTAGCCATACGGGTTTCCAAAATAAATCCCTTCGATCTCAACCTACACGGTATACAAAATATACAAAATCACAGAACAAAACGTATGTATTTTCCAAGTACTGTGAACTTCATACGAATACGTTACATCAGTGATGTCAGTATTATCAGACACCGGTAACCCAAACGAGTCACAAGTATTTGCAAAGCAATAATGATAAAGAAATGATAAATTTACTTTGAACCTTTTTCCTTGAGGTTAATGATGGACCTTAAATAATTTTTAAAATTTTAGTAAACGGGAATTCATCAACTATTACTAAGTAAGAACAATTGTTAATAGACAATGAAAAAATGAAGTACTGTTGAAAATTAAATATCGTAGTATCGTAGTATAGTAGGAAATTAAATATCTAAAGGTAATGAGTGAGTTATTGGGTTTGCACCAATAGAATTAAACACGAGAAATAATGTTGCGGTAAAATTAATATATAATTGCTGGAATTGATTATTAGTTTCTGCATTATACATATATACAATTCTATAATTTACATACAGAAAGAATAACTTACTTGTTAATTTTTCCATCGAATGTTTGGCGTACTGACAACTTTAGGAGACCAAAAAGCAGTATTTTATATAAAGTGAATACATACAAATGTGAAGTAACAAGCATGTGAATCTAATCTGAGGAAATAGAAAGAATGATCAGGCCGAGATCGCTGATGGATTACTCAAAACGTGTTACGAGTGAGTTTCTTGTAACCTTCTCTGATAAGCAAACTATTTATAAAAATCGATCGGTTCCCGTTTGATATGATTTGAATGGTTCTTATTAGCTCAGACGACCAAATAGTTTCACGCCCTTAATGAAATACACATTCACACTATCGGTGATATCGAGAATGCAGACGATACTTGAAAAAGAGAACGATCAGATAACCCACACGAAGGAGGCACAACAACAACAACAAGCTCTTACCAAGTGTCCTTCGCCATGTTTCTCTTCCATTTTTTTTTCTCCGTTATGACCGTCTACTGGTACCTGAGGTGGTGGACAATAAAGCAGTATAACCTGAAGTTAATTATCTTCCCGTAGGCACTTGACACATTAAATTCGGACGGAGAAGAAGAGCGTTTTTGCACAATAACCTAGCAGAATTCATGCTGACACTCATCGAAGGCAAGAGATCGAGAACCAGCTGATCAACATTCGCTACCATCGTTTTTTTCGGTTCGACCGCGTAGTTCTTGTGATTTTTTTGTCAGGACCGTGTTAATTAACTACAAGGACGAACTCTCTTTGAGGTCCTCTCAACAACAGTTACTAGTTGCAAAAGACCGTTCGAATTATGCGCCCACACTTTGACCTTTTCAATGCCACTTCATTAAAACGCTTCAAGGGAAACATTAGTGACCGTGGCCTTATTACCGAACACTTACCTTAATAATTTCACTATATTTTACATTTCTCCTTCTCTCACATCTACCCAAATTTTTTTATTCATTTGTGTTGTTTCGGAACTCCAAATGAGTCCGTTTCATGCGTGCAATAGTACTACCTGAGAGAACCTGGACGGTTTCCAAAAAATTCAAATAAAAATGGCTTTTTATATTAAGATTAGGTGACAGGCGGCTTCCTGAATCGTTCAAAAACAATTAAGAAGTCACCAATCAGTACAAAAAACTCTAGGATAGAGTCCTCCATCCGGTATTATTTAGAGTAAAACCACATTTTTGGACTTCATAATTGTGCGAGATTCTACTTGATGTTCATTTAGTGCCATAGTTTGCTTTTTCTGAAAGACACAATCATTTGATTGCAATAACGAACACTTAACACTTAAACCTTCCATAAAACGGTCGTTTCCGTTTGATCTGCATAACGAAAAGTAAACAAAATATGAAAATTTTAAAAACTGACCTAAATCAATATCCGGATCATTGCTCTGATAGCTGGCGGATGCAGTCAGGAGAAACAACGTGAGAGTGACCAACACGTGCGAACTCAGGATGACCTTCATGCTGTTGTCTTGTGCAGCTTGACAGTTGGAAAGAGAGAAAGAGAGAGGAGTGAGTGAGAGAGAGAGAGAGAGAATAGGAGAGAGATCTGGATTGATCTAGGGATCGAAGATTTGGTGGCACGAGGCAATCCGTTCTCTTGGTTCCTTTACATTGATCACACTATCACCACTTAGTCCGGTGAGAAGAGATCAGACAGATCGCCACACCTCAGCACGGACCGTTTCTGACCACATTAACAACCGGAAAAGACAAAACTAACCAAAAAAACACAATTCCGCGCACACATCAAACTTTTGATATATTTAAATTTTCCAATTGATTTAAATAAGATTTAAATCTCCGAATCGCTGAGGCAGCACATCACTGTATAAAAATCACAATTCTTTTCCGTCCTGATTAAAATAAAATAGAAATGTTTTATTTTCTTTGGGCCTTGTTACCACGTACGCCGCTATTGGAACAAATAAAACCGGTAAACAACTTTAGCAGAGGAGGGCCTTAATGGTAATGATAATAATAATAGAAAATAAATCGTATCAATGACCTCTAGGATGATTGAGGACCGGCAAAACAGTTCCATTAAGAATAACAATAATTTAAGAAATATTATTTTGTCTCAGGCAGCGGTTACATAACCCACGGTTTAACCCAGTTCTCGCGCTTTTTTGCCCGTTTAATTGGCGAATTGGCACCACAGAGTTATTAATAAATTATTATTATTAAATAAATAAAAGTGCACAAGGAAAACGCTTCAATAGGAGCACGAGCGATTTCTAATGTTTTCTAACGTTTCTGCATGGATTTGGGAAGTGATATCGATTTTTTTTGCTCTTGACTTTTGTTCTTAATTGTTTTATATAAAAAAATTTTGTTACTGTTGCAGTAGAAATACTTTCGAACGCGGGATAAGGAAATGATGAATTATTTACTATCACGTATATTTGTTATATATATGTATATCATTACCACAGTTAAAATATTTTATCAAATATGATTCTATTTTTGTGTATATTGCTTTACATTCTAATCACATCTGTTAAATTAGTGTTGATTTTCTGCTATCAAAATACATTTTTCTTTTGTATTATTTACATTATTACACTGTATATTTTTCATAAGTAGTACACCCATTTTTTTACCCCACTTCATAATTAATATTTTGTAATTGGTTCGTTTTATCTCGCGTTTCTCTTCCGCCTACAATACGGGAATGTACTCATTTTCATCTCTTCCCGGAGGCTGCTTCTTAGTCGGGAACTGACGGGTCTGTTTGGGTATCCTTCGACCTTACTTTTTTTGCAATTTTCCTGATGTTACCCTCTTCGTCTGCTCTTTATTATAATTCTCTATTTTTGTTTTGGAGTATATTATTCACTTTGGCTCTTTTCCTCCTCGTTTGTGCGTCATAAGTCACGAGAACGTGCTCCATTTCCACTTGTTTCAACTGTCCGTTCGATTCAGTCAGGTAGTGGAAAAGAAAGAGAGAGGTTCGCTAAAAAACGAGGTCAAAATGTACATTTCAAAAAATAGAAAATTAAAATTCAACCGATGCAACCGATGCCAAATCCCGGTCGGAAAAGTTTGCGGTTCATTTTCTCAAACACCTGAGCCGGTTTACGTGCTAAGCGATGGACAGGAGGATTCATAATTAATAGAACAGGTACAGCCGGGGTGTCTGGTTGGAAAGTGACCATTGGCATACCTTTGACAGACACAAACACAAACACACACACACACACCCGAATGCATCTCTAATGACTAGAAATCCTCAATGATTTTCACGTTGGCAACCGAACGGGCCAAATGTTCAGGGAGTAGGGACATGTTCCCACAGGTCTGTCGAACAACGTTGAAGGAATTCGTAAAAGGTCGCAGAGAGTAGGAACAACAAAAACACACTGTTCTTGGCAAGGAGAAGCATAGAGAATTCTGATACAGTGTATGTAACGCGTAAATACACAGATTTATTAGAATGTTAACGGGAGAGACACGTTGCCAGGCGGAGGTAAGGAGCCATGGCAAAATGATCGAAGCAAAATGAAACATTTGCTGATTTTCGACCGTGTGCAACATTAAATAGAAGAAAAACAGCTGTTCCACCCACTAAATTCGTTGGTTTCCCCGCGGCCAAACAAAAAAGTTTCTATCTCAGTGCCCCGGTATAGCTCCGACAGAGCAAAATGCAAATGTAAACCGTTCTGGGTTAAAAATAACAGTCACTGTGAAATGTTAACTCGTCTAGAAAACAAAATTACAAAATAATTTTTAGTATATGTATATTGAATTTATTATCCTTTATCGTAATTGCATTTGGCTGAAGCTCAAAGTTTCCAGGACATACGTATGCAGTCCGGGAGTGGTACTGACGGCTTAAAACAGATACTTAATTAATAACAGCATCGAGTACCTAGAGGTAAGCGGTAAGGCGAGGGTTTCAAAATAAATTTCACATATTGTAAAACTTCATTGCAATGCACATGGCATTTAAACGAAGAAACATTTCGCATAATAATAGGTCAATTCTGCAATCGATAAATAAGAACAAATAATTCGTGTTAGTAATTTATGGATACCAACGCGAAATATACATTCAATTCCTTTGAACTATTGACTGTTGGAATTTTAGTATTTTTTAAATGTTCGACAAAAGAAAACACGCTACAATAACCGGTAATTTATTGTATTGTTTATAATATAAATTTTATACCGCGATGTTATGGTGTTGTTTTTGTTTTGTCTATTAGTTGTAAACTAATCCTGCCCACATATCACTTAATTTATCAACGAAACTTATGATGAAGCCCGTATTCTGTATTGAATCGAATATTTGGGTGACCAGAACAGTGGAAAACCTTCGAGAGAAACACCAAAACGGTCCTGCGACATCCCGTAACTTCAATTAAATGTTTAATTACAATATGTAGACTTTGTGTCTGAATTTTAAGCATAATACTTCCAAATAGTCACAAAGTCAAATTGTTTTATTTAAGATTTCCCAGTATCCGCGGCTGGTACAAACCTAGACAAGTATTACAGGTACTTCCAGTAACTGTTTCTTACAAATAAGGCTTCGATGTTGCAAATCATTCGACCTACTTGGGGTGTCTCCTAACTTTTCTTCGGGTAACACCTGCCAAACGCCTACAACTTGTGAAATTTGAAAACTTCGATTGCTCAATTCAATAAATTTCAGGATTTCTACAATTTTCAATGAAACCAATAAAATCGTTATCTGGAGGACACAAGTCCACAAATTAGGAAGATCAGAACGGCAGAAAGAGATCAAGACAGAATAGAATTTAATTCGATCTCGGCCGTGGCGAATTAAATAATAAACTGGGTCATCCAAGTCACTTAAAAATGAGATAACAACTCCCATGAAATTTAACTCTGTCCCTCCCAAATATTTTATTCCGCCAAATTGAATTCGTTCTAGCGGCAAAACATACAAGATAGTTGCCTAAATTGATAGATTTTAGATATTTGGCAGCCGATAGAAAGACTGCCAAATAACACAAAAGAGTAAAAAAAACATATATAATAAAACAGGTCACTTCCAAATTTGACCATTTCCGAGGGCAAAAGGTTGAGGGCCAAGTTGAAAATTTGAAATCTTTTTGATCGTACTCCTTTCTGTACCTGACCGATCTTCCCTCATCGGAGAGTTCTTGCTTATTTGGTCAAGTCATTTCGCATTTTTTTGCCAGTCATATGTTGCTAAGCGTAACATCAGATATGACAGCCATAGCCGAAGAAAATATTTAGCAGCTGTAATGGTGTGATTGCAATGGTAAATTTAAGCCTTCGGTTGTAACGGCGGGTTTGGTGGAACTGCTCGGCTGCGAGTTTTAATATTTCCTACCTTTAATTACATCACTATACTATTAACATAGTGTCCTAGACACAAAACACTCAAATAACTTAGGTTCACTGCACTACATAAATTAAGTTAATTATTTTGACAATATAAACTGTATATTTAAATTTGAATCGTTAACAACAGCTTGATTCACGGAACGTCATACTCTTCATTTACGTTTATCAACTATCCTTCCATTGATTCCTTAAAGAAAGATAAGTAGGATAGAGTAACTCATTGTTGGACATTGTTGTTCAACTATTTCAATGAATTCCTACGATTTTATTACAACAGTGAACGTTTTTTTGTATCCCCATTTAAATAACATCTGAGCAAACTGCAATACAGTTGATATGCAACAATCAACTCGCGGCTTGCCTACAACTAGCAACAATACAAATTTTACTTCTGCTGAGAATTATTGCTAGACGAGGTGGGGGATACCTATCGGAATGAGTACCGCAGATCAGGTTCAGCAGACAGAAGCTACTTCTTCTGCGTTCTTCGTTCTTCAACATATGAGATAAAACAAGGCTGTTAGCAGGCCTCGGAGATTTCAGACCGATTAAGCAAAAAAAGAACAAAATTTTGCGCGATAATCAGGGAACCGAAGAAAAGGTGAATGGTTGCCGATGACCGCAAACAGTTTCTTAACATTTGGCCTTAATAAATAACTTCGGGGTTTTCTTCTCATTGCCACCCTTTCACTACACTTTATTTATTTATTTACTCATCCGTTAGTTACGTGTTTTGCAAAGAGCGAAGTCCACGCGTGGGATGCCAGAAGCCGGTTATTACTCATACTCTGTACAATCTGGTGATGAGCAACAAATAAAAATTATTTTATTTTTTACTACAACAGAAAATAATCGAAGCAGGAAAATGCCGGTTCATTAAATTTATTTCTTTGGGGGGAGGGAGTGCGAAAGACCGTAAAAACCCACGGAAAGGCGCAGCGTTGTAGTGTATCTCGAGTAATCCAATTCAAAATAAATTAAATAATCAATTTGCCAGTGCACTCGGTACTTTATTTAATTGATTTCCAAATTCGGTAACTCTGCTGTTGTTCTTAGTGACTGCGAGTTAACAGCACAACTCGTGTTCACTTTATTTTTATAGTACGGTCGCAAATAAATGACACTTTTATTTTACGAATTGCATCGATTTACCAAAGACACTGAACAAAAAAAATCGGCCATTTAAGCGAAAAATTTTTGTAACCTAAAAACCATGCGATTTTATTGCTTTTTTTTCTCTCAACGAAATTTCCAAGTCGAAATGCCAACAAAATTTATTTTCGATTTAATTGTAAATTCAAATTCTGCCTTTACATGTTTAATGTCGCGGCAAAATCCGACTGTTTGCAACCGGTCCGAGTTTTCAGGGCGCAGAATCGGCCCTTGGAAACCTGTCGGAATCCCGAAGGACACGCAGGATACCCTATTTTTTCGTCGGAGTATATGCGAGCGTTGCAACGCTCTACCTAACGGAAGCACTCCGAGTTTTTCCTAATGCTTCATTTGCAGTCGCACCGGTTTAATTTGTTCCTTTCCCGTTACGTGAACTGAACGGCAAAAGCCAAGTAATAAGAAGAGGAGAAATACCCTTTTTTTGAAAAAAAAAACAACGCGAACCTGTGCAAAATACGAGTGCTCACCGGTGGAGCAGAGGCTCAACTTTTCGCGCACTGAGGAACCGTACGGAAACAACACAAACACTCACTGAGAAATCAACGTAAAAAAACTTGACTTCGACCACACGCTCGAGAACCGACCGGCGAGAGAGCGAATCGAATCGACGAAGCACATGAAGTCTCGACAACCAAAACCGACTGACGACTGTCCGTAGAGACTTCGTAGAGACACCGTAGGCCTGCCCTGGGTCGACTCTACCCGCAACACTTCTGCTGTGCATTCCGCTATTATCTCGAAGGCGTATGGGAACGCCATTACGTAATTCTATTGACAAATTTAAAACGGAAAAGAAAATAAAGTTGGTTTGCTGCTTTTGGCAGGTTCGCGGTTGGTTGCCTGACGAGAGGCGAAGAGAGGTAAGGGGGAGAGGGGGGGAAATACCTGAAATGCTCTTGCTCGCTTGACTGTCGCATGGTTTAAGTGCGACGCCACCGTAGGTCAGGTTGCGTGGTGTGGTGGCTTCTTTTACTTGGGGGTACCTGATTTGAACCTGGAACTGCTTCTGTTTGGTCCTCTACCTTCGAGTTCAACCTGTTTTTCTGTTCGCCCTAAATTGTTGTACGTTTCTTTCAGTTCCACACGCATCAACAAGCCCTCCTTTCTTCTCCCAATGTCTCCGATAGTTTTTTGTTCTTCAACCTTTTCACTTTCTGATTTTTCTTGTTCATTGAATTTTTCATCCGTTTACTTTTGAATCGACACTTTTCCATTTTTTTCTTCTGATTTCTTTATATACTTTTTACGCCCATTCATTCTCACCGTTACCCCTAACTTCATTCGCACCTATTCTTCTGTTATTTTATGTGCTTTTAGATCTGCGGTTCCATTGTTACGTATGCGAGTGTGTACGTGAAAGCTCTCAATCCGACATTTTCAATAGTGCTGGACATGTTTTGTCACCCCTCCTACCACTTGAACAAGTAACTGAAATCGGAAATTGATTTCCAATGTGGAATATGTATATCCCTTGCATGTACTTTTTCAATACACCTCATTACGGGCTGACTATTAATACGACTCGATTTCTAAATAAATATTGAGTTTTTCGTAGCTCCTGATTATACTCTAATGGTTTGCACGGAAACCTGTTACTACGTACACGCCTACACGTCGATGTTAATCCTAACTTTGTTTTTTCACACCTCAAAGGGTTCATCCTTCTCGCTCATTAATTTATCGGTTAATAAAATCTTTTCAAAGAACCGTTTGATTTGATTTGATCCTTTTTATGTCTACATTGATACCTCTGACACGTTTAGCTCTGTGCAACGTTTGGGGACTCAGTTTCATATCCAGGTTTGAGTGTTTTGTGTCTCTACCCTTCTTGACAAAACCTGTAGCCCTGCCCTCCTAGTTAATTTTCATCTGTACAAATAAGAGGCTGCAAAAAAGATTTCTGGTCTATTGTCAATAAGGCGACATCACCCGACTGCCTTTTCAAATTTAATTTTCAGCCGGTGCGCGGCACCCGTAATCATTTCCGATGTCAAAGCCAATTGATGCGTGTAGCAAACGTTCGACCTTGAATTTGCAGTCTCGTCTCAATTATTAGATCAATTGTCTAGGAGATGACAAATTTAAAAGACAAAGGAACGCTTTTGGTGTGGGGCATATGGCCATGTCTCGAGAACGTTCTCGAAATGTTTACTGAGCATTTACGGCGAAACTGAGATGAAGAGGTTGGTTGTACTAAAAAGCACAAGCCATCAGCGGCTAAAACGCCAGCACGCGAACACGCATTCTATGGCAATTACCAGTATAAATTTGGGTTGATGACCAAGTGGGGCGACCTCAATTTTATTTTGGGCTGTTTTACGGATGCTGAGAGCAGTGAACCTTCACCTGGATGGAGTCATCGTAAGCGGTCACATTGTTCAACCGAGCAGACGTCCTATGGGATTAAATATGAACGAAAAACGCATTCAGGTACGAGAACTTTGCCAAAGATTCAGCGTAAACGTCGTCGGACTATTCAAACGAAACCTACCAAAACTCCTTCATTTTGAAAGATATGCAATCCCTTGTCGTGGAAAAATAAATTTAGTTTAAAACCAAAACGACCCAAAAAGAATCTCTCTCTCTGTAACGATTCAATCATCAAGAACATCTTTTGACTTTCTCCCACCTGGTCCTCCTCATACCTGTAGGGAAGTCAAAGTAAAATTTTCCAACTTCGCGTTCATCGTGTAGAAAATAGGAAAACGCACGCGACTGTGTGATGTGACCTATTTGCTTATGTAAACGAACTAAGTGAATTTGTCACGGTCCATTTCACTTTTGAGACCCTCATACACGGTATTTCACAGGGAGAACACAGTCCCAAAACCCAAATCCAGTGGAAGACGATTTAGACAGTCAAAAGAATCGTCCAGGGAGGGCTTTTCGTGTCCTGCACGGGTCGGCGAACCTTTTTTGAGTTTTCTGCTAATTTAACAAAAGGACAAGAAACCAGAGATACAGGTTGTAAACCTGGGACCTGAATAGTAAAGCGGAAATTGAACCAGTTCTAGATTATAACGAGTATCAGTCTAAAATTTTATTGACTTACATGTGTCCTTCAACAATCCGTGAATCATCAGTTTAGTTCTATATCAGAGTGATCAGTCCCATCAGGTCCACAATTTTATAAAAGTTTTCAGGTCTGGTGGCTCAGTCCTGTACACATTCTTTTGGTCTATTTTTTAGTCTTTCTCCATTCCAATTTGGTTTTTAGACAAGTTGTAAAACTAAACGACGAACGAAAGCGGAAACAATTACTTGAAAGCTTACCTGTAAAAGAAAAAAGAACTTGAACGAACTTGTGGAAGTTTATTGCCCAGGTGAGAAAATTGCTTAACTAATTTACAAAATCAAAACCAAAACCAAAATTACATGTATATATAAATATATACAAAAAACTCGGGCAGCGGGAGGCACATTTGTTAACTGTTTTATACGCCGGCAGAAGATTAACTTCCAATTAAGTAATTACAGAAGCGTGCACGTCTTGAAAAGCGGCCTTGATCAGTTAGCTGTGTGTCAAGGGATAAAATGAAATATATTAAGGGCATTCACAGGGAGGAAGTGTTCCACCTGATTTCATCCTTTTTTCATAACTCCCTTCTTCTGTCTCCTTCCCTCACCTATATATGTTTTCCGGACCTTTTTTTCTTAACGCAGAGCCTATCCCTTTCTTTTTGTTCTTTTTCCTCTCGTCTCGTCTTTTATTACATCGATCCATCATTTTGTTTCGTATTTCCCATCTGCTTGAACACTTGAACTTGCACACCTCTCCATCTTCTCGGGTCCTGGCTCATTTTATTTTACTTTTTTTTCTTCGCCTTCTTCTACTCTTTTGTTTCGGCCTGTGTTCAATAATACTGTCAGATCCTTTCTTTTCCTAAAATTGCAAGACCTTTTCCGAGTCCTTAGTACAAGAATTTCGAGTGTTCCACCAGGAGATAAGAGCAATTTCTGAGATCACTGTTTCTCATATGATATGTTGATGAAATTGTAATGTCTTAGAAAGAACACTAAAAAAGGTGCAAACAAGTGATGATCAAGAGCGAAAGGAATTTCTGTTGAGGTTATAATCAATCTTATACATTACTTATGTGTTTACTTAAATTTGATTTGCTTTATTATGCAACACTAGCACAGTTTGTATGCGAAATTCAACTTTCATGAGTCACGCCAGATTAATTAGAACTGCACAATGACAGTATCATTGCATTTTTAAAGAAGTTTTTATCTATGAATACATTAAAAATACAACAAAATTAACATTTTTCCAAAAACATAAATAACATCACTACGATGTGGTAACCACCCATTTGTTCGAGTTTTAGCAGGTAAAAAAAGCAAATTTTTCCATCATATTGTGTACCTAAGCAATAATAATTGCGAAGTAAATAATCCATATGACAAAGACATATTCTCCTTAGGTAAGTTAGACTCTTCTTATCATAAACTCCCGTTGTAGTGGCCCTTTCTTTCATCAACATTTTGCACCACCTGCAAATGGAATTATCAATTCCAAACATTTTCCTCTATAGGAGTGAAAATTCTTAGCACTATTCATTGTATAAAGCCCAGCAGAAGTACTTCGTAAAAGAATGTCTATAGGGAGTTGAAAAATCGACTGATGAAGCAAAGGTGTGACAATTATAACTTGTTTATTTCGAACTAGTATTTCCGAAAGAGTTCTATTTCTCCTGCTGTCCATCTATTCTTTCCACCGTCCGCTAGAATTTTCAAATACTTTCTTCTTTGTTCGTAAATGTCGCGACGTAAAAAAAATCTGCTCAAGAGGAGAATTTCCAGTTCCATTTGCTTTCTTTTATTGAATTACAAGTAAATCAGTTGGCAAAAGAGGGAGAGAAAGAGAGAAACAAACGTCTGTTTCTTTTTCGCTTACTTTGCGCCTTAGAAAGCGCCAAGGATGGTCGATTGAATAGAAAAGTTTTGACCGTCGGGAAAAGGAAACAAAGAACAAAAAAATTTCCCCGTGAAAGTTGCCGAGAAAGTTTACTTTCGTTCAAGTTTCGTCCGCCACGAAACCTGCCCCTGTTGTCACAAAAGACATTGTGGACGAAATAAAAAGTTAAAAAAGAAAAGTTTAAGCCAAATTAAAAAGTTCGCACTTAATAATTTCTGACGTTTGCAGAAATAAAAAAATAACAAAGCCATTAATAAAGTTCAAGTCAATTTAAGGTAAAATTTCACTACCTGGGAACGCTACAGCGGAAAAACCTTAAACCTTCAAGATTCTTTTTCTTCTAACCGAGAGTAAATATTTGTTCCTTAAATAAAGAGACCGCCTACTGTTTGGCCGGGAAAATTGGAATGAGGTAACTGATAGTGGCAAAAACGACACGGAGGAAAATAAAAAGGCAGAAGTTGTTTTTCAAGAAATGAATGAAGATATGAATGAATACCAACAAAAACGACAGCAGACATAAGTAGAAAATTAATATACCTGTAAAATGGACAATTTCGACCCAAATAATACACACGAACAAGAGAATCGATTTCGTACTAGTACAGATAGAAGCATGAAGTATGAAGAAAATTTTACTGCAGTTTTACATCGTATAAAGACTCTAAAATAAAATATAAATACCTTAATCCACGACAGAAGGTAAGTTGTGCAAACGAATGAATGTCAATAATGTACCAAAAGCACGAATTGTGTAGCTAATAAAAGAGTGGTGACTGTACACGTTCACCAAAACGAAAATCACAAACAGAAAATACTACAAACGCGGCAAATCAAACATACAAGAGAAATATTATATTGTTAAATAAGTGGAAAGTAAAACCCGAAGAGACACACGGGTACGTAAAACTGAAAAACTCAATTGTGAATATTAAGTAGAAGAGCAGAGGAAGAAAAAAAAGCACGAGAGTCCACGGCCTGAGCAGTCGAACCAGGAAATTTATTACCACCGGTAATAAATCGGAGAGAGTAATAAAAAAGGATCCATCAGAATTTGTTATGCGTTTGAAAAATTGTGTGAATAAATCAAAAATCAATGGCCGTAGACCGGTCGATGGAGGAATTTAATTTCTTCAATTGCTTCCGTACCTCTAAATGCACTTGCGTGCGTTCCATTTGGGCCCACTTGCACTTTTCTTTTAGGACGGACAATGCACAGGTGTACTTCGCAAAATTCGCATGGGGTGGTAATATTTTTTACGATGGGTAATAAATTACGAGGACTTTCAATCGCCGCATTCGAATCGAGCTGCACCCGCTGCACTCGCTGTCGATTCGAGGGAATTAAAAGTGCAATTTGCAAATGAAACGGTCCAATTGCAACGCAGCGCAGCTTCAAGAATTTCTTTTTCTCGTTTTGCTCCCCGAGGAAACCAACGCCATGCGGATTTAACTGCTTTTCCACCGTTGATGGGAGTAATAAAATGGCGTTTACCGGTTTGACATGGAAATGATTTATTTTCAATTTGTGAGCGGGGAGTGAGGGCGAGTGCCCGTGGTCTCCGTGCGTACACGCCGACCCTACGCAGTGCAACGCAACTCCTCCTATTTTGCCCGTAAGACAATGAAGAGATACAAAACGATAAATCAAAGTAACCTGCGAACTTGCTCTTAATTAGGCGGATCGGACCTTCATCTCTGACGGATTCACAAAGAGCTGCGGGGGAGGAAGACCAATCCGATCCGAAAGAAACTCATTAATTAACGTGGCAGCAGAGGGTACTTCAAGCAAAATATCGGGGGGGGGGGGAATATCGGGGTGGAAAGCTTTTCCACCTTCACTTGTCCTTCACTTTACGATTTTATTGCGTCTTTCTTTTCCTACATGTCTAATTCCACGTGTACATAATATTTCTGCTTCCACGACTGTCAGATTTTTAGATTGATGGGACACCTGTTGCTGCTATCTTAATTTTTAAAAGACATTATGTGATATTATATTTTTAAAATATTATGCTCCTCCAGTTAAAACCAATGTCATCATTTCACCGAGGCTTTCGGTAGCGCAACCGGAAGTTAACAAACTAAAGGGATTAAAATCCTTTCTAAGATTGGATTATCCTTTTGGGCTACTACCTGTTACAAGATTACCAGTCAATGTGGGTATATTCGTGTCCCAAAACAAAATGTATTCAGAATATTAATAAGAAGAACGTTATTTTCGTATTCGAAAAGTTAAGAAAAAACTATTTAAAATCCTTATGAAATTTGATTTATGTGAATGCGATTAAATTGTTATGAAATCAAATAGTTATAGCAATTGTATTGCCTTTTATGTAGTTAAATGCCTGCGGATGAACCGGGTACCTTATTTGAGAACCTAGAAACAGTTCAAACAGGCTCATCTCAAGGTTTTTTATTGAAATTTTTTTCCATTTTTGTTCCGTCTCTATTTATTATATGATTACACTTTTTTCGCTTTATTAATCTTTATTAGTTATGTTATTTGATAAGTCATTATTAATATCATATTTTTGGATTTCTGTTCCCGCAAACTCACTTGTCCGGTCACTAAAATTATTTGTAAAAGTGTAGCTTATAGTTTGATGGCAACTGAACAAGTTTTTCTCTTGCAACACTAAATATGATTATCCATTTCATTCACGCCAGCACTTTTGTAGAATAACATAATTTCTACAGCACACATATATGACTTGTATAATGAGATATGTACATGTTCCAACTGGCTAAAAGCCTTGTGTCAAAATTCAATGTAATTTAAACGGGAATCGTACATTGCAGGCGAAACAACTTGCCTTTGACTTCTAACAGCATGTATCGTGGACACAATTTTTGTCACGAGCATTATACTAACATTTCTATTGGCAGTTGTACAAGAATATTGTTTATTTTATTCCTGGAGGACGACAATCACGACGGACACGATAGTTTTGGCAATAATACAAGCAAAACTCTCTGTCGACTGGTGTAATTTTGAGTCCATAAAATTGTGTAACAATCCTGAACAATGGGAAGTCTATAGGTCGCGTGGCTGTCAAAAATTAAGACTCTCACTTGCCAAAACTTCACAGATGGACACTGTCAAAACATTCGGGTACCACTTTAAATATAATTAATTCGTGTATCTATATTCTGACAACGTGACACCTCGAGGAGATTCCTTCGTTCGATTCGTTCGTGCCTGAAAATTAGATGATTTTTACCTTCATTCAAAAATATCGCTTATCAAATGTTCAAGGTGGCTTTTTGTAAATGTCCGTTACTTTCCATCAACTTCCTCAGATGAACTAACGAATGTACTATCCCTTTCACGCTTAGTTTGACGAATTAATCCCTCTGCAGAAATCATAGAGACGACTCTATTCATAATCGGTTGAGTTTGAAATGGCGTGGAAGGAAGAAACGATCTTTGAAATGTTTAGAATTTCGTGGGTCGAGTCAATCAAAAGAATTTGTCTGCGTTGCCTCAAGTATAAGAAGGTCTCTTGGTGTCGAATTTGAAATTCCTTAAAGATGAAAATTCTCATCTTATTGGAAGAATTGAATGAGTATTAGTCAAGAGTTGAATAGGAATTGAAAATGAAGGACAAGACAAGTTTGTAAAGGTTCTTAGTTGGGTACTTTGCTATACACGAAATAGAAACAATGAGCAGGCATCTGCTATTTATTTCAGAATCTTTTGAACAAATAACAAAAGAGAACTCTATTGATTACGGTACTGTATGCTCGGTTAAGTAAGTTAGGCCACTAACCTATTCGTTCTTGTGGGAGAATCGAAGGGGCAGGAAGGCTATTTTCTTGGCTTGAAAGATCTATCGTTCGCTTGAAAAAATATCAAGGTACCATCTTATACACTATATTACCGTATATCACATGTACTTACAGTAGACAGAAGCCAACCTGGGGGAGCTTAAGTTGGACTGAATATTAAAACCTGGTAAGGTAAAATTTGAATGTAAACTACACCTGACATTTTAAAACTAATGTAGTGAAATAACAGTGTAAAGCCAGAATTTCCTGAACAATGTCCACAAGTTATTCTAAACTTATATTTTCTTTTTCTATTTTTCCGACATATATTTTTGTGTTACTTTCCTCCCCCCCCCCCCTGCAAACGGTAATAAGAGAAATGCAGGAAAGCCGATGCGAATCACTGAGAAAGCCACAATTGTAGTATAAAACACTACATAAAACCGTCTTATTTTTCTTATTTCAATAACCTCCTCACATTTGGAGTTTCTTTATTGAACACATTTGGTTTTATACTACTCTAATGTTAAATTTATAACTTAGGCTTAGTCTTTTTTATCGAAGGCGACCGAGTCAGCCAATGGAAGAATATAAAATATACTGTTAGTTTAAACGATATCGCAGCTTTGAAATCTAGAAGTATAAAACAGAAAATAAAATGTGAAAGTAACAGAAATGAAATGGAGCAAAGCGTGGAGCTCTGAGTTTACTTGTACAAGTAGAAAAATAGTTTCCTCTATATATTTCCTTCGAGTTCAATTCGACGTTCTCTTTCTTTTTCTCTTTGCTTTCCTTTGCTTTGCTGCACTTTACTTTCATTACGACAAATCTTACATTTCCTCAGTTCTACCTGTTTTCAAAAATCCATGCAAGCTGTGACGTGAAGAGGCTTTTAAAAACAGAAAACTTCTTGCATGGAAAGCTTTTCCTAGACAATATATGATTTCTCTTAATGCTTGAGACCACTCACTAGCCTTTTTAGATTTCCACATGTTTGCCAATTTTTCTTCTCTAAAACTGTTCATTGTCTTTCCATTCTATCTCTCTCAAGGTTTCCGCTTTTCCCACACTTTGCTGAGTAGACATTTTTCTCATTTTTGAAAGGATGCGACCACGACTTGCCACTAACACGGATTGCCCACTTGTTGAGCCCACTTAGAATTTCAGAGGTGCTGCCGTACTGAGGGAGACTTAAACCAAAAATATATGTACTGAATTAATGTAATGCTGTACTGGGAGAGAACTTTTAAGTCGGGCACTGACACTGCATTACATAAAATCCTTGGACGTGATTAGTTACATTGTAGATAAAAATTATTGTACTTTAATAAAATGTAAAAACTGTTACATAATTTAATACGTCAAACGGTTTAGTAGTCATGTGTCAAGACATAATATTTAAAGACATACATGTATGATTTCTACTCTTTCTCTAAATCTGCGACTCAATATTTTCGAACTTCCTCAGAAAGCATGTGGGTAATTTCAATATTCACAAAATGTGAACTTCTGCCATAGTCTTTTAACCTAAATCTCATTGACGGGAAATCAGAAATCATTGTCGTTGTATACAGAAGTAACTTATGTATTCACCTATGTATGCTTCTTATTTTTATAATATTTTGCGGGGCATCGAATAACATTGAAATCGTTAGAATCTGATAGGTACAAAAATTAACGGCTAGGCACTTGAATTTCATTTCACCCTGAACATATGAAAATAATCGAAAAGTAATTCGATATTCGAATGATTTGATTACCTTTCTACAATCTAATTTGATGTATTTCCATGTTGCTGGATAATCATCCTCTACAATCTTATAATTTAATCCTAATATATTAGAAAATATTTTTCTTTTTTACTATATGCATTCCTTCTGGCTGAATTGCTTTCGCTAGAATCAAATTTAATATAAATAATTTATTTACAATAATTTATTTGGTGTACCTAATGTAAGTGCTTCGGGTGAAAAAAAAACTGTATTCCTATCAATTTTATGATAAAATTATTTACAAATTTGGTTTAGTAGGATACTTTAAAGGAAGTTAACCTTTGGAGAAAAATTTAAAAAAAAGTTAGGTGAATTATTTGTAATTTAAAAATGTCCTCGGTGGATCTTTTGTATATACAGCCTTTCATTCACTTAAATGCTAATAGATAACATTTAGAATTTCCTATTTGAAAAACAACATGACAAGACGCGCAAAAAACCAACCCAAATTTGTTGAACAGGTAAAAAAAACCGGGTACCGGTCCCGGCCTTGGACCGAATAATTTCGTGAGGCAGCTTTTATCGTTTAAACGTTCATCAATCAACCAAGCAAACTAATCAATTCCCCGCCAATTAGTGAATATTTGCCAATATATTACCGAACATGATTGATCATTTTTTGTTTAGACCGAACGTATCTGGTCGATGACGGCCACGTGAAAAATTTACTTGCCCCAAATTGCGTGGAAAAAAAGTCAAGTCGGTCGACCGGACATGGAAGCAGAAAAACTTTCCGGAATTCCATTACATTCCAGAAGGTTTTCTCGACCTGCTTATTAATTGATTTTGGTCGCTTTTTAAAGCTTCTCTTTTATATTTTCTCACCTTTCTCTTTTCTTTTCAGGTAAGTGCAGGTGAGAACAAAATGAATTTTCTTTCTAAGCACACTTTGCTTCGTCATTCACGTGTATTTTCTTGTTTTCACCTTGTTTTGTTCCGCCATATCGTACTCATCTCGTTCCTCTCAGGATCGGATTACTAATTATTCGAGGATTGTCGGCGGCTGATGCCTGTCAGTGGAAAGACATGATCGATAATTTGGCAAAAGTAAACGAAGGTCGGTAAATACCCATTGGGATTTGGCGATCAAACGATGACAAACAGATGGTATGCCTGTGAAATCCGGAACACCCTTCTCGCCATGGTCCCAACTACTGATTAAAACGATTTTCGTGTCATTAAACAAGAGAAAAGCTTCAAATGTGAAAGGGTCATTGTTATAAGTTCAAAGAGAATAGCAAATCTCTTGCGTGGCAGCAGTAAAATTGATGAAAAGATTCAAGTCTCCCTGTGAACTGCCTATGTTACCTGAACAGTCTGCTACCATAAATATTGTAATGAATACACCTGTGCGGGCTTAAAATCATTTTACAGGAAGTCAGAAAGCTATTCCTGAAAGGCAGCTAATTGAGACTGAGTTTGCGGGAGAGCCTTAAAAAGCGCTTAAATCCTTGAAGGGTGCTAAGGCAGTACCCAAGACACAAAAGGCTTTGGTTACCCCCAAAAAGATTCTCCTTTTACAAATGCGGCCTCTCAAGTACAAGATTTAGCGTTGCCTATTGTTTCGCAGTTTCTTTCCTTTGTTTTTTCCTATTTCACCATTTCCCATCGCGGACCTTCTCCACCTTCTATCTTTTCCTTTCATTAAAATCCTTCTCGCTCACTTCCACCCATTTCTGTTGGAGCCCTGGCCTTCACTCCACGCGCGTTTTCTTCTCTCGTAATTAAATTTCGGCAAATAAAAGGAAACATTTACCGCATTCGAGGTTCTCTCTCTCTTTTTCTCTTCCTTCTGCACAGCCTTCCCCACAGTCTCATCCTCTCGTTCTTCGAGCCGACGCATTTCACCGGCAACCTTCCTCGTGTACTTCCCCTCAGGTTTTATTATATTAGAAACAACGTTTGTGAAGCATGGGGTACACAAAGACGTGAGGAAGGCCAAAGACAAAGCAGCCCACACACATGCACACGCACACCCAAACACACATATACCCACACAAACTCAATGGAAAGGGGATAGAAGAAGAATGAGTCCAGGAAACGTACGTGGGAAAACAATAAAGTAGTAACAAATAGAAATAAACGATAGCAAAATTTGAATTCCGCACCCGACGTACCCACCCGTTCTTGTTTTTATTATTTTTTGCCTGAAAACCCGTTTCCCACTGTGCTTTTGCTCTGTTGAAACTTTCCTGGCAGAAGCCGAACTTTATTCTCTATAAAAGTAATTATTTGTATATAAATTTTTGTTTTTTCGCTTTTGATTCATCTGTCAGAACTGTGACCGTCTCGAAATGCGTAGGAGTTTTACTTTTTCCGGAGTTCGAGAGTTCTGTTTCACCCCAAAGCAATTTTCTCAGTGTCTGTATATAATTGTTTGGAAAGCATTTAAAACATCGAGAGGAGTATAACTTTGAGGTGAGGAAAACGAAAACGAACAAAGTGCAAATAAATGAAGCGAACGACCGCTGTCATCAGTACTTCTAATGTCTAGCAATTAACTCGGGAACGGTTTTACATTAGACACTTGTTGGCAAGTACAAGTTGAGAAACCTTTCTATTGTTGAAAAGTTCCAAAAGTATATAGGGCCATAAAGACAAACGTCATTAACCTATGCGTTGCAGAGAAACACCTGCAGACACGACAATTAACACATTGGGGATGAATTCAGAGTTGATTACGAAGTTACTGTAAATTTAACAAAAGGAACGAAATCTAGTACTAAAGTAAGGCGTAAATATAACATAAAAGGATAATGTATTCTAATTATATTTAAAGTATTGCCTGCCACAACCCACAAGAGAATAAAAACATGTCAATAAACTTCAATTTACAAGTTTCTGCCAAGAAGGCTAAGAACAAAATGGCAAAGGTTCAGGTTGAGCTTCGAAAGGAAAAAGAAAGACGACTAGACGACTGTAAACTATGTAAACTAGAATAAGGCAAAAGGTATGAAAATTTAAGAAGAAAAGGAAAACTACGGTAAAAAAGAAAAAATTAGACGAAACGACGTATGATGAAGACGAAGACGAAGAAAACAATCAAAAAATTATGGCGAGCAATAAAACAAAGTCAACCTGAGCGCACTCTCACAGATGAGGATTATTCATCTTTTCTTTTTACACATAAAAAGCAGAAAGGAAGAAGAAGAGGTAAATCTTATATTCAAAATTGCTCTTCATTACTTCTCGCTCAAGAATTTCTTCTGCAGAACGACCCGAGCAAAATGAACGTCATTTCGCAAAAAAAAAAACCATTTCGTAAAGCGACTTTTATATAGGGAAACTGTATGGGTGGTGAGGATGCGGCCAAATCTCAAAACACATACGGACAGAAAGGTGACAACGCCTAGACCTGAATAATATAAGAATATTTGTGGTAAAAAAATTAAGTTCAGAAGGCTACTCGACATACAAAAGGTGAGGAGCTCCTAGAAACGGTAAAAAAATAGCTCTTTAAGGGGGCCTTTCCCTATAAAACTGTTACCCATCCACATGCACCCTGCAAAATTCCTCTCAGGAACTATGAAAAATTAAACTTTGGCAAAACTTTCCTACGATGTTTAATTAATTTTTTATATTACTTATTTAAAACATAATTTACTTTAAATAATTAATTAATTTTAAACTCCCTTAACCGTTTAACGCAAAAAGCACTTTATAAAGCGTCGTTAAGGGGGAGTATGTTTTTTTTTGCACCTAAGCAACAATAAAATCTAAAATTTTTACCTACATATGAATGAAAATTGTTGATGAAAGTATGGGATGAAAGTAAAATTGTTTTCATTTTTGGAAAATTTTAAAGTATCCTCTTTATTTGACGCGGATTGAACATGGCAGTAAACACTAACGTTACTTAATTTATTAGAAAAGTTCAGAACAATTCTATACTTAAGTATTAGTTCACAATAAAACTAGTAACCCGTGGAAACTACAAAAGCATAGTTACTTTTTCCTATTTGAAAAACATCTGATATTAAATATAATAAAACTGCAATAAAATGTGTAATAAAAGTTAAAATAAAACCGCGGAGAATTTAATTGTTAGATTTTATTACAACTGCTAGAGTACTTAACTCCTCCAAAGTTCGAAATCTTTTTGCCTAGGCAGTGCGTTATTTTTTTTTCGTATGTTACATTTGTACAAATAAATAATTATTGAATCATTTTAGTTTTGTTTTCTCCGCTTTAACCAAAATTTTCTGACAGTACCGACTGGTCTCATACATTTTGATCCAGGTGGTCTATTGTACATCAAGAATTACATATATTTAACAATTACATTCATCTTCTCTCGTACGCCATCCTCTTTCGATACTGCACCTTTCACATTAACAACACAAACTGTTTTTACAATTCAAATGGAATGAAATTCCAATTCTGATTATCTGTAATTGTTCCCTTGCCTTATCCGTCTGACAAACAATATTCGATCTCATCTGGTACCTGAAGAAGGCAAATAGGAACTCTTCTGCATATTGTTTCGCCGCCCTGATTTAACTTATTGACTTTTCCTTGAGTTATTATACTTGAGTATTGCTTTTTTGACTTGGTTTGAGGCCCATTTTTATTAACATTTTAATATCAATATGTGCGTTTAAATTTTTGGGCCGAACAATGTATTCATGACATGCTTTTCCCTCATAAAGCAGTTGGTCTTGTTTGTATATCTGACGACAAGGAAGACGACGACGATGAAGATTCTGACGTCGCATCAGCAGCAGCAACAGTATCCAGGTTTCAAAGATAAAATTACAAAATCAAACGTCTGTTTCTTTGTCTTAGTGGTCTCATTGAAATTCACAGCGGTGAGTGTGGAATGTGTTCAACAAATTTTCATTATACCAAATAGTCACAGAAGGAAGGTCACAAGTCATTGTAATTTTTCCTTACAAAGAGAAAATTGACGTTTGGAATAAATTGCCGCCGAAAAAGTATTTGCATAGTCAGAAAATATGATGTTACAAAAGCACCAGAATTGACAAGAGAGCTTTATGACACCTGCTTGTTTTCATCCTCATAATTGGGCTAAGAAGTAAGTTGAAAGAAGTGTGATGTGATGTTGAACTACCACTTAAAAAATCTGAAGGAACAACTACCAGAATGGGTATATAGTATGTAAAAAAATGATATTATATCAATAGGAACGGAACAAAATAAACTGCTTAACTGTGAAATTTATCTAATCTCATACTGAAAGGATATTATTGCAATATTGAAAACTAATCTCTTGAGAAATGGTTAATAATAGATTTTCACACTTCATATTACGCTTCTACGTAACCTACGTACCAGAAACCAAGGTACACCTGATTTACAACCTCTGCTTACCACACGAATAGCTACCTAACTGATTTTCGGTTCTCTTATTCGTCACAACATAAAATTTTACAGAAACCCTCATTCATTTTGAGGAGTAAAGTATAATTTGTATTAGTCAATTTCGTTGGAAGTATTACTAGTTAAATTACATCCAGTTAAAACAACTCAAACGTTTTTAAAAATTCTAAACAAAAGACAACGTTAAACGTCTAAAATATACAACAATGTGTAACGTAAAAATTACGAGAGAATATATTTATTCCAATTTAGTGAAAACATTCGCGCCAACAACAAGAAGTCATCAATCAAGATTCTGCGATTGCGAGATGTGGTAGAAGATTTCGAAGTGAAAGAATTCGGATCTGTTACAGATCGAAAGATCACAACGGAAAGAAACAGTATGATATTTCATTATTAGTTGGATCCATTCCCACAAATTCAGAAATTGTTTTTAATGACTCCGGCCAAGAAGCCAGAAGTGGCGGGGTCGGATTTTGTCACTTATGCCCCAGAAACGAATTACAACATTTGGAATTATTATATTAGATATAGACAAATAGAAAAATAAACGGAGAGAGAGAGAGATGAAAAGACAGGAATAAAACGGGAGAGAGAGCAAAAACAAACAGCAAAACAATGGGATTACTAATCAATTAACCACAATTTATCAATCAACATTATCTTATATTTGTCAATCAATAAATTAAATTGACAAATTGTAATTATGAAATTTGTTAATCAACGAACACAATTTAAAGTTTTCAATTTCGTGTTTCCGCACCGAGAGATTCTATTAATTCCTTTCGTGTTATAAGATTTGCTTAATGTTTTCACTAATAGAGTTAAACAAGCTGAGTTAGACTTGGAGTTGGAAAAAATATAATCATAATTATTCTCAAGCCTCAAGTTGATTGAAATCAGCCATTTGGCACAGGAAAAAAGGCCAAATCAGTAAATTAGAGCAAGCAGTTTTCTCTTATTTGAAAAAAGAAATCATTTCATTTTAGTAGCACTCTCGAGTACAGTCGTAGGTTGAGTGGCTTTTTGCTCTTCGTGAAAGAGAAAGTGCGGCCATTGTATAAATTATACATTTCAGCACAATGGGATGAGTTATTTTACGGCCAGGTTGAGAGGAACGCAAACTTAGTAATTGGCACACCGAGATAATTTATAAAAAAAGTATCTCTCTCTCTCTAATGTATATGTAATATATATATATATATTATATATACCTAATTGTGCTCGAGAAATTAATGTAGCAGGTTTGAATTCCAATGACAACTTGATGAATTAACTAAAATCATTCTTCCACACCAGGAAAATAACTGTTCTCGTGGAACCGAACTCCATTGCTGGAAGTTAACATTATTTATGGACGATTACAACGAACACCAAACTGAAAGGCAAAAATTGGAAATTCAAGTGTTTCGCGCATAAGAAATGAAATTGATCAGAATGAAGGCAATCAAATTAAAGAGTCAGTCAACGGTAAGGGAAATAGTCATACTTTTGAGTCCAATTTTTCGACACTTCCCTCCATCATTTATTTTCAATCGTTTCCTCCTAACTCTCAACAAAATGTTTACTATAACATTACTGGTCATGACAAGTGTATAATTATAAATATACGATCACCCACTGACAATTTAATTTATTTCGATTATTTAGACATTAAGGTGACACGCATAAAAAGCACAGCAATTCGATGTGTACGATTTACTTGAGAAATGTAAAATAAAAATAAAAAATATTTGTGTCAGGACTTTAGAGTAATTTCGAAGTATTTCCTTGTATTTGAAAAATAAACCAATCAAAAGAAGTAAAAGAAAGTTTCGTAATTAGGAAAATAAAATCTTATGACACCTGAGTAAGCGCGACAAAGTGCAATTGAAAGGACATTGAAGTTCTTGAAAATAAATTCGCAGGAAAAAAAATGAAAACATTCAAAGTGTGAAGTAGGATGATACAAATTGTGAAAAAACTGAATGCATTACAAACCGACACATAGATGGGAGAGAGACGTAAATTAAAATCAAAGACTAATTATATTAATAATAAAATCTAGCTGTAAAAGCAGCAAAGAAACATACAGGACCTATGAAAAGGGTAAAAAAGTAACGAGAGAAAGACAGTGAGTGGAAAAAAAAGTGATCAATCGGTTCATGTTGATGTTGATGATGCAACAAGTCGTTTTGTTCAATATTCAACAATCGAATTTACGACTTGGTTGTTCCTCTGCCATTTTCTTTTCGCTTCAATTTTACATGTGTTTGTTTACACCTTGCCTCTCTCTCTCTCTCTCTCTCCAACATCAACACCCGTTCTCTTAGATTTCTCAAACGTCAACGTCAACAACACCAATGAAAAGCCCATCTTAAACGGCAGTCCCTTTGTTATTTACGGTCGACATCACTACAAACTCTTTTAAGGGAGTGCACTTGACTTCTCACTGAAACATCAAAGCTTAATAAATAAAAGGAGATTATTTATCGACGTTTTGTCCGCCCGTCACATTTGACATATACATATAGGAGAAGAGGCAAGGAAGTTGACAAGGACAGAGAGAGAGAGAGAGAAATGAAGTGAAAGTGAAAATTGTGAGACTTTAAGAAAGACATGAGTAAGTACGAAGTTAAAAAGAGAGCTGAAGAGAGATGACATAGAAAGAATGTTAACAAGTAGATTGAATAAAATTTATTTAGCTTACTATTATCTTATTACTTAATTTATTACGTATTTTAAATTAAATTTACTTTATTCAATTTATTAACTTAAGTTATAAGAGACCTGCTTTTATTAACGTTTGATGTATTTCATCCCAGTTAGGATTTTCCTCTTGTGAAGTTTCAAATTCTTTTTATTTTAGATAATCTCATTATCCACTATAAAACTTGCCGCCCAAATTTTAAGCAATTACAAAATTCCATTTCAACTTAAGTTCACATTTCCATTCGTCGAGGAATTCCACCATGTTTTTTGTTTCTTACAGATATATAAAATTGTATACCAAGCGTTAGAAACTTTAAAAGAGAAACCATTTTTATGCTTACTATTAAAAAATGTATTTCTCAAGGCGCAGAATGCGTGTTTTTGACTTGAATTTTACAATACCTAAACACTGCCAGTGTCCTATCTGAAATCAATGACGCACCAAATCAAATAAATTTAAATTTGATTACAATATCTGTCGCGGTCAATCAGCGAGACGTTTACGATTGTTTATGAGATACCAAAAACTATTTATTCAAAGTGAAATGTCAGTGTTGTTGTGAAAGAGATCTGACATGTCGGGCATATTGTCCGAGGCATCGTACCGTTTATTAAGCTCGGGTAATTTAATAAGGATCAATTTCAGGTAAGCAACTTCAGGCACCAAGGACAATCCTTTAGCACATGTACGTTATGTATGTGTTACCATTTACTTCCTAATCCTAAAGATGAGTTTTGATTTTTCTACAGCTTAAACAGATGTGATATATCAGTATTTGTACCAGTTGACACCCTTAGAGAGTCAATTCAAAACGGTAAAACACTCCGTTTACAATACAATTAATGTCATAGCCTTGTTCCTGCCCTGTAACATTAGAGACTTAATGCACTTCACCATTGTTTGTAGAAGAAGCAGAATGAGGCCTTCATTATCCAGCCTCCCTGAAAATTACAAAGATCCTCTCTAATAACCCAACGACCGTTGCCTTTGATAAGCCCGGAAACGAGGCAGTTATTATAAGAGAGCAAGACAATTTTGACTGCATTGAGATGTCAGAAGGGAATATAAGCATAGAATCGAGTGACAGGTGTTAATAATGGAATTAAATGTAAAATAAAGCACAATTTACATATTTCGAGTTGTTAAAACGGTCATGAAGTGAATTTCCGATAGATTCAGTCAGATATTTGTGCTCTGAATTGTTTAGGCGATTTCTGTTTTAAACGGTGGGCAGGAAATGGCAATCAAAGTTCCGGGTTAATATGAACAACTGTTTGGCATCTTTAAAGAACGTGGTCAATCGAACCAAAAACGACAACACAGACATAAGCTACGTGGGTTTTCTCTGTTGTACTCATACAAATTCGGGCCTTTTATCAGTGTAAACATCACCATCCATGGTGGCGGTGCATGCAATTATTACTGTATACAAATCATGGTAATGAAACACGTGGAAGGAATGAAAATTCAAAGTTGGAAAAAAGTCAATGAACACGATTGGGTGGCCGAAAGAAAGATATGCAATAAAACCTTGTTTCAAGTGAATATTAAATAGATAACTCAGTTAACTAGGAACCGGCGAATACATTATATTATTAAATCTTCTATTCTCAAGATGCGACCTGCAGCCGCACATAATTAATGTTTTTATATTTAACCAAGATCGTATATATACCTGTAACATTTCGTTTAAAACATCATTACTATTTGTTACATTTTGTTCTTGTCTTCATCACTAATTATGTATATTTATTGTTTTCTTGTAAGCAAAGTGTCATGTTACCATTTTTCCGTAAGTTACAAGAATAACAGGATAGCCTTTTACTTACAGGTTTAGAAACTTAACCCCCGACTGTCGTTAGTAACGGTCCTTAAGCGCCAGACAATACCATTTTCCTTCCTTCTCAACCTTTCTCAACTTCCAGCATACAACCAGAAGAAAATTAAAAAAATAAATGAACTAGTAATGCATCTTTTTAGCAAAAAAACAAATGCTGCTATTTCACATATTTGATAAAAAAAAAACTAAAAACTCTTTTGTTTCCAGTAAGTGAAATGAGATGGTCAGAGAGGAACGAGACTAATGGCGATGTTCATAAGCCGGTGTAAGCAAAATGAGAAACCCTGCGATGCGGCAACGTAAAAATTGTCACAAAAATTAATATCAAACGGAATAATTAGAAAATGTAACAAGTTCCTGTGACTGAACTAATTAGAGTTAGAAAGGATTTGCTATCCGACAAGAATAAAACGCTGTCACACAATACTTAAAGTTTATGTTAAAATCGAGTGCTCAGATGTTTGCTTCACGTCATTTTAAACTTGTGCTATTTAGGTACATTTAAGGAGGAATTTATGTGCACTTCTGTACGGAGAAAAATGTGTGTCGAAAAAAAACAACAAAAGAGAAGTTAATAGGTTATATAAAAGGCAAAAAAACACAAAAAACAAAAAGCGTTGACTCCAGTTGGACATATACGTGTATACTGAAGCGACAAAGAAAACTTCTTGTTTAAAAATACAAAAATCGTATCTTTGGAACCTAAAAAGCTCAGGTAAGTATACACAAAAGGGTTTAATGTGAATGTTTACCTAACTTCATAGATTAGCGTGCGAGAATGGCCGAGGCCTTGAAATGCTACATGGTAAGAGTTATATGTTTATGTGTTGTGTGAGTGTCTGTGCACAAACAGCATTAGCATGCTACTATCTTCTGCCCAAGGAATCAAAACGTTTTGTAGATTACCATGAAGGAGTGTAAAATGCTTCGGCAGAAAATTCAATGGAAGATCAGACAAAATGTTGAATTATTAAAAGGAGATTAAAAATTCTAGAATGTAAGTAGGAAAAACGAGAAACATATAATGAGAGAAAACCTGAGCTTGGGACGATTGAAACGACCCAAAAATGAAGTCGGAGAACGGAAGAGATACCTGACGATGAATAACAATAAAATCAGGAAAGTACAAAATAGAAAGCAGTTTCAATAACAAAAAGGGAATGAATTTGACGTTACGAAAGAAATATTGAGAAGGATGCTGCACAAGATGTTCAAGACGGGACTCAAGACACGATGGTTGTAAATTTGATGAAAAAATACAAGATCGCAGAGATCTTCATTCTTGTGTTTATAATTCCACTTGTCACTTTGAGATTTCATCCCTCACTTTTCATCATTGTCCGCTTTATTTTTAATACTTGTAAATATATGTACATTATTTTCAATATCCCTTGTCAACAATTGGTGAACCCTGATCTGATCCTGAATCTAAATCCTGGGATATTCCACTATTATTTTTATTTTTTAGATAAGATAATTATTTCAGACTTTTACGGTACGTTACAGATTTATGAAGAACCACCTTTAGTTTGATTTATATTTTGCCGGAAAGTATTTGATACCACAATAAAAATAATATTTTATTTCAAATACTATTGTGAGTTACCTTGTTACTTTCGGTTCAGATAGTTACTTAAAACCTTACAGCCTTAATATTAATAAATCTTTTGAGTGACTGAGGTAGAGACTGCAGGTAGAGAAAAAGACAAGTAAATAAAACTTTTGGAACTTGTGACTGTAATTAACGAAGTTAAATGTATATCCTCAAACATATCCCACAGCGCAAAATGTAATTGAATTGTAATTGTAATTGAAAAGTGTAAACGAAAGAGAAACACATCTCTGCGAGTACTGCGAGTGATACTCAGTTTTATGGGGTTATACAAATGAACCCTTTCACAATTGTATTTGGTACATTAATCCTTTTTTTACAATACATACAAAACCTACAATATATACATACAATTTATAAAATCTATCAAAACGAAGTGCTGAGTTCCACTGATATTGTTCCGCACCAGATAGACGAGACAGACACATGTCGAAAGCAATTGGGGCATTGTCTTGGAAAACAAAAGAGAAATCAGAAAGCCTTTGTTTGCACAGGGAATCGTGTCCTATTTGGAATTCAAAAAAGTCGAGAATGTGACGACACTAAACTCGGTCGAGAAAAATTTATATACTGAACAAGGTTACCTCCTTGTCAAGTTATGTTATATGTTTCTTTTCACAGGAACACTACATTTGTAGTAGAGGGGAGTGGGTTTTGGGGGAAAACTTTGCCTCCTGGAAAAATACAACATTATTCAGCCTACTTCTTTTTCCTACTTTTCCTTTCGTCGTTATTTCTTTCAAATGAGTATCCCCCTCTCACTTATTAATTATAGGTCTTCTTACGATAATTTTATACAAAAAAAATGTTTCTAAAACCCTGGAGTTGAACCGAAATGAAGTTCTTGGGTATAACATCTATTGCATTTTTTTATATGTTAAATTAGTGTAGAAAGTCCTAGAGCGTTTTCTCTATTCTAAATCGCCAATCAGGTTCAAAGGATTTCCGAACTTTCCCCCGGAAAAACATGAGGAAAACTAAAGATCTCTGGGTGTTTCTAACCGCCGAGGCAGATCTGATTCCGATCTGCCTCTGATGAGACCCTCTTCATCCGACTCGCTTAATTTTACTTCCCCGAAGGATTTCTCAAATTATCGCACGAAAGGATTCATTTCGTTATAAACGAAATCTCATCTTCGAAATGCCGATGTCTGTACGTCACTCCCTTCAGAATCCCTTGATTTATGAGATGGTTCTTTGGCAAAATGGCAAATGAGTGCACAAAAGACGGCTAGCAATTCTCCGGGAGAGAAGACAAACGTTTGAATTCGTTTGAATTGCAAAGTTGAAAATTACAAACAGAACTGTCTGATGAAAATCTACATTTGTCTCTTACTCAAGAATGAAAAAATTTGAATAAAAATTCTTTCAAGTGACTACTGAGGGATGAAACTTTCGGGGGCGGTGACGGGCACGTTCTGCTTTTTCGGAAGCATGTTAAATAATTCTAAGTAACTCGAGAGATCCGCTCAAAGAAAATGTTATTAAAGTTCATGTAACTGGCTCAAACGAAGAAATTCAAACTGCGTGCCACAACAAAGGATTTTCCAGAAAGAAAGTCAGCCCTCGGGGAACAACAGATGGAACAAACAGAACACTTACAAAATTCTTGAGAAAAGTAAAGACACTCGGGTGAAAAAAGATGAAGGAAAAAAGTAGGATCAAGCGAAAGAAACGAGACAAATAAGAAGTGGCGTGCTAGCCAAATTAAGTCTTTGGGGTGAACTCGACAAACCACGGCAAAGATTCTGAATCCGACAAAGAGAGAAGTACTGAACAACAGAAGTAAGAGGAATGCTTGTCACGTAGAAAGAAAATAAACTCAACAGAAAAAATAGTTGTTACGTACAGAGATTTAGGTGGTGGTTTAAGTAATACTGAACTAGGTGACATTCTAGTGTGATATTATAAAACTATGAATTGACCTCAACGTTACATCGAACTATCGCCGTGCCAACTTGTACTCATCACTCGTAAATATCGATCGACGAGAGCACAACATAGATTGCCCAGTTCGTTGTCAAGCTATGCAACCGGTCGGACGCGAAAGCCGCACAATCTGCATAATAAAAATATTTGTGTCAAGTGTAGGCACAGACGTAGAGCAATGGCAGTCTGCAAGAGCCTGTACAACATTTGTCTCGAACGTTGCATTCCGCTGTTGGAAAGTTACTTTAAAAAAAACCCAGAAAATGATATCTTAACATTTACGGAGAAGTTGGGCAAGTGAATTTCAAATCCTCATCTGCTCTAGTGATGAACCTTGAACAACAAATTAATGGGGCAATTTACAAATTTGGTGTGTAACTTTCGTTTCAGCTGGACCGATCGTCGAGGATTTACTCAGTTACGCGTTTCAATTTTCCAACGCTGAGAATAAAACGTACAAAATTTGGAAAGATGAATGGAAAATATTTTTCACGGCAAAAATGAAAACGGCTCTTTTAAACTGGGACGCTACCTTGATTGACTACATAAGCAGTAAATGTGTGGTAAGTGAATATTAAAAACCTAGTTTTTTTACCAAAGTCATAACGGGAAATAAATTGTTTGCACCAAGAGGAAATTATTAGAGGTAGACACAGTAGAATTCATGGAAGTTAATTTTTAACTGTTACAAAGTTAACAAAAAAGCAAAGGTTATAAATAAATTAACATAACACTTACTAAAAAAATAATATGTTATGCGCAAAAGAAATGGACAGTCATGACAGATGGAAAGAGATAAGGAAGGGCAGAAGAAACAGTTCAAAGGAGTACGATGTCAAGGAAATACAGGAGCGGTGACAAGTTCAATTAGCCTTAAGTTAGCATTGAAAGAAACCAGTTAATTAATTTTTTTGTAATACTATCTATACTGTTGGGTACAGCATGACGAATGATGACTTTTTTCAGAATCTTCAGAAGTGTGAAGTTGTTACAATGAAAGACTTCAAGCCCGAGTTAATCCTAAAGCTACCCAAAACTGTCTCTATGCTGGATTTTGACGGAGAACTTATGAAACGAGGTCGGTTAACCAAACCTTTGCTGTTTGACGATGAAAATCCAGAGAGTTGGTTACCACAGGCTCAAACAATTCTTAAGTAAGGTTCAAAACGTGTTTTATAAAAGTTCCATTTGTTGGTAATTTAGGTTTCATGTTTATTCCTTCAGGGCCCTACAAATTCTTCGAACACCTCCAATCGATTATTCACTGACTTCTAAATCATCTTGCCTCACCGAAGTACATTTAAGTACTGTTAAAGCCTCAGCAACCGATCTGAAACCCATTCTCCAGAACTGTCCGAACCTTAATCTGTTGAGGCACTACCAAATGGTGACTGCACTGTACGAACTACACTCCGATGCTTGGAAGAAAAAACTCAAAATTCCCAAATACAATCTAAAGAATTTGGATGTGGATTTCTCACACGTGGTAAATGCGGTACATGCAAGGGTTTTACAAATTTCTGGTTTCTCTTATCAGTTTTGTATTTTCTGAACCTTGTCAGGTGCGCTGCACCATGTCTCCAAAGTGGGTTCTGCCCCCTGATGCACTCCAGCTCGCTGTTACTTTGTGTCCTTCTGCACACATCGTTCATGTTCGATTTGACTGCAGTACGCCACATGATGTGTTGCACCCACTGACATCTCTTAAGAAACTTCAAGAGTTCAGCGCTGTGTGTGTCTCCAGCGGAGAGAGGACTTTGTTAGATTTCAGTGACATGGTTCCCATTCTAGAGGCACACGGTCAAAACGGTCTCAACATCTTAGAGCTTAAGGTGCCTGCTCTGCATCTTTGTCTGGTTATCCAAAGGGATAAGATTATATAAGATGAAAGTGTTCTTACATACAAAAAAATGTGCAGGTTATAGAAGAAGTGGAAATTCACATAATAATCGAAAATTGCACAAATCTGGAAAGCCTTGTTTTGAGCGGCTGTGGGTACATCACACCCTCAACTTGTTCCACTTTTGGATGTCACAAATATGATGTGGGCTCGTTCAAAAAGTTACAATGTCTGTTCTACGCAGATGGAGATGACTTCAGTTGGGACCATGGTGTACCTGACTGTTTCTGGAAAGCCACTTTATACCCATCGCGTATGTACTCAAATAAGTACTAAAAGGGCATCACTTTCTAACAAATTTATATGCACAATTGTATGATGTTTGACTTCTAGGAAAAACACGAGAGGTCAAATTGCAGGGCCTTTTCCTAGAGTTCCCCCGGTTTTCTTCGGCCGTTTTTGACGAAATTTTCAACCACAAGACGAAAAAGCCCAACCTGTCGTTTCCTCACCTCAAAGTTCTCAGCCTGTGCAGGTGTGACGAGATCACCGTTGAGGACATAGCTTGGCGAATTTGCGGTCTCACGGGGCATAACAAGTCACCAAACGAAAGCCTTCAGTACCTGAGATTTTCAGAATGTGCAAATGTGCGGCCCTCTGACGGGAAAAGACTGGGCCGATGGATGAAGGTGGGAAACATGAAAGTAAAAATCCACGTAGACGGGTAAAAGAACGTGACGAAGTGGCAGCAGAATTTGAGAAATAGCCTCGAATGGGAGTTTTCTTTCTAATAGCTTTGATTAAGGACCGTTCGCTACTGCAAAAAGAGGAAGTTAACGTGAAATTCAAGCAGGGTAAGAAAGGTAAAAAAACAATGGAGAACGAAAGGGAGCCTCAAGTGCCGTGGAAACTTGTTTCATTATATTATAAAAACGATCGAGTGGTGATTTATTTGTATTTTGAACAAAGTATATTAATATTTTTCATAAAACCTCTACTTGTTCCTTGCGGGATACTCCAAAGGGTCCTTTTTGTGCTTTTTTGCTTTTAACACCAGGAAACGGTTTGAACTTTTGTAATTTCTTTTTTTCTGTAGTCTATAGTTTGTGCCTTACTAGATTACTTTTATTTCATCCCCTCTTACGTAAATTTTTGGACATCTAAGAGCACAATTAATCGTCCAGTTCAATGTAACGTATATTGACCTTTCAAACGTCAGTAGATCCTTTCCTCTTTAAAACTAAAGTGTGACATGCTCCGTGACATTCAGACTTATTGAACTCCTTGCTTACCCATTGGTTTTTTATTTTCACCTCAAAGGTTACCCCTACCCTTCTTCGAACGACCTTACATTAATAATGGCATTATATTTATAATAAAATATTTAATAGCTTCTTACTTTTATCTTTTATAAGTTTCAGCTTAGATTTAACTTTAAATTTTAACTCTAGTATTTGCCTTCTCTGTTTTTATCTCTGATATAAGTGAAAATATCTTGTGAAACTTTTAGGTTTTTTTCTTTGGTTTACTTTATATTGAGCTAAGTGTTCCTTTTGACGAAGGACAACAAATAGAACCAAGAAGGAGTGCAGCAAAATCAATTCAATTTTTGCGAGCAAATAGAACTTTCTAGTGATCGTTCAAATTCCCTCGTGAGAATCCAACTTCTTCGTTTGTTTTGCTTTCAGTCTTCACTTCGAAGAACACTTTCTGCTGATGAAGTCCCACGTTTCTTCATTATTTTTTATTCGTGAAGACGGTCAACGCATTTCGAATTTTTCAAATTAATCAACAAGCTTTCATTAAATTTATATGACATTTTTCTTTTCGAATTTCAATCAGCGATAATTTTTTTCGAAATGTGCAGCGTACAATATATGGATGCGGACACTTTAACGACTTCCATTATAAAATAAACACATACGATCACCCTACCTGCTACCACTGCCCATCAGACAAGGACACTTCAACCCACACCCTAAATGAATGCCCAGCATGGGTAGAGGAAAGAAAGAAATTGAGGGTCACTTTAGGGCCACAAACCATGTATGTAACAAACCAAATTTCCAGTGAAAGATCGTCATTGGGTGCTTTTGACAATTACAGTACAGACAAAAAAGAATAATAATATGCCTATGTAGAATAATAAGAAGCAAGGAAGATAAAATAAAAATAAATATTTGCCTGACAAAAAAAGACTAGTAAAAGACAGAGACCTAAGTACATTCAAAGGTAATGCTTCTGGCGGTCTTTGAATTTGTTTAACCAAGAGAATAAGAAAAATTTTTAAAAAACGGGTACCTGCTTTATTTGCCAAGATCAGTTTTTGTTTTCCGTTTGCTCTTATGTACGAAAGTCTTAGAGCTCATTTCGGTAGAACAACTTTATTAGGAAAGGCAGACATGGTCCTCTTCAACAAGCCACCATTTCAGGGTGGTCTGAACACTTTTAATGTAATTTTACATTTATTCTCAGTAAAGTTCTCCGGAGGCAAAGTTTATTTAACAATGATAGTACTTCGTGAGACTCAAATGCATGTGGTCATGGGAGAAGTTTAGTACTTCTGTTGAAATCGAATAATAAAATGTTGAGAGAAAACAAAGAGAACCTGTTGATTTGCACGGCTCATATTGATTCAGCAGAAATAAACGATATTGTAGGAATGCTGAACTACAGCAACGAATTATTAAATTAACTACAAATAAGATTTGAGTAAAAGCTACGCTGGTTGCATTGGGATATTAAATTTAATGTGAAGATTTAAGAGATTAAGATGTATTAGGTAAGAATACTAAAATGCTGTGATCCCGCAGTGACAATTGTTAAAGGTGTTGAACCAAATATAGCAGTTGAATAATTAAAAGTAGAATTTTGTCAGGTCAGTCTTGGCCCAGAATTTTCAACCCATATAATAGTTATGTAGTTAAAGTACTTACCTGGTTCGCTGATAACCGTTTTCCTTGTCTCCCCTTTATCTTCTGCTATACAATATAGGACTACAATTTACTGCAATAATGCAGTTCATTACAAAACCCGCACCTTTCGGAAAAAAAATCTCATCAAACCCGAACTCGAACTAACCAAGTCAGGTTACTGTCGTCACAACGAATAGTATTATTAACGTTTAACCGAAGTAGTGAAAAGTTTTGTAGTATGTAAGATGTACTACTAGCTTTATAAAATACTATAAAATAACTAAAACCGACGAATTTACAACGAGATTCAAGTTACATCGGTCACAAGCCACGCGCAAAATTCACACTTCAACTTCTTACCAGCGCGGGCAAAACCACAGCCTTCTCGTTTTACTTCGCATCCCGCCCTCGCAAGTTTGGCAAAATGGAGATATGAGACAGACAGGGTCTCATTCCGATGGAAACCAATGCCCGCCATGTAACCGCTCTTTATTAGGTTTATTTGATCAAAAGGACTGAAAAATTCCATCAGTTCGTCTTTTGATCAGGAGGACAGCAGAAACATCGACAGAAGCACAAAAAAACAAAAAGGCAAAACCTCAGCAAATGGTCGATGTGTTCTCGCTTTTGCTTTGCTTTCCTCACTTTTATGAGAATTCCACCTAAAAAGTGCGCTTTTCTCATCTGAGGAATTCTCCGGACGACGTTAAAGTTGAGGAAAAGGATAAAATTTAGTTCTTTGAGCCCGTATCTGTTTCATTTGCTTTTCAATTAAGCATAACTTTCGGGCCGATGAGGAAAGTAAATGTTTATCAGTTACCCGCGAGGAAACTATTTACATTTGGAATTAGCTGGAAAAACCCGAGTTGAACGGAAGTGAAATACAACTGTAGATGTGAAAAAGTAAGGCAGCAAAATTGTTGTCTTCATCTGTAGTCAAGAGAATGACGAAGTATTTTAAGTACAAGAATATATAACTACCATCCACCAATTATAGTTATTAAATATTGGTAAGCAGGTTTCTTGTATTACTTCGAAAGAGACTAAATTTCTATACGAGTTTTCAATATCCCGAAAACTTCCCATTTTGTCTTTTTGGCTAAACCTAAAGAGTCACAAGAGTGGCAGCATGTACTTTTACTTAGGTTTTCTGTCTCTGACCGTTGACTTCTTGGGTTCATTCCTCCAGCAGCTTTCCTACAGCAAAATTAAGATCGCTACGCGACCCGGGAAAACCCGGAAGGTTCACCTTTAGAACATTCTATACAAACCTTCGCTTGTATTATTTAAATTCAACAGTTGGCGAGAACAATCGCTTCGCGCAACCTCTTTTAATTATATTTAATTATGCAGAGGTTATAATTTAGTAGCCGGAAGTGAGTAGTTGCGTTTCCTGTGAGAGACAAAGCCGTTCCTTCCGGCTCTCTCACTTTCACGGCTTCTCTTCTCAAAGTCCCAATGAATTGTCGCAAACTTTTTAATTTTCAACCTGAAAAAAAGCTCGGTTTGATGTTCAAAATTTTGTTCGTCTGAACCTGTCGTCCCGTACTTTTCCTGTAGTTTAATTCCACTTCTCATAGCAAAGCAGTCTATTCGAGATTTTGTTGCCGCGCTTCCTTCGTCCTCCTATCTTTCTGCTGCAAATTTTTCGCTTCCCTCTTCCTAATTTCCTTTTCTCTCTCATTTTTGTCATATTTAGGCGCCCCACGGGGTCGTCCCGTCCTGATTTTTGACCAGATCGATCCTTCCACAAAGGAAAAACCATCTTGTATTTTCCCACCGACTTTTTCATTCTGCTCCTCTCGATTCGTTTTTTTTGCACTACTTTAAATTGAAGAAATGTCCCAGCAAATAAGATCATCCTGGATTCCATTTTGTAATGATCCACACTTACCTTCAGGAGCTGAGTACACGAGCAAGAGAATGAGAACAAACCGTAGACGAAGACAGGAAGGTAGGTATGTGACTTTCAACATTTTCGAATTTGCTCGGGAATTTTCATTTGTATTACGGTGCAGTAGGTCAATTGCAACAGCAAATTACGACAAAATGAATCAAAAGAAACCTTGTATAGGTGACTGAAACTACAACTTTATAAATGAGAATAATGGTGAAAAGAATGGAATATGGCGAAATTCAACTTTTACTCATTGTGGATCCTTAGGTGCACAAAACCATTCTTAAAATCCTAGAAAAATGCGTATTAATCGTTTTGGCAGAATACCAATTTGTAACATAGTAGCTATACGTTTCTAAGAGTATCAACATGGAACCATTCATTACCATTCATTCTCGGAGAAACTACCCTTGGGAAAAAATACCACCCTCAAATGAGACGGATAACGATGTAAAACGGTACATAATTGCGTATAAATACCCAAACACAATTAAAATAATATAGTGAATTAAATACTCGGTCCGGAGGTTTTTCCTTTCAATTAATGGCCCATCGAAATACCTGATATTAATTAAAAAAATTTAGGTACTTGCTCTGAGGTTGCAGCAATTAAAATGTAAATGTAAATTGTTCGCGAGGCATTCAGGGACGTAGGAAAGCAAACGTAAAATAATTCTTTTAAATTTCATTTGTACTTTTACATGGCAACATTACAAGAGTCAAGCTCCTTTGCGTTTAACTTGCTGGGGAGGTACGCAGGCGTAGTTAGGACTATCATTTTCACTTCTGACTAGATTTGTTCGCATCTGCTAAGCCTCATCGCCATTTTACAGTGACAAGATCTCCCATGATCTGCTGCAGCTTAAATTCTTGTAAAATATTGAGCAATTATTTTGATTCTTTTTCCATCCCTTGAACCTTCTCCCCACGTCAGATCTTTGGCTTTTTGCATTTTCCACCAGAAAGCAACTTTTTCTACTCGGTTGGCAAAGAAAAAAAAAGAATTTTTGTGATTCAACCTCTCCCTATTATCCTGGTGGGATCGCTATTAATAATTTTAATATCGTCTTAACCGAACGATATTGTTTTAAGTGGCGCATTTATATGGAGGTCGCGATTTCTCTTTCTACCATTTTTTGGTGCCTTCGATCCTTGCAGATGGAGGAAGTCAAAAGAATTTGGACGGTGCCACAAATGTAATTTACGGTCTTTTCCTACGAATATTCTTTTAACTTCAATTTTATGGTCCTTTCTCTCCTTCCTTAGGGATAGCAACGGTCGCACTACAAATGAAAACTTGAAGCGGGAAAAAATTCAAGCACGGAAAGTTAAAAAAAATACTCCTTCATCATCAGACTTTATGACGAATTAAACGTTTTAACTTCTCTCCTAATTTAAGTTCGAACATTTTAAAAATAGAATGATTTGAACTCAAAATATTCTAGTGAAGGAGACGGTTTTTGTGATATTTTTTCTGGAAAAAAAAATGGAAAATAATTTTAAAATTTCAAAGTTTCAGAAGGAAACTAACTTCAGGTTTCCGTGAACGAGAGCCATACAAAATTAATGCAAACGACAGTGGCAGAAATTATTAAGCGTTACTCAGAATTTGCAAAGTTCAACAAGTGTATGGGAAATAAAGGAGAGATAAGTTTATATGCCAACATTCACATAATTCGGAGTAAAGGTGCTAGGCGAGGAATACGGTGGACAAGGGCAGACATCGTGTCTGCCTCGTGTTATGGAAATACATTCACCGAGAGAAACAAACAGGTGCAATGTAGAATCGTTCCGTAACGGAGGATTCAACTGAAATGTAGTTATATGAATGGATATACAAGAACAAAAAATTGACGCCAAAAATGAATGAGAACCTCAGTGTAACTAGCCAACTAGAAAAAAAATGTTTCCTAAAGCGCAAGTTTCAAAAAATCAAGTGAAGCAGACGACAGAATTTCAGCCCTAAACTTTATTTTTATTTAAGTTTCAAACTTAAATAAGTAAACTTCCCGGCAAGTTTTTAAATGAAAAATTATAAATAACTTCAAAAACACGTGGGAGGTTATTTAAAATAACCCCTACCGGGATTTTAATACTAAAAATAAAACTCTGGCATTGTTTGACTGCCCTAAACGCCAAACTAATTTCGTTGAAATTATGGCACGGAAAGAGTGAAAATGGTGAAAAAGAGTTGGGCGTAGGCCTTCACTTGCACAGAAGATGAACACAGGGCAGGTGAAAAAGGTTTAAAATTTTGAGAAACCTCTCGTGTACCGGGAAAATTTCCATGACTTTTCGGTAGCAGATATTCTTCATTTTTAATGCCATGCTGCCCTTCCGGCCATTTTTCTTCACTTAAATTTCAACACGTTGCCTTTATTCATCTAACAGGAAGAAGGAATGTGAATTGGAATGCATGTGAGAGCTGGAATGATGCCATCCCACGCATTAAATGTTCCTAACAGTAACGAAGAACAGAGGGAGGGTACGGCCGTTTTCCGAGAAGGCAAGAACCGTTACGCAGCCGTTTTCGTAACTTGTTATGTCGTTGCCCCCCTGAAAACAAGTAAAGACAACAAAACCCGTCATGAATTTAAGTCAACGACTTCCCGCAAAAATAACGATGACATAAGACGAGGAAAAAATTAACCTGTAGAATAACTCCGACCGACCCAGAGACTTTCTTTGCTGTCGACTTAATGGCGGAGAAACCCACGGAAACCACAAGTGAACTTTTGGTTAGAATGGGAAAAAGTTGAACTTAAACTTAAAATTTTGGCCCTGTAATTTTCAATTTTACCACGAGGGATTCATTCGAATTATTTGGTCGTGATGAATCGTTTTAAAACGGAAATTGCCGTTTAACCCGGAGAACATGGAATTTATTACCATTTCCGGTTTTTGTCTAAAGGATCAAATTCAGGCATAAAATCCATTGAAGTTTAAGTGACCAGGGTAAGTGCACTGCTAACCGGGGGGTGTAGACTCACATTCAGAGTCCGCAAAATTGTATCCCATGCAAAAGACTCTGTAAGGATAGACTAGTTTAAACCATTTAGACAAAGTATTCTTGCCCATAGATTAATTAAAGTTGAAAGAAAAACATAAACTTAAAAATAAATGCACAACGCGTAAGCTTCAAATATCTGTTACCCTTACTTCTTCAGTAAAAAAAAATGAGGGATGCCAAGGAAGAATACAGAGAAGGAGTATCTTTCCTATGTTCCCCACGGAAATATGTAATTTTTACGAATATAATTCTATAATAGTGTATAATAGTGTATAAAATTGTACAGTACATTGTACTCCCATTCATTGAGTCACGCGCCGAAACGATTTGACTTTAATAGATGTACTGTGAATTTGGATAACCAGGTGAGTACTCCTCGGGTTCCACTTTCCGGCTGTCGGGGAGTCCATCCACGAGACCAAGGAAAATCAGGTACTCTCTTAAGAATTACCACTGGGCTTGTGGCTTGAAACCAGCGCACCGGAGGGAATCTCCATTAATTTCACGCGTGAGTTCTTACCTGAAAAAAAGCACAAGTTTTAATTTAAATTCTCACAGTGGTCAATAATTTTTTCAACGAGAAGTTTTCTATTGTTCTTTCTTTTGGAATATCTAGTACCTCTTTCTTTTGTCTCTCCGCAATTTATATTATATATTTAAATAACATTCGTGCGTCCACGGGTATTAAATATTTTAATTTTATCTAATCTGTAAGTATTCGTGAATTCATCACACACGGAATAAATATTTAAAATTTTTTGTTTTACAATTACAAGAGCTCAACACTATTTGATCATATTGTTACTCAATCGTACAACCATAATTTAAGTCACACAATTGGTAAGTAATACAATTACCGAGCAATCATACAGTTACTCAAATTAATAGAATCATATAAAATATAGTAATCTCTTTATTAAGATAAATATAGATTTTTCATTAGAAAATTATAATTTGTTACATTATTGTATTCAATGCGATGTATTAATTTTCAGTATTAAAAGAGTGATGGTAATATAAAATTGATTAGTTTTTTCTAGATTGCTGAATTTTATAATCTCGTAATTTAATAATCGTAAAATTGATATTGCTTTTATATTAAATAATAAAATTATAATTACATTTATGTAATAGAGTGTGTACAATCTAAAACTCCAAGACTGGTATGTCAGGATTAAATACCGTGAGACGTAGGAGTAAATAGGGCAGAATAAGATAAAGGAAAAAGTGTGCTGTCCACTTTATAATATTTCAGTTTCAAAGGAGCAATTGAGTTTATATGTTTTTAGATCCGAAAATAAATTGGTTCACTTATATTACTTTGTAGGTAGAGACTTCTTATTATTTGAGTTACTTGGCCAACTAGTTTTAGGTCAAGGGCCTCAAGCGTTCGAACACAATTCCTAGAAAAAGACTTAAACAAAATTGAAGTTAAAATTCTTGCGTTTCAACTTTGGTACTTGAAAAGATACAGAGTTTGTCATTTACAGTAATACGTTAATAGTCCTACATAGCACTTCTTTCTAAATATTCTCGTGTTTTATTTTTCTAGAACCTGCTTTTCCTGTTCCGAGTGAATGTATGGAAAGTAACAGGTGCAAAACAAAGCCGCATTGTTCGTTTCCAGTTAAATTTATAATATAATATTAAAATAATTTTGGTTAATTTCTCATTACTAACTTGTTATTGCAACTTTAATTAATTAAATAATTAAACTCAGTGCTCTCTTTTTCAGTTTCTTTTCATTCTGTCACGTTATTCGGATAAGTAGGAACCGCTTAGTGTTTGCTATATTACAGATTTAAAATTTGTTTTGGCGTTATGTGTTTAGGGTAGTCGTCCTCATCTGAAAAAATTTAAATTCGAATTCGAGTTGGAGAACCCTATTAAACTGGAGTACCCGAGATTTTCAGGCAATGGAAATAAATTAAAAGAGCAGTAGTTCCCGTGTAGCCCCCACCAGCGACCTACAAGAGTTGTAATAAGTTTCTAAATATTAATAATGTAATTTATTTATTTACAAAAGCGGGAAAGTTTCGCCCAGAGCGAGCTTTTAATTAAATACCCTTGCAACGGAGTAACACACGGGGCAAAAAACTACCGAAGAAATTGTAAATAATTTGCTTTGAGCTTGAAGTAAACTGAGAGAGAGAGAGAAGAAATGTGTGCTAAGACCGACCTTTCGAGAGCTTTGTCTTTAGTGAGCAACTTTCCCAAGGCTCTTGCATTCGGTGTATGCGAGACGAAAGCTCCAAAGTTTCACCCTCTCACCGCCATATAACCTATATTCAAGTATTACAACAGGAGTCCTGGAGGAGATCAGAATGAGTGTTTTACCAGTCGTACAGCAAGGCAGTAGTTGTGGTATATGTGCATGTACTTGGAAACAATGTAAATAAAAAAAAATCAACAAATATTTACATTACAAATGACAGTATCATTCACTCACCAGAGCAAATATACACCAAAAACTGTTACACAAAACTCAAAATAGAAAATAGTCACGCCTGGTAATTGTAATGTTTTTGATGGAATATAACAATTATAGTATTCTGTAGTTCTATAGTTTTTTTCTAAGACGATATACCCTCTTCCCTCAATTTTCTAACACAATTCTTAGTGTCATTAGGCGCTTGTGCAAATCCCATTCTCCACATTAATGTCTAGTAAGTCGGAAAAATTTGATGATGACATATAAGTTGACAGAATCATCCTTAAATTTAACTAGTTTAAGGCATTCTTAATGATCCAAATATTCCAAAACTATTGTTATTGCCCTAACTATTGTAAACGTGACAAACAGTAAAACAGTCAATTAATTGTACTCCGTAAACTTAACGTGATGGAGTTAAGGCCAAGAACAAAGGATGGTCGTTTATTTGAACAAATGCGACTTATTTGCACTTTCACGAACATGACAGCAAACAGAATAGTGAAACTAAGAGTTACGCCTCAGACACTTATGTAAATGTCTCCAAAAAAGATTTTGCAACGGCAAGGAACCAATATTTTTTATTATATATATATCTGTTTAACTGAAGCATGACTCTAATTATAAAGATACTACCATATGTATTAAACCCAAAATAAGAAAATGAAAACTCTTAGTAAAGTATCTTGAAGTGTTAAAGGTATAAACTATTATTAGTTTTATCAAAATAAATGTCTAGGGTCTAGTTTTGTAGGTTAACATAATCAACAACCTATATATCAACTCCGGTCGACAATTGAACATAAAAATAATTACAATGAGTTGGGGGTTTGCTTGACATACATTCATCATTTTATAAAATAAAAAATTGTATACTAAATAATTCTATTTTATCACCCAACGTCTGCAACTTATTGAACCTACAGATGGATTTAATATTGAAAAAGTCAATTTATTTCATTAATATTCTTTAATTCAAGAACTGCGTCGTAAATTAATTTGATTAAGTACGAGAGACAATAATTAAAAGTAGTGTCATTAATTTTACTAAATAGTATTTTCTTTTCAACTGATAAGTAAGGAGCACGATACATTTCATTTATTACACTTTACAAAGTATTCGTACAATATTCGTAACCGTAAGTTCATCTGATTCTCTCGAACAACGTCTAAATCCAAATTTAGAATTTAAACTTATTTTTCTTATAGATTTAACGAACTGAGATTAATTATTTACCTGAGGTTCGTTACATTAATGAACTCTTTCATTAAGCACTGTTCTTGGTTTTATTAAGCGCCCCCAAAAATGAGCTTCCCTCGGGGAAGAAATCGATTAATTTGTTCGGTCAAACTTGATAGACTTGTCTAGGAGACAAGAGCCATCGAATCACATGGCACTGCCTCTATGCATCTCTCGTTGTGCTTGACGTTCTCCACACCAAAACGGTGTCTCTTTGGCAGAAGTCAATCACTTCGTCTCCTCAACACCTAAACTAGTTCTGCCAGTCACCGATTAGTTTTTCACGTCAGTCACTTGAAGTTTACCTTGCTGTACCGGTCTCCTCCGTGCGAAACATAATAGTTTTAACAATCGGTATTGCACATTCTTTTCTTCTTGCACCGAAGTCCTCGCGAAATTTTTTTAGTTTTTAAGTACTGACAGTCGGCGTTGGCGAACGGACGAGGAACGCCCGTTGGGGTAGTTTGTTTACATAGTCGTTTTTAATTACGGTAAGGATTCAGCAATAAGGTACATCATTATTTGACATAATCGGCAAATACATTTTATTTGATAATTTCTGGCGTTTTTCCTCTGTGAATTAGCATTGACAACTATATAAAATTTATAATGTGGGGTTGACGGCAGAAATCTAACAATAAATTTCAAATAAATGTATTTATAGCTCAGTAACTTAAAATTACGAATTACGTACGCAGGTAACAGCGAAGACGTAATTTATGTGTGTATTATTGTAATTAATGGTGTGTGGGCAAATAATTATTAAAACGTTGGGACATTGAAAGACAAGTCAGAACAACCTGTTCATCAAGTGTTACAAAATTAAAAGAAAGTAAAACGATTCAATAATAAATTCAAGTTGTTTCTGAAAAGCATTTAATAGTGTTAGGTCAGTAATTGTTTCTCTTAATGACAGTAATTCTTCCGAACTTACCTTAAACAAAATCTAACAGAATAATAAACCTGTTACTCGTGTAACTCAACTAGACAAGATTTTACTAGGATTTGAATTTTATTCAAACTGTTATTTTAAACAGACCGATAATGATTCATAGTTTGCCTATTTGTTCTCGTACTTATTTACCTAAGGCAAGAAGGATCTGAGGGTACCTTTTTATCAGGGTCTTAGAATGTACAACGCTTTAAAATCTAGAAATGTTAAAGTCAGACTGAACTTGTATGACAGTAATCACACACTTTGTGGTGTTCCTGTCCACATTGACAGTGTCATAAATTCTGCTGTTTGGTTCCTTCAGAATAAAGCTTAAAGGTCCTTTACCTAACATTTACCTAACATTAAGTAAACGTTGATCTCAATAACTCAAAACCTACTTTCCTATATATACCTTTTTTCTGTCTTTGTCTTTTAAACACACATCCATGTTTATTAAGAAAAAATCAACTTTGAGTTGTCAGAAAATTGGAAGAAGTTATCTGACTTTTCTCAGAAACAACCCACCAACCATTGACAACCAACTAACAATGTAAACTATAACTAAAAACTAGAATTAATGAGTGAACTTTCAGCTTCGCCACCGTGAAATTGGACCCCAACCTTTGCACGCAACTTCCACCCCAAATCTTTTAAGTTTAAGACCTGACGAAGGGTAGAATCTGTGTTTTTTTTCCGTTTTCCACTGTTAAATTACTCTCTCTTGGAAAAGAACGGCCAACCGCAGGCATCGCATCGAAGCAAAATCGAATAGAAATCGCAGAAAAAACAAAAAGATTAATTAATGTTTACCGAGGCTTCCATCTTTAATGAACTCCCGGGGTTTGTCCTTTGCCACTTCACACGGACGGGTTTCACCCTAATGGAATTTCCATTCTCCGATCTGTTTATCTTATAATTCACTCCAATTTTCAGTCATAGTTTTGGGGAAAGAATCTACCAAGAATTTCGTAGTGGAATTCTCACTATCGGATAAGAATATCTTGGGACACGAAACATCCTGGAGGAATGAACTTGGGAAAAACTTGGTTTTGACGGCTGCCCCGTCCGGCATTTAACTTGCGTAAAAGTAAAAAATGACAAGTCGAATATTAAATATAAAAACATACTTTTAACCATTTGGTATGTGTTTGTGTATATGTTCATTTAAGTAGAATATTTACCCGATTTGAGCGAGATGAGGATAAGGACAACGTCATAAGCAACTTTATTTTGACACACAAAACAAAGTTCTTTTATAGCGTTTTTTATAGCGCAAATTGAAATTGAATTCCAGGTACATCCAAATTTTACATTAACACTTGAATGAACTTTGAGCTTTTCTTAATTCCGGGTACCTTTCTTTTTAAGTCACTGAAAAATTTATCTATCACTTTAATAATTTATGTTCGCGTAAAAACCTTGTCGTCCGTTGCAAACAACATTAGTTACAAAATTTATATATTGAAGAAATGCTATTTTGTTTGCGCATTGTATAACAATAAGGAAAATAAATAATTGTACGATTTCTTGGGCTGTCACTGTGGTCTCGGTTTTGATGTTATCGTTTACTTGACGTACAATGGTGTCATCTTTGACGTACTTCACGTCGAACCTGTTTGGTTGCTTCGCGTTTATTATATTCTGAACACATTATGTTAATTTAAAATAACTGTGTCTAATGCGTATAAAATAATCGAATTCATTGTTGCCTCTAAAAGTGTTCAAACAAATAACTAATTTTCAATTACCAAAAGAATTCCGACCGCCAAGTGATGTGACTCTGTCATCACCCGTTTGGTAGGGTAGGTACCTTGAGTTATAGAAAGCAGCCTTACACTTAATATAAAACTTGTAGAATCATTTAGTAAATTTCCTTTGATCAATGCTTTTTAACTTTACTAGACTAATTCCTTTAGGTACAGGTATTAGGACCTAACCAACAGTATCCGATGAGTCAATAATATTATGGTAAGCCTATTGTTTCCTTCAAAAATTAGTTCTTATGAGTTTTGTATTATTAGTAATAATAGTTATACTTATTACTTCTATGCATGAGTAATACTTTTTATGAGAGAATATTACAATGGCTCACAAAGCGGTTTTACAAGCATCGAGTTGTATAGTTCTTTTATTTTCTGTCGATTATTTAGAAAAAACAACCAGGATCTATGAGCAGAGAACAAGAAATAATTGTAATGATTTTTTTTCGTTTTGCAAGGAGATGAAAAAGATTTTTGCTGTCACAAAATTTCCTTTCCAAAGTGGTTTCTGACCTTTCTAGCCGGTTTCAGCCGTGAGCGCATCTTCCCCTCTGAAAGCCATTAATTCTTGCCGCTTTTAAAGTCCTCCATTTACATAAATGTGCATGCCATAAAAGAATACGGCAAACAATAAAACCAAAGTCCCATCATCATATCATTAATAAAGAGGAGCCCTGCAAAAAGTGACAGAGCCCGTAGCACCCACAGGAACTTCCCGTTTCCGGTTAGAAAAAGTTTTCCTGTAACTTTGTTGCCCGCGCATTAGTCAACATCTGAGGATTAATGGAAACCCGGAGACACAGAATTTTAATATACAAGAGGAAAAAATGGGAGGGCGAAATAATTTGGGACTCATTTGACTTTACAGTTCGCAAAAACAAACAAAATACGTTGCATGGTATTGTTAAGTGAAAAAAATGCAACGTATTATTTGTTTCAATGAATGTTACAATATACAAATTCTGTTTATTGTTAAGAAGTCAACTTTAACTTACTTTGCAATCAGTTTTCTTCTCAACACAGTTTTAAAATTGTTTGTGCTAGCCATGAGTACGTACTTCTGCGTTACCTGTTGGCATTATTCTTCGCTATTAAAGTATTTTAGTTTACTTACGTATAGAAACCCTTTAAAAAGTAAACCTAATATTTGTGTATATAATATTATGGAAGTACTGCTAAACTTTTAAGATGCGGAATAGTTTTTTTATACTTCAAAATTACCCAAAGTTCCTGAGCGTAAGATGAAAGCAGAGCGAAACACCTCAGAGTTAAAACCTCTTGGGCATCATGAAAAATGTCCGTGCCAATAAACCACGGCGGACGTAAATGTGGTAGAAAAGAAGTGAAGTTTTCTAGTTAAGGAAAAACACAAAAGAAAGTCGGACGCAACTATTCTTGGGCAATCAGAGTGCAGACAATCAAGATATTTCGTCTCGGGTGTACGGAAGAAAAATTCAAACGGTGGTCTTGTCAAACGCCAATATCCTCCTTATGTAGAACGTAATAAAAAGCAAACAGAAAGCACTTAAAACGTTTAAAAAAAATAATTACATAAAGTAAGTGATGTCAAAGGCAGTCACACACTTGAGGATGTTCCTTAAAAAAAACGGGCACATGAGAATTGTAAAATGACTACCACTCTCGAAATAAATACGGCAGCAGATGTACACCAGAGAGGTCACACAAATTGAACTGGTTTTTTTTTTGTATTCACAGGTTGAAGCGACATGGGCCTAAATTCGGTGGTCACCCAAGTTGTTAGTCGTTACAACGATATATTCACTCATGCAGGTAACGTTTGGCACACATGTAACTGTTACGCGTGTGTATTGTCCGGTTAAAACTTAAGTCTTGTCATTTGTGTTGCAGATCCTCGCATGCAAAATTACCTGTTGATGTCCAGTCCTTTTCCGGTCTTCGGTCTGTGCTTCATCTACGTTTACTTCGTACTTCACCTGGGCCCTAAATTCATGGCCGACAGAAAACCGTACAACTTGAGAATTGTTTTAGTTGTGTACAACGCCTTGCAAACAATTTTTAGTGCCGTCATGTTTTACGAGGTGGGCTCAGGCTGTTACTTTTGTCCAGTAAATAACACCTGTATAGGATTTTACATGATTCCTATATGTTGCCTCTGCTACGCATAGATTAATTTTTATAAAAAATTGTGTTGTGCTCGGTCCTCTGATGTAATTTTCCTTTTAATACATGAGTTACATTTAAAATGTTAAAACTATCCAAACAACTGGGTACTCTTCTTGATTCTTACTGAAATTATATGTAAAAGTAAAATACCAATCGATAATAGCGCGCACGAACCAGAAGTAACTTTTTAATTTTATATCCCAGGTATCAGCATTCTGGATTGAGCACTACGGATTTTTCAGGTGTATCCGAGTGGATTCCACCTCAGAAACGCCAACGTCACTAAAGGTAAGTTAAATTTAAAGATTGAGTTCGTCTTGTCTTATAGGGTTAATCTAATAGAATTTAACTATTTTTTTTTTATTTACACTTAGGAAATTCGATTGTGTCACATCTATTTCTTATCGAAGATATCCGAACTGCTGGACACGGTGAGCATGTTTCTGTGTAATTCTTTTTAAGTGCCCGGGCTTCTTTTCTCATTTGTCTTCTGCTATTTTTCCAACAGATTTTCTTCGTACTCAAAAAGAAGAACAGTCACGTGAGCCTCCTCCACGTTTTCCACCATGCCGTAATGCCCTGCGCCGTGTGGGTAGGAGTTAAATTTCATCCTGGTATTGTTGACGAGCTTTTATTATGTTTTTTTTTTACAGTTAATTATGTATAAATTAATATTTGGAATGCACAAAAGTATTACTCGAAAGGTAGATTAGTAGACCAAAGCACATTCAAAAGAAAAATTTCTTTGAATATGCTTTCCTCTTCAGAGTAGAACTAGCAGCAGATATATAGTTAAATAAGACAGTAATACCTGATAAGTAACATGTAACAATAGTAACAAGAGTACTACCTTAACATGAAAAAGAAATAAATAAAAATAGAACAATAGTGAAATTAAGTGCATTTCAACGGCTACAACAAAGGTAATTTCTTTAACAAAGTATCAAGTCTCTTACTTAATCATTTAAATATGTTGTTTAAAATTATTGTAAAATTCTGTCACGCATTCGTTTGCCACAACCAAACTAGAAAATTTACAAATATCGTACATAAATATTTCAGTCAAACAAATGTAATCTGTCAGAAATTGAATTTTCGCAGGTGGAAATTTGGCATTCTTTGGAATTCCAAATTTATTCGTTCACATCTGGATGTATTTCTATTACATGATGGCTGCTATGGGGCCGCAGTATCAAAAGTATATCTGGTGGAAACGGCACATAACCCAAATGCAATTGGTAGGATGTAAAATCAATATTAATTTTCTTATAGAATTTAATTGAGGGTCGTTAGGGGTCGAAGAATAATGGCCGTCTGAAAGTGAGCAAAATCAACCCCCTGAACACGTCAGAAATTGTTTGGCAAACTTAATTTCTCATTCAGGCCAAGCTCTACCTCTATCGATTACCCACCTAAATTACTTCTTTCACTAATGATTTCATAACCTTAGCTCTATTCTTTACAAGAGAGAGAATTATTTTACGAAGGTGTACTTGACGCACGGCTAATAGTTAAGACCCAACTTTTGACTCGGTTGACAAAATAGTGCGGAAGCTTTAAAAGTCGGAGGGCTGCGACTTGGAACTACTCAAAGTCGAATTAAATTGCTTTTCATAAAACATATTTCTTCTTGAAAAACTTTTTAATATTCTCAAATTTATTATAAGTATTTTTCAGTTAGTTGAAGACGTCTTAACCGAACACAACGAGAGACCTTCGAAAGTTAACATCGCTACCGCATTCGTCTCACCTTATTGTGTTGTGTTAAATTTATGTTGCCAAAAAAAACACCAGTCAAGAATCTTTTGTAGTAACACACTAAAATTGTAATAATTAAACTTGTTATGTGCGCCCAAAAAGTTCGCCAATTACTGCATTACGCATTACATACACTGCTATTTATATTGTATTTATTTTTTCCGCTTGAAAATATTTACTAATTTGTTTTGTAAAAAAAGTTACTCTTAAAACTTGAAATTAATTGTATCGCGTTTTTTATTCTTATTATTATTGAATTTCTATACCATTTCTATTTGTGTGCCGGTACAGTTTTTCACTTAAACTGACAACCTATTCTTTCTCATGCTTCTTGAAGTTCATTTGAAACCACCCACATTATTTCTTTCCCACAAAAAGTTACTACCAGCGTTTTTTAAGCCGCAAACGCAATTTAAGGCCTCAGTCTAAGTCTTAGTAACATATTAATAATATAAATTTAGTTTAAGGGATAATCTATCTCTCCGGGTGGCTTTAGGAAAACTGTTTTCGGAGTTCATTGATTTTATAAATAAAGTTACTTAATAGTTCTATTATGTAATTAGATTTTTTAAGAAATTTTTAATTTTTCTTGGCTGAGATACACGTAATAAGTTTTCACTTCTTTCACCAGGTTCAATTTGGAATGATTATGATTTACATATTGGTGGCGTGTATCATGTGCTCACAAAACCGGCATTTGGTGACATTAACTCTAGTTCTTGACGCAGCCTTCGTCTTTCTGTTCTTAGACTTCTATAGAAAAGCCTACAGGGGAAAGAAAGGAACAAAAGAAATGGGTATGGTTTTATTACATGCGAATGATGTTCAGTATTATATATATTATATTTTTTGGAAAATATGTGTCACGTTTTCTGTTTTTCTTTTACAGAAATAGAAAGGGTAACAGACAGTTCGCAAATTAGGAAAATGAACACTGGAACCGGAGAAAAGGTACTGGAAATGAGGAATCAAATAGATACTAATGGAAAGGTTTTGGGTATGAGAAAAAGATTCTAGCGAAACATCAAACCTCCGTCCCAACGCCCAAGCTCGGGTGTTTTCATTTTGTGTTTTCAAAATCGACAGAACCGAACTCTGCCAAGGGTTTTTGTGAGACTCAAATTTTAGTTTCAAAAGGATAGAAAAGGGTAAAAAAATTTGTCTGCTACTTCTCAATAAATTATAAATTCAGTACCCGTGTTTAAGTAGTTTTAAATATTGTACTGTTAAACTTTTTGTAGCAAATAAACTTTGTACTATTTGTACTATAATTACTTTTATTTCAATGTGAACTGCACTGTGCAACAATTCATCATTCATGCGTGACATATTCTCTCATTAAGTGCGGATACCCGACGATACCAGCACGAGGACCAAAAATTTATGTGTTAAACCCTACGGTTAGATAAATAATACTTCGTTTATCGAGTGAAATTGAGTACAAATATCAAAATTAAACAGAAAATGCGATCTGTAACTGAATCGAAATCGAAAAGTTCCTTTCTCTCTCTCTCTCAAATGAAGCACACATCTCTTCTTCTGCATGCATGTTCAAGTGTATGTTTGCGTATGCGAGAATATGTAAATAAATAGACGGAAATGAATTGTATTAATAGAAGGAATTTCCGCTCCGAAGAAAAAATGTATAAAGAAAAATTATGGCGGATAACGGAAATGGCGAAAACGTCCTTTGTGCCTTTTCCACCTCATCCCTAGCCTCCCACACTGAAAATGAAAAAGGAAATTGAATTTGATAATCATAGAGAGTATTCTGTGGAAAGGATGCTGCGCGATTTACATTACAAAATGATTGAAAGTATTTAGGTGCCGACTTAATTCAAAAAAAATTTGGATTTGCACGTCAACTTCCCCCATAATTCAAGAAAGAACAGGCAAAAACGTCAGAAACGTAGATGTCTGTTGGATCGAACATAACGTGGGATCACTGGGATTTCATCACAGTCTGGATAGTACAAATGACGAACTCTCTTTATCTCTAAGAATGTCGAAAAAATATTCAGAAAGACGTTGCATAAGTCGAAGAACGCAGACGGATAAAACGAGATGGAAGATTTTGTAAATTTCAACTCTGGCTGGATGAAACTAGTACTAACCATGCTAGTAAGAGCGAATAGTTTCGACCGGATCATACGTGCACCGTGAGAAAGCATGAAAGAAAGTATTTATGAGAGTAACAGCAAATACCTAGAGTACGATAGGACTCTGGGCTAGACAAAGTGGCAGTTTGAAAAAGATACGAATTTTCCCATCAAAGAATGGTACCATTCGCGTATGAAAAGATATAAACAAGGGTTCGGTGAACCCTACAAAAGACAATAATCTTTGTATCTGTAGCCAACAATGTCGTCTTATTTTATTTTTTGTCTATTTCAATTGCGACGACTAGAATCATCTTGCGTTTTTACTTCTAACAGTTAGAATCTAGCCGCATGGGAAGTGGTTCATTTCAGGTAAGGAAAATTGATTGTCACGTTGAGAACTTTACTTATTACTATTACCTCTCGCTGAAGGAACCTCTAATACTATTTATTTTCCACGAGGCTTTCTCATTGTCGGATGATATACCGAAATGAAGAGAAAAATAATAAAAAGGTGTATCTTCCAAGAGAGACCAAAGTAACGGGGGATTACCCTGGAAAATGCGGTCGTACGTGAAAACTCAGTGAAATTAGAAAGTGTGAAAGTGAGAGACCGATAAAAATGATGTTTCAGCGTTTGTTAAGATACTTTAATTTATTTCACTTTAAATTGTATTACTATTTCAATTATCACACGTTGGCTCGGCGAATTACTCTAAAGTTTCACACCTTTTTTAATCCTTTTCAAAATTCACAAAAGGGCACCACATGCTGCGTTACGCCCGGCTTCAACTTTCTATTCGGTGGATAGCATACACTTTGACAACTTTTACTTCTCTTTCCTGCTCCCTTTGTATTCTTATATTTCATCGGAATGCTGTAGTTTCACCTTTTACGGTCGTGTTAATGCCTTTTTATTCCCAAGGTTTATTTCGTACTGTACAATCCCTTGCATTTCAACTCAATTTTGTTTCTTTTCAAACCAAATAAGCCTCATTAGGATGCACCTTTTTTGTCATTTTATCCTTTTTTATTTTCAATTTTAAAATGTATACAACACAGGTACGTGTACGGTTGGACAAATTGTCAGAAGTTTTCATTATTGAGTATTTCGTATAGGAACGCCTACCAGGAAGGCCTATTAGTTCTTACGAGATCCTCTCAAATCTCAATGACAAACATAAGAGTCCAATTTCTGAAGTCTTTGAATAAATATTTCTCAACCATTTCAGGAAAAAGGAATAAATCAACATATCAGGCCTTAAAACAGCTTAAATTTCTGGTTTTGCAGAAAGCTTTATAGGTTATTATTATAAAGCTGAGAAAGATTATAGTAATGTAAAGAAATAGTCACAATTGGTCTCCTTTCTCATTGCTGTTCAATCAGTACAAGAGAACATCGATCTCGCTGCCTCCTGGGTGACGACTTGGAGCACCTCAAACAAGTACCTTATTTCTGTTGTTAGGGTAGAAAGAACAGAAAAGGATTTCCAAATTTACGAGGCCTGGCAATGAGAAGGTCCAAGATTGGATGCTTCATGGAGTTTAATACCTCCAATATGTTACCAACCAGTTGTTTCATCCTCTAAATACATCAAAATAGTCTCATAGATGAACACGACCATAATACATGCACTTTTTCCTATTCTTATAATTAATATTCTCTAGTTTAATCAGAAAATCTGAATTGAATAATTTTGATTTTCTATTTATTTCATTTCTCATTGTGCATTTTACGTTACTCCTAAAAACGTACCTCACCATGAAATATTTCTCATCACCGTGACGATAATAATGTACGTTGTATTTTGAAATCAATTAATTTAAGTCATAATTTATAAAGTAATAATAAGTTATTTCTGTGCACCGAAAAATTCATGTTCAGTACTCAAAAACGCAAGGTATATGTAATAATGGTACAGAAGTCAATAGTTCAATTCTACTACTCAAAATTTGATACTCTAATTTGCGTGTACTTGTCTTCCATTTTTATTAATTAATTAATTAACATATGTATACTTAAAGTTATTTCTTGTCGAATATCACCGTGTCCTGTTTTGGTGACGGGGGTTGCCCTTTTTTTTTCCTCCCCTCCGCTCCTAAACGTTTCGCCAGCTTTCCCAGCTGCTGACATCTTCAGTGGTAAGAGATTTTTAAGCAATAATTGCTATTCAACAAAACTCAATTCGTACTTTTTGAGTTGTGTTCATGTAGCAAATATTTTTATATAGTTAGTATATTTCATTCTCCTTAGTTGTTATTTCATTCGGTTCAAGTGAGTAATAATTATCGCTTAAGAACTCTCTCACCACCGATGATGCCAGCAGCTGGGAAAGCTGGCGAAACGGTTGGAAAGGGGGGTAACTCCCATCATCAAAACAGGACACGGTCTTATTCGACACAAAATAATGATAAGTATACATACAAAAATAGTGTACGCCGTACACTATTAAATTCGATCAATTAATTAATATTCAATAATCAGTGTTATTGTTGTAGTTTCTATGAGATTACATCTACCTAATGTTCTGTCATTCAATTTAACCTAAAATGTAATACTCTGGATTAAGAGTTTTCCCTTGCATGACAGAAATAAATAGTTTGGTGAATAGATCAGTGAATCCACTATAATAAAAGTCTCACGCTATTGGATTTTAGCTTCATCAAGCAAGGCTTTTATCATCGTTTGATTATGACTCTTGTCTGAATCGTTCAATTTCGATGTTATGGTCATCATTAAGCCGTGTCAGACTGATGAAGACTGATGGCAGGACGGAGCACAAAAGACCAAAACCAGTGTTGGAGGATCATCGGAAGTTGCAATTTGTCCCTCCACGTGAACTTTTTTTTGGTTACAGTCGGAAAGAACAATAATATTTTGTCACGAAAGATTGTAAAACGAATTTGTATACAAGAATTTCTTGTTACCTTTTTCAAAGTCGTCTGAAGACTCGTGTTCGAGCATAACCGCCAAATTGACGTTACATTCGTCCCTGGAGGAGAACATAAAGGGCAACTCATTTCCACAAACTGGTACTTTTTCACAAGAACACCGATTTCCTATTATGTTGCATCCAAATTTATACGATGGATTGTTACAGTTCAAGTCTGTACCCGGATGCCCTGAAACAAAGAGAAATTTTAAGTCTCGGTATTAACTGCGTAGAGTGACTGAGTGGAGCACTGAATAAACAAAAAGCAAAGCAGAAGTCAAGTGCTCATTATTCATTATTAATAATGTAATACCATTTATGCAATATAATGACGTTTTGGAGTTTTAGTAGAACTATTACTATGAAGAAGCATTAATTCGGTAAGCAGCCAATAAATAACAAGCCTTCTAACGGTCTAATTGAATTGAAGAAACAATAGTTGTGAAAATGGGCTAGATTTTGGTCCTAAGCTACTTTATGTATTCTAACATTAATCATATTATTAAGGTTTATTTTATAAGTTATTATTATTAATAAGACAAGAACTCACAAACTCCATTTTTGATTGAAAAATTCTTTTTCCAAAAACGATAGAGAACTACAGGTACAGAGCAAGTGAATATTTACAGACTTTACTTTGACTAAATGGTAGAAAGACACAGTTTTGTATCACAAAGAGCAGTCAACTGAACCAAACAACTGCTGCTATTTTACATGATTGGTATGGCTGGTAGTGTTTACTTCAAAGTCACGACGTTCAGTACGCCTAGTGACGCTCACATCAAAGTCAGGAAGTTCAGTATTTTTGCAAAGAAATAACCGCGAGAGTAGTACTCAATCTTTGTGAGGTCAACTTCGACAAGAACCAACCCGGTTACGTGGAGACAGGGACCCTAAACACTAAATTAATAGAAGAAAATTTAAAATTCGACCGAAGTAGAGCAGTAAATCCTAGACGTAGTATCAATGAAAAATTGTTAACATGGAAGTTGTTTAGCGATCACAATACATCTGGCAAACTACTTGGGACGTGTCAGCCATCCAAATGATTCAGAGAAGACAAGGAACATTTAGGTGTTTTTTTTTAAATGTGCCTAATTTTGTTAAAAAGGACAGTAAAACTGACATCAAGGTACTTGCAAACTCTTAAAACTATCTTTAAAGTTTAACTATCGTGAGTTAAAAATTCAAATTAATCCTTTTTTAACGGTAAATGTTTCCAACTATAATGTATTACATTTATATTTACTGAAAATGTAACACGTTGTGCGCAGTTGTTTACAAATTATGAAATATTTAATGGCTTTAATTTTTTTAAAAATTGATATATCTGTTGGTGTCAATCAAAATTTAACTTTATTTTTGTAAGTTTTGAAAACTTTACAAATTTAAAAGAATTTAAAAAAACTTAGGAATTGTACACTACACACTACACTAGTATGCTAATGTTATTTTGGTGAATTAAACTACATATTTTTATAAAAATAATACAATTGATTACACTGAAATATTTGAAATATTTATTAATGTAAATTTTTGTTTATTAGAAACGTTGTAGTTTAGTAGTTCTTAATCGAAAAATATATTGCATACTGCATAATATATATATAGTTGTAATGATTTCGTTCGTTATTTACTAGAAACATTTGACCCTATTTTTCCTTTCCTGTTTCAGGGTGTCGTTTGCCTTTTTGACCTTTCCAAAACTCAACTTCCTTCGTTTTCTGTGGTATTAGAAAAGTTGACTATAATTCTTCTTTTCCTAAATCGAAACCGTTGACGTAGAAATAATTTTAAACTGTTGAAATTTCGCTAAATCATTTTTCAGACTTGCACGTTACCAAACAAAAGTTTTTCCCAACATTTTTTCTGCCAACGTCATGTACACATGGGTGAAAGAGCTTTCGTTCAGGACTGAACCTTTTCCAATTGAAAAGGCTCAAAGGTTTTCCCCTGGAGGCCTTCACCGCTCAGAGCTCCAAATCCTCGGATTCATCAAACAATGATGTCAAGTCAATCAGCTTCATACCGCCGTTCAATTTTGCTCATCTCTTCTATTCAATTGCTTTCAATCCTCTTTTTCTCCTTCACTTCAGATCTGTCCGATCGGTCCAATTTCTGTCCAACTCCGTTGACCGGGGTGCTTGTGCCTGGAGCCGACACGTCATGACATCAGGTGTCAATGAACTGCACTAGATAAGTCTCTCTAAGAAAGAAAATTTCGAGAACAAGTTTGAGGTATACCTATAACAATATGGTCCACAATTTATTTTGCAGTTTCTGGTTTGAAGGCCGCGGTGGCACTTTTGTTGGCATGTTGGCAACCTCCAGGAACAAAAGGACAAGTGATCAGTCAACCAATTTGGAAGTTGTTCTTTTGAATTGGCAACTTCGGTTGAGACTGATCGCTCAACCGGAAACCGGAAATCTATGCCATCCCTTCATCTTTTATCTTCCCCTACATTCGTCACATGTTTGAATGAAAAACAAATTTTTCTATTTTCTCAACTGTTGACTAAATAAATCCGGTTCGCAAGTTTAATGACCAACAGACGAAGGACTAATCTGCTGCCAAATACGGTTTATCCTTTTCCATCTTTCCGGCCTTTTCCGTCAGTACGTTAAAGAAAACAAATAAACCTCTTCAATCCTGTCGTTAAAACAAATCTTCTTATTTTGATTACTGACCATTTTATTTTACTCATTGTTTTATTTTTACGCACGACGTAAAATAGTTTAAATGATTTAAATGACTTGTTTAAAGTAACGAATAGTGGTAAAACAAAAACTATCACAAAAACAGATTTTCACAACTATTAAAATTCTCATTTAATTTAACTTTGGTTCCAGTAATTACTAATTAAATTCTACGAAAATTAACAATCAAAATTCAACTGCTCACACACAATTCTGTCCTACTTTTGCTATGGGGTCCATACCCCTATATTGCACAAGTACCAACCAATACAAACACTTCGTGTCAAAGAGTCTCTGCATGGGAAATAAAATAATATAAATAAAATAATTAATATATTCGGCAATTAAATTTTATTATGAAGTTCATCGGATAAGAAATGCCGGTTCATGTAGTACAAGTAAAAATAAAATAAAAATCAAAAGTGAGAAATACCATCAAGAATAATTTAAAAGTTAAATTTTAATTGAGAAATTACATTAAAAGTAATGTAGAACATTCCATTGTTAAGATAAGTACATATATTAATATTTTATACGCATCAGGCATATTTAGTTTCGCAATATTTCTGTAAATATGACTTCGGTGTAATATCGCGTAACATATTCGGTACTACTGCGGTGTAACAGTTGCAGAATGTCTCACGAGGGCAGAAAAATGGCCGTACAGAATGATGTAAAACTATAATCTCTTTTAAATGAATCAATCGAATTCTAAAATTAATACACAACCCCACTCTTTGTACACTGTATACATACACGAACAACAAACCTCTGAATATAGGACCAGACACAGTACAATGGATTTTGGTTACGTACACTTTGTTCATATATTTTTAACCTACTCATTGAAAACTTATTTCCGGTACCTCATGCTCGACCGGGAAGAGGAACTTCATTATGTTGTTGGTATTTCTTTGAAAAAGGAAATTTATCGGTTGATTTTTTATAGAAATGAAACGAGTTGTGTTAATTTGCAGATAATCAATGGAATTTCATCGCAATCGGTTGCACACAACAATCGGTTGCTCCCAATTTGAATTAAAAATGATTTATACGATAGTAAGTTTTAAGTAAAATTGTTTTGCGCAGTTGTTATTGAACGGTACTCTACGAAAAACGTTTCGAGTGTCAATCACTATTCACAAGAGTGAATTGAATTGAATTCGATAAACCGAAGTATTCCTCCGGGATAAGTAAAATATAAAAAACGATAATACTCATTTGTAGAAAGCGAGTTATTTTGCCGTTCTCGAATTTCGCCTGGCATGGAAATCACAACGCGCCAGCTAACTTTGCTAATTCGATTCATTTCCGGTTCCTTGACTTTCCAAATTGATTGTTAATTGATCAAACTTTCGAGGCGTAAAAAGGTTTAGTTTTACTACGAAAGGAAGGAAATTCTGAAAACGACGACCTGCCCAGTTTCCGGTTTCCAGAACCTTATTCGACCGGTCCGATTGACCCACGTTCGTTTCTTGCTCGAAACTTTGCATTTAATAAGTTTAGATTGGTACAATTGCTCGCCAACGAACTTGTGGACGTGAGCTGAGTTGATAGAAAACGAGAAACTCGTGGACCGTTTTATAGGAGTGTTTATTTGTGAATCTGGAAATAGAAATAGGTGAAATGTACGCAATAAGTGTTACAAATCACAAATATCACGACAGCTGAAGATCGTACGATAGTCGGTTATTTGTACATCTTCCATCTCACATTTGACATTTTTCCATCTTTGTACTTCATCGTCGTTAAGAACACCTGAACAACCATCAAAGGATTCATAAGCCACAGGCTCACCTGATTGACTGATCACCAGGGGCGCGGGGTTCAGTATTTACAATGTCAAATTTTGATTAATCTCTACTAATCAAATACCGCAGCATGTAGAAATTTCATATTCCATGCAAATCCTTGTTTTTCGTGTTTTCAATATCAATAAATTTAATTAAAAACAGTCGTGAACATAAAGCTGTTGTACTGAATAAAACGTGGTGTTATTTCTTCATAACAAGAATTTGTGTTTTGCATTTGACAGCCGAAAAATAGAAATACACCGTAGACATATGAAGGAATAATAATTACGTGAATCTTTAAGGAGTCGAGGAATAGTTGAGTTGTGATGCAACGTGTGTATTTTAATTAATTTTTGTGTCGGCAGTTGACTATCTTCTTTCAGTTTTTATACCGCATAAAAGTAGCTGTGTATCTCTCTTAACTATAGCAATCACTCCTTCTTTGTCATTTTCTTCGGGAGCGATAGGTACCCCCACAAAGGTAAAAGTTTAGAACATGAAAAAGTAATGTGAATTCATATGTGTGTCAAGTCCAACGGTGTCATTTCCAAAAATAATATTGCTCATTCAACATTCTGAAAGCTTTGAATGGTTGGAACTTGTGCGATGACATCAAAAAGCACATTTGCTTGAAAGTATGTGTCACTAGCCACATCTATAATGCACGATTTAGCTTGACCTCACTTCAAAATTCAAATACAGGTTCTTCCCGAAAAGTGAGAAAATCATTGGCACTGAACATGTCACTTCTCTCCATTTTTCTCGGTAGTTTATCTTTTTTATTCGGTTCCATTTTCCGTTTACATAGTTTTTTATTTATATAGTTTACATAGCTTTTTGACAGAAATTGTTTCTTCGAAGACCCTCGCTCTCTGTGCGACCGCCACTGCTATATCCGATTTTGGTAAAAGGGAAGCTGATGGAAAGACACAAAAACTCGTCTTCCGACATCTTGTAAAAATCTCCTTTCGCGCTTTCCACAGATTAAATGATGGCAAGCGTCAGAAAAAGCGCATTTAATTTTTCTAGGGCTTTCTGCCAGTATTTTATCTGTCCTTAGAAATGCCCTGCCCAACTTTTCTATTTTTTCATCCAAATTGAATGATATCTTATCTTGTGAAATATAAATTGTCTAATATAAACGTCTCTAACGATCAAATTTAGAGATTGTGTCGACAAGTTTACGTTTTTTTCACTCGTTCCAGGACAACACATTCTTTTAAATACAATTTCTAATAATTTTCATACAAAAAAACGTAATAATTCTTCTAATATAAAAACTATTATTTTACATTAAAAAAAATTAAATTTATTTCTTTTATGGTAACACTCTACGTATTTCGTGTACTACATATGAAGTGGACAACAGTATAAATTTATACGTGTATTTTCACCTGTAGATAGTGAACAGATAATGAAGTCTGTTTCAAGGACAAGAACTCTCCTGACCGAAATATCGAATGGTAGAAATATTATGGTTCTTAAAACTGGTTTAAAACACACCAACATTAAGCAAAATTTTAATTTTCAAATAATATACCCTACAAAAGAGGAGTTTAAAATCAGCAGGAACTGAAAACTTTAATAGAAATTATAACAAAATAAAGCCGACTAAAATTTGCCAATAATACTAAGGCCTTGGATAAACCCTACAAAATACTAAAACGGAAACACACAAACATTAACTTCCCTTCCCTTAAAATTAACAACAATGTAATGGAAAATAAGAAATAAAAATGTCGTATGAATGAATACTACTTAATGAGTTTTTTCAGGCTGATTCGATACATATTCAACTAATTGGTCCTACTTCTCACCATACGAACTCCGATATAGCAGAATGACAAAAAAGATGGTCTGAACCCGATAGAGGCCGAATTACATATACATATTGCATATTACATTCTTCCCAGACAAAAAACCAAATTTAGATGTACACAGTTATAGGTAGATTATTTATATGTCTAAATCTTAACGGGTTAATGGTGATCACATATTCACTTCTTTTCGGTTCGGTGAAAATCACAAAAAAAATACGATATAAATCACAAAATTTACAAAAATAGATACAGAAACTTCAGAAACTTCAAAATTTTTTCGAAAAGATATTCGTTTGAATTTTCAGAAGTATATTTTAGTTGTTGGTTTAAAATGTCAAAGGAAAACAACTTCTAGCAATAAATTTAAAGGACCACATCGGGTCTAAAAGCGTACTATTAAAAACATCCCATAGCAAAAAAAATACGCATCGGTTTGTTAGATTTGTTAGATTCTGTTAAATAATTGATTACCAGCTGACTAAGTCCATTTTTGGCTACTTTCTAGTAGCCGGTTTCAGTTCTTGTTTTAGTAAAAACATTCAGGTAATTCAACTGAAATTGCAATATTATATACCTATCCTTGATATTATTGCGCCCTTATTATACACACTTTCCTATTACTTTCACTGCCGCTTACATAAAATCTAAATGTACCTAAACGATCAAGCAAAGTAAAACGTTGAATAAGGGTTTCCGGAAAGTATTTAGAGCGCAAAGGAGCAAGAGAACAAAAGATTAAGAAAATAAAAAATGTAACCAGAAAATCGAAGAAAACCGCACAAGCTCCTCGGAGACGAAGTTCAGAAAATCACTTTGTTACACAATCATTACAATTTACTGGATAAATCCAAAAAGACTTCATCCTGCGACTCGAACCTTTTGATTCTCCTTTAAACTCTCCATTTGTTTGATTCCTTTGAGAAATTGTTACAAATGGAGTTCGACTACATGTTTATACAGTTATGTGAATAACATTCGAACTCCCTGGGCATTTCACCTTCATTCCTCTCCCCATAAAATTTTAGTATTAATAAATGTGTATTTCGTGATTTATATTTGTGTTTTAAATTCAGCTCTGATGAATTTTCTTGCACTTGATGAAACACCAAGTAAAGAAGTTACCCCTAAAAAATAAGTTCCACATATTGATGGCGGCGAACAATTCATTCGCGTTCAAATTCGTAACCAAACCTACCGTCTTTGGATGTCATATCTTCATCGTCGACTCGTGATTGTAACATTCACTCTTTCCCATTAAAGAAAGTTTCTCTTACAAAATTTGCGACAGTATTTGTTGTTCCTTTTAGTCCCTTAAATTTTGCAATCACGTCACTATGTTCTACAACGGAAAGTGTAATTTTCAAACAAACAAGCAAACGGTACATTAAGTTCTATAGAACCTGAGCTTGACACAAAATTGAATTTTTTTTACTGGTAAATTTTGACCAAAATGTTAGTGGTCAATGAAATACAACGTCTTTTTATGTACAACACATTTTCTTAATTCTTTAATTTGTTCATGGTGTTTTATTTGTTTAAAATTTCATAAAATGTTAAAGAGAAAGAAGATAAATTTGTCTCTATAAAACTACCTACTCATGACTTCAACTCATCTGAAGCATCTGAAGCCATATGAATTGTAAAATAAAATGACTCAGCACTCCAAATATATAATATACACAAGCACCATACACCAAATACATAAGCATGCAGTAAATCAATCCACAATGAGAATAATGTTTAACGAAGACCACCCAAGCTTTAAGATGTATAACATAATTGAGAACATTTGAAAATTTTACAACTGTACCTAAGAGAAAGTCTTCATGAAATTCCCCGAAGGTTTTGCTACCATAAGAAAAGAATGAGGGTAAACCATGTCAGCGAGCGTTTTTTTTACAGACTTCCATTCCGAAAAATTCAATTTTCTTACTTTTCAGGGTAAATTTGTTTCCCCAAAAATTTGAAAGCAAAAAATTTTCAATTTAACAAAAAATAGTTACACTTTCCCCTGCATGTCTTCAACTTACTGTAGGATCCAACAAATGTATAAGTTTGTCTAAGTCTGCAGAATAGTTCCACCGTTCACACCTCATGATATTAATAATCTTTCAATGAGGTTCACATTTGATGTAGCAAATGTCCAAGTTAAAGTTTAATCACTTGTTGGAAGAATTTGGAGTTGTGATAGGACACATATCAAAACTGCAGAAGATAATAGAAAAACTAAACGAAATTGGCGAAATGAATCAAAAGATAACTAATGGAGTAATAAACGCTATCTTTAACATCAGAGTAGCCAATTCATAGTAATTAAAATCTAAATATATATACTTATAAATACGTGAACGTTAATTATTTATATAAATGTCTGTGTAAGTGATTGTGTAACGTAATTATCTCAATATTTTACGTACATTTTGTTAGAAATGTTTCAAAGTCAACTAACATGTGCCTTATTTTCAGTTACTTTATCTTAATTTGTTGAGTAATTCTTTCCTTAGGTACTCGTTATCTTCAAAGGAAGTTACCATACCACTTCCATGTGTTATTGACGACTCATTAAATCTCTCAAAAAGAAACATAAAACAGCATCATCAATTAATATAAATGAAACTTTCACTAAATAAACAACATATAACACATAAACAACTTTCAAGTTGTTTGTTGAACATTTGAGACCATTAATCACTTGAGGCTTGTCGAATTTCCCCCTCACCTTCGACAATTAAGTGGATGTTTCAAGTAGTACGTTGACTTAAATCTATGTGAACACTTCTGTACATGACAATACTATTTGCATTATAATTGAATGTGTTAATTCCAAATCTCTGAAACTTTGATTGCAATGCGTCCTTCATCTACAATGAACCTGCAGATCGGATTCACGTTTGAAAACTCCAGACCACGACTTCTTTATCTAACAAAATCTGCCTTGACTGGAACCAAAGCTAGTCATCAGAATACTTTCTGTTAACGATTTCTTCGTTTTTAACATTCCACCCCAGAGGCACAAAATCCAGCATAATAACCTCATGCTTCAGGGAAGGAAAATTTTATTATCGTCTAGGTATTACGCAGTCATTTTCATGTATTTAAAAAAAATCGAATGAGACTGTTAATTTGGATAAAGTTTCGCCTGCACAATGTTATACAATTCCTGATCATTTCTAATTGAAAAAAATTTCCATTCACTGTCTTCGAATACATAAAATTATTGAACATACTCAAATTAGTGAATTAAAACCACGCAGGAGGAGAAAAAATTATCTCCTAAATGAACATTAAGTGCGTGATATCGAACGTTCATCCCCCGTATTTGCCTTCTTAAAATATTAAACGCATGAGCAGGCTTTATCATTAATTTTACGTACCATGAAATTCTATGTATGAATTATCGGCAAGCGATTGCCCACGAGATTTAGGTGAGAGTAGAAGAGAAGGTGAGAAAAAGAGAAGGGTAGTTGGGTTTGGGAATTTTTTCTGTCATTTTTTTTTAGAAATTGAATGAAATTTCTCCTTTTCGGGGTTAATTTCCATTGTTTGACCGTAAGTCAGAGGTCCATTCCTGAGAGAAAAAAATGAGGAACTTAATAATACAATAAAGGATTTTTTTTAATATTGCAGTTATTCAACTCGTGTGTCGTTCGAGTAAAAAAAAAGTGAGGAACGGTCAAAGCCAAACAAGAAGGATAAGTTCAATCGAGTTGCCAAAGTCTAATTTTTTGTTAAGTAAAGTTACAAAATCACTGACCTAATTACACATAACTTAAGAAGTGACTGACCCTTTCTCATGAACTGTAGGGAAAACTGGGTAGAAAAATATAATTTGCTCCTTCCAATACTACCTAATAATGTTGAAAGCGTTTCACTGCATCACAATTTTCCTACAATTTACTCAGAAATAATTAGTCCAAACTGGTCCTTTTCTCTTGTTTCAAGCCACCGATCATAAACTTTGCGCGTTTAATAGTAGATTTAATAGTTAAACCGGCTCTAGGAAACCGCTAACTACAGCAACAGCAAAACGCAAAATAAAAGAAGTAACGATCGGATGGTTGCGCCATTAGTTACGCCCACAACGTGTACTACGTTTACTTTGATTAATGTCCGATCTATCGAAGAAATTAATTTGTTTCATTTGTAACATGAGACTTTGACATGAAACTTTATTTATCAGTCGGACACAATTATATTACGAAAAATCGAGTGACTAACCTCGCTCTTTTCTGGTTTTTTAAAAAAATCAGACCGAAAATCTCGGTGAATTTCATTCGCCCGAAACAAGTTACATATTCTCTTTCAGTAGCCGACCTCACCATCGATGCCTCCAGCTCTAAACTCGATGTTAGAAATTCGCCTTCTCAAGTTATCGTCAGGCTTCGGTTAAATTATGTTTTGTGTTACATCGGTTATTGGCAATTCCGTCACAAAACCCATTTGATCGTAGGTCAACCTCTCAGCAGTGATCTCTTCTCTCCCGCTGAGATCTCCTCGAAGTGTAACACCAGAAATAAAAAGAATCGCTGAACTTAACGGCTCCGAACTTTCTCTCGTTAGCTGCTGTTCGGAAAAATCACTGATGCCTTCCTTTGATCAAAAAAGTTTTTCTTCCTTCTTCGGTTACCTCTGCTTCGCTTTCTAAGAGAAGGAAAATGAAAAACATGTCGGATTTTAGCAAAAAGAAACACTTCAATCAAACGTAACAAGATATCAAATTCCCACTGGGAAGTGTGAAATTTTTCGCCGGCCCTACAACTTCCTACGCTGTCGTTCTCATCGGTGATAACATCGAGTGATAAGCGCGGTCACCGTGCCATCAGTTCCCGGATGAGAAAGTTTCTAAATGCAAAGCGCCGGGTGCGGTTGTGTAGTCGACAGAAATTGCACACATAGCCGAAGGACAGCGACTGGTATCGCTGACTCAAAATCAACGACATTTCTGCAGGGCTTTCGGCAAAGTTTCGATGATTTCAACTTTGGAACCAACGCCTGATTTGCCCGAGTCTCATCCCAAGTTGACGAAATTTATTTTTGAAATAGCTGTCGGTTGTGAAAGTGTACCAATTTGAGGTCCTAGAGGGAAGTAATAGTCGAAAGAAACTGCAAATTGTTATAATATTGAATATTTAAAGAAGACAGATGAAGGCGCTTTGGTTTCCCCAGGGCTTCAGCAAGTTGTTTAATGAAATTGAGAAAACCGACGAATAATTTGCCTGCGTATTTTCTTCACTTATGTACTTTAATTTAGCGAGCATTTTAAAAATGCATCAGTTAAACGATTTTATAAGTAAAACGCCGGGGAAATAGTGGTAGCTGGCTGTCGTTCTGTAAAAAATCTTCTGAATACGAAATCTTCCCTAATCCTTCACCAACTCGGGATTTCATCATCAACCCATGATCTGTCATTTTGTTCAGACAAAATGGCTGAATCGCAGTGGATTACGTCGAGAAATTTTCATCTCGACTTTGCAAGAATGAAATTTTACCAGTTGATAATGTTGCACACAGTTCTTGTCTACTGCCCCCATTTAGATCGTTTGATATTAATAATTCATCCGACTTAACACAACCAGGGTGGATCCTTGTAGCAATACACAACCGATAAGACAAAGAAAAAAACAGGTCTTTTACTAGACCTTTGAGAAATCTTAGCACATCCACCGTTGTGAAAATCTCAGGCCAACAGGAGTAAAATTAATTTCGGTAATTTCTTCGCGGCCCATTTCGAAAATGTCTTTTCCGTCAATAAGCAACCATTTCGTTTCTTCAAAAACTTTTCTTTTTCACATGATATCCGGTACCTCATGCTTCACTGGCGGGAAATTTAATTAAGCTGTTTGTATTTCCCTTTTATAAGGACGTTTTTCAACTCTTTTTTTTCTTAGAAGTTAAATGAATTGTGTGATTTCTGCAGCTGCCGCAAGGAATTCGATTAAACTGTAATTGAACAAGAAACCGTAACTACTTTCAGTAAGAGTTGTCTGTGCCGTGTGCGATGTTCCTGTTTCACTTCGTTTTTCATCGAAATGCTAAATTATATTTTGTCCGTGTTAGGGAAAGGTACGTTCGTTTGAGTGTCATAGTAAGGTGATGTTCAAGCATTTTCAAATATACTTGTACCAAATGAAAGGGTCAAGTTTATGTCCGTCTACAAATTTAAATAAATCCTGCAGACATAAGTGGCATAAATAAATCCTGCAGACATAAGTGGCATTCGCGGTGTCTGGCCGTATTTCTGTGTAAGACAACGATTGAAACTCGTTGAAGTTCAGACGAAGACCACAGTTATACAACAGCACCGTTTCTTTCAAAGATTGAATGAAATTGTTTGCACCAGACTCAACAGATTGCAATATATATTATATGAATGAGATGTCTGAAGCATTACAAGTTATTTATGTTCCCTTTTGCAGTGTGATAAACTTTCAACAAGTTACTTAAAGTAAAACCGAAAACGTTTCGAATAAACCAACACGTCTTCACGTCGACTACATGGTCGTTAGATTTGATTTTTCATTCCGCATAGTCCAGGTATTCAATGTATCAGAAACTTACACCAACCAGTAGCAAACTCATCATTCATTCAAATTTTGTAATTAAGTGTTTCATTAAACCCTCCAAAAACCGTAGACTTGATACTTAACTTTTCATAATTTGGCAAAAACAAAATTCATCCTCGCATTATTATTACTTATTACAACTAAAACGGCAGCTAAGTTATCGGCACACGCCCACCCCCTTTACGTAAGACTTAAACCTCTTAATATATATTGCAACTTATGTAATTTTCTGAAAATATTAATAACTGCGACTTTCTCTAAAGCGACAATAACGTAAGAAGTAACTACTTATGGGATTCAGCCAGACTTAAATTTCGTCTTGCTCGTTTTCCATTCTACGTAACTGATTACTGAAAAGAAATTTCCATAATCAGATAGAGAATTTTGAAAGCATTCTGCTTTCTCTCTCATGCTCGCACTTCATCTTTCACGTCTCCCGGCGGAGACACAAAATGCACAAAACACTCATTTAGATAAATTTACAATTTTCAAACATATAATTATCAAAAATAATAACTCTAATTCTCTTGACAATGCACTTCAATATTGCTTCTAAGTATAATGGTAGTAGTGGTGACAGTATCAAAAACAGCAGAACGGAAATAAAGATAATTTATTTTTGCATCATCCGGTGCAAAGAGATGTTTTGGAATATGAAATAAACAAAAGGGAATACATTAAACAGCAGCAGACACCTAGGAGGACGAGAAAATGGTATTCCCGGTTTGTACGACTTCGAGGAGAAAACCTCTAGAAGTTATGAAAACCTAGAAGGAAATGAAAATGTAAAAATTTCGTTTAAACTTACGGGTACATATTCCCTCCGAGTTTGCCGCCAGAACGGGTTTCCCGGACGCGTGCGTAGCCACTATACAGTCCAGACCGTCGGCACAGGTTCCGTAGAAACCGTGCGGACCTCCGCAAGGTTCGCCGTCAATCCGGGCGCATACTCTGCAGCACTTGCACGGGTCCCAGACGGTTCCGCCCCCGGGACAATCGTCCTTTGACACGTCTTCGCACTCGGATGGACTGCACACGCAACTGAAGGACATAGTCGGGGTAGCTAGCCATGACAGGAACACTAGAGACGCCAGGATCCACCGTTTCCGCCACATATTTAGAACATGATACCACACGCGTGACTACCCGAACACAACTGAAATTTTAGCCGACAGTCACAGACACCAACGCGACACAACACTCAACCAACACAACTTCCGGCGTTTGTCCTTCGCAAACATGATTGGCATTCCTGAAACGAGAAATATATTCACATTATACAATTGCTATAGTTTATTTTTGTAAATAGTGTAAGGGTAAATCATTCATTTTGATTGGATGAAAAATTAGTCAATCCGGCGTCTCTATACCTTCATACTTTACCCTCAGACTTCATAACCTCTGTTCTAGCAGTTCACTATAACACTCGATGTGAAGCCTTGTATTTTACTCCTAAGCACTGATGTACGGGTCGCACCTTTAAACCGCAGGCTCGGTCAAGTTTTCATCTCCACCGCCTTCTCATTCGTCTCAAAAAGACTCGACAACGGACAACAGCAGTTCTCAGTGTTTTTCTCCCGGTACCAATCCCTTTGTGCCGTTGTTGGTATTTTATAAATAATAAAAATTGATAATTAAGCCTTTTTCTCCTTTAATTAAATCAACAGCAAATATTCACACAGAAATATTATTGCTTTTATGAATGTCGTTCAATCTAGATAAAATTTTTATTGAGGATGCAGAGAGGAAGAGAAGAGTAGCCAGCGAACAATTCAAATTGGCAGGACATTAAAATGGCTTACGAGCTTTACTCCTGTGTGTACGAAAAATACTACAATTGTGCATACGCTGAAGACTTTCTCCTAAGTTCAATGCCTGGGAATTAAATTTGAAAACTGTTACATAGAGTTGGATTCAGAGTTGATCCAAATAATTTATTTTAAGTAACCACATTTTTAATGTAAATTTTTTCAAAACGGAATAAAATAATACTTGCTTCCCTCGCTACAAAACTGAATGGTTTTTCATTTTAAATTTGGAATTGAATCAATTCAAAATATTCCAACGTTGAAACTTGTCAGAATCCCCTGAAATTTTTCCAACTGCAGTTAATTAGACAAATGGAGAAATTAATTAATAGGATAAACTTGAACTATCACGGTTCACAACTCCCAACGATTAATACAAGCGTCACGTAACGTTTGAAACAGTCGACTTCCCCGTTAAATATTACAACATGAGTTTTTAATTTCGGAAATAGGTTGATGAAGCTAAAAAAAAGGAGAACACGGGGAGCAGGGGAGAAGACGAATTTAAGATACACTGAGAAAGAGAGAGAGAGGGCGGGAAACAGTTCCAGACAAAGTAAAAGAAAACAAAGAGGGTAGTGAAAAAGAAGATATTTTTGGAAGTTTGGGTTTAATCAAAAAGTTTCAGGCGACCGACCGTGAAGGATGGAAAGAGATTCATCCCGGGGGCATGGCAGGACTAAAACGCGGATGTACGAGAAAATCATAAACAATCGAGGGGGAGATGAGAGCGTGCATTTGAAAGAGCTTGCAAAGGATGAAAAGAGCAGCGAGTACGCAAAAGGGATATCCAAAGGAAAAGCCGGATGAAAAAGAAACGGGAGATTTTCCACGACGCCGCTCCGTCTTGCAGAGGGAGGTGGGAAAAGAGCGGGAACCGGAAATAGAAAACTTAATACTTTTCCAGTATGTGTCAGCCATTAATTTGTTTCATCCCCCAAAAACGACGCAAAATGAGTTGCCCTTCTTCTGCCACGTCACTGTATACATTTCGCCCTTCCATTGAATTAAATACATTCGAACGGGTTGAACTTTCTCGTGGGCGAAAATTTCACCCTAACTTACACTTAATAGTTTCCGGTTAACCGTGAGTTTTTGAGAGTTTACACACCCGCATTTCCGTTTGCATGAACGGCACCCGAAATTGATTTGCCGAACGTCGCCGGAAACCTTTCTCTGATTTTCTGAAACGTTAAACTCCTGCGACGTTTTCATATTTTATCGCATTTTATATTTATTGTGAAGCAACATCTACTTTAGCTTTAACTTTAACTTCCCGTTCGTTCGTCTTTCGCGGCGGCAACCATCGCAAACATCGTTTTATTTCCTGGGAAAGCATTCTGCATACATTTTTATTTTATATCGTGAACCTGAACGGGAAGTGAGGTCTAAGAAAAGTCATTAATTCGACGGACATTTTTAATAAACCTTGTGCACCTGAATTTCCCGTAAAAAATAAAATTGAGTTCCGTGTTACTTCTAATTTGAGTTTTGTAATTGAACTGTTTTCTATTTTACGTTTAGTTCGAGGTAGAATATCCGTCTTGGGGATCACTTAATGTACTGGCAATTCTAATGTATTGTTCCGTTTCCATTTGTATGTCTACCTTTCTGCTCTGACTGCGTCTTTCTGGATGTTCTACTTGCTTTTGAAATTCCCACTACGTGACAGTCTTCGTTAATTTTTAAGTGAAATACAACCGTTCTGGTCTCTAGTGTTTCTATCCGTACATTACTCTTCACATCCGTTTTCTACTTCTCCCCTCCCTTGCTTTGACCGAAAAGGATGTTCCGGATAAAAGTCTGCGTAGTACACCTTCTCTTGTCTATGTAAATGACCTGTACAGATTGTCGGACAACCAAATCTGTACATCTGACTATTTTTCATTCCCTTCAGTCAAATTTATTCCAATAAATATTAATTGATAAACCACATTTTTGTCATTTTTGACCACGTTTAGTAAAATTTCAAATTCAAACAACTACATGCAATAAAACTCACTCACAACATATAATCCGACTTGTTAGAGAATATCAAAGAGACAGGTGAGTGTTCCGCGTAGAAAATTTCATGCTACAAAAAACGTACAATAAATTGATGTAACCGTAACAATAACGAGGTTCCTTTACTTTGCGTCATTTCCAACTGGAAAGACATTTAAGAAAAATCGAATTGAACGAATTTTCGACAAAAAATAAGTCAACGTCACACCGATGACAGACGTGAAACATGAATGGATGAATGAAAGCTTAAATTTCCATACACGTGATGAATTCCTTTTTTCAGCCGTAGAAATTGAATCAGAAATTTGGTGGCAAAATGAAGGTGTAAGCGAACAGAAACCTAGGAAAACGCGCATTTTGCTGCTTATTTAGAGTCACATGTCTTAACTTTTTACGGGGAAATTTTTTTTACGATTTGAATTGATTGCGTGAAACACGTTTTTTTACTCCTTTCGGATGTTGTTTTGAGGATAAAATTCCAGCTTCGACTTCACTAGGGGGTAAGTAACCCGGAATTCCGCATCGATTATCCCGTAACGTGAATTTTAGTTATATCAGACTCGACGTTATATATTTCAGTACATACAAGGGAAAACGTCTAGCAGCAAAGCAGATACGAGTAGACGCAGTAGTGCAATTAACGTTTGCCGAGTTCAGAGAATTTTTACATCCGATCAAATGCCGTTGGTGTATTTCACATCACTGAGACGTTAAATTTTTTTGTAATGATACAATACTTTGATTTATGTGTTAGCAGCATTTGTCATAATAAACTCCTCAGGTCGAATTTGTTTCCTCCCAATGTAACACCTGAGAATTTGACTAAGAGAGAACGAGGCAGAGGAATGGCAAAAGGTGGAACACACAAACGGCCAGGGCATGTGCGTCTTCTGCTACACCGTGAGAGAATAGCAAAACTTTCGCAATATCTTTGTATTAAATTCGCATTCGCAATATCCAACAAATGTCATTCCCTTTTCGCTTACTAAGTCGTATCACTCTCTCTGCATTTCTCTCTCATTCTCTTTCTTCCTCTGCTTCTCGATTTTACTTCAATAAATTTGGTTTTTCGAAACAACAAACGACAAATGTTTCTCTGCTGCGAATAGAACGAAATGTAAAAGAATCAGAGCACGTTACCAGGCTCATGGCTGCAACCTAAATTATTTAACACCTACACAAAGATCTTGTCATTTGAAAGCGAAGTTCTTCTCAAGTTTTCAAGTTTAACATTAGTTTTCCTTATTAACCTACTAAAGTAGTCTTCGTCAATGAATTCAGTTTGCTAGAGCCAGAACTAATATGTCGTAGTATTAGTTGCACAGGAAACTATTCAAAGGCTCCAAGCTATTTAGATGAATTGTCACCAGCAGTAACTCAAGTGTGTACCAAGTGACGTTAAGCAAACATTAATTTACCACACATTCAAAGAATGAATGACTGATTAATTTACCAGAATAGTGATTTAACGTCAATTTCATACGCGAAGACAAGCATGCAGAAAAGCAGGTGGAGTGCTCATGTCGGTTTAGTGTCGCACACTTCAACCACTACTACACTATTTTGCGGTCGTGATACACTATTTCGAATTGAATCTGCGTACTACTTTGACACGGGATTTAATCAATCAGTGCCTCGTCTTTGCATTTCATAACTCTGAGTGAGAATTCCATATTCTTACTACAAAGTAACGGCCTTAACCCACCTACCGGGTTCTTCTTCGCCCAGTTTCATCCGGTCGTCTGCAGGAGGAGAAATTATTTTTAGGTTTTCTTATTTTCCGGTTTCTGCTTTCTTTTCAAAAAACGAAATTGAAATGCTGTGACGTTTCTTTCAGAAGAATTTTTTTACATTTGCGTCCCAGAAAATTGTGTATTCTGAGCAGGGCTGGTTTCGCCGACGGGTAAAACGTCTCTCTCCCGTGCACTACCCTGACGATATTAAGAAAATTTAACCATTTCGCAAGTGGAATGCAACAGAACGTAGTGCAGAGTCATAACTGTACATCTATTGAATCCATTAACCATTCAAAACTTGTGTTACGTCACAAATAGTAAAAAAATTTACTGTACATTTGTACGTGAGACGTAAATAACTTAATGTGTAAATCTAATTATATTTTACATGCCTTTGCGTGAGTGATTGAATACACTGACTTATATATTAGTTGTACCAAAGCAAAAAAACATTGAGGTGACATAAACGTGTCTGACTAAAAAGTCAATTTAGATAATCAAATAGTAGAAGACAAATCTCAGACATTTCTGCATTTTATTCAGTGGTTTTATGTTTTCTTTTCGATCACGCAAACCGACCAGACAAAATTCACCGTGACTGTAAATTTTCTGTCGAAAAAATGTGCACTGGTTCCGTTTTATTTGAAAATTTAAGTTAACTGTAGCGATACATTACCAATTCTGTAATTTAATAATTACTAATTACAACAGAATTTCCAATGAAACGACAAGATAAGAAAGGTATAAAGGCTTAATACGAATCAAATTATAAAAATATTGAAAAAATATTTTAGATTTAGTCAACATTCAATAATCAACATTCATTGGCAAACGGAGGGCTCAGCTAGGGAAAAACGTGACCGGAAATAGTTCTTCTGTTGATTTTTCCTAACTCTATATCAGAAAATCAAAAGTAAGTCAGAAATTCTTTCTCGTAGTGAACTTATAAGCCTCCCGCAGTTTATTTTATTCGATACTAACCAAAATCACAGTTTCTCAGTCACAGGTCACAACCAAGTCACAGGTTCTCACCTTTGATTTATGTGTTTTTTTTTATTCCCATGAAATCCTTGGGCTCCAGGGTGGGCACTTGCGTGCGTTCGGAACGTCAGTTCCAGAACTACAAAAACATATCCCAAATATCTCCGAGAGAGAGAGGACAAAAACTTTACGGCGAGTACGAATGCCCGGTATCGCACTCAAAATACAAAATCGTCGAAACAGCCTGTTAACAAGGTAAAATGAAACCGAACGAAGAAGCGGCTACCACAGGGGCAGCTCTTTTCACCACCTGGTGTATTTCCACCGGTGTGAAAACGCCGGCGATAAGAGCGAACAGGTTCACCTGTGGCAAACCGTGAACTTCGAAATTTTGAAGAAACGCGAGAAAATCCAGGAAACTCCGGCGCACGTCCATCGGACTCGAGCTGGTTGTCAGCACTGAAAGCTTTCAGTGAACTTGGAACGAGCTTTCGACCGACTCCGAAGGGCTCCTTCTTCCGCATGTCCCTGAAAACCTCTACCATCACCTACCCATCGCTCTCCATCTCTAACTCTTGCATTTCTTCCATTGACAGGCCCTTTAGAATTCACCACGTCGTTTATTTCTCTTCCAATGTATTGTCAAATGGTTTTCTCGATAGGGAAAAAAAAGAACTTTCTACTCATCCGGCGACACTTCGGTCGAATGGTCAAAGTCGACATTTTATAGCTTTCTATTTATCATCAGAGTTTTACACTTCAATGAATATTACATTTTACCACCCCTCATCATTTGCAAATAATTAAAATATTCCTACCAACCTGCGATCTTGAAATTAAAAATTATTAGTGGAATTTTGTAGAGGATTTTGAAATATCCGAGAGCTGCCGACCAAGAAGTGATTTTTCCTTGAACAACTTGAATTTCGTGAACAATTTTTGCATTCAAGAAAAAATCAAAAGTAATAAAACATCATTGACGTGTTAAAACGAATGTGGATACGGTCGGGCAGATGTTTCTGTTAAAAGATTTCGCGTGCGGAAAGAAACAAAAGCGACGGCTAATTCTGTTTCTAAAATTTTTAGGCAACGTCAAAAAAGCGAAAGGCACGATGGGAAGGTTTTTGAAAAACTGAAACATTAAAGGGATCACTTGGAGAGGATTAATCACGAAATTACGGCGGCCAAAATCTCTCGCTCTCGTCCGATCATTTTTGGTGCTTTCCGCTGCTTTGATCTTGCAAAGGAAAACCGTGATGGGATACATATTTGGATGGGAAACCGGGTGGCAGTACGAGAAAATAAATTAAAATTCAGTCTCCCCTGTGAATATACGAAAAATCTCAAAGGAAATGCACTTCACTTCGGCTGTAAGCTCAAAAACGAAATGATTGGAAAAAAAGAAAGATGGCTGTACATTTTTTCTGACTTCGAATGTCAAATTTTCTCAGTATTCCGTGATTTTAGTTACTCCGATACATTTTAAAGCATGTAGCACTACTCTGTAAAGTCACTTAGAGGTATAATAACACACGTGCCATGTACCCTCCGAAGAGGTTCCAGGTGGACTAGCAACCTATGCTGTTGCCATGGAGTATCAGGTACGCGACTGCTTCAGAGGTCCTCACAGATTGCAAATGGGAGGTGTAATGGGTTGTAATGGGAGTAGGAGGCGCGAACTCGGAAAAACCACCCCCGGCCAGAGCTAAAGCGAGCTCACTCGGGGGAGGCTGTCACCCAGCAGTGATGGGTCACTTTGCCGCCGCGGCCTGATGAGCACCCCCACCAGTGCGCGACGCCCGCGGAGAACCACGTGGAGGTGGACCCCCATACAGGTAGCCTGTTAGGTAGTAATGTTAGGTCAGACAATATGCTACAATTAATACATAGAAACATTAGGGTTGCAGAGTATGTCCAGTTACTGCTACTCTTCCCTCCTTTAAACAAAGTGGACAATGAGGTCTCACCCTGTGACTCCAGGAGGGGCATTAACAGCTAGTTAGAACTGTGGTTCTTATGACTATGACTCTTGTGGAACACTCTTTGTAGTCCATGAATTATTGAAATGTAAAAGTGTAAATGACCCCATTTTTTGGTATTTATATCTAAATTCAAAATTCTGTGAATGTGCAGTAATAAATCGATCAATGTTTAAAGGTACAAACTAATTATAAAATATGTTTGTATATCTTTAACTAGAAGTAATCCCAGCAGACGAACATTAAGGTATATATTTAGACATTTCTAATTAAATTGACTCGAAGGAATTTTTTATGTTTATGCAACTGTTGTCACAAATCCTAAAAATCATTTAACTCGAGAAACCATTTTAACCATAAAAAATTATAATAACTTTTTTTGAAGTAATTTGTTCCTCTTCCAACTTGAAAAAACTTATTCATGTAAAATAGTGCTAAAGTAACTCAATTAGTAAAGCTGTTATTTTATAGTCATTTATTGTAGTGCCATGAATTTTTAGAATATGTGGCGTCTCTCCAGTTTTCTGTACAGGTTTCCTGTATTGGGCAGATCTCAAAACCAGTATTTCACCTTCTGCTTCGATTCCAATCAACTGATCCTAATAACGAATACTATAATTTACTAAAACTTCCTGTGGTTCAAAACTCCTAAAATACGAAAAAGTTATCAATAAAAAAGGTCAGATAACAGTACAAATACCGCATGTTCAAATGACTTGGCTTCGACTAACTCAGGTGGAAAATAAGTTTTCACAGGTGAAATGAACGTCCAACGAAGTCAGTCAAAGTCAATACGTCAAAGAGGCACCAGGTTCTGGTGGACAGAACCATGTTTCTGGAGATTCTTCTGGTATCGACCCTTGTTGGCGGGTCGCAGGTAATTCAAAGCCATCCTGTGAAAGAATTGACTTGATTGAAATGGAAGGTGTTGGTGAAATTTTTTTGGATTCTCCCGCAGTTTGACAAAGCTCAAACTATGAAATTAAGCAGAACTTTTCGTTCTTCACAGGGGGAAGCCAACTGCACGGCGACACAAGAACCAAAATCTAGCAAAATGCCTCCCGTGGTACAGAAAGTTTTGGGTTCTCTAAGAACGTTTTCAGCAGGTATTTAAACATGTCCAGACATTACGAAAACCGCATGAAATATGATGTACTTAACGCACTTCCTTTATTTATTTCTCAGTGACGAATGCAATGTCATTCAAAACTCTCAAAAAGGTAAGTAATCATTCTTCAAGAAGTTATAAATTGTTAAACATAAATTAATAAAAAAATGGTTTCTCAAATTCGAAGTAAACACTAGTTTCACTTAAATTTGGATCCACGTCATTGTCAAATTTTCACAAGTAATTTAATTTAACATAAAAACTACTCTACCACCGTTCACAAACGTTACAATAAAATTTATATTTCTCTTATCAATTGTTTTCTAAGTAGGTCATCCTCATAAGTTTCCAGGTACCGATTCCATAAGTTTCGGCTACCCCTGACCAAACATTTATACAATATTACAAACTAAGGGTTTATGCGTAGGAAGCCTTTCGTAGTTTTTAATGTTGTGCTATGTATATATATTTAAAAAGATCACAAATGTGTTCATGTCTTCTATTTATATACTTTTTATAGATAATATCAACGAAGAACGCAAAGCGAAAATCCATTTACATAATGTTTTTCATCATTTCACTGGGTACGTAATTATCTACTTTTTATTTTCTCAACTAATTTACTGTGCCTACACATTTATTTTCTATGTGCGCGTAACATTATTTGGTAATGTGTGGTAATGGTAGAAATTAATGAAATTTAATTTTTTTTATTAGTTTTCCGAATTCTCAAAATAGTGTTGTTCATAATGATTATGAGGAGAGCAATTCTGTAGTCAAAGTCCGCGTCGAAAACCTACACATAGATGACGCCGAAGTTTCTGACTTTGCTGTTGAACAGAATGAATGGGATGTTATCGTTACAAGTTAATTAATGTTTTTATTTTAATGATGTAAATAAATCATAATAATGTTATAATACAATTTTGTGACACGTAAATTTACGAATTCAATATGTTTTTTCAGGCCTGTGTGGGTAATAACAGTTGTTTGAGTATTGATGATAGTTCGTTTCAAGGTTTTTTTTAGGAATATATATTTGTATAACTGTAATAATTGAGTACTTTTTTGAATGAGAATTACCAATGAATATTTTTTTTAGCATTAGTCGAGAGCAATCTCGATTGATTATTTGGATTCATTAAACTTTCTAAAATTTCTGAAACACCCATTTTCACAAATTGTGTGATTTATATATTATTTTTGTCTGATTAATCTGAAGTTAGAATGTGGTCACCGTCATCGACTACGTGGTCTTGACACAAGAAACACTTTTCACTATTTAAAATTTTGAAATGGTCCGGTTAAGAGCTGAGAAGTAGTCAGTGTTTACCCTCGACTACCTAAATCTAGTTTTGTTGCCTGGAAAGAATTTATATGCAATTCGGCCTTTTTCAGATTCAGACCATCTTTTTTTGCCATTCGGCGATTAAACATAAATCAAATTTTTTAATTACTTTTTTCAAACACAAGTTGGTTACGCAAGTGTCAGTTATGTATTCCTTCAAAAAATTTCAATTTCTTCGTAAGTTTCTTTCTCTGTCTTCTGAAATGTAGTGGTGCTGGTCAAAATCTGGAAACAAAACAGGAAAGAGATGAGAGTCAGAGAGTAACACCAAATTAAATACTTCGGAGAACTGTTTAAACAGACATTGATTTACTGATCCTCGTTGTTGGACACCTGGCCCAAACGTGTACAATTCAAATATATTCTTAGCAGAAAGTAATTTTCTTCTTCTACTATATGTGTAACTTTCCCTTACTATTTTCCAGTGTAATTTTCTACGGAAGTGTATAAAATGCGGTACATGTAGGTCCTTTCACTCAAACTCAGCGTACTCCATTGTTCTCTAACCGCATTTTGTTGTCTTTGGTATGGTCATCTTTTCCTTATTTTTTTAATGAACCCACGAGCGTCGTGTTTATGTTGATTCCTCAAGACTGTAATGTTACATACCACTTTCTGATATAAATCCGTTAAAGGCACTTACCTAAGTCGCAGTTACGGTTTCGTATATTTCTTTGTTTAACTCAGAGTTACAAAAAATTTATTGATGTTCGATTTCCTTAAAACAGTTGTTTAAACATACGAAATTTCTTCGCACCATTTTGATTTTCATATTTTGAAATGAAACGAAAACCTCAGGCTTACAGTTACAACTGAATATACTTTATCACTTTTTTTAAAATGTACCTTAAACTTTTATTATTTTTATGCATTACCGTTTTACAGGTAACTATTTTTTAATACTTTGAACTGAGTAGAGTGCAATAAGTTTTCATAGATCTGTACGCAACGTAATATTTTTTTCTGTACAATTCAAGAACAACAGCTCTAAAAGTGAAAATATTTTTTTCTAGGTTCAGCCACAGCGGTCTCAAAAATCTAAGGCAAGCATTGTAAGCCTGGAAAAACAAAACGGTAGGTACCCAAAAATTTCGTACAATGACACTTAAAATTGTTATGTTAACAACAATACAATATATACGACGTCATGTGTTGGTTTATTAACCAGGTGATGGTAGTCAGATCAATTCTACAAATGAAACTGTAAGTTATATTACGGAATAATATGTTATAGTTTGTCAATTTCTTGTATTTAGAGGATACGCGTTATAGAAAAGTGTAAAGTAGAGCACTGCCATGTTGAATTAGAATTACGAACAAAATTCATTCCGACACTGAAATTTGTAAATCTGCTTAGGTTAACGAAGAAACAAACAAGAATTATCCGTTTTTGTATGTATATATAAAGTTATTTTTTGTAGAATAAGACCGTGTCCTGCTTTGGTGACATGGGTGACCCTCCTTCCCAAACGTGTCGCCAGCTTTCCCAGCTGCTGGCATCATCAGTTGGTAGATCGTCTTTTAGCGATAATTGCTATTCAATACAACTCAATTCATACTTCTTGAGTTGTGTTCATGTAGCAAATATTATTAGCCTTAGTTGTTATTTCATTCGGTTCAAGTGAGTAATAATTATCGCTTAAGAACTCTCTCACCACCGATGATGCCAGCAGCTGGGAAAGCTGGCGAAACGATTGGAAAGGGGGGTAACTCCCATCATCAAAAAAGGACACGGTCTTATTCGACATAAAATAATGATAAATATACATACAAAAATATTGTACACCGTGAAAATTTAAATTCGATCATGAATTCTACGGACACGGGACTAAAAACAAAGAAAGGTGCGCAGATATAAGCATCATATAATAACATATGTGTAATATTTTTTATTATTAACTTGCAGTCCTGAATCTCTCATTTGCAGGTTGTGCTGTATGGTGTTCAATAAAGCAAAAGGTAAGTGTTTACCTAACCGTTTTATATTGTTAAGTATTTATCTTACTGTTCATGTATATTTTTTGTTGTAGTTTTTGCAGTATCTGCCGTTGTTGGGAAAGACAGCCGGTTTACTACTGATAGCAGGTACGTACTATTTGTAACGTTATTAATTCATCTAAGAAAATTAGAAATTCTGTATGGTTGTTTTTATAGTAATATTCTATAGCGCCGTGATATTTATTATATCACAATGCGGTTAAATTTTTGTGGATGCCCTACAAATTGAAATTTGATGTTCACTGGCAGTGCTTTGATTAGACCATCAGAAATAAGTAATTCTAGTATATAATAAACCGCACAAGAAATGAATGTCTACTACTAACTAACACATCACAAGGTAAGTCTAATTCCGCATGGAGCATCAGAATATCAATCTAGGTTTAAATACTCCACCACAAGTAGAAAAATCTTCGGCTGAAATGGAAGGGAAATAGTGTATGTAAATGTATGTATGTATGTATATATATACATATATATACAATTTTATATTTTTATGCATTGTACACATTATTACATTAAATAATAACGATTAGATAATTGTAATATTTTATCGCCCTGTGGGGTTATTTATTAAAAATAAAAAATATTATTTTTTTAATAAAAGCATTCGGGGGGAGGGGCCTCAGTTTCTGCGACCGGAAATATACTGCTTTATACCACACGTCTCTGCGGAATCGACAGTCATACATGAGCCGTATATAATCTGTTTCTTTCAATCATCAGATCGGAAGAAAATCTTTCGGTAGAATTTTACGAACAATTGTGAACTTACTGTGACATTTTGTTGATGTCTTTCTCTATTTCTCTTTTTCTCTCTCACACTACTATTCTTGCCGTTGCTCTTTGGCCAAGTGTAATTTCTATACAAACCAAATGCAACTTGGGAGTTTTGAATGGCAAGCTGTACACGCGGTAGAGTGATATCTCAACAGATGAACAATAGAGCCGTCATTAATTACGTATATGATTATTATAAAATAATAATTGTACACTATCATTTAACGAAAGAGGGGAAAGTCCACTTTTCCGAAAGCAGCTTGGTTTTCTCTGGCACTTAAATATCCCCTGAAATGCACTTCCCTGTATCAGATCATGGCAAAATTAACAGAAAGCAAAAAAAAACAGCACAACGTAACGTATTGAAACGAACGTAACGAAGTGAAATGACCATAATAACGTTACTACCTAATAAAAGGATCCTTAATCCAGATTTTAATAATTAAATCTATTCCCCGAGTAGGCATCGCAAATTTAATCTGCAATGATAGATTATAACATCTAAAAAAGCTATTTATCTAAAATATATTTATAAGTATATACAACTCCTTCAATTTTATATATATTTATATGTAACTGAGAGAAAAAAACCTGTGTACAAGACAGAGTAACGAAAACGCAACCGAACTACATAAGATTCTGTTTTAGTTTTTAAGTCAGGAGTTAATTCCGATTAGTCAATTTACAACATGTATAATAGTTAAAAACTGTTCAGCGGTTCAAAAAGGTGGTACCCCCAAAATTACAAGAAAAGTTTTTTAGAAAACAATAATTTCGATTCATGTGAGCCAACTGCTTGGCGAAATCCAAACAATCGAATCAAAAACCTTACGACTGAATGATGGTTCAACACTAGAACTGTATACAACGCAACTATTTATATAAGTATATACACGTACGTAGTAAAATACATTACAAAACTACAAAATGTTCGTGATTTGCGTGGCACAAAAACTGCTGTACCCGGCCATACATCGCTATAAATTACAGCATGTCTTGTTGGTTACACATGCGTTTCGAAAATAATAAGAAATAATACACAAACGAAAATGCAGATCTACGGAATACTTAATTAGGGTAATTAATAGAAGCGTCGAGTTTCACACAAAGTCAATTAATAGTGATAACTAATAATTTTAATGGGTACCAGATGCTCAGTCATCTCAACACCGCGTGAAATATTAAAATAGAATACGATTTGCATATGCATATACATTATACATGTGTACAGTCTAAAAAAAATAATCATTGGATATAGTGTATGGAAACTAACGTCTGTATATATGCGTATACGCACTAGATAATTTTTTATACGCAAATAAACATTTCTAGTAAGTAAAATCGATATGATGGAAGTAAGGATGGAATTACTCAATCACGACTGGCTATTTTTGCGCGTTTTCTGATATATATTTTTATGCTAAATCTGGATAAAATTCCTTCGTGGCGGAGGAAACTCCTGTACACCTCCAGTGTCCCCCACCAACATTACTCGATTTACACAAATTCGTTCCAACACAAATAATACAGGACAAAAATGGCTATCCATTTTACATATGTATATCTCACGGGAAGAACAGAAATTCTATTAATAGCTGCACCTCCTAAATAAACGTCATAGAAAGCCAAAACCATTTTGAAAACTACATTTTAACAATAAATTAAGGCTCTGGTGCGAAAAAAATTGTTACGGTTATTTGACTAGCAAACTAATTACTTATTTATTTGTAATACACAATTTTGAGTTTCCATTTCCGGCCTACGTTATTGACTAGAGCGGTATCCAAAAGTTGTTTTTTTTTTTTAATTCAGTCACTTCAAAGTCTGCAATTTGTTCTCATAGACAGACAATACCTTTTTAGGGAAGAGTACCGCTCAAGTCGGAAAGGTCTGGAATTTAACTACTGCGATCGATCACTTCCGCCGACGTATGCGAGGGTGTGTTTGTTTGTGTGTGTGTGCGTGTGTGTGAGAGAGAGAGAGAAAGACAAAAAAAGAGAGAGAGAGAGGAAAAAAAAGAGAGAATTGCAGTATTTCCGGTCTCCGCCGCCGTTTTTCCGCCGAGATACAAAAATTCCTCTTGGCAAATCTCATTCGCCGAAACTAGAATACAAATTAACAGAAAATAGTCGTTCTCGTCGTCATCTCTTCCGGCCAGCGTCTGGAACAATTTTAGCAAATCGCAAGGACGAGTCGCATCATTCAAACCGGAAGTTCTTCTTCCGTTTCCGATGCTTCCGGTTGTGCCTCCAATACCTCCATGTCACCAGATAGCGCGTCAACGAACACCTGAAGCGGGAAAATTAAACTTTTTTATTCGGGCTGTATCAACACAAAAAAAAATAATAATTCAATAATCAATGTCGCAAAAAAAGTAAAAACATTCAGTCACTAATTGTAAAATTCCAGTCGTTCCTTCGCAGTCAGATACTCATGGTTTTATTATTACAATAATCTCTATTAATCACCATTACTATAATTACAACCGCACTTTTTATACACGAATATTTTGTCTAAAATTGCTAAAATCGCATTTCAGAACCAAACGTAGTAATGGAAAGATACTTACTGGGTAACTAACAAAATATTTGTTTAAATAATTCATGTTCAAGTAAGTGCAAATCACTATTGAAATATGCGTGCTTGAGCTTGCGAAAGCGAGTGCACCACTTTTGATTGTGACCGTTACAACTACTACATTTTACATTTTTTCAACTCTTATTTGAAAATAAAATTTGGCCATGGGCCCTCAGTATATAGCCAACATTTGACCAAGTTCTGTACAACTTAAACAGTATCGAATATAGAGGGATATCACATGAGGTAACGCATACCAAATTATTACTCGACATGCTTCAAACGACAACACAAATCCATGCTCATCGTAACACACAGTCAAAACTGGTACAAAATCATACTTGTTTAACAATTTTTTGCACTTTTTACCCCAAATGATTTTCAATCGCAACGGGTAAGATAAGTGAGTCAACAATAGAAATAAATGAGCCGTTTCGACCCGGGGGGATTTCATTAGCGAAATGGCTACTATGGGCCTTGGGGTTCGAATTCTTGATAGAATCGGCGCCGAAAATATCCAGGAGGGGACGATGGGGTCCCAAAGGAATACCAAATCCCGTGGAAATCAATATCGGACAGCTTACGTGAGGCAATGACGTCAAGCAATCAGAAACTGGTCCACGGTCAGGGATGCTGAAGAAATTGACAGTGGAAACTTTCTCCAACCTTTCACAAACTTTACGGTGGAACAAAAAAAACTTGGGTGCACAGGACTTCCAATATTTCCAAGAACGGTAAATTTCTTACTTCCTACATCACGTACATTGATCGCCATCATCAAGGTATTTCGGAGAATGTGTGAAGGCCAACAGGGAAGAAGTTTTCCTAACAACTTATTTCGCAATCAGTAATTAACTCCGGAGTGTTAATTACATTCAACAGCAAAGTAAGACCTAAGAACTTTTTCTGAATTCCTTTGCTTCTGTAACCAAAGGCTCCTCGAGTTGACATAAAAAGGATAACTTAACTTCTCAACCTCAACCAGCAGTCATACCCACAAGTGGATGGCCAATATTTTTCCTAACAAACGGACCCAAAGCTTTACCGACTATTTACTTATTTACTCAAGGCTTATTAATTGAAATAGTTTAAAATGCATTTAAATTTTTCAAACATTTGTTGTTTAAATTCATAACTGAAACCAGTTTCCGATTTTTCTCGGTCTCATTTTTCTTATCTATTAAGAATTCTCTGTTTTCCTGACTTTCTGAAAAAAACTTTTCTCAGCGGTTCAACTGCGTCCAGTTGACAGACTCACCTCAGAACCGGTTTCCGGATTTGTTTCTTGTGTTTCCTCATGTGTGTGTTGTAGGGAATTTCCCTCTTCTTCGGTGTCATTATTAGATTCGGTACCGTCATCTCGTGCTAAATCATCTGAGGTGCATGAATGTTGCGGTTAGTTTAAAGAAAAATAAAAAAGAGAAGACAATGATACAATAGTGTCAAAGGGAAATTGTCAAAATTGTAATAATAATTGAAAATCAAGATTATTGTAGCAAATTGTCATTTGCCGGAAAAACCCCTAAAAGACATTTGACAATTGATATGTATGTGTCAGGGTTTATAGGGTGGAGTTGGATTCATCTTTTCTAACTACACAAAAATTACTACGCATTTTAAAGTAACAAAGCAAGCTTCAAAGCAAAAACAAAAAGTACAAATATGTACATAGCGTCTGAGAAAAACAAAGAAAAATCAATTAAAGTCTCGGCTATAGTTACGGGTGTCTGTTTACTTATCAATACAGAAATAAGCTTGGGCATTACTGACCTGGCTCATCGGCAGTTTCCTCATTCAATCTGGAATGCGATGGACTTTTCCCTGAATTTCTATGGGTTTCGTGTAGGACGTGTATCTGCTCCCGGCACCTTTGCAGTTCTTTCCGAAGCAACTCCCTTTCTTCATCTCTTTCTTTAACAATCTTCTGCTTGTCAAATAAAAATAGTAAAATTGAGTGACCTGAATAGTTTTTCACCGGACGACGGACTAGATGCTCGTAAACGTCTCTCACCAGTAATTGTGTTAATTGAAAATTCAACGAAGACGAAATCCCCTGTATTTTCTGGGCAGGTACTCCTGGCAGTCTTGTCTTTCGTCGACCCCCTCTTGGAGAATATCCGGGTACGACCTCGGACGCAAATGTAACAGCTTCTTCTTCTGTCAACCTGAGGGCTTCATTCACCGCAGCAGCCAATTGATTAGCTACACCAAGAAGATGAAAGATGCATTTCTCTGACTCAAAAAGCACCGCGAAATATCATGAAACTCACCTTGATTAACTGCAGCTAAAACCAACTCTGCTGCTTCTCTGTCGATAGATGGTTCTCCAGCCATCTCGGCAATGGTGTGAAACTCATCTTTTGGAACGTGCAATATGTCGGCCACGAGTTGTTGTTTCGCTAATAAAGCCTTTCTGATCTCTTCATCTTTCACCCTTATTTGTTCTGTAAAGTAGGAAATAATAAGATTCTACCTAAGAACAGACCATCTGACTAACCGAGTAGCGTGATTAAACTGAAGTATCTACCTAAAGGAGTTAGAATAGGTTCGGCGGTGAGAACCGGCTTCAATGAAACGACAACCTCCGAGGGTTGGATCAAGGAGTCTTGCACTGTACTGAGTTTAACTTGTTCTAACTTTCTCTTCTGAGATGGAGACAAATCTAGAAAAAGAAAAAGCAGCAATGTTAGATACCTGTAAGTAATCATGAGAGCTCAGAATTGGACACGTGATACTAACCAGACTTTCTTCCTTGTTCGGGGGATTCCTGGGAGGCAACAGAAGAAGGTGAGGCATGAGAAGTGGACAATGTGGACTGTTGATGAGAGCTGTCGTTGCTCTGGGTAGACTCTGCGCCCTCCTGACTCGTTCCAGACGTATCCAGTTCATTGGTATCCTTCGTCCGGTCGCTCTCATGACTATCCTCAGGTCTGAAACAATAAACACAAATATTTAAAACAATATGCGGATGATTAATTGCGCATACGAGATACTTGAGAAAAAGAAAATTTAATAAATATATCGAAGAAAAATACAGAATCAAAAACAAGGCTGCATCCCCTTTCTTGTAGTCAATGTTCTATATGCCGAATCATATTCAAAGTCAACATATAGACATAACACAAAAAAAGAAATTGTTCAAAACCGTTCAGATCAACAACTCTTATGTTTTTTTAATTATCCAGAAAAATCTGCGTTGCTCTGGCTTTTCGGCAATTTGAGTGTCTTTGTTTTTATAATTGTCATACGCCATCATGGAAATGCTCTCACTATTAATTAATTTCGTGCATCAATGCGTACGTAATCATTATACACACTCTTTATTTTAAAGCGTTTCATTTTGAGACTAATTACACGAATTTTAAAACAAATGAGACCTTACAAACTCACGCATTCTAAGAACCGTTCCTTTGTACATGAGTTCTTCTACGTACATTGCCAAAATTAATACCCAGAATTCCTTAGATTGGAAACTGGTAAAAAATCAAAATTGTTCGCGACTCAATCGATACAGAAGCAGGAAAAGTAACAAAAGGTAACCAAAAGTAGGTTGAAATCAACCTGATCGAAAAGCAGAATTTTCCAATTTACAAAGAGTTTCTGGGTCGAAATATCCATTGAAATCTTATAAGCCGGATTAAAAGATTACGAATCTGTTGAAATCACCCTGACGACAAGTCAGCGAAAATGACTTTTTCCTCTGGAACCCAGTTAAACTCTAATTTTTGCAGTAGGCCTAAAGAGGAGTAAGCCACTTATAATAGAAATCCCTGGAACCTGAACTTCCGGAGAGAAAACCAAAATTTAAAAAGTCAAAAATAAAACAGACCTCGCGGTACAAAAAGGTTTTAACAGACCTTTTACATGTGAAATATTTTCAAATTGGCGAACATTTTTTCATTTCCTCCTGAGGTTTTGTAACAAAAAAAAAACTACAAGAATTATAACTGTTTTAAAATGATATGTGGTGCAAGGTACAGACTATTTGCCTATTAGATCGAGATTTTTTTGTTGTTTTGAAAAACAACAGACTTGGGAATGAAAGACTCTGTCCCGGAAATGATATTGATCATTTACTGCGGCACAAACTGAAAGTCTCTAAAACACATTGATAATTTAATAGGTCAATAGATCTGATGATGAATTTCACCGAATATAAGATCACATTTTTAACTGGGTACAAATTTTAATCTAAAAAACTATACGTTTCGACAAGCAATAAACTGAAAGAGTTTCTCTCAACTTTTCTCGACCGCTTCCTACCTTCTATAGCCAGCGGCTATACCTGAACCATCAATCTATCTCAATGTCTGTCGCCTTTCCATCTGTAGAATTACCTTTGTCTCATTTGTAATAAGTTCATTTACCTGACAATATTCGTACAGATCTGTGTGATTCATCATTCCCCTTTTGTCTCGCCATTTTCTTTCTTTAGTGTTCAATCATTTTTACTTTCTGTATTTTACTGTCCTTCCTACGTTCTCAAGTCACTCTACCGATCTTTAATTGGTCCATTTCAATGTCTGCGTTAAGTCATGTATTAATCTACGTTCCTACATTTCTATCTGGACTTCTTTACGTTTGGATAACCATACGATAGCCAGTGTCACTATACGGTTAAACTTACTCTTTGGCTTTTTCCGGGGAATCGTAAGCCGCTTCTGTATCGGGAGGCGATTGCGGCAATTGGGCCGTTGGATCGACTCTTCGACTTCGTCCAAAGCTATCCTTGTGCTTGTACGCATCCGCCGCTTCGGAGATGTGTCGAAACCATCTGAAAATAAAAACATTAAGAATAATTCCTGGGATTGACTAGTGATTCCTGCAATGCCATTATCTAACTATCTCCAGACTGTAAGGCTGTGATTGCAAACAACTTCTGGTTCCTCGTCGGTGCTACGCAGTTTGTTTCCTTTTTTAAAACTGCTTCAATTCATCTTTTCCGACCGGGAGCGTATCTCAATCTTAAGTTACTATTCCTAGGAACGAATGATTTCACGAAGGTGTATCTTTTCCAGTATCTTTACTTACTCGAACAATGGTAAGATACAAAAAATTGGTAAGCTAATACTATTAATTTGGTACGTATAGGGTTTAACCAACTAGGAAAAAAACATAATGTAAACTAGTAAGTAATATTAAATACTACCTAAAAGTTATGTTTGCCTGTGAAATTCTACCCTATGAAAAATGCGAAATGTTTCTTTACATTGGATGGTGTCAGACCATGGTAAATATAAGCAATTCTTTACCCATTTCAACTGTGTGACCCCTAAACAATTAATTTAATAAAATAATTATCAATTAATTAATTCATTTAATTACCCTTAATTCATATTGTAAAAGACTTTTAAACTTGCAACCACTGCAAAGACCTATAAACCAATAATGTACCTAATGCAATTACATTCTTTAATAAAATGTAGATGTACAAAAAGGCGAGGTGAAGTTCAAAGCGGTCCAATGTTTCTGCACACAATTGAAAAGCTTTGTGTTCTCAGATCCTGGTTCAATGACAAGCTTTTTCGTAAAAAGAAAAGAAAAACTTCACTTCCAATTCCAAAAGGAATCAATACCATTCATCCTCTTAAGTAATTTTTCAAATTGATCTTCACATCGAATGAAGTAAATCGGCCATTTTACATCACAAATTTGTTACAATTACAATTGTGAAATCCTAGTCTCCAACTACTGACAAATGTTATTTACCAATCAGTTGTCTTCATAAATGCTCGTTTACCTGAACGGGACAAAACGACACGTTTCAACCCGGAAGAGATTTCTCAAACCTGATGAACACGAGGAAGAAATTTAATTTTTAGAGAGTTGACTAATCTATTCAACCGTTCAAAGTGAGATTTATTTTTCAGAGTAGTGACGTAACAAACTAAATGAACATCTACCCTGTGTTTTATCCAGGGGTAGTAAACATGAAAAGGACATTTTCAATTCTACAAATAGCTAACCGTGTAAATGTGGTGCAGTTAAAAGTGAGTTTTACAAATGAATGTCGAGAGTAGAAAATATCGATATCCATTATATTACAGATAGTAAAATATCAGTTCTGAAAAGTATGAACTGATAAAATTCAACGAGAGCTTAAGAACGTCACCCGTCAAATTCAGTGCAATACTCGTCTTCTCAGAACTATTCCTCTAAATTCAGAGAACTCATCGAAACGTTCTTGTTCATGTCCACGTTGAAGAATTTGCTATTCCACTTCAATATCATTCAAATTTATTGGGACACAAAACCTCTCAAATCTTGGCCTTCGAAATAGTACACTAGCCTGAATATAAGAAATTGAAACTAATTTTCCGTACCTAAGAAAACCAATATATCTCCCCAGGAAAAAGGGTAGTAAATCTACTTCAAAATAAGTTGGAAGGAAATCTTAAGAACCGGAAATTCATTCCAGTCGACAGCTTCCGAGAGAAAGACGACTAACATTTTGAAAAGGAGGACACGTGAAACCCGCACTATAACTTGACGCCTTATAATTTAGTGAAGCAACCCAAGACCCAAATATTAAAATGGTGTCATGTTTAAATCTATGTGTATGCGAGCACTCAAAAATTTTAAATTCCATTTCCAACGTTTTATCAAAAATCGTTGACAAAGTAACGGGAGAAACTTCCTGTGCTTTCCTGAATGCAGTGGACCATTTTATCCGGGAAAAAGATCTCAGAACTACCAGCCTTTGAATTTGCTCAGGTTTTCCAAGGTGACTTCATTGGATTAAAGCATGCGGTTTCAAAACGAACTCAACTTTAATTCTTTTTAAACAAATTAAAATGTTTATGAAATGCTATATGTGACGCGCTAACTACTTTGGTGTGTAATTGTACGATCTGCTCAATTTTCTTTATACGTGTAGAAGTAACAAATCGGGCAATGTTGAAATCCAGAAGGCAAAGGCAAATCAGTCAAGGGCGTCAGATCCGAGGATGTAGACCAACAAACCAATCGAGGAACCAGAATTGCTGCTTCCAATAAAAATTTAACTATTTTGTTGCAGACTCTCCACACCATCTTTACAAATATATTCAATAGTCCACAGGTGTGCTATATTTTTTTAGCTATAAGCAACCTTAAGTAGGTCAATTACCTAGGGAGGCCAATCTCGCTGTTGATCTTGGCCGGGCGGCAATGAATTAATCTATTTCTAACGGGAATAAATCGTCAAAACAGAACCCATTTCTGAACATAGATTCTAATTTTCAGAACATAATTCTTATAAAAAGACGTCATTTTCTTGTATAGAAATGGTTTATACAGAAATTCTCGTAATAATCTCTACAGCCCTATCTCAAGATGACTGCGTCGGTTGTAGAGTAACCCTGACGGCATCTGACGGAAATATTTAAAGCATTGCACTCAGTAGGCCAACAAGGGGAGAACGTAACGGAGAATATATATCCAACAATTCTAAGTAACATCTTGAGAAAAAAAAACGCTAGGAATGGAAACCGAAGATGCAATATCAGGGGCCTTTCCAATGCAACAAAAAAGCCAAAAAATGAACACTCAAAAATTTTTCTAGCAAAAAAACAGGTTATACCTGTGTAATAAACAAAATAAAACGGAGTCCAAATGCGCAATGAAATTCCAAAACTTCTTCATCTAGAGACCACAGCAGAATGAAAAAGTTTCACAAAGTTGACTGGCTGATTGATGGTCTGCATGACTATCCAACCCATACCAATGCGGTCAACACTAATTTTAAGCAGGAAAATAAATGAATACGTCTGTGCACCTTGACACACAATAAGTTAGCGGGTCGAATACATCAAGTTGCAAGTCTTGTTCAATATTATACGGCGGTAAAAGTGACAGCTATGGAAGCCATATTCAATTCGACAACTTTCCCGGAGGGATAGTCCGTAACTGTTTTAAGTGATTTAAACTGTAGAATTAAGTGAACAATATAACTTAAATTGATCATATAAAAGATATAAATTCGCTATTTAAAAAAATGCTTTCCGTGAAACCCCCGGGCACCTCTAACAAAATTTTGGCAATCGACCCGGGCGGTTACTGTCGACAACCACATTCGAGGGAAATTAAATAATGCGACATTGATATGGGATCTCGATGACAGAAATCGACTTCAATCATATTCGACCGATTGTAAACCCCTCGTTAGGTGATTTCCCGTTCAAGGGCGAATAAACGGGTCAAATTTTCTTCCTGTCGAAAAACGCAATACGAAAATACAACTCAACCCGAGTCAATTTAGTATGAAATAAGCGTAAAGCGAAGCGCCCGTTTGGGAAGGACAAAAATTACTGTGTAATAAATACATTGGTGTTTTTATGCGAATTTATTAATAGAATATCCTAGTGTGTAAAATTCTCCTGTTAAATTTTTTATTACTTTCAGGAAAAATGTATTTCAAAAATTATTTTCCCAAAGGACTTCGAGCGTTTTCACTCGATTCATTATGCACATGCGGGTATTTTAGCCCTTGAGCATCGGTAAGGACGGTATTTATAGGTACCTGGCAATATGATAGCTGCCCATGTTAACAAGTTCATGTTGTTTAAGGGTTATTAAATCATTCGGTTCGAGTCCTTATTTGACGATATGAGCCACCGTAAACTTGTTTGACATGAAAGGTTAACATATTTATGAGCTTCTGACATAAAATAGCTGACGGCCTACTGAGTTTCCCTTTGATCCTGTAAAACCAATAATGTTGACGACGAAGCCTACAAAGTCAAACCTCCTTAGATCAATTGCGTTCCTTTTTCAAAACCAGACGAATTGTCAGTATTTCTATGTTCCCTTAACATCCTCCTCCATCGAAAGACTGCTCAAGGCTGTACGACAAACTGTCGGACGAGGATAGACCACATTCACAAATATCATCATACCTTTGAACTATGCTGCCTCTTCTTTCTTTCACCTCCGGAGTTGTGCCTCCAAAGCTGCCACGTCGTTCGTTTTTAACAGATTTTTCGGTGGGGGAAGACTTGTCCAAGAACAGATGCACGGGTGATCTTTCTTTATATCCGAGGAGTCCGGCTGCCACGGAACTTCGTCTGTCGCCTCGTTCGCTTTTGTTCACCGGCGATTTATCAAGCGAAAGAGATTTCCTTCGCAACATTTTCACGTTGCTCTCCGGCACCCAATCTCGAACGGAAATTTTCATTTGCGGAGTCAACTCTACCCGTACTATTAATTTCTTAATTCGATTACTCACTAATTAGTCGGCTGGAAAAACCGAAAAGTCAGAACTTCCTAAAATAACGTGTACCAACCTCCTGTAAGAGGGCTCCCGACAATTTCAATACCATAAGATTTTGAACAAGTTTTTAAATGTAAGTGATTCAAAATAATTTATATTGCACTATACATAATGTATTGGACTGAAACACAATGACATGAAAAATGTAGTGAATACAAATATCCGTTAAACGATGCAGGAATTTGAAAACTAGAGAGAAAAAGTACAACAAAATATTGAAAGTTTCAATGCAGGAATGTAAAAGTATCCCATTCATTCGCAGCGTATTACGAAGTGTACAGGACAACCTACATTTTAAATAATAAAACAATAAGTAAAATATCAGTTGTGAACAAATAGAAATAAACCTTTTCAGGAAATAATCTGGCAACTTCCGCAGAAGAAAAAGAAATGGAAAACCGTTCTTTTACAGAAATGAAAAAGGAAAGGATGGAAAAATGTTGGGAATTCCAAAGATACAGGGGTAGGATTCACATAGAGCGAAGATTCCAAGTGAAAATTATTTGCTTCAGATTCACCCACACATGAAATTTTAATACTGAAGAGATAAGGCTACCAAATGAAATCATGACAATTATGGATGTTACGAAAGCGGAAGTGGTAAAAATATGAGTTTTAATATGAATTCACTGTTTCCTACAGCACTGCACTTCAATAATTTCAAGTTCACGATGGTACACTGACCTATGTCGAAACATTCTTGGGTTGCATGTATCAGCAAAAATTCTACCCGAATTATTTAGCATTTAACAAAGTATTTGCTATTTGACGCAAAACACCAAGACAAAATTCAAATTATCAAATTTTATCTCTGTAATCAAGGCTATTTGCCGTGAATAACAAAATTTTACAGGTAAGTATTTCCTTTCAATAAGAAAATTCAGGTTTCATATTCTGTCCACACTAAACTAAAACAAATGCAACTTTTTGATTGTTGAGTAACGTAAAATTGATACGGAAGTGGTCACCGTTACAACAAATACCTCATCATCCGGAACAACTAAGAATCTGCCACCTGGAGAGCAGTATTTTCTTCATTTTCATCCAGGCAACGAAATGACTTTTGCACTAACGTAACACTATCAAGGTTTCAGGCCCGTGAACAAAACACACAAAAGTAACAAAACGACAAAATTTAAGTTTCGTGACTAATACACAAAAACGTGACAAACCCATAACGAAAACCATTTTCATTATACTCGTAAAAATTTTGCCACTTTAAGTGTTCGCACGGTCAAAACGGCTTCCAAAACTGGCATGGACTTAATACAATTAAACAAGATTCAGGTGCAGAATGACAAAAATGAAAATAACAAAATTTTGAGGCACGAGACACTAGGTTTGTTTTCTGCTGGAAAAACCGTGGCACACTTCTTCAAGAGAAAAAAGCCGAATGAGACGAAGAAGGTAGAGGAATTCTCTGTTGCCTGGCAACCGAGCGGCAGATTTGTCGGGGCCCTGGACATTTTATAACTAGCAACTTGGGTAAAAAGTCAGATTTCCCGTGCCAAAATGAAACGACTTCCGGTTCTGAAAGGATATCAGCAGTAAATAAACAAAACGACACCGTTGGTTTTTCCTCAATTGTTCTCACTGTGTTCTGTAAAACGAAAACTTCACATTTCGGTGGTTCGGTATGAAGTACCGAACAAATATTTCGTTCGCTTCGTATTAGCAGGAATGCTAATAGACAGACACCCTCTACGGAAGCAATCCTAATGACAGAATAAAACATTTCGACCGGGAGCCACTGGATTCTACAGCACCGCCTGCGAGTATTCCTTAAAAGATTTTAACTGCCCTTCGCCGAGTCCACGGACTTGACCATGATCAGTAAAAAGGTGACTTCAGTTCAAAATACGACGAGTTTCAAGGTCACTACTACACTCGACATGGCTGAATTGATTTATACCACAAACTATAAGCCAATTTTGTTGGGAGTCATTTGAGCGAGGCAGTCGTCACTTTCGCCTTTTTCTCATATCATTTAATTATTAAAATGACTTGATTCATTAAGCTAATGCCGTGGTGGTATTACTAAATACATGCTGACTCATTACGCAAGCGTGACACAAATGTGTGGAAATCTGTTCAGAATCAGGCCATGAAAATTTTTAGACAAGGTGGGAACGCAATCACTCACGTCGCATATGGGCCCACCTTCCAAGAAGTTCCATTCCTATGTAAACGTATGGACTATGGCTAGGCTAAACAGTCATCACTTTAGAGCTTTTAGACAAGCAGTTTCAATTAAAATTAAATTATGGCTACCTCAACGGAGCGAGCGGTTGGATTTAAACAAACCTCGAACGTAATCACACTCACTGATTTTCGACTGACAAGCTTCTCAATTTCTACCTCCCGCAAAAAATATCTAATTTGCTTTGAGTTCCCATTCAGGTACACTTCTGTAGCAAACACTCTTAGTATTGAAACGTACCACTCTCCACATCAATAAGGTAGAAATATCTCCTCATCTAAATAATCAAAAATATATTGATTCCGCCGGACAATTCATGTTATACACAAGAACATAATAGCCTGGAAATTTCTAGATTTTAAAAAACAGACCAACCGTAACTTGGGTTTACATGTCACAATTCAAAATTATTATGGTTAACCATACACATCGAATAGAATGGGGTGAAACTAAAAGGGAAGATTCGCCTATCAAAAGACGTCAATATCATCTTAAGCAGATGAAGAATTCCAAGAGAATAAAACAGAAATCCTAAATAATAAAATTTACTTTTTTTTCTCTATTAAGCCAAAGATGTTAGAGTTCGCTAAAGTTAGAGTTTGATAGTTTGGCAGATAATTCGAGTTCCGAAATAAAAATATACAATAACTTACGACCGTGACCACCCGAAGTTTGATATACGTTCTCCTAATATCAACAACCTCATAACTGGGCCAAAACATATTTGATCATAACACCTCCAAAACGTATTTGAATAGAAGGCCTAAGAAAATTGATTCCTAGTATTAATAGGAACCGTTAATTTTGATCGTGAAAACGAAATAGTTGAGGCCTAATAAAAATAAACTCCCGAAGAACATATAATTTCGATGGTGTCCATTTAGAATGACCTACAAGTGTGTAGTTAAGAGTTCGACAAAAATTCGGAAGAGCGAAGAGGCAAAACAACATCTACTTAGAATTTTAAAGAGAAGTAGCAGAATTTCATGTAAAAAGAAGAGCTTTCTGCGTGATGAGAGGACACTTCAAAGAAGCAGAGAAAAACAAAAACTTTTTCACAGAGTACCGTGAATTTAAAATGACATCTCGAATGTACGAAGCACGGAAGCAATTAAAATCTGAATGGTCCGTACAATAAGTCATCACCCAGCCCTCGGAGAGTGGACAAAATAGTAGAGTGTACAATCAGACAGTTTTCGGTGGCTCCCGTCTTGACAGATGACACTGATTGACCGCTTTTTTATTTCTTCCCACAAATGTAAAGAATTTCGAATTTTCTATTGACGATCTTCACGTAGCTAACTCGAGAGTTGAAATACCCACGGCAGAAACACAAAATTAACCAAATGCGTTTTTAAAACACCCGACCGATTTCCATTAATAAATAAAGTTATGGCGGCCTTGAATATTGAAAAAGTCTTCGGTTCGCGTTTTGTCGGCCGTGCGGAACGCTCGAAACCATTAAGAATTTACAACGGATTACATTTCGTTTGCATGGGTCCAACTGAACAGATTCGCAAACAACAAATTGTGTAACAATCTCCTCGCTACCATTGCGAACGCAAGAGTTAAGTACAACGACACTGAGATCGAGGTACTCGGATAAGAATATGACCAAACCGAACGGTACCCGAAATTACAATTCAAGTCACACGCCAAGATACAACAACCACTAACCGGCATCGAGCATGGAATTGACAACAGTACCCGTTTGAAGGGAAAATCTGGCCCGATTCCATGGGTTCTCGTGTCAACTTGCACAATCTACCATGTTCTAACAACATTCCTGAGATATTTCAGAACTCCCATACACTACTTCCTTCCTTGGCAACTTCCTTCAGTACCAACTAATAACAAACGTAAGAGGGTGTCGGGTGACCTGAAATAAGTAAAAGATTGCACCTCGATTTCTATTTACATCGAGTTCTAGTTACAAAAGAATATGTCACACCTTCATAATCCAAATTCTCTCAAATGGGAAATCAGAAAAGCACCCTATCATGGGAAGAAACTCTAGAAAATAGGGCGGCAATTGCGTTCACATTGTAAGAGTTATTCCAATCTTAAGTCTGCGTCACAAATTATTAATTACAACATTGAAAAACATATCTTTTAAGGCACGGGGTTTAAGTAGAACGAAACAAGCTGAATTGTCAAGAAGCAGAGACGCGGTCTATCAATCATTCAATCACATTGTTCCAAATATTTTAAGCACTCCTTTCACTTATTCATCTGTCAAGAAATTTATACAAAATATTTACGTTAAAAGGAACTCTATGTATATCTCTAATATAAATATAACGTATACTTATGAATTTTTTAAGTTAGTTTCACCGTTTCTATTGAGTACGTTAAAATATTGAGTGATTGACACATTCAGCGGAACATTTACCAGCTTGATTTACATCCAATTGAGTCTTTCTCACAAAATTAAATCTCTAAAGAATCCGAAATGTCTTGTGCTGTGTCACTGTGTGCTGGTGAAAATGGCCAATTTCAAATCGACCGTAAGTGACACCTTGGTTTGAATACATGGGTATTGACTCAGGTTGGTGCACTCATGCCGTTTAGTAACGGTTAGTCAACATAATAATAATTCACTGAGCAGATTAACGTCATTAATTTATTTAATGTCACTATTTAATGTACGTTTTCTCTTAACATGTTATACTAACACTGCGTCGCATTCAACCAGTACAAATAAGAGGGTTGGAGCTATGATACACACTCGTTCGAGAGGGGTAAGTTAAAAATGTTTCCCGACTTCTGGAGGTGGCAGAAGAAAACACAAGTTTAATAAGAATAGGCAGAAACATTAAACTGAGGAACATTTTCCAACACTTCTTCGGCAACATTCATGAGAAGAATGTCGGACACTTTCTAACAGTAACGACGTCATGGGAGTAGAAATTATGTTACAGTACAAAATAAAAATCTTGTTTTCTTATTTCCAGTTGCATTTACATAGAATAGAAGTCCTGTCATCTGGGAGCACAAAAATGTTCGAGTCAATTGATGAAAACCGGGTTTCTATGTCTAAAAGTTTCCTCCAAGTCTAAGCCTAAAAGTATTATTATGATCATTTCTGCTGATAATTCATTAAACAAGTCAAAGGCCACTAATAAATGACAAGTACTAAAACTGTTGTTATAGGTAAAGCTTTCTCATTTGGCTTTCAACCAATCAATCAAGATTTTTTTTAAGTAAATAGAATTAACTTTTTAACTTATTTAATTTACTAAAATTAGAAATGTTTTTAATATTAATTTCAGTACTATTAGTATTCAATTCCTTCTGATTGTGGATATCACTAATAAAGACTGTAAGAAATACAATTACTTGTAAAGTGTGGAATGTAATGAAAAACCTGCTTTTCACAATTGATTGTTGTCACAAAAACAATATTAAAATACTCAGGCCACAATTAAAAAATGCAAATGATTCAACTCAAATAATGATTCGGAGGAAGTGTCGCGTTACGGGAAAATATGCAAAACACCTAACTCGCGTTCCAACTTCATGTGCTCGAACCTGACCAACGTCCCTGTGATCGGTTTGATCGCCTAGAAAAATTGATGACCTTTAAAAAAAATAAACGCTAATATTAACAAAATCACGGACACAGACGGTGGCGGTAAAACCCAGGTTCAATCCCCGAACGTTTTGGTAACACCTAAAAGTAAATTTCAAAACTGTTTTCTAACGCAAAATTCACTAAAACTTCTTCCTGCACAGTGTACTACTGAAATATTTTACTACTTATGACTCCACATAAAGGACTGTTGACAACGTATATAAATTAATAGTGCATCCGCCTCAAGAAGCATGAAATAATAAAATGTGTTTCAGGAAATTCAGACGGTAAACAGCAGGATTAAAATGACTGAGTATGTAAGGTTATAAGGCTACTATCTGTTAAACTGTTCACACGTCTCATGTGGATCCAAAATGTTTTTCAACGTCACATACGTGTACAAATTCATTTGAATACCTTGTAGATAAACCGACACAATTAACACAGAAAGCTCGTCAAATTCAAATGTAACAAATTAAGATGATTTTACCGCTACGTATTATTTATGTAAAAAAACACACACATACAAAATGAATTCGATTATTAAACAGTCACATACGAATACATGGCAGCGTGAACTATTCCCGGTGTTTACGGCTAGAAAAATGTCACTGCCATCGCGATATCCTCGAAAGAGAATGACAATCGTGAAAATTCAAACTGACAATGTTGGGTAAGAAAACCGGCCAAAAATTCCAAGTCGATCTTTTTTCGAGTGCACCGCCGTCTCCCGCTCGGAGTTCGATATCTCGAGTGTCAAACGATAGGTAATTAGGCGAAAAAAGAAACGGCAAGAATATACGTCAAACTCGACGCGGCAAAATGCTATGCCCGCCGAATTACTTTCACCGGCCCCTTTTGCCAGGTCCCCACCATTATGTCTCCCTCCACTATTTGTGTACGAACGGCTTCTTTCAATCCGGAATGATATACATTTTTGCAAGAATGTAAACCATCCGGTGCTGATCATTGAAAGTATAAGCTAAATACGGAAACTTCAAATATTATTATTAGTTCTCCTCGACAGTAGTCAAATTGAATTGAAAATTAAATAAATATGTAAACAATTCCCGCACCGACTATATGTTTTAGTCATTTATATAGTGATAAGCTGATTAAATTAATCAAATAGTTACCGTAGGGTTTGTATTGTAAATGTATACATGTCAATACTCAAGTGGCAGGAAACTGGAGTTTCTATCATTAATTAAAATTAAGTTTGATTTTCTTGTAATGTAAAAAGTAGCCCACAAAGCAAGCGTTCATTGGTGTAAACTTCATTTAAAAATGATTTACGTATAGGTAACAAATTCCCTGAAAAAATTAAAAACAGATGCTCTACTTGATATAAAGATGCCACGTCGGAAAGGATACTCAAGAATTTTCATTTCGAGAGCAAAGAGTAACTAAGTGAAGTTGTCATTTGAAACGTTCTTTCAGATAAAAATTAAAGACAGGAAACCCTTAAAATGTCCACGTAGAAGTTAGTAAATGATGACGGAAAGTCAGAAGAAGTATCGTGGTACAACTTTGTAAATAACATTCACGACTCGACTTACACGTATGGAAACTTTCTCGGTAAAATTTATTTCTTCTAAGAATAAGACGTCGAACAGAAGTGGCAAAAAGCTTCTGATCAATAAAATGAAAGCTCCATAACCTCGTAAGAAGAACACATTCGAACGTCCGTCTCTGCGTTCAATAAATGAACAGATAATTAACTCTGACTTCGAGTGTTACGTCACCTGCATACGGCACACACACACACACACACACACACACTCACATGGTAACCTAAGAGTTTTAGTGTAACTTTGTTTTCCGGAAACCGCACGCATACAAACACTCTCCGGTACTTTGCTAATTTCTTCTGTCCCTGTGACTTGTTGCCCCCAATTTGACCAGTGGAAAATTGACAAAGGACTACCTTTAAAAGGAATTTGTGGTTTTTTCTATTATTCCCCTGGTAAAATTTCAAACGACATTGAAACTTCAGTCTTTTTCTTCTTTCCGTCTGCCAGATACCTTTTGGGAGAGCTTTGTCTCTTCCAATCTGCTTTCTTTCTCTCCGGACAGGATATATGTACTTTCCCAAAGGAAATTACCTTCCGAAACGTTTAAGCAAATTGCTAAATATCTAAACAGTTTCTCTCTCACAGAGTTAGATCGGATGGCCGGATTACTTACTCCATCTGAGAAGGTCGCTGCGGTCCCGCGGGCCTTTTTGCAAATCTCACCTCCATTAATTTTTTCTTTTCCCAAGGATCGCACAGTTTTGTAGTTTCTCTCTATCCACCGTATTTCATTAAATATTCAAATTTTAAATTGCCTCCCGAGATTAGCCTTCCACCTTGGTTCAGAACGGACTCACGACAGAGTGGGGTACAGTCGAAAGGTAGAAAAGATTGTCTTGCAGAAGTTGAGCATTTTACCTTTGGAATTCTCCCGTTTGATTCATAAATCATAATAAAAATGCACTTGGCAACTTCAACTTCGATTTTCTTGTCGGATGCATTGGAAAAACAAAATTCATGTGACAGAACCCAGTGTTACGAACCAAATGAAAGTCACCTTCAAAATTCCAGATTCAAACTTTTTCGATATATTAACGTTTCCTGGTTCGTACCTATTATAGACTTATGTTTTTTCTAAACTCCTTGTTAAATTCAAGTTGACTGACCTGAAGTAAAAAACCGAAACAGAACAGTGCTGTTTGTCACGCGTTACCGAATTACCATAAAATAGTAATGAGTTACGCTGAAGCGGGAAAAAAAAGAGTGACAATAGTAAATTCCAAAATTGCCAATAAGCCATTTTTCACTGAAATCACATTACTTTGTTTGCAATTTATAACCAAAAATAGTTAGGTCGCTTAATGTCATTTTTAGCAATTTTAACTAAGTACAAAATGGGAATGAAACTATTAAACATTAATGTTTACAATAACTATTGTCAAATCCCAAACCCATATGCATGAGTACTATAAAATTCTCATTCTTCTCGTCACCTCCCCCACTCATAATTTCCAATTCCCTTGAAATTCTGAAACACTCAATAGGTCAAACACTTTCACATGTAAATGACAGTCAAAACGATTATGGTTGTAATAGATTTATACTAACACTATTTTCTGAATTGATACTTTTCAAAACTCCGAATTGCAATACAGCACATTATGATAGAATCCCGGTTGTTGGTACTACTTCATTTTCAGTTCCATTTCAACTTATCAATTTCCAGAATTATATTTTAGACTCCGCATAGTGTCTCTCTGGAAACTCATTCACTCACCAAACTAAAACACCCCCGGAAATTTCAAGAAGGAATGTTGCCCATTGAAATATTGCACAAGGGCATCTAGCCTGCGGCCAAACTGACACAATTATGCAAACTATCTTAAACAGTCTGGGCTATCACGTCTTCTCAATCAATTCGCTGACCTATACATACCTAAACGGTGCCGCGACCTACTACATCATTTGTATTATTAAAAAAAAGACCTAAACCTATTAAATAGAATTTATTTAGAGTTTAAAAGACTTACATTTTCCTTTCGTTCGGTGAAGAAGCCACGAGATCATAAATTTGTGCCAGGTTGTGAGATGTATTCACCAAATACAAGGCCGTTTTATCTGTAAACAGAATGAACATTTATTTTTACACTAATTTCGTCAAAAAATGAATTCAATTGGATTACATAGGATGGTTTGTACAATTTCTGAATATAGTAAACAGACGTTTCTTAACGCTTTGGATGACTTGGTTTTAATAAATGCTTAAGCCGTGAAGTAGAAAAATTATAATAACATTACAAACGTGAAACCAACATTTCTGATAGTACTCTAAAATAATGAAATGTAACATTAGCAATTCACTCTTCGAAAACAATATATCTCGAAAATCTCAGGACTACAGAACAAAGAAAGAAATATGATATTGGTGTAGTATAGTAGGAAACACATAAAAAAATGGAATTTGCGCAGTCGTACCTATAATACAAATGTTTCTATATATAAATGTTTATAATACGTGAATCCCGGTAGCCCAGTTTCCATTCCTTTGATCTATTTTGAATGAAACCAAAAAAAAAAGAAAAAAATACGGGTCTTGCTGGTTAACTTCAGCCAACAAGTCGAATTTACGTCGGACTAATTAGAAACAGTAGACCACTAGAAAAAAATAGGGAGAACAGAAAATAGGAATGGGTATAGTTAAGTTAAATAGATGGTATTGTAACGTTTACTTAAAGGCAGTACAATGAATGAATATAGAGAAACTCCTCTCCATTTGGAGTGCACTAAAGTAGGTACTAGTATGGCAAGGGTAGCCATCAAACTTTATTAGAAAAGCTAATGCGGAAGAACAAAAGGAAATCAGCAAATATGACAAAAAAATGCTTGTTATACATAGGTTTAATACAATTTGCTTATTTGTAATAATTTCTTAGTCTGAAGATTGTTCCCATTACTCTACGATGTAATTTCCACAAACGAATCTTATTTTAATGAAATGATGTAGGATAAAACCCTAAAAAGAAGTATTTCGATAAATGGATCATGTACTGTGCAAATTTTCTTTTAATAATTTCTTTAATCGTGAATTTTTAGTCAAATGAAATTAATGAAAAATTAAAATATTGAACTGCGAACAGAAAAATTTTAAAGGTAATTGGCTTCCACTACTAATAACAAATCTAAATCAAAACAAAATAATTAAAAAATTTCTTACATCCACCGCAACATAAGAATTATAATAATAGGTGGTACAATTTAGTTCAGAGTATTGGCGGGGCACAGTATTCAGTGCCAACAATGAATAGAAGCCTGGTCCTAAATTCTTAGAAGTTAACGATAGGCATCAGTTTCCTCCAAATCCTATTTGTTTTGCACCCAGGCACAAGCTACCATGTAATTAATTTCGAAAAATTCGGAGTCCTGCCAAAAATTCCCCTTAAAAAAATAATTAGCATTCCAGTGATTTCCGAAGGAATAAATAAATAAGAGGTTGTAGCAGCTGTAGAAAAGAAACTATCACTTCTAATCCGATGCACAAATTGAAAAATAGAAAACTGTTGAGGAATTCTGTCCTTTTCTACAAAATATAAACAACAAGTAGAAACGAAAAAGAAGATAGACAGTACAATAGTAATATGTGAGATATCATCGTTCACGAAGAGTGGGAATCGTATATTCATATATTTCTATTTCCCTTCCAAGAGTTGGTAATTATGTATTTACTAAAACAATGGAACAGTAGTGGTACTCACCTACAGCATTATCCCTGACTAGTACCGATGAAACCTTAACAATAGGACTGAGAGCGGGAGCACCGCCCGAAGGAGTGTTTACATTGTAGAATTTGAGCACATATTTTTCATCCTGTTTCTGTAGTAATATTATTACGTCATGTAATAGTAACACATGAATGTCTATTAATTTCTGACGGTTTCCGATCCGCCAATTTAGCGAGCCCTCGTAAATTAATTTGTGCGTTCGCAAGTCCAAATTCTGAAAGAAACAGAAAATAATGTCATTACTGAAACATTCTAGATGCTTTCAATGGCTGCCCCAAGGTATATGTGTAACACTCTACACCTGGGAATTAGCTAACCGCTCCTTTGATTAAAGGCCGCTTTAAGACTTTTCTATTTTTAGATTGCTATTCATTCACGTACAAACGCGCGCGCGTTAAGACATTATGTCGTTTTGTGTAATTCATTCTGTAATAAAATACGGCTTCGACGTGTAATTGTTCTTCACACGAGCGAAAACACAAAAATATTTTATTTGCGAAACTGTGCGAACAAAAATAAAATCCCTCCACGGCCGAAGGTGAGCGGGAATTCTGAGGAGTAGGACAATGCATAACCTTTTAAGCTGTCCACACCTCATGTAAACATTAATATGGTTAATTAAATTTATCAACTAAAATTTGTGTCCTATGACGTACATATTCTCCAAATACATAAGTAATAACATATCAGTTTTATCAAACGGAACATGTAACAGCACTTGTGATGACGGTAAAAAAACATAATAATGGAGACCAACACATAATGTAAAAAAATCTATAAATTGCTTAAATCAATTCAATGTTTACCATAAATGAACCAAATGAAAGGCACAGTACAAAATAAGTCACAGAAATCAGAATTTCTTACTGTACGCATTACTGGTACATATCAAGATTTCAATTTTATTAAATAAAAGAATTTTGTAAGTAAAATAGAATAATAAAAGTAGAGTAAATACATTATTTAGCAGAAGAACGTAAGAAAACAATGATACGTAGTGACTAATCAAAATCCTCAAATTGTTATTAATTAAGTGATTTAGAGTTATATTCATAACCCTAACCCATTAGAACATACGAGGAGTAGTAGATATATATAAATGTATGTCATGTTTACAGAAATGTATGGCTAAGTTTCTTATAATAAGACTGTGATAATTACATAATGCCCAACGACGCATAAACTATGAAACGACCTTCGATTACATATAGAATTTGGTTATAAATTGTTTCATGAAATCTGTTTAACTTTATACATGTACCTTAAATTCGTTAGTCATTGGGTGATCGATTTTCTCGAAAGCAGATTTGTCTAATCTTTTCTGAATTTCCGCCAGTCTTTGGTGGTCTTCTACGGCGCGCACGGCTTGGTTTACGTAATTCAATATGTCCTTACTTCTCTCCACAGCCTGCTGGACGGATTTTTCCTCCTCAGAACCTTTCGGCGAATATTTAGCAAGGTTTTCAAACAAAAGCGGATATTTTGTTAACCTGAAATGTTACGAAGATATGAGAAAACAAAACGATGACGTTACACAAACCGAATACAAATACATAAAATCAATCATAGGAAGTTCGGGACAAACCTTTGCATAACTGTAGGAAGCATATCTTTTAATTGTAATCTCCTGCACAATGGGTTTCCTTCTGCCTCTAATAAGAAACTGCTCAGTTTCGTGTCTTTTCGTCGGCGCTCTTTGAGTTGTTCCAAAGCGATTTGTTGATTGGCGCAAAATACTGATGCAGCTCTTTGAAAATTATCACCAGCAGGTCCTACAAACTGTGAAAAAATTCAATTAATAAGTGTATTATTAACGTAAACTATTGCCTATATAATATTCAATATTCAATATAATTTTGTCTTTCGTGATCTTTGCTACTAAATGTACAACCTTCACTTTGTGAACAGTAAACCTTCAAGAAAAATTTATCACTGCACAAAATCCATGACACATGCTTTTTTATAAACCACTTGGTTCTTTGAATGTAAATATAACTTCTACTAAAATGTAACATTTTCTGACACTTAACTCATTTTCTCTCGGTTATGTTTTATAAAACGTGATCACAAAATCTGAAAAGTTGTCTTTAACCTACCATAGCTAATAAAATATCACTGATATCTCCCACCAGGGGATCCTCCTTCTTTTTCGTTTTCATTGCATTGTTGAATCTACTGTGGATGTCCAGCATCTCTTCCAGGTTTTGAAACAGCAAATGCAATTGATCGGCGGGAAGTATCTGGTTTTCTTGCATCGGCTTCAGAAATACTTGATCTAAAACTTTGAGTTTTCGCACATGGGATTTTTCTGTATGGAAAAGCTCTGAAAAATGAAACGAACCGGGGTTACCTAATACTGCGAAACTAAATTTTATTAGAAACAAATTAAAAGGTTAATGCGGTTTCCTGAACACTTAAACGCTCACGGTCACTCGAAATGAATTTCAGGTACAAATAATTACAAATAAAGAAACAAACCGATAATTAAGGTATCCTTCCTATGATACACAAACTCTTAGATTCATTTCCTGTTCTCCTCACTAATTCGTATACTGTTAATAAATTTAATATGTTACCCTTACCATTTATGACTTCCTGCCTCTTCTTTTCTCTCGGTGTCATCGATTTCAACACGTTCTCGTCTACTCTCCTGGTCCAGTCAGGCGGATCGGGTTCCGCCTCAGTGTCCGAATCCTCCAACAGAGGCGGAATGTTACTGGGAGTGAGAGTAACTGACACAGAATCCTGGGCCCTCTGTTGTGTCGCCGTTACCATGTCTAAGGCAGCACTTGGACTGTCGAGACTCCTAGGAAAATGAAAATTTTGTTATGTTTATATTTTACGAAAAGTTCTTTCTGAAGGTGAGGATATTGAGAAAGCTTGCAGCAGTATGGAAATTAATTGAAAATTCTAAGTCACACCATAGGCCACACTCTTCACATATGTAGGCACAATAATAGAAGCAGAAACAACCGAACACATACTCTTCTAGCTTGATAAATTTCTCAAATTGTAAGGCACGAAATAATATTTGGGGAAAAATTCTAATTTTAGTGTCCTATCTAAATTTATAGAAAATACTCATTGAACCTTTCAAGTAGTTCTTGCAGACAACAGTAATTCCAGAAATCAATTTGTTAAAACAGTTAGCAATTGATATTTTCGTGGTGAGAGAAATGCTCAAATGACAGGAATTTGAGGCTACTTGTCAGTAGTCATTAGTAAATTTAAAACATTTATAAACGTATTAATAGTCCGACAAGAGACACAAGTCACAGTAGCCTCGATAAAGCCTTAATTAACAGTACCTAAACCTTGCGTAATTTGGTCTATTACCTCGAGGCACAAGAACAAGTTGCATACCACTAAGTCAATGATATTTCAGGCACGACAATCTAAAATTAATACGGAGGATTTGGTTTAGCCGTTGTCCCTGCATTTCCGCCTATACCAGATGTTACACAACAACGGTGGGTAGATTGAAAGCAACTTATGATACCCTTTATCTATAACAAGCACAACTTTTGAAAACTGATGGAAACAAGGGCCGCTTTGTCGCACAAAAATCAATTTATGAGCATAAAATTGTTTGTGGAGAAGTAGACACATTGAGGACGCAGCACAAACCGTTTTAATAACAATACTAATAATAATACCTTAAAAAGTGCCAACATCTCGAAAATTGAAGAATTAATAAGGCCGGTCCGTAAGCCCAAAGACAGAAGGCCTTTGAACTTTACAGTAAAATACTCGGTAATGAAGCGCAAATTGAAGGAATAATGCTTCACAAATTAATACGTGAATTTATTACTTAATTATATTACCTTGCCGACAGACTGGAATTTGAGGAGCTCCCTGAATTTGTGTTGTATGAAAGGCCCTGAGTGTCCAGATTGACATCACTGAAAAGGAAAAATAAAAATTAATCCAAATAAAAAATCAATAATCAAATAAATAAAAAATCAAAATCAAAACTTTTACTAAGCACCAAAAAGGAGACAATAGTTGCGGTCGTTTCTGACTAAGCTAGGGGCGGTGACTTAACTTTTCTATTACACCACCCGTGTATATACTCCTAAGGCTGGTAAAATGTATAATTTCGCGTAACTGATAGCATTGGAATTGGAAATTGTTGTAATCCCTTGTTTAACAAACACAAATGAGTTATTCAGGCGACTAACACGTGGCCCAATAAATGTATTGAAACTAGTACCCTCACAATTGCCGGCCGGAGAACTGAACAATCACATCTCTTGCAAAAAAAAAAACACTCATATAGTAAACTGCTGAACCTTTTGTGTTATGAAAAACCCCAAAAACATTTCTATGTGTCTTAACGAGAACGCATCTGACTTGCATAACGCGTAGGACATTAACTTGCAAACAGTTTACTGAGTCAGAATCCTGAAAACAATTAACTCACAGGAAATTCACAGAATCATTTAAGATAGATTCAAATTTGTTTTCTTCACGGAATATTTATCTCCTTGAAAAGAAAAAACAGGTCACTACCGGCTTGGCACGACTCATGCCCCTCATCCGTTGTAATCAAAGCATATTTATATACACGTGAAAATAGTGCTCCCTTTCTCAAGAAGGATGCGTTGATATTGGTCGTGACCGCGGCCACTTCAACCAGTTTCATCAAACTGACTTTCTTGTGAAGCATGGAATGATCAATGCAAATGTGTCCATTCGGAACGTCAAAAGAATCTATTAAAAAGCCCCGAATCAAATGTCAAACAAGAGAAGACTTAGTTCCGGCAGGAAACGGCCCAGATTTCAAAACAGTACATGAAAATGCCAGAATGATATATCGTGCCGATCACATACAATTTCCATCGAGAAATTCATTCATTGGCGCAAGAAGGCGATTTCTGTACGAGAAACCAAATTACTAAGACCCTTCTGATGGACCGTACGGGCGCGCAGAACATGCCACGCTGGTTTGGCACACAGACACATCCCTAGAGTTCCAACATTGAGACTCCATGACGTCATTGTAATTCAATAAAACAGAATCCGCGGTTTTTGGCAATAAGCTCACCAAATTATTTTTTTGACGTTTCTGTTCGAGTCCATTCGGATTGTAACTTTCCCACCTATCCCGGACCCCCTTCTGTGGTTCCGTGGTCTGCATTCTACTGTATTTACGATACGCACACGCACACATACGTACACGTAAAAAGCAAGGCAAACATACACTTACTGGCGCGAAGTCTATCCGACAGCGGAATAAATCTACAAAGAGGTACGTTTTATAACGTTTAAAAATATCGCTTGGCACCCGTCTTCTCAGATGGCTATAAAAACTTCGGTACAATTGATTACTTTCTGCCTTCTGTGATTTTTCTATTCTCCTCAAGGCAGAAAGAAACTGTTTTGTTTGTTTGCCTACATTGGTCCTTTAAAAAAATGCTTCAACAATTAATAACAAGCTGAAAAAAGGTTGGCTTGCGAAAGTTTCAGGGTTAGTCAATTGGGACAGGACTTTTCGATATCATCAGTGACAATCAAAAGTCTTAGGGAGATGACAAAGCCAAGAGTCAGATGCCTACAATAAGACAAAAGGGGGCAGTTACATTCGATTATAGGTCTTCGGGTTTCGCCTTCCAAACCTGGCCCGTTTAAGTTTACTACTTATTTGCTGTTAAAGCAATTAACAATTACATTTTACTTTTTGGGCCGTCGAGTTGATGAGGGCCGACGACGCCATTACGAGCCTACCAATAAAAATGCTTAGGTTTTGCCGGATCGATAGATTTTTACCTATAATAGATTTATTAAAACTCAAAAATTGATTACCCAAACAATAATTTGAGGAGTTTCTTTCGTCACGACGACCAGAAAAACGGTTCTGTTGCTGAAATATACAAATATCTAAAGAGAAAAAATCGCATCTTACTGCTTTCAGGATATTCATTGTTTTTGTTATTGTTATAATTTGTTATCACCGTGAATCTTTTGTAGGCAACGACCCCTGCACAGCGAGAGTTTTCCATAAAATGGCGTCTTTGAAGCACTGGCCAAAACCCACAAGTCGGCAGAGTTTGCTTATGACCCCTTGACATTTCTCTTTGTTTTTGTTCCTACACCTGCAGGAAGTGCACGGTGAGACACCGACGACAATGTAACCAATATTTTAACACTGCAAACTCGCTTACTTCCCGTCTAACTTGTATTCAGTCCCACGAATCTATAGTAAATTTATAGGCAGAAATCTTGAGAGATCAGGAATCTGTGCAATCGTAGAATTTTTCTCTTCTCTCTGTCCGTATTTCCTTCCACCCTTTCTCATCGACCTCTCTGCCTTCTTTTTACCTTTTTCCGAATTTCATAAATGCTAAGCTTCTGACATTTTCCCCTAACCTTTTGCAAACACCAAATGCTCGGTTTCGTTACACGGGACAGTCGATTTTTTGCCAAACGGCAAATTCGTTATCAATTTCCAAGTTTTTACGGGTAATGCTGAAAGGTTAACTTTGTGCATAAGAAGAGTTGCAAAACACAGCTGACATAAAAATGAACTGTTACCACGAACTATTTCTAGTCAATATCTGTTTCACAATTTTTTAACATTTCCCTCCGTGCTGCACAAACAAGCGCACCTATCGAGCGTATTCTTTGTCCAACTTTAAGCCATTAAAAGTGATGTTAACATGACAGATCCGGATTTACTCGTGTCATTGGCAACCACTCTGCGTTTCGCAATTGTCAGTTTGTTTAGATAGAAAAAAAACTGAATGACGGCAGTACAAATACAATATTATAAAAGAACACATCTCAGATCTCCAACCACATACCTATATAGAGACAACAAATAAGAAGTAGCATTGTTTTCGAATGTCATACAAAGACCTTATAACCTGAGGAAAGTGACACTCGGCATCCGATGATCAATTTTTCTTTTCGAAATGTTCTAATTCTTGTCAAAATATCCTTTTTAAAACGGATCCGAGTCTTCACCTGATTAAATTTTCAATCAGGCTCCAATATGCGTATTTAAATAGTAGCATAAGTCCTGGGCTTAAGATTAATCATGGAGTTCCCACAGTTGAAAAATAAAACAAAAAAGACCGTTCGCAAGAATTCATTCGGATATTTTCCGATTAAGTGTGAAATTTGGCGGAAGGCACAGTGCGAATTGCGCGGTGAGGACCATATCCTGTGACCAATCTCATTAAGCAAGTCTTACTGCCGCATTGATCAGTCAGGGTCTTGGACAACATACCAAGGAGTGAGTCATAAGTAACATTCAGCCAACATCATTTGAGGTCGGTCAATTTCGAATTTAAGTAATGCAAATATTACAAGATAATGGTATCCTGTGGCTGTTGTACCAGAAATTGATAACGCAATAAAAGGCGTTGACGACACGTTGGGTTGATCGTCAGTTTGCAGCCTTCCTACGCTACCCTCTGAAAAGGTCGTAAAAAGTTCAACCGTTGTTCACCCACATTTTCTGAAGAACTACTAACTATCACCGCTATTTCTGTGACCGATTGATGTGTTCCATGCAAAATTTGGGTAATCTGTGACGTGTAATGTAAATAATGATGTTACACCACGCACCGAAGGTGTAACACCTAAATTATCGCCTAACTTAAATTCCTAAAACCAATGTACTGAAATTGTTTAATTAATGGTTGCTATTTCATTTGTTTTCTTTTGTATTTTGCAGTTCCACTACACAATTGATTGGCAGACATAAGTTCAATTGTATGTATGAAAACCTATTAACAATTTTTACAACGCAAGTTTGACACTTATCAACATTGTCATTATTTTTTCTTCTTGATTCTATTCTATCTTTATTGTTCAAATAAACAACTCTGTCACACAATGAAGCCAATACAGAAAGATCGTTAAAACGTTTTGTACCATTATCAACTTGCTTATTGTGGACAAATTGTGTCACTCTCAGGTAGGAGAGACTTGTACTTAAAGTCTTAACATAATAACAAAAACAAGGCGTACAATATTGATCATAAAGAGTTTTCGTTCTACACTAAAGTAATTGAATTGAAGAAAAACGAAACGCGACAGATATGCGGAATCGATCGAGATACATTCACATTCAACTCACCATTAATATAAAAACGTGTGTTGATAATCCAATCTATCTATTGATGGAGCACTTCTTCGGTTAACGAAACCGACGAAAACATGACTCGAAAACCGATCAACACAACCAAGATTATGTTCGGTTCGGTTCGGAATAAAATTGGTCTTCCCTAATTTTGTCAAATACTTAAGGCCCGGTAAATTTGGTTATTTCGATGGAGAAAAAATCAATGGGACAATAAGCACAGAAGCCACGAGGCGGGCGCTCCGAACGGGGCCTTGGAAGTGCAATCACTGGGTTTGAGAGTGCTCTGTGCGCGGAAACAGGGACACAGAGAATGCGCTGAGAGGCCCATGTAGGAAGAGCCAAAGAGAAGACATATCCGCGCAGATGCAGAACCCAAACTCGCAAATCTTCTTTTCCATTATTCACGTTGTGACGATCATTCATACAAATCCCACACATACATCTAGATACATATAACCGTGCATACACACCCTTCTACTCCTACGATCTTGCAGATCAATTACATAAAAAATCACCTGACTTTACGAAAATTACCCTTAAATATTCAAACTAATATGAAGATGGAGACGTGTCATACAATGCAAGTGAATCATTGAAAACGGCAAACTTCCAATTAGATAGATCACATATCTCTCACAATCAATTAATTGCACTTTCGTAGTGCCAAAAACCAGTAAATTGTCATGCTTAATAATAAAAATCTGATGGAGTGAAGCAAGCCTAAATGGCATAATAAATAAAATAAGGCATCTACATGTAAGAGAAACTATTGTATCCGTTCAAGAATTCAAATTGCACAACATTAATTGTAACTTATACAGAAACCAACAAGAATATAAAAAACCTCTCACACGTAAGCATGCTAATGCTCTCCGCACTGCAAAATATACAACTTGTTTAGAGAAATAAAGATCTATTCTATCAACAATTATTTTTATTATAATATTAAAACAACCATGCTTTGGAGTCAAACAAAAGAGAAAGTTCGAAAAGGTCGCTTCTTGCGCCCACATGCAGTGGCCAAATGGCACCTTCTAAAATTCTCAGTACCCAAGAGGTGGTTCTAACCTTGACAATATTTATATATAAATCCATGTATTGATTTATATGCCGTTATTTTCCCGCTTTTCAACAAAAACAATGATGGCAGCCTACTGTCTTAAGAATTTGCACTACCTCAGTTACATGATGAATAACATTTAAATTGGGCCAACAGCATCCATTCGGCTAACAAAGTTGACGCGCAATTACCTTGCTCTTGAAAGGCGTCAAATTAAATTTGATTCTTGCTAAAGCAAAATATAAATATGTCCGGAAGTATCTCCTGATCTAACTCGTATTCCGTTCATGCATTTAAATGTATCTATATAAATTACATTTTCTATGTACACGTTTACGTATATATTTAATTATTTAATAAACATCTGTTAAAAAGATATATGTTATTAAAATAATTATATCAGAGGTAAAGTATAACGGATGACTTGCAATATGTAAGTCAAAACTGCATTAAATAACGAAGAACATGACATAATAAGAAATACGATAATAAAAGTGTCACTGTAAAATAAACTGTAAAATAAAAGGCCAAGAAGGAGGGAAGAGACTCGAAGAAAATAACCGGTTAAGCGGGGGCAAAGAAGAAAACTATTCAATAAAAAACAACAATAACTAAAGCCTTCATGAATTCATTAATTGAGGGGCATTCATTAAACTGAGTCAAATGAGTAATAAAAATCCGACACCTGATTTTAAAATACATCTATCTAATTAAGTAAATCCAAATTACTAATTTCAAATCTTTATGATTTAAAAGAAATAAATACCGCAAGAGATACATCAACCTTCAACAATTATTTTGATAAAGGTTTGAATCAAAATATCGACACAGAAGTGATGAATCGATAACTCGCAGATAAAAATGACATTTATATTAAAGAATACAGGGGCACTGGTGCAGCTGTTATTGAAAATGCTACTGAGAGCGGGGTATATAAAGCCATTAAGGATTCAAAATAGATGATGTTTTCATGAAGAAGACTATTGACTGATAAAGACACAACTTCAACGTTTTTATTAGGTTAATAATAAGATCAACTCAACTTGGTTTGTTGTCTTTTACTTCTGGCAGGCTTACATAAAAGACATAAAAGATAATAATAAGTTCGCGTTTGTCCGGGTTATTTGTAAAACTAATTTTGTGAATGACTGGTTATTACTAGGCCACAAATTCTTAAATACTATTTAAAAAATACCCGCATTGCCCAAAAATTACAGAAATTGTCTTGTAAAACTCGAGGGTCCACAACTAATTGACACGAATTCAAAAATCATCCTCCAAATGTTTGATATTTGCAACGCAGCTTTTCATAAGTTGTCACCAGAAAATCATCCTTACTGCTACCAACTTCAATATTTACCCAGGTCAACTGCTTGTGATTCGAAAACGTTGTGGTTGAATGAACACGTAATTTACTCAAATGGTCATTAGCATCATTTTCATTTCTTATATAAACGCCGCAAATTTGTACCGTGACTGCATTCATGTGTAACTTGTAAAACAATAAAGTAACGAGCCGTACTTTTGCCTTCCGAATCGCTTAGAGAACTCAGTTCAATCCGGAGCTGGAAACAAAACAATTGACTAATCGGGCGTCGGTGTCATTCAACCCGAGATTATATAGTAACTTGTTGGAGTTGAAAATATACGATTAGCAGAACAGGGCACAAACCTTCAGCTAAGGACCTGTTCAAGCAAGACCTGTTCAGCACACTCGAATTGATTGGACAGTGTTAACGAACCTATAATGGGCACTGACGATACTCAGCTTAAGAAATGGAGATGGAATATTCAAACAATAACAGTGAAACGTAATTATGTATATTAGATAACAGAATTTTGACATTTTCCATGGCAGCCTCTTAGCCTTAACCTCCGTTGCAAAGTTCAACACTTCAAAATACTAATAATGTAGTCTGAGTTATCACTTTAAAATTACTTAATAAAAATGTTTAATTAAATATTGTTGAAATCAAAGTAATTGATTGCTGCCGAAGGACTCAAGTTGTCTCTCGCTTTAAATGAATACATACAAGGTATAACAAAATCGTTTTCTTCGAGTACCAACTCTACCATATTGTCACCCTGTGATTTACTAAATTTTCTTGTCATTAACAGAAGTCGGGAATTCTGGGAACGTCAAAACTTCGCCTTTTGGCGACGTTTCAAGGTGAAACTGTTTGCTTTTGCACAATGTGATCAGATGGCGACACGATATGGATCAATCGACCATACCATTAAGATAATTAGCTTCATCACTACCTTCAAATGTGTAGTGCAATAATTGCAGAAACATTTTTTTGTGAATCAACGACAGGAAAAAGACAACATAAGCTCAACAACTCAATCATTATGTAATGTAACTAAAATAGTTCCCATGTTTAATTTTAATATATAAATTCCATCAACTCGACAGTGAGACACTAATGCCGAGAGAATTACTAAAACAACCGCCAAATTGAATTCAAAGAAGGGTCAAGGCTTTTCACTCGAGATCGGCATAAATTCAACAAACTTAGTTAAATCATTACCCTCGTTTCATTTGACCAACAGGAATTTCAGATTCAGATGATACTTGATTTAAGTACTAAAAATATTAAACTTTTGTCAGACAACCAAAATCATCTTCACTGGAAGGAAATCTACTCTAGGAAAAAGTATAAAAGAAACATAACTTACTTTGTTTTAGAAAGATTCGGGTCGCTGGTCTTTCGTTTCTCTCGCATTTTCTGAAACAAAAATAAAATTCATGAAGCGATTACAAATCTTTGTATAATTTGTAGTAAAAAGGGCACCGATTGGCACCAAATATGGCAATATGTTGTACAACATCAAAATTGACAGTACCGTTTAATATTTATTGTCTGCACATTGGTGAATTTAAATCCAGTAACCTAAATTAAATCCGTCCTTCGTTACCTGAGCCCATTTCACCATAAAGATAACTCTCTGAACCCCAAAAATTTTGCTTGATTTATTTTGCTGTATTTAAGAAATTCAATGCATTTCTTAAAGGAATCAGAATCCAGTGTAAAATAAATCCCCGTATATTGGACATCACATTGACATTATAGATAATAAAGTCTTCATATAGAGTCACACGATGGTATCTGGGTAGTTAGCCTCTTTGTGACAGGAAAAATTGTATGAAGGTTATACAGGCAGAGAATAATGGTCTTGTGCAGATGTCACCGAAATAATATTCTGAATTTAGATTTTTTTCCAATCACGCAAATCAACAATATGGCCCTCGTATCCCTGACTTTTACCTCACTTGTAGCTCTTCGTAAAATCCAAGACCCACTGGAGAGCTTCCTATTGTGCCTCCCAATTCCCTGACAACTCTTCGTCCTGTTGAACTTGGAAGTCACAAAGTTCTCCAGGTTATCTGTGCTCTTATTGATCACTCTCGTGAGTAATTCCAAATCCATCTTTACAATTTCATGTGGTAATTTGAAAAGAATAACCGCTGTCCCAAACAGACCGTCCCATAATAACAGATTTAACTTCTAATAGCTCAGAACATAACTTCACAATCAAAAGTATGTTGCACCATCCTTAATTAGCACAACCTGAACATGACCACACACATTCACATACAAACACTTGTACATCTTTGCTGCGGTTATCAATCACAAGGAAATCTTATCAACGCAACACAACTTTATCGACCTCTACCATAGATTTGGAATACGATTCAAGCTGATTACGGCTGCCTTGGCTGATAAGTTTAAATTCGAAACAAAACTATAGGTAACAGGTGGATTCCAATGTCTATTACAGATTTCATTTTCTTCCAAAATTAAAAGAAATGTAATAGATTGGCAGTGACATTTTAAGTTTGTCACGAAGAACCGCAGGAAAACCAAGTACTAAGTTAAAAAAACATCTTGAAAGAAGATTTAAAACAACAGTATTAAATTGTGAGTTTGACGGAAACAGTAATCAGACAAGTTTTGAAAGAGTAACATTATCTGCTGTTAGTTTATTAAGTAAACATAGACAATGAAGAAAAAGAATCTTCGTTCGTATAGCTTTATTGGTTGGTACCAAACTTTGTTCTGTGGCAGACTAAAATTATCACAACAAACGCAGTCTTCATGTATTGAAAAAATGTGGGTGAAAATTTCAAAAATGTACTACAGAAACCACTATCAGTGTGACAGGAAAGCTTTTCGACCTTCACGGGACATATACTACGACAAAATGCCTTCCTAAAAATTTTTTAGAGCTCCAGTTTCTCTTTTTTGTTTACGCGGAGGGAACAGGAACGGCGCAGTGACCTTTATAAAATAAAGGAAAACCAAAACGGAAAACTCATTTTATCCTTTATACTTGTGTCGTTTCCACCCCAAGAAAATGTAAATAAAGTAAAAATAAAAGAAATACAAAAGTTTCGCAGGAAGCAAGACCCAACAATAGGCCCATCGTATCCTTTGTCGCCCGAAAATAACTCAGTGTAGCGTTAGAAAGGATGCTCCACACGAACCAATAGTGAACCGATAAATAAAACCAATATCTTAAACTTAGAAGTTGTGAGAAAATAAACAAAAATCCCGTACACTATAATTTTTAGTCATTGATACCGAAATAATATCAAGAACCAAAAATTCCTCTTTTAGAGTGGATTCTTTTCCAATTGGTAAGTCTAATGACCTCCTGCGTGGTAGTTAAAATACATAAGGTTAATAATGTTGCAGTTTTGGTACTCTGTCTGGAAAAAAACAATTTCATCTTATCACATTTTCACAAATCCTCTCATTCACAGATTTAATTAAATATTACTTTCGTGAACTCACAGTAACAATAGAGATTCTAAAAGAGCCTAAATACATATAAATATTACATGTCCAAAAATCATACATTTTAGGAAAGGTTATATTTCACGTATCACAGATAACGTAATGACGAAATTATTGCTCCTGTAAATGGTTCTACGTGGCAGTTTCTTAACCCACAAAAATTGTCTACCTGCGTGGGGGCTTTTTGGTATGTGTTTTAAATTCCCCAAGGTTCTTTTTTTTAAATTTATTATTCGTGGTGTTATTTCCCATTTCCCACAAAAAGAGCTTAGCACTGTGTTTCTCCAAAGAAAAAAGCACCTGCGAATATTGCTCCTACTGGAATTTATTCAATATATTAGGAAGGAAGCGGAAAAGAATTCCACACTTTCCTGTGGAACAGGACAATGTAAAACATCTATCGTGTACATATACATTGATTGAATGGTCCAAATCATGGAATAATAGGAGATGCCTCTGAGTGAAGCAGTATTGGGTCAGAAAGAAATTAAATTGGTGAGGCCTACACAAGCAGAAATAACATTCTCTCTAAACATTTCGCATATTATCTGATAATGCATAAACTACCCCCGCCCAAAATTAGTAAATGCCTAGGACTGAAAATGAAGGGTTGAAAGGAAAAAATCACGCCACACCCAAATTTGGAAACCGAACGGAAACAAAAATCAGGTCACACATTCTCAAAACAACATTCAGATATGTGGATATTCCAAAATTTACCGATATGTCAACAATTCCACCGAATCGAAGTGAAATTAAAAGTGAAAATTTTGTGAAAGAATTACATTTGCACACCCACAATGTTAAAATTCTGTACCTTGCGCGGTTACAGCCTGCCATCAGGTAAGGAGCTCATTGATGATTACATAGTTCTCATGAAAGAAAAACAGACATATTTTCTAAATCCCTGATGACATTTGGGATGCTATGTGGTGTAATAATCAGTTAGAGGTTTTTCCATACTTGATATCCCTATTCATACACAAATGGCGCTTAATTATATTACTTAATAGGTACATGAAATTCATGAAGTTCAAGGGTTAAACTAATAAGATCAAAGTATCAAAGTAATAGAAATTAAAGATCATGTGGGTCCTTTCAGACCTTGGTAGCCATGATAATAACAATGCTAGACATAGGACGTATGAAATTTATTTATTTATTAAATTAGGAATGAATGCGTCCGATTATTTGTGGAAAGCATACAAGTTGAAAGATTCGAATGAAAAAATATCAAAGATATTTACCTTCTGTGGTATTCTCTCCCGATAGCTTTCGGATCGATTGATGTTGGTTGCTGAATTTTTGCTTTTCGTGGCATGGTGACTGCAACAAAAAAATATTATTACCAATAATACTAGCACATACTACAATGACGAATGTTTTAGAAAGAGGGATAAACGACAATTATTTATTTCCTTGCCTACTTATAGGAAAAACGTCATAATGCCCTCGACTTTGATTAAAATAAAGACCAACAGATCCTTCACATCCCCACAAAAAGAACTACCTGAAAACCTCAAGGTAAGACTAAGGCAAAATCGAGGTTCTCAATAATTGAAGAGTTAGTACAACTTATTGATCCGTGACTTCTCTGCTTTTTTCTCAGCACTAAGGCTTTTAAATTTCAGTTTACCTTCATCCACTTGACATATATTGGAATAAGAAATCCCGTTCGACTTATCTCCTGAAGAACAGCCTAAATGACTCCCAAGTAAAATTATTTCCTATGCTTTTGCATCCTTTCATTCTTAAATCTATATATCGAGAACGCTCGTGAAAGAACATTCATGATCACTTGACACAATTACTTTTTTTTTAACAAAAACTGTATGTGTACAGTTGAATTTTCACATAATACTTCTATTTCACGGTAGCTTTGCACTATCTAACTAGAAATTCTTGTTCACATTAACCAAATCTGATCTGTAGGTTTCCAAATAATCCCTAATCTCATTACTGTGGTTGTACATTCTATTCACTGATCCTATTCTCGTCCCACGGGCAAACCCACGCTTTTTCCAAATTCATGACCCTTAGTTAGAAGTCCTAATTTGTATAATATTATGCTATTTCGTTAATTAATTTCTCCGTTTTTTACAAAACTTCATTAAATATCACATTCTTCATTCTTTGTCACCTAAAAACTTATAAAATCTCACACAAGATTCAGTCCTATAAATTATGGATTATTGTAGCATAAGTTTTAAAATAAGTAAAAGTTCACCCGCACCCTCACTTTTACTAACTAGTTACTGTAGCAATTAACTTGTAATTAAAAACACTCCCAATTATTTTAATTGTTCATTTCATCTTGTCTTAGACAAATAGCAAAAGCCGTGGATTTCATTGTAAATTGAAACAAGTAATCCTGTTCACGAAAAATCGCTGTCACTAAAACAATTTAATTCTTTTAAATCATGAATGCATTTCTTCACGAATACTATTGTTAATTACATGAATTAAGTGTTTTAATTTGATTTAACTGTTGAAAAACAGGAATTCCAGAAGTTTTTCAAGTATCAAACTAGGCATATTTAAATATTTATAAACCATTCCCACTCAACATTTGTTAATGTATATTACACAATTGCTGGTGCGACTAAAATATGCGAAAGTTATGCGACACCGACAAACTCGCCTAACAAAAATAATCACAATTTAATGGTTTAGAAAACATTTAATAAAATATAAAAATTTTGCTCTTCAATTAGTTTTCAATTTGAAGAAAGCTTATGCCTCCCCAAATATGGCAAAATTAGCCCATTCCCTTTTAAAAATCCGACCTTTTTGGCAATCCTTTTTGTCTGCCTTTGACATGCCAAAATCTGCACAGCAAGTGATATCCTTTCTTTCTTATTCGGCCAAATTTGAACGCGATCATTGTTACAAATCTTTCGCGCGATATATGGAAAACAAGACGATCTAAACTAAACTTTTTAAAAACTTGTTTCCAAACGCGAACGGAGCAACTCTTACGGTCCTAACGGACGCCGACGAACTCGTCAAAGCAGTTTATTTTCCTTTTGCGAACGGGCCAACTTGTATGTCATTTTAATGAAAAAAAAAACATATACACCCAAAGGTGTAAAAACGCATGATTCTGCGTTTTACTACGCAATTATTGCATACGATCAGAAAATGGAGCAGATTGTTCGCAATCGCGCAAAAAGGTGAATCTGCCTAATTGTTTTTTTCTTTCAATCGCTACTTATTTGAACTACTTTTAAAGAGAAATTGGTAAGCCGTTTTTGAATGATTGAAACTCACTATGGATCAATTGTTCGGGTATCTGACCTCTGTTATTATAATGACGGTTGGAATGATACTCGGAAGGAAATCATCAAGCCCATTAATAATTGGGAGAGAAGAATAGTAGACTAAGCGAATTCAAAAAAATTCACGCAAAAAAAGCACCCAATTCAGGTAAACTCACGTTCTGTCAATTACTACCTTATTTTAAATACTTCGTGCTACTTGGGTAGTCTGTTAGGACGTCAAAAAGACTGTTAAAACAACTATCAATTTAAGTAAATAATTTCGCTTAAATTGATGAGAACACTACAATTTCTCCACGTCGTTATCCAAAACGAAATTTCGTTATGAAATTGAAAATGTACGCAGTTTGAAAAGCAGCATAAAATTCCCATCTAGTTATCTCACACTGTGTTGAATAGATGCATTCAGATCTTTTCGTAAAACTACTTTAAAGTAGGGCTGTTAATGTTATTTCACTGCCGAAATAGACGTAACATTTTTTTCTTATTCCACCGTTCCAAATGATAATCATTATCAAGTACACATAAAAAGGAATATTTTACAAATTTATATAAACTTGAAAAATCCAAAGACTCGAATACATCGCAATTACATTTCGATAAAGAAATCTTAATAGAAAAGTGTAGTACGCATAATATTAATACTCATAAAAAGGCCATTTTTTACAATTCGTAGATAAGTAGTAAACAAAAAATGGTTTGGACAAATGTCCAAGAAAAAGAAAACAGTGGAGTTTTGACGAAGCAGAATAATGGGACAGTAGCGAACGGATTTGAAAGTAAACAATGCGTACCGAAACCACCAACAAATACGTTTATTAATTATTAACTTACATTTCAGGCGGCAGAGAGCCAGGTAGGCTGCCCTTGCGTTGAAACATCTTAATTGCATTTTCCTCTCTCAAGACCTCATGTTATCATCCACAATGGGTTTCTCGTTTACTCCCGAAAGCTTTTCTTAACGTTTGTCTATTCCGCAAAAATAACTGCCGTTGTTATTGTTCAGTGAAATTTCAAAAAACTTTTCCTACACCAAAACAAAAACACACTGCGACCCTAAATTACCTTAGAAGGGCGCGATAGTTAATGATTTTCACGATTTAAAACTATTCTACAAGATAACAGTGGTCAAGTTGTTTAGTTTACCGTGTACCTTTCATGTATACTGTTTATTAATTTCATCAGAGTACAAACCTTATACCAAAAGTCAAAATTGTAAATAAGAATTATTGATTTAACAGTTTCAATTGTTATGAAACAACAATCATATCGGCGAACTTAAAAATAGTTGGCTGTGAAAGTCGTTTACATAATTAGGCGTAATGATTCCATTTCATCTTGCGGATCTCTATGATTTCGGTCAGTTCAGTCACTCAAGCACCTAATTTTTGTGTCAAGTCGTTTTTCTTAATACTACAATATTTATAATATTCCATATTACATTAACAATAATATTTTAATTACTTATTTTACCTAGTACTTATTTACTACTTATTTATTTTACGTTTTACTTATTATTTACTTACTAGTTACTTATGTTACATATGACTTAATTACTTATTTTACCTATTCTTAATGTTTAGACATATGGAAATTCAAGTTAAAAATCATCCGGGAGATTTAAATTTTTTAAGGGTTCTATTAACCTAGGAGGCCCCGGCGTATGCTTGGAAGGGGTAAATGGAATGTTAAATTTCTATGTCCAAAAACCGGGTCATCACTTTGAAGGATGCCTTCTAGAAATTGACGTCCCGTCAGATCAGAGTAATGGATCCATGAGAAAAACAGTGCTTTTTTTCTTTTGGGGACTCGATTTTCACATCACTATTTTGAGTTCAGGTGACCCCGATATTTGGACATTAAGTAATGCTGAAAAAATTTCCACATGAATCTCGTAACTTCGTTTTGGATCATTCGGATTTCGGTTTCCACAACCAGGATTACTTAACTTAACCACAAGCAAGAATGTTATGGGGTATTTTTTTTAATATTTAAATTTAATTTGCGGTCAACCAGGACCACAAAATTCTAGATATCTGTTTCTGCCACTACACTAATTTGTAGCGAATGAAACTTGGATGGTGCAAATGCACTAAAATTTGAAAATAGTAAAGTTTAGCATTCCGCGAATGAATTTTACGAATCAAAAAGTACGCCTAACCTAATTTTAGCAACTACTCCGACATACCTCCTGTTTTACCTACGTAATTACTTATCAATTATTGTATAAATCGCATTTATCTTTAAATTATATAAAAAAAATTGTAAAAATTGCACCGGGATATCATAAATAATTCCATTTTTCCCGTCAAAAATTGTAGCAACATTCACTCCAAAATTTGTTACGAATTACCTTCAACACAATGATCGGTTAATTCTCTGCGCACAGCGCGTCTAGGTCGCCCTTTCTGAGAACGAGTCTTTATTAATCTGATTCATCAACCTATTCCTTCTATTACCATATTATTAAAACCAGCAGCAAAGTTAGAATAATTCCCAATGTCATGTGATATAAACAATTGCAACGGTAGGGAGCAAAGTAAATTTCAGAATTACTCGAAAATTTCCAAAAGAACTAAAATAACTTAGGTATAATCAGGGCACTTCGTGCTTCTATATTTCAACATGCTTTTCGTAGGAATACAGTGATGGATGTGATATAATGTGCACGTAAAAGGATTTTCAATCATGGTAGAAGTTAAGGGAGAGACATCACTAAAATCCTTACCGACGTATCAAAACTCGTGTTTGGCTCAATCGCTAAAAAGAATTCTGTCCGATTCAAAGAGGTAATTAAGTTAGAAAAGAGAAAATTATAATTTCTCCTATAAAATTTTGTTCCGAAAACCAACAGAAAACAAGAACGTCACCTTTGGGCGAAAATAGATTGTACATATTTTAGCAGATATATGTAATCATTTTGAAAGGTAATGTTGCAATGAAAGCACAAAGGCTATGAATACAATAAGAGGATGTAACAAGTAGGCAATATATATGCAGTGTCAGGGATAAGACGGATAAAAATGTAGTAAAATATCTGTTAGTTTTCGGTAGTCGGATTGACATAGACAAAAACCATCAGAAATTAAAAATAAATTTTTCGAAAGTTCTTCGTAACCACGCCCAATAAATGGCAAATCCGTACATCTCAATATTTACGAGCAATAAATCTTGAGCGAAATAATTTGGGCAGTTGCCCACCATTCGAAAATACATGATTAGTACTACGGGCGTATGGACAAAAGGAAGACAAAACAACTACTACGTTCAACGAGCAAACCAGATGACCAGCAGTATTATCATTTAATGGGAATATAAAAATCAAAATATTTAATTTTGCACGAGTGATTGTCGTTCGCCCTTGTCCGAGGTTGAATTTTACGTAGCACTACTAGAAGTATCTAAATGAATGTGACACAACACTTTTTTCCGTCACTTCGGTTGCATTACCAAACATTCCTCAGCACTCAAAAGGCGTTCCTTCCCCCGCCCCCAAAAAAAACAATAATTGCAATTGTTTGATTTCAACATCAAAAGAAGTTCTAGAAGTCTCTCCGTCAACCGTGAAGCACCACGATGTTCACCATTTTATATTATATACATTGAGTATTTCCGCCAATTACGAATTTCCAATGGAATATCATTGCACCACATTATTCTGTTTTATAAATACAATATCATAGAATTTACAATTCTATAGATTAATTTCTACCGTCATTTGTAAAGAGTTTTTCTTATTCTTAATTTTTTAAGAAGCCTTTCTCCGATTAAGAAAATTTTTTCTTGTTTTATGTTTCTTCTACGTACAAAAATTGTTATTAGTATGTCAAACTAAAAAACAAATAAAAATGTTTTTAGAAAAAGACAACGGTGAATGAGAAATAAATCTACTACTTAAGACTTATTGTATTCAATAATCACTTTATCCATTGTCAGTTATCTATTGCAGAATTTAATAAGTTATAGATTAATTAAAATTTACATAAACTATAACAACTTGATTTAATATTAGTTATTTATTATTTAGAACTGAATAATCACTCCCGGAAAATACCGTAAGTTCTCATGATTGTAACTTCTCACTAATTAAATACTAATTAATTGTATATCAACGAATGTAAGAAATTAGTGGGCGATTATTATTATTATTATTTTAAACTTAATTTTTAGATTAAATAAATACCTGAAAGACTAATGATTTAAAAGCTCACTTGAAACCCTAGTTCTTTCAATTCAAAGGCCAAATGAAAGAAAATATTCGTGAATCGTTCATTCTTATGTTTTACCTTCATCAATCAATTTTTCTGCATATTTTCAGCTAAAGGTTTAATAATAATCCTGTTCCATTCAGTCATTTGTGTCAGAGTATTTTACGAGTTTCTATCTCCCGTTACATTTCCTTTTTACTTCAAATCAATTCCCACCCACGAACTACATCATTCTTTCGTACAACAATGCCCAAGCATAAATTAAATGATCTTAATTGAGTCTCTTTTCCAAAGTCCAGTTACACAAAGGCTCTGTTTTACGTTTCCATTCGCTATCACACATCCAAAGTGAACTCTTTTATTTGTGAAATTCAAATTCCGTAGAAGTGACCCCTAACATTTAAACCATGAAAATCATTAATTTCGTTTTAAAAAATTCTTCCAACATCTCACAACCTTTCTTGCGCTCATTCGAGTACCTTTGGGGTTAATTAAAAACAAATAAGTACTAATTAATGGAGGGGTTAACTTTCACATTGTGTTGGGGTTCTTACTGTTATTGCGCAACTGTTCGGCACGACCGCGAAATTTTTTAACCGGACGATTGAATGAATGGATAGGGAAATAAGAAAAAACCAAAAGAAAATCTAAAAATCTAACACCGCAAATTGTGATCGGACAGATATTTCTTTGGATGGTATAGCAGAGGGCTTTACAAAAAGTCTTCCAGGACAAAAAAGCAACTTCAAAAATTCCGGACCCGAACAGACGACGACCGTCTTGAACGGCTGCAGTCAACCGACTGGAAGTTCAGTTTGGGCTTTGCACGGGCGCGATCTGCGACGCTACAGAATCAAATTTTTAAAATGGCAAACCAAACACGTGTTTAGCTTTGACGATCGAAACCTAGTTTATTCCAACCCCTATGTCTGCCCTATTTCTAATTCTAACATATTCGGGTCTCTGTTCTACAATAAGAAATCCAAAGATCTGTTGTTGGTGACAGATCTGTCGATTTATATTTGGGTCATGTCTTACTTACTTAAGCGGGGCAGTTGGGTACATATTAATATTAAATGAAACCCCCTCCCAAAAAATTGTAATGTTCAATGCTTACGAAACATTATAAAGTAAAAAAGCAGATAGTAAAAAACCTAGGCGGAAAGACTGTTTGATGCAATATAGAAAAATGCGTAAAACACAAGTTTTAAACTCGTCACAATTTGTCTTCAAATATTAATAATATATTGTAAGGTAGCAATTTTATTCCTTTCTACTTATAGGCTAAACTTAATCCAACGTACATGATACATTCAAATTTTGAATAAAAATACGGCACGGTATATATACTCCAATCCGTAAACTTAAGAGATCAAATTTGAATTATTTCAAATTACAGACAGCGAGCCCATTCTACAGTACCAAAGTAAATATGATTTTCAATACAGAACTTATAATATAATTTTACGCCAATCGATAACCAGACAGATCTCCCAAAACGAATACCTTTATCTAATTCAAAATCACGTTTACCTTGACATTGATTTCGTTTTCGACTATTAATAGCATTATTCGTTTAAAAATTAATATTGAAGCGATTTATATTTGAAAAGATTCTATTCCGTTTTTCTTTAAACAATTATCGTAACACCAAAGGCCTACATTTTCTAAATTTTTAAACCTGTTTAATGGTAATTTATTAAAACAATTTCATAATAACCGTGGCACCATGGCGGTATTTCAATATTTTTTTATACGTATTTTATTGAAATTTTATTGCGGTTAATTGATACACAATCCGGGGTGAAAAAGGTGGTTATGATATCCCTTTCAACCATAGTTTTGGTGAGTTTATTTCACGTTTATTTCGCGTAATCCAAGTCATCTTACTGCCTTGTTGCCATTAAAAATCGGGGTCCTTCTCTAGGCATAAAATCTTTCAGGTTGAATACGATTCAAACATACCCTGCTCGAAGACTAATCAATCAATTATTTTAGCTTCGAAAGAAAGTTCCCGTTTTCAAATGCCTTTCCTTTTTTTTACTTCCTTCCCTCCCCTTCCTTTTTTTCGCGTAAACTTCTTAATGTGTTTGAGTACATATTGAACGTAAAAAAAATTTACGCAACTCCACAAAAATTGACGTTTATGCCCAAAACAAAGAGTAAGTTTGTATTTATGACCCTCAGCTATGACATTTTTGCTCAATGAAGAGTTCACATTTCTTCTTAGTTTTCGTTCTCAACATCATGGGGTCTTAATTGAACAGTTTTTCGTGTAAAAATTATTTGAATATATAATAATGTTTACTTACCCGTCGCCTTTAAGATGGTCGTCAGCACCAGCATCGTTGTCGTTATGCAGTCTCTCTTCGCTTTCTCGGAGTATGTCCGGACGTTTATCGTTGCCTCGAAGGCCGGACACCGGTCGATCTCCTACAAGCAAAACTCATGTTAATTTCTTGTAACTTCTCTTAGTTATTTATCCAATAATTTTAGTGACGAGGGATTTCCATTCCAGTTAAATTTTCAATAAAACTGTAATTCGAAATTGTAATACATTATTTTTACGACGCATTTATTAACTCCCTTCGTCAATAAATTTGTTGAATCCTCCTTTTAAAGTAAGTTTGTACATCGTGGTCTATGCATTTTGAAAACTCTCCAAATTTTAGAAAGTAGTTCTGGTTCCACAAGCTGACCAACTTTTCCATCCAAAAAAGTAACTTTTAACTTCCAACACATATTTTCAGATTTGTTTTTTGACTAACAAAAGAAATTATCTCTTTTTAAGGAATTATGAAAGGTAACGCAGAATAATTTAATTAAAAACTAAAAATGGAAAAGAACAAAACATAAATATTTTCCAATATCTTCAATCATTGACAACTTTGGATTTTACTCTCACCAGAGCTTACTAAAAGATGCAAAATATATATATATAATAAATAATATACATTATAATATATAATGTTCACGTGAACAACCTTTGTGTAGTATATTAGCGAACGATTGTAAGACTATTTATTTCAGAAATTACTAATTATTATACACAATTTATGTGAATAGAGTTTCGAGCATAAATATTTAAACATCAAATTTTGCAAAAACCAGTGTCGGAAAAATGACAATCAAAAACCACCCTGACAGGCAATTGAAAATCGATGTAAGACCTCCCAATCCCGCACAAAATATTTTCTGAATGTAATTAGGATTAGGATGGAATTAGGGAAGGATGGAATTAAGTATTCTGCTGACCTCTTTGTTACGCATCAAAAAGTGAATTTAGAGGTGCGAGTTACGAGGAAAGTACTTAAAATATGTAATAGCGCCAAAAAGAAGGGTTTAAAGAACAAGAGGAAAATGAGTAGAATTACAAATATCTAAAGAAGAAATACAAAAGTAAGATGACCTAATTATAGAAAGATCCAGTACAACATTGAAAAAATGGAAAAAAAACTAAGCCGCAATAAGTTTACATAGAAACAGAAAACAAGAAAATAGTGAAAGCAGAAAGAACGAGAAAACTACGAAAAGGGTTACATTTCAAACCTTTAACACGCGTAGAGCACAGAACAACAAGGTATGAAAAACCACGGTTGGAGCGGAATGTGAAATACTCAGGGATCCATAACAATTGGATTGCGGCAGCCCCTTAGCTTTCAATGTTTTGGCATATTACGAAAGGGCATCCTGTACCGATGAGGCACCTACTCATCAAGACGGATAACTATTCATGTTCACATTTCTCTAATATTAGGCAGAGACGTGTTGATATTCTACATAAATCTTGCCCTTCTGTAAGACCTAGACTAACCCAATCAGTAACAGTTACATAATACAAACTAGCTTGGTCAGAATAAAACGCCAAACCGGTATTGCTTTTTTCATGTTCTCATTGAAATAAAAATAAATGATACCGGTAACATGCCACAATACTTTGCTCTTTTAGGAAAAGACTTTTCACATATGCGAAAAGGCATACAAATCATATTCATGTTTTCATGAAATCATTACTTGCTTTGCAATTATTATAGTTGTTAAATTTCTACAATCGAATGAAAACATTGTTCAATAGGTAATAGTCGGAACAGAATAATATAGAAAAAACGACGTAGTCCACAAATAACAACATAAAATGAAAAATAATAAAACACACCTCAGAGCGACTGGCAAAACAATGTCATGTAGTTGTCACTGAAAAATTCTTCTCAGCTTTCCTGAATGTCGCAAAATAAAAGTAACAAAACTATTGGCCTATTTCAAGAATTCTTAGCTTCTTCTACACCTGCAAAAGAACCTTTGCCATTCCGAATTAATTCATTACCTCTATTCCTCTGGCGTCGTGGTCCTTCCGCTACCTTTTCGAGTTTTCCGAAACCACTTGCACCGAACATTCGACTCACTCGAGATTTCTCCGAAGTCTTGTCAATCGATTGACTTTTATTAGAATTTAATAATTTATTGGTTTGGCCATTGTCTGCTGTTTTTTTCTCTTCTTGTTTTCTCTTATTCCTCTTGCTTACTTTTGACTTCTTCAGCGGTTTGGAAACCACTCTAACGTCTTCGTTTTGATTGTCCACAGGCCTGATCTCCGAACTCTGCCAGCGATCTCCCATTTCGTCCTCGTCTTGCTCCCGCAAGGAAGCTCTCTTTTTCAGAGACTGGTTAGATCGGTGGAAAAAGGAGGACCTCCAAACTGGTCTTTGCTGTGCCGAAAACAAGTTAAATTCGGATTTGTATTTTTGTGAACTTTCAAGGCCTATTTTTCCATCTGCGAGAGGCGCCAGATTCCTCTCTGAGAAGTTTCTACGGATGAACTCCGTTGCCCGCAAATTATTCCTTCGGTAGAGGTCAATGAAAAAGGAGGTGTCCTCACACATGAAGACCTTCTGGTTGTGGTCTCGCATATTCGGAAACGTCCTTCCGCGAATTTCTTTCGGAGGTATTTCAAATGCCTCTTCAGGTTTTAGATCACCCAAAACTGAATTGCACCTGCGGAACTCCCTTCCGCCATCCCCGCTGAGGTCCAAATCTTGCACTGAACTGCATCTCCTCCCATGCTGGAATAATCCAGGATTGAAGTTCATAAATTCCCAGTTGGCCTTTTTACCGTGGCCTCCCCATTTCGGACCGTTTGGTGCGTCCATGCCATCACCGCACTCGTTTTTCCGACGTTTTATTTTTGTCTTAAAATTCGCGATTTTGAACGGATGATCGGGCGTCGTGAACCACATTTAAATTCATACATATGTTTTTTTGAAGAACGCGACCTCTTTGTTCTCTACACAAACAAACTGAAAATTCAATATCACCACCTATAGTAACTTATTGGTAATCGTGATTAACAAAAACCAAAATAATCTTCAAAACATTCAAGGAATAAGTTGCTATTAGTCATGACGGCAATGTCGTGAAAATGCAAGAAATGCAAAAATCAACATATGGGGAAATATTAAAGATTTAAAACATGAAATTATTAGTTTTGATTCCTTCATGTATAAATAAACAACTTCAAAACGATTCTACATCGAATCAAATAATTCAGTTTCAGATATCGGATACAAATAAGTTGTTAATTCTAAGTTCCAATCCAAATAATTCAATTTTATTGCATGGGAGGTATATTTTGATATTCCTCTAAACAGGCGTATTTAAGATCTTACTTAAAGGAACAACTTATCTCTTTATCCTTTCTTATTGGATGCCAAATACACCTCACCTACTACCCTATACTGTAAACAGCACACCGTGTTCTCAACTTTTTAGCTTCGCTCGAAAAGCATCCAGGAAAAATACAGAAAGAAAAGTAAATTGCTGCCCAAGGACGTACCCAAACGGTTGAAATGAAAATCTCAACCTTGAGGTTTCAGTAACAAAATGACAATCTCTGCCATGTTTGTCGCAAAATACATTTACTCGATTTCTGCATGTTTGAGGTCTTGCAAAAAATCTCTAGAACGACAAGGTAGCATCCCAAGGTAAATTTCCTACCAGTGCAAACGGCAATCGTACCACATGGTAGATGAAAGAATTTCGGACTCGTGAGGCTCGCAAGGCCTTTGTGACATTGATCTGAAAGAGTTTTTGACGTTTATTGTCGTTCTGGTCGATTCCACGAAAACCAACTTACTATCATTTATTACATTTCTAAGAAAAATTTTTTATTTTTCAATTCGCTAGCCCTGGAGCAAACTTTTCACAAGTGTAAAGGTATTTCTTAAATTGAATTGTGGCTAAACACAATTTCCAAAAACGACAAGCTTTGCAAGTTACGATCAAATGAAGTAAAGCAGGGCAGTTTCTTTTTCAACAGCAACCTTTATCTAACAAATATATCACGCAACAATTTAAATTCCAAATTGTTTATTTGACTTACAGAACATTGACTTACATGTTTTCCCTGTCGTACCCAGTAGGGACCATTAAAGGGGGATTAGCTCACAGAATCCATTACGTAAAAAAATGTGTATTCAAGTAGATATGCAGAAAATTGTTCCTATTCAAATTATTAAGTAAACACAGACATTTGCGGACATTTCAGTAACACTCAGAGGAATCAAATACGAATGTCAGAAGGAAAGCAGTGAAGAAAAAGAAATTTATGACGTGAAAACATTTTCCAATTCGTAAGAAGTAGGCAAACTACAATCCAATTTCAATTTAACCTTAACACGTTCTATTCCTGCAAAATTCTTTTTTCATTTAAATTCATGTTTCCTTCTGGTTGCCTTCAAGCTGAGGTAACAACTTCATCATTTATCAATTAATTTTGCTTATAACCTTTAATAAAGTATGTGTTCTACATTTTCGTACAGGAAGAAAACTACCGCCACATTGTGTTGAATCAAATATGTTTATTTTATTAAGTTACATAATAAATACGTGTCTAAATTTAGGGGTACAAACTGCAGCAAACGAAATAGGCAAAAAAGCAAATAAGGCATAGTTTGACTAATAAATTATCAAGATTATAAAGCATTTGAAAAACTGAGCAAATTGAATTTTTGACTTCTTCAAAATCAACCAAAAAAGCTAAACAAAACACAATGACAAACCAAGTTGATTGCCATTGTTATATTTTAACATATTTTACTACCTATCGAGCTGGATAATTAGTTTCGCCCCTAAAATCGACATTAAGGCACCACGACTTTTCATCTACTAATAATTTAGTTATATATTCGTTTAAAGTTTTTTCGTTTAAAATTCGTAAAAAGTTATAATACGTAACTACTAATTAATTAAATATTAATGGGTATATATATCGAATACAAATTCATTGTACGTTGGTCGGGAGTCCAACTATTTAACAACTTTTTACAATTTGTAAAATTTATTCCAACATGAGACGCAACCTAACATGACGTTACGTAAAATCAGAGAAAAAATTCTTTGTCCCTAAAAACCATTAATTACTATGACTCTGCGTTATGGTTCAGAATATTAAGTAGTTTGTCAACTGTGTTCCGTGAAATGGGAATGTGAGAAACGAATAGGTGCAAGAGTGTATTAAAAGAACTTTCCAATAAGTTCTATTTCAATGACTATTTTAGTACCCTTAGCAATACAACATACGTTGTTACAAAATTTCTAATCTCCTATCATACGTTTATCAGGTTTAGTTCAATCCGCCTCTAACCTATCCTATCCATTAAATTTTAATAAAGTGAAGTGTGTCCCCTACCTACCCCACCCCGGGTCCCCAATAACCCGAAAACAGATTAATTAAATTGTCATCCTAAAGGGTTTTCTGTTTGTTAATCCCGGTAGAGGAGAACAAATAGAAATCCACTCGACCTATCAATAAATCATTAAAAATGGGGAAAGTTCTGCGGGGTGGATTTCAGAAAGCTTCGGCGAATCGACCAAAACTTATGTGAGGTTAAGCCCCAGCGTCCACGTTTCTGTCACTAGGTCATTTGTCACCAATAAAGTCGATACCCACGTTACGATAATGATAGTTCCAATCATGTGGTCCTTAGTTCGCCGGAAAGAAAAAGAAGTGAACCGGTGATACCACCAGTGATTTCGAATAAAATTTTCAAATTTTGGTTAATGAAGAAAAGTACTCTTAAAAGATGTCCTTGTTAGGAGCAGACATTCATTAGCCTTCGATTAAATTCCAATCTGCTTGTCATCATATTCAAAGACCAAAAATTATTTTGCACTTTTCTTATTTAACTGGGATAATTTGAATCGTTTTTATTGCGCATACATTTAAATGCGTCGCCCCAGGACACGGATATTAAAACGCTTTCTTTCCAATTATATAATCAGGTCAAGTTAACAAATTTTTGCAGACCCAAATCAAGGTCTACCGGAGCATTATGTTCGGAATGTGAAAAAGTTATTCCACGCACGAATACGGTACAATCCAAAGGTAATTCAACAGTTACGAGTTCTAATTTGTAGATTAAAGAGATGTTACAATCCATGGTTACACAATGATTTATTAATTCAATGTACCGAGACTTGTGTCTCACCTTTTCCAGAGGTTGAATTAATCAATTTTCTTGGTTTGAAGATTTCTACATTCCACACAAATAAATTAATATTAATATTCGTTTCGAGAGCGTAACATGTAACATAAGACGTTAATTATTTAACTAGTAAGGTCTAATCATACGCACAAACAATCTTTTACGAATATTGCACCTTTGCCTAGAACAGAAAACCTACTGCCGGAAGCAACTCCAAAAAAGAATATTAACTAATGCCGACTAACTAACATCATAGACCGAAATATAACATTGGTAGCGTCGTGTGGCCAGTGTAACGGTAAAGTTGAACATGAACTTCTAGAGTGCTGATTCATACGTAACAACAGCAAATATAGCATACTCGTTATATTTCCAAGGTGAATGGTTCAACTGGAAATTAATTTACTGTTTCCTCATTTCCTACTACAACTGTCGACGTCCCAATTCAACGCTTCGTTATTCCAAACAACCTTTTATCTTCACCTGCACCACAGAACTTTATAAATTGCATTCTATTTTGTTCAATGTAACTTACTCAATTAAATGACCTATTTTCTCTCGAGTAGTGAATTCAACGAGACCTTTCAGAATCTTTTCTTACCCAACCTATACAGGGCATAAAAAAATAAATATATATATGCACATAACAACGTGAGCCTATCTTTCTCTTACAGCTACTAATTCATCCCAATCGAAACAGAGACGGAGAGATTAATTTAAACTTTTTTTTAAATGATTCAACTGTGTCACTACCACAACCCACCACCCAGTCTCTTTCACATGGAATTATTCCAACCGTACGGTCTCCTCAACATTCGCACAAACCTCTCTTTGTGTGCCCTTTCGTTGAGGTCGAAATAATAAAATTCGAATGAATTTTTTAATTCAACTAATTTCTTTTATGATTTCACAAACCTGTTTCCACTTTCCAATATTACCTTCTTCTTTTTACACTGTTAAAGCAAAAATGAAAACGAGACGACAAGATTGTTTAAGGTGATGAAAGTTGAATTGACGCAGTTTTCAATGGACTCTTTGTAAGCAATAAAAATACCTTGAAGTGATAATGTCCATTCTGGGGACGACATAATTTTCCAGAATCACCACAAAAACAGTTTCTAAAAAGTAGGGACACCGAGAAATTAGTATAGACATTCCGTTTTTAAAGAATGTAATTAATACATTTAATCACGATTTTCAAGCATGGTTTTAATTTAAATTACAATTAAAAAATTTCCTACATGCTTGATGTTCAAGTTCATTATCACAATGGCAATACGCAGTACAGTTATTTTTGTTTTATTTACGCACTTACTATTGGTAACACTAACAGCTAGAATTATGAAGTTTTCTCTTGCGATTCAAATTCACTCACATAATACCTGTGTCGGTTTATGCTGCCTTCACACTACCTTGACTGGGGATGTATCTTTTATTTAAATCCCGCCTGACAAAGGTAACCGTTCAACCAAGGCCCCAAATTAATTTTTTTAATGATTTCAAGATGTCCATTTCATTGTACCTTAAAATACGGTTTATTTTATGGGCAATTTTTCACCGGTTTATCCAGGATGGTTATCCTTGAGGAACAAAATACTAAGAGCCCATTAAATTGGAAATCTACCTTTTGTGGTTTCCGAAACTAGGTTTTTGAAAACTTGGTTGTTAAAATTCAGTTCGAAATTCTGAAATATGTACAGTGCAAAAGAATTAGATCGACCGTAATTCCTAAGTGAGTAGAAAAGATTTGAAAATAAAAAATTTGCAAACGTTCCATGAATCCAGTTGATTCACGTGGGTTTCAGTAATAGTTCATTCATGGGGACAATTCTAAACCTGATGCAAATAGCAAACGAGATTATGCCAATTTCATCACATAGGCCAGGTAGTATCTATCGTAACCTTTACCGAACCGGGTTTAGTTTCACATGGAATTTTTAAGTCTTCCACAATGGAATAGAAAGTCCTCTTGAGACGCGGGAAAAATAAAACACGAATGAGTTTCAGATGATGAAATTTACTGCAACCGGATGAGGAAACAGTTTATTACGATAGCGTTTTTTGTTATCAATATATTAAGACTTATTCCGATTCTTTCGTCCTCACCCACCAATCTTCTTTTCTTTATCATCTTCCTCAATGAAGACTCGGGCTTTTTCGCTAAAAGCAGATCTTCGTCACGCCAACCAGATCAACTTATTTAGACTTAATATTGTTATTGGATTCGAATCTTTATCTTGGAACAACAGAACTCAGCTGTACAGAATAAAAGTAAAGAAGGAGCACCCGCACCAAAAGGCATGTCTCATGCGTCTTAAAACTAATTGAATAGAAGTGCGAAACCACTCAAACATTTTCTACATTGAGCACATTTCCTGAAAAATAAAACGTATTACACGAATACAACTCTTCGAGGGTTTTATGCCCATCTTGCAAACTTAGTTTTTCCCTTATTACCGTACCTTAATGCTTTTCTTAAACTTTTAGATAAATTAGTGTACATATGAAGTAAAGGACAGAAATGTTCAAAACAAGTCCTACAAACTGGATATTTCAGATTTTACATAAACTTTGGTTTTCCAACTTCTCATATTTTTCTATACTTATTATGATGTTTACCAACACCATTTCGACAACTTCAAATTGAATTTGAGTGTGTACAGTTTCCGATACTTAAATGTGCTTGAGATTCTAAATTCATAAACCATCATCGATTGTGAAGTGAATTAAGATTCGGTTCTTCGTTGAAAGGTATGTTGGGAAACCTGTGCTAAAGTTGCAAATATTCAATTAGCATCTGGCTACCTCACAACGTGGCAAAACATCATTGATGTCGAAGCAATTCTCCAAGGCCACAATATATATCAGCATCTAACCGAATTCGTTTCTTTTATTATATTTTGAGACATTTCCCAGGTTGGATTAATTTTTAAAAATGTTATATTGTTTTAAATTTTCTCATGTGAAAACAAGTTGCAAAACACACAAAATGAAGAATCACCCTGTTGAAGATTTAGTTACAAACTGACTACTGCAAGGAACATAGCTTCATTCTTTCTAAATAAAATTAGTAGCTTTTGTCGATTTGAATAAGCCCGAAATTCGGAAGCGGACACCCCTTCGTGTCTCTACGAAAGATATGAGGGACTGAATGAATGAATAGACTGACGGATGAAAGGATGAATGAATGAATCTAAACTTCTTCGCATGGGTTCCGTGTATCTTATTTAGAAAAAAAGGTGTACGGTCATGTTGGTTGGCTGCACATGTGCTGCGACCGAGCGCTTTACCACGCTTTACTTCTTTTCAGCTGAAACAAGTCGCCCTAAATGTCTACATTTAAGTTTTACATTAATGAAACAAAGCTGACGAATTGTTAAGAAGAGTAGAGAAATGTTCGACACATGTCACGCTAAACTCAAACTACAAGTTAGATGTTCCGATTCGTATACTGATTTATGTAATTAATGTTGCTTGGTCCCTCAATTGACGAGTGTTTTATCCACCTGCAAAGACATGCTATATAATTTTAATTTCGTCTACTTCAATTAACGGCATCTTATCTTTAACACAGTAATAAAAATATGCACAATTTTTCAATCTTCTCGAAGCGGTGAAAATTTCTCTTTCCCATATTCAATACTACTTTTCGTCACTTCTCCATACCTTACAATGCGAAGAAATCCAATAATATTAAGACCGTTTTATATTTATCTACAATATTATCGCGCCAAGTATACATACTGATTAAACATTTCTGAGAACATTAGTTGGCAGCGAAGCATTACTACAGAATTCTTAAACTCCATTTATCGGCTTAGGCCAGCAATACTTAAAACTTATCAATGCCTATGTAACTCCAATTTCTAGTGAACATAGAACTCATTTCTATTCTACAAGTACCTTCATGCTTAGTGAAAGGGAATTCCAACGGTGACAAATGTCTCTGACAAAGGTTCTGCCAAGGTAGACCGGGTAAACTCCAACCTCATATAAATTTGTTTGCAGAATTCATTTGATGTGTAAAAGCTCCACGTTTCTTGCTAAGCGGGGCAAATAAATTGTAAATTAGCTACCAAAATCCGGAAGCAATCACCAATACCACAATATAAAGTGAAGGTATTATATTTCGAATGCACTGTGCTGAATGTCAAATGTAATTGAACTTATTTTGTTGTGAAACGTGCTGCACAATAAAGGTTAATAGGTGTAATTATTTTCCACTGATGGTACTTCTGAATCTTATAGATAAATTTGCTGCCATAATTCGGGGTATAAACAGTAATATAAATCTCATAATCTCCTATTTCAATTTTATATATGACATAAACAGTAGGACTTTGTAACAGAAAAGATGAAAAGAGGAATTCATAGACATGACTGAACAGACAGAATAATTACAAGAAAGTAACTGACGCAATGGCAAGTAAATAGAAACAGCGAATATTAGTTTCTATATAATATATATACGAAGCTGGAACAAAATGTGTGCTTAAATATTCAACAGTAAATATACGTGAATCAATCAATAAATGAAGTCATGTAATCAAAGAAAGAAGTTACACAATGATTGAATTCCAGAGGTTGGGTGTCTACCACAAATTCACAATTCCATTGCCAAATTTCTTGCGGCGCCCGTACAACAGTCGACGCCCTTGTTTCCAACAAATTCCAACATACTAATGCCTTGGATTTAGGTCCTGGCACTTGAAAGATCAATCAACTGCGGGAAAATATTACTGAACGGGTAAATCTAATATTATCTTGCGGTTATAACTGAAATCTGTATATTCGGAGGGACAAGTTTTTGTCCAACCGCCTCCAACCTGAACATCCCTTTCATTAAGTATAAAATAACTTTTATCGTACCAGACACAAAGTACTGCAGCGCGTAGTTTTAGAACATCCGAAGCGGTATAAATCAAATAAGTTGACGTGTTTGGTAAAATAAGAACAAAATTTATCCAAACCTTAATTTAAATGTTTATTTATTACAATTAATAATTTTTATTAATAAATAATGACCTATTCACAAATGCGGAATGACTATTCCATATAATTTAACTCCAATATAATTTTAGGTAATTTAACTCGTTTCCGCGTACGGAGTATCGTCATCATCATACATGATTGACCCACTCGGCAATTAAACTCCAAATATAATCAACATCTGCGTATTAGGATCGGACTTAACTTGACTTAAAATTTACCACGGTCAAACTTAATGCTACAACAAAAAACATTTATAAGAACCTAGCCTAATATACTTATTTGTCGTAACACGAATAGACAACATTTATTAATCGAGTGCACTTTAATAAACTGTATGTGCATTCTACAAGCCTGCCCATTTTTCAGGTCACCTGAGTACTCACTTAGGGAATATGTGACCACATATGTCTTATTACCCAACTATTTAAATTACGTTTTACAAATCATTGTATTTACATGTCAATATTACGTCTATTATTATGTTTATCTGATTATAATTTAAGTCATTAAAAATGCCATACTTCTCCGGGAGGAATCCGATATTTAGTTTTGCCATAAACATTGTCCTCGTGAACGCGATATACAAACGGGAACCTGAAACCGCTATCTGTGTAGAATTTCATTTATATCTGTTAATAACTTTTAAAGTTGTCAAGTTGGTTCTTTCAAGCTCTGAAGCAAGTAGTAAAATTTTATATTGAGACTTTGAGTCTGAGATTTGACATCAGGACCATGCCTACCATGCATCAAAATACAATTATGAACAGTAAAATATATTGAAATTAATTCTACTGTTTGATCCGTTACGCAGACAAACAACTACACACTGTAATACCTTAGAAGAACTGAAAATTGAAATGTTTTTATCTTTTAACGGTTTCCCTGCGATCAGCCGGAAACCGAAGGTCACTTGGTTTAATCCTCTAACAAATTGACTCCACATGAGATCTCACACTGGTCCAACCGTTCTCCAACGAGATTTTTTGGCGTGGAAAGTGCAATACATTTTGTCCATTTGATGCTGAATCAGATATGTGATTCAGAATGCTACAATTTGGCAAAAATACTACGGCCGTCACAATTCTCTCACACATAACACAATTCGCATATATAACCCCAAAAAATGCTACAAGATATTTCGACCGTGGAAGGTTTTTCTTTCCCGGTTATTTTGTACAAAATTTGTTAACATGGCTTTGCTTTCAAGTTTCGGATGCGAGCGTTAATTTTCAAGCAATAAGTTTTATCTAAATTTAGGAAGATATTAAAAAGCAAGGGTAATTACACTGTTACGAGGGAGATAGATATGAATCGGACAATGGAAAACGACTCCCTTGATTATTACATTAACCAAACGAAATTGGGCGTTGCTTCTTTTAATTAAATCCATTTAGCCTTACTCATCCGACAATCACACAGTTATCTACAGCTTTCGTACGACTCTCATCACTACGAAACTAATTATATACATTTGTTGTATCAAAACTAACAAAAAAATGGACATTTTTTGATTCAGGACACATGCATCCGCAAAAGTCAGAGGAAATTCTGTTAGATCGCCGTCAAATTTATTATTCAAATTTTGGTGGAACTAATAATATGTCAACTTCTAATTCCGACTATCTTTCACACCACTTCAACGATAACAAATTTGTGATAAGTCCAAGTTAAAAAGTCGACCTTCCCTTGGGTCATAGGGATGTATTGATTTATTAAAACACATTTCCACTCTTGTACCGTTACGTAATACATCTGCAATAAATAAAATATAAAACGGATAAGCTAAATTCTAACATTTCCTTTTCCCTTAAAAAATCTAGAATATGTAACAACCGGAAATCAACCTTGAACCTCACTACCAATTGGCTTCACACCTAAACTGGCTGAACTGGAGATGAACTAATATTGCCGGCCGTTTTTGTCATGACAAAACTTTCAAAAGAAAAGTTATTACACAAAGTCTAAATTGCTACACTTTAACTGGCTCGATTCATTAAATTACAGGCGAAGGTATATAATGTTTCTAATGGCTTCCTGAGTTTTTGGATGCACTAAGCCATTGATGTTCAGGACAAATAATGCTTTAATACCGCGTGTACAGTGGAACAATTTTTAACGTTTCAATGATATCAACTTTATTAAGCAAAGATTTCAATTTTGTAACCAATTTAGTTGCGAAACGTGCTGCAGTTGTTCACTCAGCGGAGTTCTAATTTTGAACCCAATATTTTGTATATTATTGAGACTCAAACATGGATACCACCTGAGTGTTGCCTCCACTGAAGAACACTATTATGCCCAATCTTGAGTTTCTGTTCCCTAAAGAAATATAAAACTATTCCTCTGAATGATATCTACCAAGTAGGCCATGTCTACAATGAGTCGTGACCTTTTCTGGTAAGACTTCACCACACAAGGCTTTTTCCTGACATTTTTCTATAGATTAGAAAGTTTCTTTTTGTGGGAACTATTCTAGAATTTAATTTTAAAAGGCATTAATTACCAATTAGCAATCCCGGAGAAGAAAGAAAATTACGTTCTAATAGTAAATGATGTTGAACATTTCTGTTTCAAACCTGGAGATTTTTCAGAAAAAGAAATTGAAATCATACAGATTTGGGATCTAACGAAGAAAATACGGGTAGTGAATGACAGAAATGATAACTCAAAGACATCATTGAAATTCAAATGGATCCAAATTCAAAAAGAACAACTCTGCAGATAACATTGAAGACATCAAACATAATAGCTTCAAACAAAAGTCTTGCTCCCGTAATTTCCCAAACGAAGTTAACCATTCCTCCTCCATCAAGACTGCTGAATTAATTCGCAACTAAAGGTTTAACCACTTTTCCAATACTAGGGGGAGTATTTTTCTTCTCCGTCAGAGCTCCTCTCGTTTTTTCAAAACACAAAAACTCATACAAATAATCACAATCACAAATTTACCAGGCTGACATATCCACCCGATACACACATCCGAGCAAAATAACTTGCTTTCCCGGCGGTTAATCCGAACTTGAACAACGCGTTACACAAGAGGCAAAGTACACTGAGATTTCATGTATCATGTGGTCGCGAAAGCCAAGGAAAAAACCACGTTCAAACTCTTTGTTTTCGTCTCTTACGAACAAAGACACACTCGGTAGGCCAACACCAGAGCAGAGCAAAAACTCGTTGTAAACTGAGCATGAATCATAGTAGTGCCCGCTCACTGTGTACAATAATAAATTGTACACTATCACGAGCGTTTCCCCACCGTCTGTGTTTTTTCTTTCAGACAACTTGGGAGAGAGTGGTTGATACGTTGTTGTCTACACAACCGGTGGTGTGTAGACCAATAAAAACTAAAGCCACAAGCACTGTACTTTTAACCACACAGACATAAGGAGCGCTGCAGTTTTCTGACTTCAGTATTCTGGGTATCAGTAGCTCGGTCCGTAAAAAATTGACTAAACAAGTCAATTTCGGTTCTGCAAATACCTTGTCAAAAGGCAAGACCTACTACCACAGATAATGAGGAAGAAGGAAGAAAATTTAGTAAGTGGCTTTAGGAAACGTAACTCATTTTTTTGAAGAGTATTTTTTTGCAACATAACTGTACTTTTCAAATTATTTAACAGAAAATAACGTGCCCCATTAATAATTCACCTTGATACTTTTATGTTCAGTGACATCCTATTTTGCGAGTAAAAAAAAATATGTAACAGAAGGACCTCTAAATGACATACTTCCATCACATTCTACAAATTGAGATTTTTTAATAATTGACAATGTATTAAAAAATCAGTAAACTATAATCAATTTAATTAACTAACCCGAATAAACTTTTTTGAAGATCAATTGACTTACAAAATTCCAAAAATTTGCAAAGAGTTCACGTTAATTGTAGAAATGTTTGCCGTGTACAGTGTTCTACCACATAAAGTCACTGGAAAAATTGTTGTGTCGAACAATTATCTTTTCATTCAACGGTTTTTAGAGGTACTCTGAAAATTACACTATTGAATAGTACCCGACATATTTTGCATTCGCCTTTAAGTTCTTTGGGGTAATTTAATTAGATAATTTTACTTAAATGCACAATCGAGTCACAAAAAATAAAATTCTGAGTAGTCGTGAAACATGTGACACCCAAGAGGACTTCTCTTGGTCTGGTACAAATTAGTCAAGGAAAAAAAGTTTATGAATGGTATTAGTCACTTTTGCACATCATCTTGAAAATTAATGAACTACTGTAAGATGTGTATGGGGTTGTGAAACTGATCTAAATAGCTCTACAGCAAATAACTCCATCACGGAGCTCTTAAAGTTTATCACAATTATTTTATTTCTATACATTCAGAAGTAAGGACACCCCTGAACCACCCTCACACCACGCCCTCCTACTGCACCACAGACAACGACCTACAACTTGCTTATCGGAAGTGCCATTAAAATTTAACAGACCGTTTTACCTTGGAGCCACCGATTATACCATGAATGGCAAATAATTTAACTGTCTTTACTTCTCAAAGTAACCAAAGCAACAGTACAAAAATACTACACATTCCCGAAATATGTTCGTTAAATGGAAATTTATTTTTCTCTATATAAACAAAATGACTTGAAAAATTTATAAACGAAAAACTATTTGTTCGTGACACTTTGGGAACTGTTTATGTTCAACTGTTCAAGCAGGCAAGTATCACGCAAAAAATTTATGTCCGTCAACTTCAGTGCACAATACGTTAACAAAAATTTTACCAAAAGCAAGGCTAGCAGGTGAAACTTATGAAATTCTTGCAATCCGATAGATTCTTTATGAAGAAAGTGAGCGTGCACCATGTGGTCGTTAGAATTTGACAATTCGCAAAAAAAGGTATATTATTGAAAAAGAAAACGAGTCAAAGATGCCGTAGTTTTAATTAAAAAATAGTTTTCCTAGATAATAACACATGTCAAAAATCGAGTATGAAGCAGGTCGACTACATATAATTTTAATGGTGAAAAACCAATCCGAACTGCAAAATTAATAAAAAATATAAAATAATTCAGTCCTCCAAGCGCAGACGCAAAAACAAGTAGCGCCGTAACGTTCCTGTTTAGATTTCGGTACGTCATTTGGAGGCTAACAAATTGCATAGACGATATTGGCAAGGCACAAAGCAACAAATATGAGGCCTCGCGCGAGCTGACTACGATAACGTCAATTTGCGTTATCCTCATTGTGACGCAAATCCGTGTCAGCCATAATTTTGTTGCGATTTTTTATTGCACTTATTTACAACAAAATGTCAAGTATGTCGAACCATTACACGGTTGATTTTCTACTGATATAAAACACAAGTCATATTGTGCCACAAATTAAAAACCGCGGTCCCAAAAACTCATCATTTATCAAAGTTTAACATTTTATATACTACGGTTGTTGCAGTGAAGAAAATTTTCTACTCCTAAATTCTTAGCGAACATAGGTGGAGTGTAACATTTACAGAGTAATAAATACCAATTACAATACAGATTTCAAACATTTGTATAATACTAGGGAGTAAGTAAGCCAGTAAGAATCAGAAAGACCTAAGCTTAGAATACACTCACACAAAAACTTGAAACACTTAATACAAATAGCATCAAATCAGCCTTAGTTGTGAGACCGGTTGTTAACACTGATAGCAGTTGTCTCATAATAAATTACAATTTATAATGCATAATTAGCTGTCGGAGAACAACAATCGTCATTTTGAATTAGTTCTTTTATTTCAAAAGCGTTGTTTCTGACTTCCATCGTTAATACCACAGATACTAAGAATTGAAAAGTTTCGGACCTACCGCTACTCAAATTGTAACACTTGTGAAACTTTTAATTGGTCAAAAAGCAATGTAATCCCTGTCCTCTGTCGTCAGACTTTAATATCTTAGATATTAACCCTAGAACTAGAATATAACCCTTAGAAACTAAGTTATTGCAATGTTCGTCAATAATCAAGAAACCCAACATATCTGCATGTATATTCTCTCCTACAATGAAGAACGCTGCACCATCACATGACTTAAATATTCATTAAAGGTTAACTAAAAAATCTCGAAGAAAATGAAGAAACAATTAAACATGGACATATTTCATACATAAACACAGAAGCCCTGGTTTCGGACACTTGCAGGGTGACACAAGAAGAATACGAAAAAGAATGTAACATTGTGCCGCATAATTTGCCTCCAGCCTTTTCGATTATTTTGGTCCCTTTGTAAAACTTGTAAAGTTACACAAATAGCATTTCTTTGATCCAAAAAAAAATCCTACTGTCTTATTCTTCTATAAGTAGTAAGCATTTATTTAAGTTTATGTAATCAAAATAGTGTTCCTTCTTAAGGTAATTTTATATATTCCTTAATTAGAAATAAATTCATGCATCGTGTTGTCAATATACCCTTACTGAATATTGTATTTAGACAATTGGAGACGAAAAAATAAATGTTCACGCAAACACGCTAACTACTCTGAAAAAGCCATTGCTCAAAAATTTTACGGAACTACAGGACAAAATGTTTCAAATATAAATAGTAAAAATAAATTTAAAATATTACTTTCAGTAATTCGACAATCAAATTTTGACTTGGAAGTCAAAGTAAAGCAAAAATCTTCCAATAGTATTCATTTAGAGAAGCATTTTTTATTTCTAGTGAATTCGTAAGGGGAAAAAAGTTGCTTTCAATGTATGAAATATTCTGGTGATGATGATATTTTCTATTTTCCACCTAGAGAATGAAAATAGAGAAGTAACTTTACGAGTGACAAGTCAAAATTAGTAATGAGTAAAATTGTGGTAGTTCATTTTTTTGCAGGCTATGACAACAAACCTATCACATTTCTGCAAGAATCAAGAAGAATTCAATTTTAAGAAATCATTCTAAGTCAGTCGTCTGAATTTACTGAATAATAATTTACAAGCGCCAGGTAGCCTTTGTATATGTTGAAAATTCACAGGTGATGATGTCCAAATCAATTTAAAAAATGCTCCGGTTCTGAATTCCTTTACCGAAATCTTTAGAGCCCTCATTAAGAAAAAAAATATATGAATCCAGCAGCTATTTTTATCAGAGCAGGAAAACGGTAAAGACCTTTGACCTTCCTCAAAGGATCTCTGGTTCTGACGGCACCAACGACTGTACAATTCCAAGTCAAAGACGGGAGAGGAAAGAGAAGAAGATGATGAAGATGATGCCCAAAAAAGAAGGAAATCGATTTTGTGAACATTGAAAGACATCCACCACCTGACGAGAACACGACTGAACTATACAGGAAAAAGCGTTGCGCAATGAATGAAAGAATAAGATCAGTCCAGATGGCAGACTCGTGTCTTTTGTACCTCTGTCATGCCTTTCATTTCAAGCGTATAATAAATTCCTCGTGACTCATTCCCTTGCGAGTCCACAAGGAACGATTTATACAGAAGATGTGTCTAATTGAATACCTTGTAATTAAATTTCACACCAGACGACATACAAAATCATCGTGTGAATGATGACCACTTTCCACTTCTTACGAATTTCTCGCTTTTTAACAGAACCAGGTGCACCGATTTTTACAAATCTACACAAATTTCGGAAACCCTGCTATTCCTAGACATTTAAAACCTTGTTAGGAAAACAAAGAATGTCAAATTGTTTACATTTAAATTATCCAACGTATCAAAAATGTATCTAAAAAAATTTCTCCCTACTAGCAAATAGCGGGAAAGTCATGTTCCTGCTAAAGTGAAATGGCCCTTGATGACTGACTGGGAACTTTTGGTATTCGGATTTGGTAACTACACACACAGAAAAAAATAAACCTGTATAAACCAATTTAATCGATCAATGGTTTAAAAGCATACGTTAAAAAGAATCATTATTTTCATTTCTGATCATGGAATTTCCAGAAAAGGTCTTTCTTGTTACTTTGTGTACTATCACCTCTAAGTAAATTCCCAAATGAGTACTTCTTGTCGTGGTATTTCAGGTGATGTATTTAAAACCCTTATTACATCGAAATTTAACACTAAGTAAATCAATAGCATTACATCAAAAAGCTGTCAAAAATACAGTGTTCCACACAACATATAACAGGTAAAGTTGGCAAGATACTGTCATAAGTTTAGTTGACCGGTCTTAATTTAATACATTTACGGATAAGATTAAGGTATTGTACTTTTTTAGAAATTAAGCGATTTAAAACTAGATTTCATTTGTACAAATAACAAATTAATTCGATTAGAGCCCGCAGCGGTGAACCTCGATTTTATGTTTTCCCAGATGCGAAGACACTAACCGAATCAAGCAGGCACGTGTGGTCTCAAAGTAAGCTTAGACAACATGTTCCGAGACGATTTATGGTAATCACAAAGCATAAAAGGGTGCAACCCCCGACTTCACGTACGACCCCAACCCCAACGGTGACATTCATCCGCCCGACTCATCCGCCCGGATTCTGATCGGACGCAGAAAACGCATTACATTGATACACTTTTACATCGATTAGTATTGACCTTTGATGGTTAATGCACTTTCTCTATTTCTATACCTGATTACCTGTGTATATTCCCTAGTGAATTTTGGCGATGTCGCTAATTAGTCAATGATATTGGTTACTGGTAATGATATTACCAGGAAAGTCGTCTAGAGCACCACCCCATCTCAAACAAATAGCCCTAACTTCTTTTGGGTTACATCTATAAGTGCGTACATATTCGTTCCCCTCCACAGCACTAACAATAAGCAATTTGAAGTCAACCCACTTTGAACTCAAAATCGAAGATAATAAATTCAAACCCAAATAAAAGCTATAAATTTTATTAAACCTATTTGGACAGGGCATCCCTGTCCCCGTTATCATAATGAGACATAAATAATCTGAAAAAAATTTATATGCGAAGAGTAAACAATTAATATATGAATACAACAATGCAAAACGTATAACCGATATACATGGGATTATTCTGTTTCACGCGACCAATCGAATGCACAGACCAGAGAGTAACCCCGCGGACAATGGCGCAATGCGAAAGCTTTGGAGACTTTGCAATAATAACAATATTAATATTAATATTTTGTTTCTCTAAAATACTGTCTGAAATTCAATGCTCCCTAAGGAGACAGTAAATAAAAAAACAGCAAAACTGCTTAAATAAATTAACAGGCAAAAATAAAAATAAAAAGCAATTATTTTTGCACATAAATTTATTGAATCCTCTACTACTTATTACGATTTTGGGGTACTTAACTGTGTTTTTATGTGTTATTGGTATACAAATTATAATGGAAAAGTTCTTCTTTAAAATATTGCACAACACCAAAGTATGTTTTCTATAATTAGATTACTCCTCTTAAGAAATAGTTTAACAACGGAGCCACAATCACTTAACTTTAATTACTTTACACAGAGTACAATGATTTAGAGTCCAAGATGAGAATCCATACAATTGCTTGGAAGAGAACATTTGTTTCCAGTTATGCAGGAACTCATAAAGCTCCCCATTAAGATGGCACCCCTTCTTAATTTGAAACTATTTAAAGATGAACGAAATGACTAAAGTAACAATAATGTATTCCAACTTCTAAATGTTTGAGGTATTTTAGAGTTCAGGAATCGTTTCGTGTCTTAGTCCACATTTATACGCGCTCTGCACTTGAATGTATTTCCTTCCATTCAAAAACATCACGATTGATACCGCTTGAATTGCCTAATTTAACACACAAGAGGTAGTGACAGAACTGCAAATTCAAAAGGTCGACATTAAAATTTTTAACACCGCGCTCCAAAAATTTATATTGAAATCTTAAAAATAAGATTTTACCTACTGTTATTAATCACAATGACAACTGTAATAATAATAAAAGTTCCTTTATTTTGTTTCATAAGAAATAAGGAATAATAAAATTAACTCTATAACTTTCAGTTTAAAACTTTTACTGATCGACCACAAAAACAAGGGAAAATGATAAAACTAACCTCGAATGCAAGGTCACTCCTCGTTGTGCTGACTGCAACAGCACTGGAGACAAAGAATAGGTTGTGACACCGATCAACATAAAGAATTAAAACACTGTTTCTACATGTATTACATTTAAAATGAATACATTCAATGAACTTAGATATCTGAACGGGTGTAGACGAAAAAATATGAAGGAACCAAAGCATTAAAGACAAATACGTGGTAGACCTGACGAGAAACTAAAATTCTAAATTTTCAAACTTCTGATAAATTCTTTCTATATTGGACGCAAGAAAACCCCTGAACCATACAACTGGAAACGAAAATAGAAGTAGGACAAACCCACAGAAATGCATTTACCTTCATTTAGAATTGAACTTGAACCTCAAACGTGAGCTCGTGCGACCTTTAGAACATTGAACTGCTTCTGAGTGCTTCTCAATACCGTTAAAAGTCTCAGTGTAGTATATAAAAAGAAATATCCACAATGTTAAAAGAACAAATCCCTTACCTGAGCCCCACAGGGGAAGTTTTAGCAGTTTTTTGAAACTGCTGCTGCGTTTCAGAGACCCAGTCCTAATATTAGGATCATTGTGTTCCATATAGAAGTAGATATCCATACATGTGCAGGGTTTTACAATTTGTATTATGAGTACTTCGACACAACTCGCGAACTAATACTTAAGCAAATTCCACTCGCATAAGCAGACTCCGTTGAGCTACATTATTTTTTAAATCACTAAAATACAACTCACTCTCTCCCAAACAGGTTTCCTTTCTTCAAGTTAACCGGACGTGCAAATCGTTTTCACAGTACATTCAACACAATATCTGCAGGGTTCTACTGTACAAGCAGAGAACATTATTTGTCGTTCCCTACTTTGGCGAATGAACGCCTGGTCACTCGGAAATATATTGGACATTTAAAAAATCTTAAACGGATCCGTCGAATTATTGTAATCTGCTATTAAGTAGCAGGTACCGTTCATACAACTGAAAAGTGCAAGCCAATGTGGTGATGGTTTCAATGAAAATTGTAATTTACTCAACACAGCACCATGAAATTTTTAGTGTCATTGCGAAAATTATTTAGGCCGAACACGATTTTTCGACGGTTGTTCAACAATATGCACCGTATCCATTTGTTGGTCAAGCCCATCGAGAATCGCGTTTGTCACCTTGCAAATGAACTTGACAGTGGAGATCAAAACATTATCTTGGTTGGGTATGAAAGATGTTCAATAAATATTTTTACCTTTTGTCTCGACTCGATAAATTCAACAGTTTATCAAGTATTGACATTCAACCAGAATGTAGTTGGTAGCCACAACCTACATATTTTTATCTTTTCAATTTCACTTATTGCGATTTATTCCATCTCTCTTAAGTACTTCATCAGTACAAAATTTCCAGTGTGCTCCCCGGACGCGCACCCTTACGATCCAAAACGTTCACTCGACTTGTGCACGCGTCTCTTCTCATCCCATGGCAAGCGTCCCGTGGTTCAATAGTAAGTGAACCCAAAGCTTGAATGAAGCACATGGCTATATATCACATAAAATAAAAATAACTATTCGAAAATTGATTTACTTTTCGAACGCTAGACGCTTTACGAGCAACCCATTACTCATTGCGTATGAACTAAACTATGTTAAAACGATCTCATTTTAAAAGTTAACAAAACAGGTTTCAAAACAGTTTACTTCATAAAATAACAGTCACTGTTTTACGAGGATCACATAGAGCGTACTTTATATCATTCCGAGAATGAAGTACATCTTAACGAAGTGTCCGAATACCACTTTGAAGATTAAGAGCTCCATTAAATTTAATTTAAAAAAATTTGAATTTAAAAGAAAACAAAGGGATTATTATGTAATGAGGATAGACCACCCAAAAAATTATATTCCGGAGAAGTAACTTCGTCTGTCTTTAATTTTCCGTGTCGTTGTTAGTTATGAAATTACTTATGCTTTAATTAACGAGCACTGAAGAGCAGTCTCGACAAAGTCCAACCGTTTGTATTGTTTACGTAACTCAGTGGGTGGAAGGACGCGGTTTCTCTTCACATAATTTTCACGTACAAAATCATACCAGCAAAACACTTTTCAACAAACGTTTGTATTATTCGACACGTTCCCAACGTCAAATTTAATTTCAAGGGAAATTTCCTATTCGGGTTTTAGCCTAAAATCACAAAGTTATAAGAAAAAAATTTCAACCTATTGTTTGCGAAACATTCAATACGAAATCTCAATTATGTTTACCTACTATGACATATAGTACCTATTACCATTGCACCGTAACGAAACAATCTATTTAAAAAAATGGGACCTGCAGGCGTTTATATATATATTGAAACTTCATCATATTCAATCAATAATGATATCAATAAAAGTAAATGACTAAGCTGAATTACTTCAAGCTATTGTAATTGCTAAGTGATATTTATTACAAGTCAAAGAGAACGTGAATTTAATGCGAGCCACTAACGTTGCGAAAATGTACTTAGTCTATGTACTGTAAATGTACTGAGTCTAAAACATGTACTTAGAATTTTTAAAGGTGTAGATGAACTGGGCGATCAAGATCCGAATGTAAGAAACAAAATTTCTGTTACGTAAAATTTTGATTCTTTGGAAAATTAAGACGAATTAAAATCATAACCAACATAAAAATAGGGAAAGTTTTATTTCCTGTTCATCTGTATTTCATGTTCTCCTGTATTCACGTTCCTTTGTAGTAGGAAGTAAACCTCTTTCAAATATTTATCCTCATTTCTTGTACCACAACATATTCAATTCCTAAAATCCCAAAGGATAGAAGCGAACGGGGTCAAAATATATTGAAGGTCTCGTGTACAATGGAAAAATATCGTGGGTTGAGAACAACTCATTATTTAAGGTACCGAGAAGTATACAAATTAAACATAATTCTTTTCCGATACCACCGGCTGAAATACCAAAGTAATGATGTTTTATTGAGAAAATCGTATGGGACAATTAAATTTTTACAGTAAATTAGAATGTAATATTGTTAGGTCTCAACTAAATTTTTGTTAATTGTACATTACATAAAGTTGAATCTATTTATTTGTTTTGATGGTAACATTGAATTTAATTATTATAAGAAAATCAGAGTTCAAGCATCCAAATGAATTCCGACAATTTTTCCGTATTTTTTACAGCATTAGTAGTAATTGTTCTCTTGTCACTTCTTGTCATCAGACTCATTTCTGTCACGTAAACAACTAGTTTTATTCCTAGTGTACCGTTATCCGTCACAATAAATCATTCACTTACTTTTCATAACAAAAAGAACTGCCCGACATATAAAGATCTGATGAGTAGACGTGTACATAATCACAATTTCTGAGTTTTAGAATCTAACAAAAATAAATATAAAATATTAAGATGAGGGTATAAGTCTTGAACAGTTCAAGAAGTTTCGGTTGTCTACCACAATCATTTTACAAAATAGAAATAGATACAAGAAAGAAATAGATGAAAATGCAATGCGAAACAAATTTTTCCCCGAAAAATTCAATGTCACCCTTTTGGGCAGCGCTCTAATTAATCACCAATGGTATAAAACTGAGTTCCTGACTACAGGTATAGAGAATACTGTTCCAGGAGTGTTTTATACGACATTAAATAACTGTGAGAGCAAAACTAATTTTAGTGCACTTAGGTCTTAACAAAATTTAGCTAAATTTGCCCGAACAAAATAAGTGATGTGATCCCAAAAAATAAAGATTTGCAAAATTTATTCAATTTATTCAATGGAGAATATTTAGCAAACAAAGCTAAATTGAAATTCATAGAAGGCTTGAACATTACATATAAAGGAATGTAATGGGACACCAAGGTGAGATGCCTAAGGTTCAAACACTTGAACAAAATTGTGATTTTAATGTGTAATTAAAATATTTTCGTGGTATTTTTCGACAACATACGTACATTGCTCCGATTGGCTTAGTGTCTTATAAAACTTGACTGCGTATTCACGTCGTAAAATTAAAATAATCATCGTCGAGCTAATAAAGTCGTCGACATTAAGATCTTAGTCTAGGACTCTGACAATTCAATAGAGTTCTTTATATATAACATTCTCACCAGAGAAGTGTTTTCAGTACCGACTCTAAAGAGAGTTTTACAGATTCTATAGGGGAATAAGTCAAGATTAATATCCAAAATTTATGGTTCAACATGATCACACATCAACAAGAGAATACCGTTGTTTTCTTCTACCAAAACTAATTTTCAAGTGAACATCAAACTCTTATCTTCACTGTAAAACTTCTGCATGTGAAACTGTCTTTCCGCCCTCAAATTATTACGCTTTCCCATTCTTTTAACCACCCGAGTTCTAAAACATTTTTTAAACACGTAACACGAGATTCCATCAGTTACATTTCAATTAATGCGTTCAACACCACCTAATATCGTACGAAGAAGTTTTAGAATTATCTAACAAAGTTGTATTTACTGTGAGAAAATGTTGTAAACGTAAATATGGCACGTAAAAATACAAAACAACAAACACCTATGACAAGCCGTAAAATCGTGAATTGCTACTTTCCCATTCGTGATGCACACTAAGAATTGCATTAATCGCTAATTATACTGGGAAACACGCGTGAATATTGGTCGCCTAAGAGGTCAGGTTCGCTCTAAACTCTGCAAAGGATGTTACTTTCTGAAAGATTGCTTCGAAAACATGACATTGTCATTTGTACTGCACCAAAAACCGCAAAGGGTTGATGTCGGCCACAAATAAACGTTATTTAGTTTTGGCAAAGATACTTCACATTGTTTTTGTATTTATCTTGTGTTGTGTTCAGGCTTGAATCGTAAGCTTGTATAAGCATCGGAACAGTATCGAAGGTCAAAACACAACTGAACGAAAACGGCAAAAGGTGATAACAACCTAGTGGAGAAAATAAGAGGTGAGAAGATATAGAGTTTGGACGTTTTGGCTTGAAAATTTGGTTCGACAAAGCCCACTTAAACAAGCGCTACCATCGCGGTTCGTAATGTTGTAATGGCGGGGAAATTCGATGGGTTCCGGGATGGGTAAATTATAAGGACAACGTTCTTTGGTCAAAACTTTGTTGCTTTACGTAAGCATAAGTACATTCACATTCACATTCAATAATGTATGCAACCAGTTGCAAAAATCAAACATTTTTTAAATCAAACGTACGTTGAGCAATTAAGAAAGTAGTGAGGTCTTAAAAAATTAGATTTTAGAAAAAGCATCCTTTGTTCCCTTGTAGCCGTTAAACCTAATTCTCAATTTCAAACCACAAATTGATACCACGAGAATATTAATGTCGTCTACAAATTTAGATTCGTGAAACTCAATTTTATTTAATTGAATTCGATTAAGATATGATGGAGACGGCGACTAATAAATTCCACATAACCAAGTCATCATTTGCAACAACATTAATTTATAATACATAAATTACATATTCCACTTTGGTTTTCTTTCATTTTAATTTCGGCCTTTCACTCCACATATTAATAAAATTCATAAAAAAATAGTTGCCAAACAGTTGGATAAATCTGTTTAAAATACACTATTCTACTTAAAATTGAAAATAATTACCAAAACAACGACGTTTTATGGAAAACGTACAACAATGGTTTGCATCGATAATTCAGCTAATACAACACGTTTGAATCGGGTTGAAGATTACATTCTGTCACTCTAATGTATGCGACTACGTAGGATCTAAATTGTAATGTTTTATTGTACTTTAAGGGGGAATGAACAATGAATTGAAATGAATGCATTGTAATATTGAGAGTTGCAATACAACTTGGATTCCAAATGTTTATTTATAACCTGTTTCACGGGTCAGCGAATCGACAATTGAAATTATTTATTCAATTAAAATTGGAATTTCTCTCCTGAATGTGGATACCGAAAAACCTAATGCTTACAAAATTATGAACGTCAGCTCGGTAGAAAATATTGGAACTCTATTACGAATTATCAGAAGGGACTGGGATACAATGTCGAACTACAAAAATCTTGTAATTATTTCATGAAAATATGTAATTTCAAAGGCCTACTACAGAACTCATAAAATCTATATTAAACTCTAGGCTTAGACAGAAAATTAAAAATACTTTGAACGGAGGCCTCAAGCAGAGAATATTACTGAATAATTCACTTTAAAGCGGCGGTTCGAAAATTATTAATTCCTTGCGAATCTCCAGTGTCATACGAATAAGCTAAAACTTCCGAGTCACTTAATACAATCCTGAAAAGATCAGCATTTTCAATCTCCTGAGAAACGTGATACACAATGGTTAAAATAGCAGTCAATTTTATTCCTCCAGTGTTAGGAATCGAGTGATTTTGTGCAGTCTAAGTGAATTTCATTTTCTATTTCGATTTGTAACACAACCACTGAATCTTCAGAAACGAGTTATTGACAACAATTTACAATTAACGCAAAGTCGAGTTAAACATTCAACTCGTTGAAAATGGTATTTCTGTGCATAAAACGAGCAATAGTTATAAAATATTCTATCCTAAAATATTCGATTACCGAATGTAAAATAGTCAAATCAATTTGACTTTAGTTTTCACGATTCCCAGGAGTGGTAAGAGTGAACCAGCGCCCAATGAATCTAAAGGTATATAATTATATCATCTCAATTTGAGCATCATAAATGCGTACACATAAATAGACGTGACATCTCAATAATACCATATAGTTTTAAGTTCAAGGTCCGTTTAACTGAAGTGCTCCCCAATCGAATGCTTTGCACTACAACGTTTTTGTCCTGTCGTCTCCTTCCCCCTCTCAACTTCCTTCCGCTCTAGGGCCACATGTTACTTTACATATTAGATACAGAGCGTTCCGACCTTTTTACTACCTTTGCGTACAATCCTAAAATACACTAACGTAAATAAGTAAGTCTCTGGAATATAGAACTTCTCTCTCTTCACCAAAACAGTGTCTAAAAGGATATTCATTCTGTAATAATTTCATGTCACTTTCCTGAGGAGAATGAGGAAAAACTGTCATTAAGTCAAAATGTCTGAAATACAGTATTGTAAGCCCACAAGGATTCAGAACTTTCAAAATAGTTACGAAGTACTTTGAATGAATTATGACAACTGTAAAAAGAGAGTATAGCAATTTGCAAAAATGTTTGAGGATTCAAATCGAAAATTCAATCATTTTAAGAAATGTGAAGTTTTAAAATGAATTGATTCAAGATTACCAACCTCACTAAACTGAAAATGATGCTAGCTGATACAACTGATCAATAAAATATTTTCAAAAACTACAAATTTTAAGTAATTATCAAATCCATTTCTTATTTATCCTTACAGTTGGTCATATTTCGCAAAGCAAAAAGTTGAAGAACGAAAGATTTACAAGTAAATTCATTGCATTTAATACCGAACTGGAATGTTATGTACCAAGCAATCAAACAATATTCAAGATATATGTTCGATTATTTAAATTTACTATATTACTAATAAACTATCAATAAATTATTGTAATGAAGTTGTGCAAATCATTTAAATTACGATCGGAAATGCTAATGGTCGTAGAAAAATTTTTTCTGAAAGCAATGAAAATATTTTCATTGATCCCATCACCAACGTCACAAATACATATCCCTCTTCGTAAATAATTTTACACTGAATGTCAATCAGACTAGGTACTTTATTAAAACTTCCGTTTTTACCGAGTCAATGTACGGCGGTTTAAATTGATGACAGAAACCAGTTGTTTCATGTATGTGAATGACAACCTCGGAACAACAACACGATATACACATACCGTCCAGCAACCCCGTACCGATAAATCCTGTGAGTAAATGTGATCTGAATAGCAGTAAATTAACCAAAAGAAAAAAGAAATACAATTCCAATTAAAACAACACTGTACACGTGAAACCATACAGTCAAGACTCACGGCTTAGAGACTGAAGCAACGATTGCACACACGAACTATGCTAGCGTTTCCGATGCCTCGCACGCCGTCGCACTGACTTCTTTCGGCTCCTCCTTATGGTTCTCCACGCCGCCGACATTCACAAATCTCGAAAGCTCCAAATGACGCTCACTGTAAACCACATTGCCCTAGAGCCACAACGGTTCTATTCTGTTTCCTCTTCCTATGCCGGAGAAACACCAAAAGAATGTTTTCCGTCACTCGCCAAAAATAAACAAAACTCTATTTTTTTGCTGAAATTATTCCATCCGCTGTTTTCGGCAGAACAGGTAACGCCAATCCTTTTATGTTTCACAATGGATAAGAACTAAAGCACTGACCCAAAATTAAATAACCTTCTGTCATAAAAAAATTCTTTCTTACTAACTACATATAGTGTCTAAGAAAGATTGGTAATGTAATACAATCCGCATACTCGTAAAAGTAATTTGTTCAAAAAATAAAGTCTCACGCGTACTGTCACTAACTCTTTCTTAAATAATTGATCGCAATTGAAAATTTGAACTTCTCCAATTTGGAGTCCCAAATACCTCAAGACATAAACATCACAATTCCCTCCTAGTAAATCCGATCGCTGTTGGTCTACTAACGGATAAGCATAATAATGAAAAAATTTTAAGGCATTTTAAAGTAAATTAAATGATTCTTTTTCAACGAAGATGTGGTTTTCGAATTGTCCGTAATCCGCAATTCTTATTTTCTCGACTGATATATTACTCACTTCCTTACAAATCGGCCAAATAAACTGTGACTCTGAGTATTACTCAGAAGTACAAGAAACCTTTCCGTTTGACAACAGATGATGCATAATATTCTTATGCAAATGGGTAAATAAAGTGCTTCTTTAAACTATTAAAAATATGTATTTCATTCACTCTCAATTCCTTCCGGATCCATATTACTATTTTAAGGCCTATGTGCGGTAAGCTTCAGATTTCACAGGCAACAGCCATTTCCGAATTAATCCGGCAGACGGGACTCCGACACAACCAAAATCCACCATCTACCCCTAAAATGTACAAGTCGTAACAATTTTTCCTTAAACTTGAACGCTGTAAGTTTGGATGAATGTTACTTCACCCAAAAATAATTCAATGTTCGTTTTTTTCTTTAGCAACGGGAAGCAAAAGATACCTTGTAGATGTGTCGGATTCTAAAAAAGTAAATACACGGTGCCACCGCTTTCAACGTTGTTCAGAATTTATATTGCCTAATAGTCTTTGAGAATAACAAGTTCAAGCAGCACCAAAAAATTAAATTAAATTGTTATTTATTATAAAATGAAAAGCAACTACTTCCTGGCATCGATTTAAGCAATGTTTCAATCCTCGCCCTACGTATTACCTTGTATAATTATTTATTAAAGTATTTTGCGAACTTTTTGCTTCATTCTCAAATGATTTTAGTGAAAGCGAGAAGACTTCACTGAAAATCTTATAAATTAATTCTCGAGAGGCAAACTATTTTTAAAAAGACCGTACAAGTATATTTAATTCACGATAAGTTCATCACCAGCACCACTAATGAATGAGTAACTCAATTTTGAAGGAACCTTCCGGGTTCAACAACAAAAATCTTTGTAGATGAGACGCAAAGAATCCAAAGACTGGTAGAATTTAGAAATATTCAAGCTTCACTAGTTTGTTGCCTAAGGGCGGTTTTGTTTTGCCTTAACAAGTTTTCTTCCCAATCAACTTGTCCCCGTTGAACTGACAAAAGAAAAATGTCAGGAATAGATCGATAAAGTTCATTTTTTTCACAACCAATTTTTCGGTCATACTTGTAAAATATTTTAAACTTTTATTAACTTTTTATACTATTTTTCAATAACGGCGCATTAGAATGTCGCATGAATTCTGTACTACGTATGCAGTTGATAATGAACACGAAAATGTAGTGCTAGCCATTGTCATTGGATAAAATATATAAATGATGTGTAGTTGTAATTATATGAATAGTAGAAGTTAAATAGGTCCTTAAAAATAAATGTTACAGAAACTTCTCAAGCTTCTTATTTTTTCAAAATTAACAAGCAGTCTTACAAATCTGTACATTCAACAGTGCAATTGTTCCACGTTTAATAGCAGTTTCCAGAACTTATTATTAGTCACTTCCACTGTTGGGCATTATAACAGAGAAAGCACAACGAAAACTGAATATTATTGTCTTCTAAAGAACATCCCTATAATTTGTAACAATATTTGTGGGTGGGGTAGTGAGTTTCGTAACTTTATTCTCAACACGGAAACCACAAATTAAATTTCTTTATAAGGATAATAGCAACGAAATCCGGGAACTATTTCCGTTTTAAGCTTTTAAACCTCCGTAAGCTCATTTGACCTGCACAATATTTCCCAAACGTTTTCCCATCCCCTCTAATCAGAAAATATTTCCATAGTAGTTACACAAGTGCAGCATATATTGCACGCTTCTATGTCAATTTAAAAATTATATTCAGATACAAAGGGGCTGCTAGAAAAGGGACAAGCATTTTAAAATTTAGCATTTGAATTCCGTAGTACTTCCAAGTTAAAGGTCACCCAAAATAACAACTTCAAATCAGTACGTGGGAGGCTTAACCATTAATAAAAATGAAATTAAAAAATGGTAATTTGAATTCTTGAAATTCATCCCATGCGAGAAATATGAATCTCATACGCTAGAGTGTTTCCTCGTAAATAAAAAATTTAACGCTTCTATTCAAAAAATTGACGTAATATTAAAAAATACAATTATGTCACCATAAACTGAAGAAGACTTCTCTAAAGTAAAAGTATTATCACTCGTACGTTCCTGTTGATGTCAGTACGTAGTTTGTTTTCTACATAAAATGTTAAAGCCCTTCAGCACAAAACCTTATTGAACCATAATCAGTTTAATACACGACATATGTGGCACCGAGTTTATAATTTTGTACTACCTTCTTCAATCCAAGAGCACAGATAAAAAAATAAAAGTTAACAAAACACAGAAAATCATATTGATTGCACGCCTTTGAAAATGCATCGATCAATATCATATTACATTGAAATACAAAGAGAATAGTGAAATAGAACTCACCCATTGTAGAATCGCCATCTCCGATACCTCCAGCATCGTCACGTTCCTCCAAATGCTTCTTGGCCCTTTCAACTGCAAAAAGTACACCCATGTATGAAACAACAATAAGAAATCATAAATACCTATTAGCTTCATATAACATCAGATGTATTAAACAAATGGAATTCAGAATATTGATATTAACGAAAATTGAAATCACTAAAATATATTTCCAGAATAGAATGTAGAAGATAGTCTGGTTTGGTGAAATTCGCACTAGTTGTGAACATTGAACCCAAGTAAAATTACTTTTTATCAAAGATAAAAGAGCACTTACAAAAGTGCTGTTTGTAGAAAAAAGATAGCGGATCCACTTTATATTTCAGTAAAAGAGCAAAGCATTATACCAACTTACTGAGAAGAATTAACTTTGAAGAATCAATTGCAATAAAGTACTCAATAAATAAGTAATTCTTACATGAAAAAATTGAAACAACAGAAAGCTTAAAAATTTTAGACCAATCAAATTACTACTCACTTTGTGAAAAATTTAATGAACTTGGCTTTCGCCGCGCTTCTCTTTCGGGTCTGATTTTCTCCATTAACTTGCTTATTCGATTGTCACCTTTGTCTTTTTTACATATTGGACCCGGACAATTTTCATCAACAGCTCTAACACAGTTGTGACGATGAACGTTAAAATTGCAATCTGAAAAAAGAATCGCAATACGTATAATAAATAGAGACATAAAATTTTGATACAAAGCTTTACACAAAAACAGTTGTAGGAATCACAATAGTAATTATTTTAATGTTCAAATTATAATTTTAATTCCATATTCTAAATAAATGAATTACGAAAATACTCACTTGAACATTGATAGCCTTGAGGCCCAATACCCCATATAATTAATTGACAGTGATTGCAATACGTGACTGTGTAGTAGTAATGGGCAACAAAGTTATGACCGCGGACTGATAATTTCCTGGACTTGCCAATTAAAAGTTTCACTTTCAGGCTTTTGTCCTTGGACACGAATGTCGGACACCTGTCGAGAACCGAACTAGCATGTGGTCCCCGCAAGCCGAATACTTTGCCCATAATAGTACCGAGGGCGGCAGCTGTTGTAAACCTACGAATATCTACATTGTCTTTCTCTATGTCCTCCCTGAAAAGGAAAATCAGAATTAATGGAAAAATAAGACTGAAAATATAAACTTTAGAGAGCCGTACTATTTAGGTCTCTTAACTCACATGTAGCTTTCTATCTTTGGTACTAATATGCTTTCTATAATTTTCATTTCTTTATTTTTATCGTGAATACTTTCGTCCAAGGAAGCATCACATGGACCAAATAATGTTCCTAATCCGGCAGTCCTTTTCTGTTGAAAGTCCGCTAATTGTTCGTTTAATTCTTCTCGAGCCCTATTGCGAGCTTTCCAAAATATCTATAAAAATAATAAATTTATGTTTAAAATACATTATTAATATTACTGTATTATACTGATAGGGTAAAAAAGTAAAATCGAAAAATTCAACAATTAATATAACCCAATTTTACTTCAAGTATTGATTCTAGGTATCCTGGCCAGTAATTACAAAAAATTATTAACCATAACCCCGGTTAAATAATAATATTCCAAGTGGTCAAGGTATTAGTATCAACAAAAATCTTAGAGTTGTAAAATATATATTATTATTACCATTCTTAAAATTTCTTCTTTATCGGACTCCCTAATCAGTACATCGTCTATTTCTCGAGCAAAATTTTCATCCACATTATTCAGACGAAGGGGAGCTCCAGGCACGAGAAAACTAGAATGTATTTCGTAAGCCCATTTCTTCATTTCTTTCGCACTTCCTTCTTTGTATAAATCTGTTACTAAATAGAATAACTGAAAAGAAATTTAACGTTGCAGTTTTTATTGCTTAGTCGTTGTGACAAGGAAATAGTAATATATTAGAACTATTTTTATGTAAATAATTTAGGTTCACAATAAAATAATATTATCATTAGAACATTTAATTTGAAGTGACCTTAATTCTAATAATAAAAATCTACGGATTTTTAATTTTTAATAAGAATTTAATTATATTCTAGAAGATACATTTCTTAATCTTACCAAACTAGAAGGATCACTATTTGATAAAACGTAATTCATGAATACAGCTAAGTGTGCATGGTGTTGCCAAAGGCATTTAAGACTTTTGAAAGGCCCATGATCTTCTAAATGACTCTGCAAGATATAATATTAATTTAATTAACATCACATTTAATTGGACACATCTTTACCTTTTTGAGCTCTCACTTCAGACTTTCAATTCAATTTAAACCATGTATGGTGCCTCAAAATGCTTTTCATTAAAGCGAAATTAAAAACAAGTAATTTAATTGATCGAGCTTGATTATTAAGTTTGCATAATTCAAATTGTTATGGAATGCAAGTGTTAAACCTACAAGCTCTTGGTCGGATGTATCATCATCTTCCATGGACATGATATTTTGGCCGATTGGCGTACTGGTCTGGGGACCAATGCTTCCTCGCAACGGCGAAACCTCAGATATTTGGTCCCCGTGAGATCTAATTTGAACTTCATCCTCTCCGCCGCCTTCGTCTGAAATCGAATTAAGTCGTGTGAAAAAATGAAAATGATAAAAAGGTCAAGGTGAATAAGCAAGAGGCAATAGAAAGTCAATTCTGTAATAATTGGTAGTGGTCTTTAGCTCTACATAATGTGCAGTTCTATACATTTTCTATTGGGCTAAGAAGCAAAATTTTTAGCCAACACATTATCAAGTAGAATTTAATCTACAACTTTCGGGCACATTCTCTTACCTACAATACCCCTATAAGGAGGCGGAGGTGTACCTGATGGTGATTCATGAGGTGAATCTACGTCGCAGGAACCTGGATGACTTTTTGACCTCTTGTATAAATCCTGGAATGACTCGGATGTTAGCAATCTCTTACAGGCTTCCACTGGTGTCATGCTGTGCACTTGAGATTGCGATCCCAGGGGATCAGGATTTGATTTCGTTCTATGATGAGCTATTGTATTCGGCACCTGATAAAAATTAAACCTTTTTATGGGAGGTTTCGTCTTTAATTCATTTAAGATACATGGGAATGAACCGAGAATTTATTTACGACCCATCACCCCAGACAGAGGAATGGTCGATTTTCATTAGCCGTAAAACTCCACATTATCTCAATAAAGGCAAATCGACCAAACAAAATGACATTGGGTATCGAAATCAAGGTAACCCGCCTTTATTTGATTTTGAATTTTATTAGCTCTTTCATTTACAACAATCGACAGCAACAATTTTACTCAAAAGCAATTACCTGACACCATCTCCATCTATTAACTATTTTAACACCTTTTAGTGAATTGCAACAAGTTCACTTTTTCTTGCACTGCAGGCAAAACTTTGGACTCAAGCACTCCAACACTTTACATTGTTTACCGCAAGAGATTTTACAAAATAAAATCATATTGTGGTATTGTGCCGGAGAATGTAATTACGTCCATTTTCACGCAACTTATCTTAATTGGTACAAATTTTTAGCATAGTTTGAAACCACTCTGACGTGCACACTATAAAGTAACATACAATTCAGGGTGTAGTGGCTCAAATTGGCATGACACAAGGTAAGCGCCTAAACGTGATTTTACAACGCTTAATGCTAATTGATAAGTTTGTCCTGAATATCTGATACGTTTTGCTAAGGTCAATTTTAAACCACACGAAACATCTGCTCCAAATGAAACGAACCGTTCTTTTATTACAACTCATTTCGTGCCAGGGCACTTGAATAGCTTTTCTTACAGAAATGGTATAAGTGGCAGTGAAAAGAACAAGACAGATTTGTATGAAGAACTTCAATACAAGAGGTCAACTGCCGGAGGAAGGACCTGCAGCTTTTGATGCAGTAGAATATATTCTGTTACAAAAAATTTCGTCAAAAATTAGGTGTTACTTGTACCATTACAAACTTGAAAATTGTGCTCGAAAGTCTTTTAAGTTAGCAGTAGCATCCCGAAATACAAACAGTCTTGGTTCATCCTCTCAAGGCTGGACTGACTTAAGTAGAAGCCTTACTAAAATTACAGCTGTACGATTTAGAATTGTTGTATTTCCAAAAAAGAAACATTTACTAATGCACTTGGTTCAATGACTCTGAATGTATTGACCACAGAATTTGTAAGACAAAAATTGCTGATATTGGTGAAATTGAGAAAAGGTAAGAGTAATGGGCTAAAAGAATGATGTTTTAGAATGATACAGTGTATCAAGCTTTATAGTCGCCAAAGATTTTAATAAATCAAGTCATACTTACCGCTTCAGAACTATTTTCATCTCCCTGTCCACAGCCAGACTTATTAGACAAAGAAGCAGCACCATTATTACAAGACACTTGCAAGTTATTGCATCTTTGAGACAGTGGAGGACCTGCACCTGTGGGCATGCGTTGGGAGCCAGGAGAATGAAAGGAACGATTCCTTGTCGGTAAAGGCGGAGGCGTATTGCTTATACCTTCGCCTTCGGATATGGTATGTATGGGAAATGAGTTAACGGGAGATGAGGGCTGAGATATAATGCACTGCAAAACAAATATAAAACCACAAACATTTGTTAGACAATACAAACAAAATACTAATTACTTGCTAAACAAGAGACAAACTGTAAATGAACAGCTACACTGTCTGTATAGTTCTACCGAGCAAAAATTAATGATGCTATGAATAACTTCCTTCGGAATTTTTGTCCGCATATAGTTTATAGGAACCACATCTTATATTTGGGACTAATATTTTCAAAATAGGTACATTATGATCAATGCTTTCTTACTGAAAGAGTTGGCACTGAACGCTGCCAACCAGTTTAAGAAGCATAAGCAGAACTTAACTTTTTTGGAGCTTTTGAAAGGTTTTGTCCAAAAAATATTTCCTGCGGACTGCTTTATCGTCATCGTTTAATTTGACATTCTGACGCGGATTAATAAGGAAAGATTCCAAACGAAAGTGTTTGCATATTATTTTAGAATGAATATAACAGTGCAACACAATTTTTGAGAGACATGACCTCAATCGCTGATGTTAAGCAAAAGAAAGTTTATCCTACCATATCCACTGCTTTGTGGGAAATCAAAATATACAGTTTTGAAGACATGATGTATAGGTGTGTTGAGTGCTTATAAAATTTCAAATATTAAAAAAATCGATGAAATTTTCACAAGAGTCTGGCGGTCAGAGGGACCAAAAGAAATTAGGTTACGCAAAGCACGGTTCAAATCAGAACCATTTGCCTCATTGGATGCGGTCGAAATAATTGACCGATTTTAATTATATTGATAGACTATGTCCTTAGTGTTTTTTAATAAGCAGCAACCCGTCGAATAATACGAAAATTTTAATCCTCTATGGCTTGACATTAGAAGGAACAATATAATCTCTTCAACCGGAAGTGAAGTCTACAAAAGATATAAGATGCTCGGAAGAAAAATAATAGAATTTTAGTTAATGTAAACGTCAAGTAGAAAGTTAAGTTCTGTTCGTTATATAACTCCATTGTAAAATGTCCTCGGAATACAAAACCGGAAAAACTCGCATACAACCCCTGATAATTCATTTTGTTTTAACTTATTTATTCAGAGCAGGAAACCAAATCAAACACAAAAATGGTAATTAATAAATAAATTGATCTCTTGATTTCCATTGTTAGTTTCCGTAAGATAAGGATTATAACGCGGAAACAGAATTCATATTTTAGCCGATGATGCAAAAGTGGACAATACCTGTTTTCTCCGAATGAGGCATGTATGTTTCCATGGTTCTTTATAAAATTATCAAAGCAAGGTACCTTTGATAGACTGTTAAAATATCACTTTATACCTTTGTGACATTATCACACACATCTTCAAAAATGTTCGAAGTAAAGTCTAATGACAAAGACATTATTTATCGGCAAGTATCCGTCGTGTGTCACCCGAAAAAAATATAAATTAGGTAGCAATTCTCTTAGAAAACACTTTACAAGTTACGTTACACATATAGAAACAACCATTGTATCGGTTACTTCTTTTTTTCGGGTTTTAAAAAAAAATTAGACAAAACAAACATTTACTTGTTCAAGTTTCCTGCAGACTTCGAACTGAAAAAAGTTAAGTTAGATTTAGATTATCAACAATTTGAGTTTCCGGAATATATTGCTTGCATAATAAATTATCACGCTTCTTAAAACAATGACACAAATTCAAGAGGGAAATCAACATAATCCACAGTACGTAATAATGAAATTTGAAATACACAAATACCTCTGCCTAAAATTTTCTCGAAATAACAATAATGAATTCATGGTCCAAAAATATAAATAACAGACCTCCACCTTAGTTATCCTCCACATAACAAGGCATACGGAAACCACAGAGCAGAGTTCAATCACTTGTTTCGTACTTTTAAAAGTATATGAGACATGTCCTTTAACGGAAATAGCACAAAAATAATAAAAACACTCACGTGACCTAATTCGGAAGTCTACCTTCACCTGTGATTCACATATATACTCATATCGCCCAAAACACTTAGCTGATTAAATCAAATTGGGAAAATTTCAGTGAATGGGAAATTTCGATTAACAATACAAAAATAGTTCGACTTCTTTCTTTTTTGCAATTATTCTATTGAAAATTGGTCTTTATAGTAATACACGCATCATTTACGAGTTCAGACTATGAAATTATGCAAGTCTTGACAAAACTTCTTCTCGTTTTTGCTAGTTTCCCTGATACAGAAAAATAGGAGGATTTTATTTCTGAAACTCTAAATGGCTGCCTAAGTTATTTAAACTTAGCCGCCTTTTTTCTCTAATCAATATATTCGTGAATAAGAACTTTAATGATTTGTGGAAAGTCTTAAGCAACATTACACATTGGTCGGTTTAGTTTACCTGAAGAATACCGATGAACATAAGTATGGTCCAATACATTTTTTTAAAAATGAAGTCATGATCATAGTTCAAAGTATTAAAAACACCACACGTCGACTTGTACTGTTTGAAAGCAAAAGAAAATGAAAGATAATTTGATCTTACTAACAGGATTGTCGAATCATTAGAGAAGGAGTTCAAAAACAGTAAAGAAGTACAAAATAAAAATCTCTGATTATTAAATTTCGACCGAAATACCAATAAACATTTTATTAATTATTCATTGGCATCAACAGTTTCTTTGTCACGACGATAATGTGAAGACTTTCTAGTTATAATAACTGCTAGATTAAAAATGTTGCATTCGTCGAATGTTAGATCGTGCGGAAAAGAAGAATTTCGCAAATGAATTTCGAACTTTTGATTTCAGTTAAATAAAAGGTTATGGCATTGGCATTAAAAAAGTAAACACTATTGCACCATTACGGCACTAACAATGAATTTAAGACTTTTAATGTAAGTGAACCAAATTATGCACTCAGTTCAGTACAATGCTCCTTTCATCAACTCATTTCGGGTCATAAAAAATAAGTTAAAGCGCACTGCGCTGTACTAATAACTTCAGATATGTTTTTCTCAAAGCCCAAGTCACATTTTCAAAATTTAGTTAGGAGTAATGAAGTAAGAGTTCCTCAAAACAGCATGTTTGTTTAACGTCCTTGTTTTCACCTGCACGATAGTAAAATAATTATGAAATGTGATTTATTTATATTTTCAGAAATCACAGCATGTCTAATCTTTCAGATGCAAGGGGACACATAAATAGCCAACTTCAATAAATACATATATCAGAAATATATGTACCACTGCCTTCAGCAATTAAACACAAAGTCATTTTCAATCACACGAAAATAAAAAACTTACGGATTTATGATATTTTTCGAATCAAAAAATTTTGAAGCAACAGCAACATACGAAAAAAATTAATACACAAAATCGATTAAGCGCAACAAATCGACCATTCTTCTGAATTCCTCTGCAGCAGGATACTGAATTTTCAAACACAACTAGTTACAAATTATACAAGAAAACAACACAAATCCCACCGGTACCGGCACTATACTGGTCATTTACGTATTCGTAAATTTGACCGTTATAGAACGAAACAATACCCCACAATCCGTCCCGAAAACAAAAACGAAATGAAAAAATGTTTCTCATTAATACTGTAATCTCAAAAAGCAGCAGAAAATACAACATAGAAAAATCGAAGTAAGAAAATGTAAATAAACAGAGAAACAAACCGATGTGTAAACAAATGGTGGCAAAGTCCATAAAAATTTTGATGAGAAACTTAACGTCTAAAAATAAACCTTTCCGACAATAATTCGCTGTGGAAAATGCATTCGATTTCCAATTGATTAGTTATTAGTTCGGTATTTTATGATTTCTTTTGCCCGACATTTTTTTCTTTTAAATTCATTGAAAACCAAGGCGGTCACAAATTTTGGCAAACCGACCCGGAAAAAGGATGGACAGTTTAATTCGTTGACTAATTATGTTTGCCCGGTGTGAAAAAATTCGAGAATTACGGACGGAAATGATTCACTCTACCTGGTTAATATTACTAACACACGTCTCAATATGAATTCATTTGTGTATCGTCAATTTACCAGAGCTCCCGCATTTTTTCTATAATATTTCTCTACTGTAAGGTTAGGAAAATACATGGCGAGCAACAAGCCCATTTAGATACATACAATTATGTGCAAAACTGAATATCAAGGCGTGAGTAATGTGACACGCTATTATTTCACGAATAATTACAAAACGCAGCAGGCTATTATGGTACTTGGTGGAAAAACTGTGTATTATTTATTATAGTATTATTGGCATTGTGCTTTTAAAAATCTCGGCTATATCGGTTCAGTTCCCCCTATTTCACGTACTTTTTGCATGTGTTTAATCAGTATCCCTCGGAGGCGAAGGAATGGAATAGGGTATGGGAAACCCTGAAAACTATCATGTCGATGATATGTTACGTTATTTTTCATTTTATCTGTTAAGAAAGCAACCAATATTATATATGTATTAGAAAATGTCAAAATCGTCCAAAACTATTATATTTGGTGTAACAAATTTAAAACTCGAATTATTCATAATAATTACGTTGAAATTATCTTTTTGGTCAGTGTCTTATCAGTTCCAATTTAAATAAATGTTACACTTACTTTAGCTTCCTGTCAACTTCCTGTCATAAATTACATTTTAATGATAAATACATTTATTTCTGTACTTAAAATATTTCAATATTTTTTTGTACAAGTCGCAAATATATATAATTTATGTTCGTATTAATATTATCATATGCTTGCATGTGCGAACACTCCAATGAGGTTCAAACAAGTAGGTTTCCAGTTCCATTTATTTTACTTATTTTCACTTTCAATGCGAACATATTTTAAATATCTTTCATTTTAATAATGCTATTTTTGATATATTACTCTGGGATTCGATGTTCCAATCTATTATGAGTAATAAAATTTAATAGTATGCCCGATAATTAAAGTCGTAGGATTGCATTATTTTAGTAAACACCCCCACGATACGGAACCAACACCTGGCAGGGGGAGGGAATAAAAGCTATATTTAAATGCCATTAATCAAGAAAGAAAATTGAAGAAAGTTAGTCGTTAGGAACTGTAACGACATGTGGGAGTAATCTTACTAAATTATTAAACTGTGAAGGTGTTAAAAAATGTATGAGTAACTACACGCCAGGCTGGTTAACATTCACCTCAGTAAAACTAGTCTAACCTTACAGTGAAGCGATTTTGGTGTTGCAATAGCTTTTTAAATAGTAAAATAGTAAAATTTTCTCTTACCGAATGCTCACTGCTGACCAACAAATTTTTCAACTGCTCCTGCAGTGTGCTTACTCTCCGGGTGGCTCCATTTAATTCCTGTTGTATTTTCGACTCGCTCTGTGAGTCAATGCATTTTGCTAATTCCGATCGTAATGCGTCTACATACAATTGCTCTTTTTCCAACATTAATCGAAAGGTGTGAACCCTTTGCGATTCCAATTGTCGCAATTTGTCTACCTGAATTTTCCGAAACAAAAAACAACGGTTAGGAAATAGTTTAAGAGTAGTAATTTACAGTTTATTTTGTGCAATAATTAAAACTTACATCTACGGGTTGAGGTCCAGTAATCCTGTCTGTTCTCCCAGTTGATGAGTGAGAATGTATAGGTCGCAAATGGGGCGACGAGGACATGCTTACAATACTACCCCTTGGCAATTGATTTCTACAATTTTGACGTACGGTCAACTCGACATCGGCAGAAGCTAAACATCAAAACAAATTCTTAAAATTTTAAATATGCTTTAATCAGCACGTCGTTTGTCGACATGACAAACTTAGAAGCACCAAAGAACCACGAACCATCGCAACATTTTCTACAGCAAATTAATAATACACAATTTAATTTCAGGGTGCTAATGTAACGAACCGTAAAATGTTTAAAAAATCGCAAATGTCACAAATTTAAAGATTACGTAAATGTAACTAAGTGAACGAATTCAAATATTGATTGAATATTCAAATTATTTATTTCGTGAAATTGTACTGAATTTTTCTCACTTCCATAAATTGGAATAAACCATAAATTCAACACATGGACTTTACCTAACCAGTTACTAAGTCCACGCGATATTAGATGGGTAAATTCCAGGAAAATTATGCTAAAAGATTTCAAAGTTCAAAAAATTGGTCGCCCTTTTCACAACAACAATTCAATACACATGCCAATGATTATTTAAAATTCGATGGTGACAATGAATAAGATGAGGAGTATTTAAAGTTTTGGCTTTGCCTTCGTCATTTTATAAATACGAAACTTTCAAAGCTCAACACAAAGGTCAACACATCGTTATTGAACCGTTTAAAAAAAGAATATTTTGGAATAACGCTTAAAGTAGTTTTAATAAATCTTTTAAATTATAACTGAATCCAATTCTGCATAAAGTGCACGAATGCATTGCATACAGAAAATTACAGTAGCTTATGTAAATACCCTTTACATTGCCAATTGATTTCCGGTTAATTATAGCGTCGTTTAAATATTGTGTAAGAATGCTGATTAAGATTAATGAGTAGTGGTACGATTAGTATACTGGCAATGTTTAATAACAGTGTTGTGTTCTGTGGGAATCATTCAACCATTCATTAAAATCGTCGAAACTGACACGGAACTTCCAGGTTTTCAGAGAAACATTAATTATGCGTGACAATGAAACAATAACATTAATTATTAAGTAAATTTTCAGGTGTATCCACCGCAATATGAACACTCCTTCAGGTTCGACTCTAAGTTTTTCATACCATCCTACAATATTACCCCAGAGTAAACAAGAACTGAACACAACATGACAATAGGCAAAACTATCGAACAAACATTCCGATTCGATTTTTACTAATTAAAATTTCAGTAGGAACCAATTCTGGGTAGTTTAATGTCACCACGAAGGATTGCATGTAGGGTGTCATTTAAAGAAGGTCAAAAGTTTACAGTGAAAAATTACTAAATAAAATGCGAGTCAACATACTCACCTCTTATAAGACTAACAACCTGAATATGTGTTGACTGTGTTACGTTCACTCCATTAACCTTGATTATCATATCACCACACTGTAGCCCCGCTTTTTCGGCTGCTCCACCTTAACAAACAGAAAAACCGACATTTAAGTTCACTCCGAAGCAATTTGATTAGAATCACACAGTTAAACTTCCGATTTTGACTGGCCGAAAAAGACACAAAAGCCTTCGTTTGGTTAAAACTAATCAAACTGAAGGTCTCACTTGCTAATATATCAGTAGCACTTGATTGAAATCAAACTAATCAAAAATGTTAAAGGTTTTGAGAATTTTAAATTTATTTTGTTTTGTAAAAATGATTGCTTTATTTGATGTCAAATTTACCCTGATGTGAACGCAGGCACGCATCCATCTTGCGTAATACTAATTTACTAACTGAAGAGGAGATTTGTAAAGGGGTTTACTTATCCACTATACAAAAGTAACCGAACTCAATTTCGGTACATAATGAAGACGAATCTGGCAATTTTCAAAACTGTACTAAAACATCAAGCCATCAATAATGCATGGAGTTCTGCTCTTACTATCAGCTACTAAATGCTCCCTCAATGATTATCATTGGTCTTAATTCAATAAATTAAGGGGAACATTGATTGAGCTCAGTTAACAGGCTGGCCTAGTGACTACACAGCGATCTTTTTATAATTTTATTACATTTTTAGACGTTTTCAGTTTAGCACTAAATCCATTCATATAAGTCGATTTTACTGGCTTACTACGTTCCAAAATCTTTTTAACAAATTGGAACTGCCGTTCCCGGCTAAACCAAAATCAATCAGAATTTACAACGAATTATTTTGATAATTTCAATCCTGGTAAATTCCAACATGGGAGGCATGACAGTTACTTTGGGCAAGTGAAACAAATCTACATACATAACATGTCGGTTCTCCTTAGTCTATTAATATTGGAAATGATGAAATTGAAAATTTGGTCCCTTAATTTTACAACACTGGTACACGTAGAGTTCAAAGTTTTTATAAATCGACAATATTGTATTGTAATGTTGTACAATGCTATTAATTTCCAAGTAAAAATTTAATCAGGGATTACCATTAAGCCGTGAATTATTTAAACACAGTAACATGTTCAGTTTTAAGTCGATTTTCAAAAATCCAGCTTCTGTAACTTTATGGTCCCACATGGTAAATGTGAATCGTCAAAGTAGAGGCGGCTCAGACATAAAACCAAGAAATTTCAAAAATAGATTTAAGCCATTGCAATGAATTATTCGGATGGCTTTTTAAACGAATATTTTTTTCAGAATTTATTTATATCAAGCGAATGTGATATCACGCGTATAAATACACACACAAATTTACTTGAATGCTACAATTTTCCATTTTATATTAATTTCAAACAGATAATTGCACATTGCAAGTCTGTTGGTTATGGAGTTAACTCACAGCATAAGTCCTCCTTTCGATAACAAGAACTAAAAAAAGTTATTGGAATCGATATAAATTGCGGTTTGTACAATAAAGCTCTCAATTAGAACATTATCATAGATATTGCTTGCAAAAAGCTTGCTGTAAGGTAAGTATTTGGTAGAACGATAAGTGTTAATTTCAGTAGCGTCCTCAGAAACGTAATACAGTGACAAGATATCAACAGGTCGAGAGATTCTAGGGTCATTTTTGCATGCGTCAAAGCGTCCGATATTTTGAATATCTATTTCATATTCATACTCTTATTCTTAATTTCATTAAAATAAAAATTCAGTTGTCACTGACAACATTAGAAAAACAACTGAAAAAACGTACGTGGAAGTTTCGGCTACTTAAAAGGGCCATAAATTTCGCCATGATTTGAATACATGTTTGCTCCATACGCGGCTACCAAAATATCGTTGTTATCCTGGATTCTTTTGTATGATATTTAGTTCTACTAAGAGTACGCAATGAAATTAAGTACATTACGCGGATGATAAATTGTCACCTGCATTAGGTCATTCAAAACTGTTTGCTTACAAACAAATGTGAAACTAAAAGTATTGTGTCACTAGGAACAGGTGGTAAAGGCGGATGTCGCAGGAAGTAAAAATCACAAAATTGTAGTACGGTATGAAAGATTGTAAGAAATAATGAATTTCTTGTCCTATTAACTTCATTCAGAAGCCGACAGGTGTACTTCAGAATCGCTTGATATAGTCAAGTTTGTGATGCTGGTACAAAAACAGCGCAGAAGTTAGCCGAAAGTATTTCGCTTCCAAATGATTCCTTTTTGAGAACTTCTTAAGGAAGTTTAACATTGAGAGTCCATTAAAAACTTCAAATAATAGATATCTTCTCAACACAAGGAATATTTGTAATACAAATAATATGTACCCATAATCTCAATCAAAATTTTATCTTACTTCGATCTAATTCAGAACTTCTTGCATCTCCATAGCAATGTTGTACAAGTGGCTCCAATTCTGACTAAAATTGAGTTAGAAAAAAGCAATATGTAATGCTTAGTAATTTCAAACTTTCAAATTACTAATCAGAACAATAATTCAGATGAACAATCATTCAACAAAGGCTTAATTTTATTTTATTTTCATCCTTCAACTAATACTACATTACAGGAAGTGGCAAACTAAAAACCACTGACTTCCTGTATGATTTTAAGACATTCATTGCCTGATCAAAGTTTTCTCAAATTTACTTGTCACTTGACCAATTAATGACTAATAATTGGGTAATATTTTAACTGTATTTTGATGTAAATTTTTAAATATTATGTGTCCTGCACAGAATCTTCTCTCATTGTAACCAAAAAGAACAGTTTCAATCATTACCTTCCTTGACTGACTGAACATATACAGGGTTGTCCCCTGATACATTCATGCCATATCCATTTTCATCCTTATGAACCACAACTACAACTGTATGAAAACTTGAAGTAGGACCAATGGGAATAGATCCATCCAAAGAAGTGCTAGTTGACATGGGGCGCAGTGATGAACGCCTGAAAGAGGATCCATTTGATATCCCTGCTCCAATCTGACTCCTTTAAAAGAAATGAAAATAGTTAAACCAATTTAAAAGGTGTGAAATTTCTTAATTTGTATAAAACTAGAATAAAATAATTAAATTTTAGTACATAATACAATGTTTACAAAAGTGGTGATGAAGGTGTGCTAAAGGTGTGGCATTACCACTTCCTTTGTTTTATTCAACTGCTCAAGTATGAAGAGGAACACCCTTTACAATTACTTCCAACCCTAAGTAAATAGTATTGGAAACCTATGCAATTACATACGCCAGAGGTAAATTAAAGTTGTCAGTCTGGCAAAAAAAGACAATAAATATACTTTTGGAACCTTTCTAACAGTATTCAAATAATAGTTCAAATGAGATATACTCCTAAAGAAGTGATTAGAATATGTTATTTTATGCATCAGTTACTTAGGGATGGTGACCAGACCCAATACAATGGTAACACTTGAACAATTTAATGACCAGTTCAACAATTTAATAAACCATACTACATTTAAAATGCAGAAATGGTTGAATTTGTATCACTATTTTTGTTATCTATGATTACATACAATAACTCTACAAAATTCTTGTGAACAAAAAGTAAATACACAACTACATTCTTTCCAATTAAAACCTCACACATTTGTACTCTAACACCATTGCATCACTTATGGGTAAATTATTGCGGCTAAATGAATTTCCTTCCAGACAATTTTAAACATAGTATACTATGATCGGGTGTAAAATTCAGGTGATAGGTGAGCCTGAGAAAAACCGTAATGGAGGTGACATCATTGAATGACAGCATCCAAATGAGCCTAAAAGCGTTCTGCTGACATTTAATTTTAAGCCATTAAGGAAACTTACTTTTCCGCCAGTCCGGGAGGCATATTATCCATAATGGTCAACTTTTACGTTCATAAAGCATTACAACTTCGGATTTTCTCATAAAAGAGACTGCAATAACTTTTGGTATAGCAGGTAGGGCACAATAGAAATTCCCAGTCCTACGCGAACTACCGAGAAAACTACTACCATAGCCGATGGAGATCGAAACGGTAACCGACCCCAGGAAGTTGCTAATACAGTATAAAATTTAATAAAAAGACACGATTTAAGTAATCAAAAAAGGCACTAAATGCGACAAAAGAATTAATCACTTTAATAACAACAACCAACAAGTGTCCGCCATATTGATACTGAAAGGTAGTGCGTTTCACGCATCCCCATAATTAAAATAATCCTCTACAAAGTTTAAAATAAACTGTTTCAGCTACAACTCATCTACATCAAAAAATTAATAATTGGTAGCAGAGTATTAATTTAAATTTTCCGTATTACTATAAAGGCTTTATTTTACTCACGTCGACTAATCTAATACATTTCGCGTAGGAATATTGCGACTGGTGTATGATTTCATACATTCCATCTTAAAAGCTGTGCGGTCACCCTTCATTAAATTGTTTCAAATTTCCGCGCGCGGCAATTTTCCAGCGCCAAATTTTCATTTGTAAAGCATTAGGAAATTAGACACGGTAAAGAGTATACTTGCTTTAGTTTGAAGCGCTTCCGAACCATTGCAATTCAAACGTACATGGTCATTCCGATGATTAAAAAGGAATACAAAAATAAGTAAAAAATATTAATATTTACGTATATTTTCAAACACCAAAATTGAACAGTACAATTTTCTTTAACTAAGTGCAGCAACCATTTTACACAGTGCAAACAGTGTAAGTGTTAAAAAAATCACATTATTTTGATAAGTGTCAAAAGGAATAACCCTGAAACAAATTTGTCTAATGATTGAGAACCTGAACTTGCAGAAAAAAAAGGATAGAAAAAGTCGTGTGGAAGTTTGATATCTAAGCTGAGTGGCTTAGCAAAGTCATTTATTGCAGATTCTGTCAAATCTGTGAAATGAACAGAGGTTGTCAGTTTAAAATACTGATAATTGTTTTTGTCTTCACAATCAACAGTACTACAATAATATAAAAAATTCTTGTGTTTTCCAAATTGGAATGACACACCTAGAATTTTGGATTGCGGATTCTGATATGACCCAACATTCGAATAGGCAATGTCAATTATGAGATCAGTAATGATATTCCTACAAACTAGGGTATTATATCCAAATTTAAAGTTCACTTGTATTGAAGTTAGTGGTACTAAATCAATTAGAACTTGAACCCAATCATTTGTATCCTCTAGTTTTGGATTTCCAAAAACTGCAGCAAACTTGTTAAAATATTCATCATTTGTTATATTAGCTACTTCTTCCCCAATTAGTAACTTTAAAATGTATTTTTGCAATTCTATGCATTTTTCTTTACCAAAATTATCTTTAGACAATTTCAAAGAGCAAGATGAATGACTATTTTCCCGAAAATTTATTGGGATCCTTTTTTCAGATGAACAAATCCCCATTTCTGAGCCCAATACATTCAGCCCTTTTACTGATACCACCATCGTAGCCATTTTCCCTGTAGTTCCATTATCCATAAAGACTTTCCTCGCAGATAATATTGGTTTGCCAGTCAAATAACCTGGATTTCCACTTCTTGAAAAGGTTTTTAGCCCAGAAGGCTCCCAAAAAAACTTCACTTCAGTTGTTTGAAGAAAATTTCCCTCAAGATCTTCAAATCCACTTCTCAACCACACAAAAGCTTCAAATTTCTTTATTCCTTCAGACCCATTATGCCAAATATGGTACTGAATTTTTGAAACTGAATTCTGACATCCCAATTTTAGGGGAATCATTGCCTTATCCTTTAATGCAGTACAGTTGCCATGTTCCTGGCAAACATTAATTATCACTCCTATACAAACGTGAAATTCACATATCTGTAAAGTAAAATGTTGAAATGTAAAATTTCAATATGAATCATTACAGTAATTACATGTCATGTCATAAAATTACTGCACCTTTTCTGGATCTCCATTCAATGATTTGTTGACTAAATGTGGTGCTGCAATTATTATCAAATCCTTTAAATGATTAAATACATTTTCTGTCCTAGAATGTTCACATTCATTATTATCTTGACTGCCGTAATGGGAACATATTTGTACTTGATCAACTAAGTATCTCACAGGCACTTTAGATGAACATGTCTGTCCAAATGTTGGTACAGAAATATCTGAAATATCAAAATTGTAATAATATTTTGCCACAGATACAAAAATCTGGAAACTAAAAAAAAGTAACTACCAAATTGTTGCAATTCTCCATTTTGAAGAGTCCAAATTAATGAGCCTGTCCTATAATTTTTCCCTTTGAATCTGTAGCCAGGCAGTTTCTTATTCACATAAGAATACACTTTTTCAGGCATTGCCTTATTAAAAGTGTCCAAACTTTTTAATATTCCTTTTGTTTTATATTTCAAACTGGTTCTCAGGTTGTCTCTCATAATACAAAATAAACCATCTTCAGTTTGAAGAACTTCCAATTTTAGATTAGTTTTAAAAATAAAATTATTTTTAAAACAGTAATTTCGATTGTACTCAAGTGGTTTTTCCATGCACTTCACAAAAACTTTCCAGTGATTAGAATTACAATCTTTGTCACAACAACAATTTACATCACACTGATTCACCTTCAAGTCACAGAAGCAAATATCCTCAGTATCTGTTAAATTAAATTGATGATATGATACTTCATTTACAACAGGAGTTGATTTGGTGGGACCATTATTTTTTATTGTAATTCCTGTCACTGATGGAAGAGTAGAAATTGAAATTTCTTTTTCTGAAATGCTATCACTAGTAATGTCTAGTGATTTAAATGTGCTGCTTTCAGATGGCACATTTATATCTTCAAAATCTTCAAATAATTCTGTAGAAATGTTTGTTTCATTTTGAAATGTAATATTTGAACTTTCATTAAGTGAATGCTGAATACTGCTTTCTATATTTTTATTCACTTCTTCAGCTGCAGTTGTAATGTTTGAAACTTTATCAAACTTGTCATCTTCCAAATCCCTTTTTAATTTTTTATAAGAATCCACATCATCATTTAAGCAAATTTCATTATTGCAAGTTTCAAATCTATTAAATAAATCTGGCAAATTGGCATTAATAGATGGTTGGAAGCTTATTGTCAAAGACAATGGTATAATTAAATAAACTAGAGACATTTTGAAGCTACCATTCTACACCATATTTGTGAAAATTTCGTAAAATGACACCTAATTCAAAATAAACTTTTCCCATTGTTTCTGTTTGCAGTCTGTTACGATCTGTTCCACTGTAAATTACATCTGGTCTTTTTAATTGCAACCCTCCACCCATAAAATATCTTGTTACTTCTTCTTTTAGTGAACCTGTAGGTCTCCAAGTAACACAGGTCAGGTTATATGTTCCAGGTGCTGTTGGTATGTGCATGAAACCATATCCACAAAGTTCATTTCTTCCAAAACTGTCTTGATGGTAAACTTCAACATGTATTTTTGGCCAACCTTGGACACCCTTTGTTGCCAAGTGAACATCTATTGGATGGCACCAATATGTTTTATCATCAAATTCAGAAGAATCAATTTGAGTTTGAGCTTCTTTAAAACCTGATATCAATTTCCAACCAGGGCCAAAGTGGATGTCCCACTTGCAGAATAGTGCTTTCTGAGGAAAGTCACTAGCCCCTACTAATTGACCTATAATATGACATTCCGCCATCTAACGAAACACTAAGTACATGCATCTGCAACGAAATAAAATCATTAGTTTGAAATTACAGAAGAAGTAAACAACAATATTAAACAACTCTGCGATAAGTTTCAAAAATTATTCTTGCCGCTTTTTTTAATAAGTTATTATTGCAAATGTTTTCTTACTGAAATGCGTGGTAGCTTTGATAAAGGTGTCAAAATCGGTGGTCACACATTCAAACTTGTCCGACACAAATTTAAATAACCGTGAAAAATAAAAATTTAATTGAGAAATTGACGTTTTCTGTGGAAACAAAGTTTCAGTCCATTTGTAAACAAACATGTCGTGTCCCTAGATGCCGAGCAACATGAAAATAAAACGGCGCCAAGCGTCGAAACCGATTCTTCTATTTATTCTGCGCAGAAAAAAATGTAATGAGGTTTTGGTATATGCATGTATGATCTTTTCTTAAACGCAAAGCCCTTCTTATGTATGTTACTTTTTTCATTGATTTTCTAATAGCAGAATTTGATACATGAAAGCCTATTGCAACCGTCAGTTATGACAAATTTCGCAGTTCCTATAAAAAAAATGCTGGACTTAGATGTAGCCTCAATATTTATTTTTATTTTTATTTGGCATTTTTACATTTTCATTGAAGTACTACGGTATTGCATTTTAATTTGTAATTTCTTTGTTAAAAGTCTGCACGGCTCTCACCTCATCCGTACGTTAATAAGAAGGCGGTGATTTACGGAATTGTAGATGTTGTAAACACATTGAAGATGGTGAAAAGAAAATCCCAAGCTCTTATAGATTCTTCCGATGGAGAAAGCGACGACTCTGGATCCGATTCGGAGTCGGTGAGTAAAACGTAGAAATGTTGCCGTTCTCTCCTTGGTTTTTTCTGTAGTCGTACTCGGGCGTACTATTTTCGGTAATTGAAAATTAAAGTAGAGTCAAACCAAGCTATTCAGGCTTACCACGTTATGCCATGCTAAGACTTTATATTCCAAAAATGCTAATAATGCTACCCAAGCAATATTTTCTATAGAATTGATTAAAGAATCTCTGTACCGTATCTCCTACATAACTTCACGGTTAACATAATTATGCAGAACGGGTTAGGTTATTCAATCTGTCATTTCGGATTCCTTTTATGTTGTCATATTCAAGTCTGTTGCTGTAACTATGGCTAGTTGCTGCCGTACAGCAACCTAAATGTCATACAACGATAATCAGGAATACACTTTTGCCATTTATTATTCTAGGGCTTGCTATCTTTAACTAAAAAGAAAAAAGCAAAAGGAAGTGGCAATGATTCAGATGAAGGTCAAAAGAAAAAACCAACCTTCACATCTGATTCAGAGGAATCAGATGATGAGTGGGGAAACAAGGACAGGAAAAAGAAGAAGAACAGCAAACCAGCAAAAAGAACAGGGAAAAGAACTGTGACTAGGTCCTCTTCGGAAAGTGCAAATGAAGATATTCCATCAAAGAAGGATGAAAAAAAAGCATCAGATTTGGAGGAAGGAGAGGTTTCTGATTCTCATGAAGGTAGTGGGTCAGACACAAGTGACAGCCAAGAAGAATTTAATGATGGTTATGATGATCAATTGATGGGAGATGAAGAGGACAGGAAGAGGCTTGCTCAAATGACTGAAGTTGAAAGGGAGAAAGAAATTTTTAAACGAATTGAACAGAGAGAAGTGATGAAGACCAGGTATGAATGATTTCCAATTTCTTAACTGTCATCATTGCTATACATGGAAATTTAATTTTATTTCATTCCATAATAGATTTGAAATTGAAAAGAAACTCAGAATGGCTAAAAAGCAGGAAATGAAGAAGAAACATGGAAAAGAAAAGAAATATACCTCAACATTAAAGATGGATCCAAAGGAAAGGAGTAAAGAAAGAAAGAAAACTGTAGAAGAAAATCGTGGAAAGGTTGACAAGAAAGCACAGGCAATGAATTTGTTGAAAGCTAGAAGGGAAGAGAAGAAAGAAAGAGGTAGTTAAAATGTTGCAAAGCCTTTTCTTTACAAGTTTATAATGGCCTTATTGATTCATTGTGAGATTATTCATTTTTTCTTGCAGAGGAAAAAGAAAAACAAAGAATTGAAGATGAAAAAAAGAAAGAGGATCAAGACAAGGATATGGAAGATGGTAATGATGTTGAGGAAAAGACTGCTAACCGAACCAAGTTGAAGGCTTCAGATATTTACTCAGATGACAGCGGTTCTGACTCTGAAAAATCTGTAAAAAAGTCAGCAGCAAGAACAAGAAGTAGCAGTAGCAGCTCAAGGAGTAGTACAGATTCAGATTCTGACAGAAGGTATGGGTAATACAATTATATTGTAGCACATGAAAAACTGATTGAGTCATGCCTCATCTTGTCCTACCTGAGGCCACAAATTTTTTACCCATAATCAAAAAATTATATTATTAAAGAACTTTTTTGGTATTTTATTTTCAGATCTGTGTGCAATTCAAAACCAAAAAAGGTAGAATTTGTTCACAAGAGAGAAGATTTAAACAAAATTAGACTCTCGAGGCATAAAATGGAGAAGTTCGTGCACTTGCCATTTTTCAATAGAGTAGTCACCGGGTGCTTTGTGAGAATCGGTATTGGAAATAATAACGGGAGCGGTAAACCAGTGTACAGAGTAGCAGAGGTCAGCGGAGTCTGTGAAACCGGCAAAGTCTATCAATTAGGTTCAACAAGAACAAATGTAGGATTGAAATTACGGTAAGTCGTTCGATGTGCTGCATTAGCCTTTGTGAACAACAGAATTTCGGGGCGCATTAAATCAGAGTAGAAACAGAAGAAACATCTAAGAAAGATTTTCAACTGACTGCACTAATGGAAAATTCGAAATTGAAATTTAGCAGTGATGGTGTAACCCAGATGACCTTTGAATTATTCATCAATTTGTCTTTGGAAAAAGAAAATTAGAAAAATGTCGGTCCTCTTCACAAGATTTAAAAAATTCAGTTTCTCTCCCCGATCGGGTCAATTTTTAACTTGTTTTTTAAGGAAAGGTAAATATTGTTAGAGGCAGATTTAACCGCGACAACGAGTTTCACCATCAGATTCGAACCGGTTTTCCTTTTATTTGCAGGCATGGAGCTCAAGAGCGGGTCTTTCGACTGGAATTCGTTAGTAATCAAGAATTTACGGAGAGTGAATTTATGAAATGGAAAGAAACATGTGCTCTTCAGGGAATTTCTCTGCCCACTTTTGACGACTTGGAAAAGAAATTGAAAGACATAAAGGAAGCTCTCATTTATGAATTTAAAGAAGAAGATATAGAGAAAATTGTAAAGGAAAAAGAGAGGTTCAAGTCAAGTCCCTATAACTACGCCATGAAAAAGACGTTTTTACTGAAGGAAAGAGATATGGCTGCAGCGAAGTAAGTACGAACGTAATAAGGGGTTCAAACCACTGATACCTCTTCAAATTTATTCATTACACTGAACTACTGAATTTTAAGTTTAACAATAACTTCTAAAAGCATAAGAGCATTAGAAACCATTTTGTTGTGAGTGAAATTTTGCTGATGGAACTCTGAATCTTTTGTGAATACTTTTCAAAGGTATTTTTAAGATACTACATTGTAATAAATATGCAGGCAATGTTTAACATTGGATGTTTCGTGTGATGTGATTATTGTACGAATCATGAATGAAAAGTATAAAATGTACAATTTTTTAAAATGAAAATTTCGTTCAAGCATATATTCAATTTTTTTAAAACACAACGGGAATATGAAACCCCTGTACAGTGACATTGATTAAGGAGATCACAGGAGAAGACATATTATAGCATTGTACCGTTTTTAGAAAGCTTTTTCTCAATAATTATGTTGTTATTATTGCGTATTATTTCGTTGTCATTATGTGTGTAAAATTATCCTGCAATCCTTCAAGAGTAACATGAAGTTAAAATGAAACTCTTAGGTGTCTTGACAAAAATGAAGTGTTTTAAAATGAATGGTATTCTTTCAGCGGGGATGATGAAAAAGTAGCTGAAATCAAACAAAAGCTGGCCGAGTTAGAGGAGAGGGCAGAAGAATTAGACAAAATGCGAACGTCCACCATATCTAGTATAAGTTACATAAATGATAGAAATAGGAAAAAGAATGTCGAACAGGCAGAAAAGGCAATTATGGAAGAACTTAAAGCTAATAAAGGTAAAAAAGTGGACGATCCTTTCACACGGCGAAGTACAAAACCTAGAATGGTCTTTAAGGCTCAAGATCAGATGGACGGCATGAGCGCTGCAAGCAGGGTAATTAGTCGAATTATATTTAAAATGAATTTTCACTTTTTTCATCCATCACAAAACTTTCAATTTCAATCTCCAATCGCAATGCACTTTTGTAGGCTGAAGCCCTAGAGAAGCAGGCCAAGAGTGATCTAGACGCAATGTCTGCAATGATGGCTACACCAGCCATCAGCAGCCTTAAAGAACCTGAGAAAAAGAAGGAGATTAAAACTGGGAACACAGAGGATCTATTTTCCGCTCACAACTTTGATATTACAATTGACCTTGATGTACCCATACCTAGTAAGTGTTATGTTGTGGTTAATGTGTAAATGAATTTACTATTCTCAGTAGTGGAAATATCACCCAAAACAGTAGTAACGAAATCTGTGAGATATTGTTTTGGACGTAAAATTTTATTTCCAATAAATGACATCAAAAAAGTGTAACGAATAAGACCGAAATATAAAATCCTTGTAGCTCTAATAAGGTACATAGGTGCAGAAGACATTTCCTATTGAAACATAATTGACAAACAAAAATTGATAAAATAGTACTTAATTTATAACTTATTTTATCAAATTAAATGTATTTAATAATTTTCCGACTTTTATTTTACAGGTAATCCCATAGATGTTTCGGCAAAACCTGTCAATTTCGTGAGAGACTCCGGACCCAAAAGATCCCTTAATCTGGAGGACTACAAGAAAAAGAGAGGATTGATTTAGATCATGCCCTCAATTATCTCACAATGGTGGAGAGCACAACTTGTGTTATTAATTACTTTTATCGTAGACTGACGATTATGACGATTGTGTAACTTTGATTTATATAATCATCCATGTATAAATAATAAAGTTGGCCACTTACCCTGACGTAGGATTAGGAGTCAGAAATACATAGGCTTACATATATTTAAAAGCTTGTACATAATTGTAGCCACACCAACTAGAAATGCAGTTTTAATTGTTTTTAACTAAAGAACAAAATGATGATACTTTCCTTCAAATCACTTCTGTAAAGAAATTTTAATATTTAGCGTTTTTTAAGTATTTAAATAAATGAGTAAATACATATTTAGGCAAGGAATATGCTAAGATTAAGAATGTGCGTACGAATGTACGCGGCACTTAAATTTTTGTTTTGAGGTTCGTTTTCCGGGGCGAAAACCCATGTAAAAATAATTTTTAATAGTTTAGAAAACAAAACAAATGCCGCAACTTCGTGTTGTGTAAATATGAATTGTATATTTTGATTAAAGGCGTTTAGGTTGATTGACATTTCTGTTGAGGAAAGAGAGAGAGTTATTCCAATTATAATGATGAAAGCAGCAAAAAAACATGATCTGTTTGTTTAATTTTTATGAATTATTAATACTGTATTTTTTTAAACATTTTACTTGACCGGTAAGCCGCCATTCTTAAACAGCTTGCCTCAGCCCATAAGTCCCTTGTACAAGTTTTCCGTGGATACAAGTGTAATAGTATTATTATTGTCGTCATTGATGCCGTTGCATTAAACATGAGACAAAAAATAATTTTGATTTTTTTAAATAAAGAAAAGAATTCAAAGTTATGCTTTTATTTGTTTATCTAATTAATTATTTATATCATAAAACCTAGTTGTGAAAGAGAAAATTCAATAATGAAAATTATCATAATTAGTTACACTTAGTAAGTGAATCATAGTGTTTGACTGAATGAATAAACGGTCATTGCCTTATTTGGTAATACTTCGACGTCCATACCCCTGATTGGCTGAAACCAGACCTGAGGAAAAGTGAGGGTCTCCGGGGAGATTTATTTTGCAAAATTGAAGTATGCTGGCCATTTGAAAAAACAGATTATTCGGTTCGGACGTTATAAACCTCTTATCGGTTGAAAAGTAGAAAAAAAGCGTCCCAAGTTGTCGGAATATCCTTAAAAGGAGACCTTGTTGCACACGAGAAAAAAACTCTAGAGTGCGCATTTAATGTAGTGCCGATTTACATGTGTTTATAATAGTGTCATACTTTCTTCGAGCTTACTCAAAAAAATTGTAAACCTCTAGTTGAGCTCCTAACAATACTGAAAATTATTTTGTTTTATTTAGAAACGTTTGAATTTCTTATTTCAAAACAGGGAATCGACGTAGGAATACATAAAAACTCATAGAGTAAATAAATACAAAGGCAGTGAATCACTCCCTTTCGTTTTTTGTGGTCGTGAAACAGTTCTTACTTGGATTGTGTCAGAATTTTTATTTTATCGGATTCTGTATTTTCATTATGGTAAGTAGTGGAAATTAATGTATTATTGTTTGAATTTTAATTTATTATGCGGAATAAAATAAGCAGAGACCTTTCTTTATCGGGAAACATTTAAAGAGTGTTCCTGATTGATGGTAGCCTATTTTGCCGGTTCCGCCATTTTCTGCCGACTCCTTAATGCTCGATCTACACAAAAGTCAGAAATATTTCATTATTAATTCAGCGTAATTTCGATTTTCAAACTACATCTTGGTTCTTTAATTGTTGTTTGGGCAACAGCTTGTTCGGCCGGAGATTATAGCTTCAAATCATTAGAACTCTGTCTCTTCGAATTGGACTCTCACCCTTGCGTTACCTTTCTTCCAGACTGGAATAATTTCCATTTACATCGTAATACGTCCGCAAAATTTTATGCAAGCACAATAAAAATGATTTATTTAATTTGTCAATCGTTCTGTCACGCTCATAAAGGTGTAATGAAATGTATGGATACGTTGCGTAGATTATGTGCCTCCTAATATGAACGTGTTATATTATAATAATTGGAATTAATATTTTTAAATGTCGGGAAAGAATTTGTAAGTTTGTACAAAATATAATTTTATTTATCTATAAAAAAGTCAAAACCCGAGAAGTTGTAAGAAATCTGTTATAATCATAGGGCAGTGTAAAATTAGCAATTTAACAAAAAAAATGCTTAAATTCATTCAACATGGTGTAAAAGTGACACAATTATAATTTAATTTTGACTTTAAAGTGTTTTTGACACACAAATTATTACAGAACCAGTTTTATACCCTCAACAAAAGTTTAACAAGTAAATGAATTTTTTTATTTCAGGCATCTGGAGTCACAGTATCTGACATATGCAAAACAACATATGAAGAGATCAAAAAGGATAAGAAATATCGATATGTTGTTTTTTTTATTCGTGATGAAAAACAAATTGATGTAGAAGTTATAGGCAAGTACCATTTGCTGTATTAAATTGTCATTTTTAACATTATTACATATCTCTAGGCCTGCTACTTTTCAAACCAACCACAAAATATCATATTTGTGATAACAAATTCAGCCATCTTAAAATTCTTGTTCATGATTCACAATATTTAATGTCTGAATATGTGGTCTGTTTATTTAACAAAAAACTGTGAGCAAAATTGTTTAAATTGATGTATTGCAATATACCTGGACTGGGACTAATATTTTTTTCTAGTCCTTGATTTTTATAATTATTTCAAGTCCCATTTGAGCATTGCACAACCAATTCATATGTTGTGCAATATGTAGCCCTATAAAAGTGGTTCACTCCTTGTGATTCCTCTTGTTTTGTACATTTAAACAAAACAAAAAATTTTTAAATTCAATACAAGCCCAAAACCTTGTATTGAAATATAGTTTTTAGGCATTTAGTCATGGTCCAAATGACTCACCACATCCAACTTGGTGTATCTTTTTACATTGACAATATAATTGCATAATATTAGATGCAGAAATGAAATTTCAAGAATAAGAGTATTTCATTGTGTACCTGGTTAATATCAATATATATGATATTAAAATTTGATTTCTTTGGTAGCCTAAAATAAATATAGCCCTGGTTTTTAATTTTTTGTTTCCATACAAGATTAGTAGTGTATAGTTGTAAACACATTTATTGGTATTGGTCTCTTTTAACTTTGAAATTAATTTATTTTTAGCCATGTTTAATGGGGTCTGAGAATTAGAGACCAAAGCTGTGTTTACTAGATGTTGAAAACAATGTAATGATATTTTACCTTTAGTGGGTTCCTAACTGACTGTAACAGATGAAACATATATTACAAATGAGGTTCTATTTTTAGAGGAATTATTTAAAGGTTTTTCCTATAATTTTGCCCCACAACACATTTTTTTACCATCCTAATGCTTTACCGCGTTTCTGAATGGGGTGCAATAATTTTTACTTTGTCTAGTTCAGAAATTTGATGTATCAATAAGTTGTAATGTTTTTAGGCAAATATCTATGTAACATATTAAGTTATTAATATGCCTAACTTACTCATAATGCTGAATTTTGGTGAGTGAGTTATCAAAGTAATAGAAAGCTCAGTCTTTGAACAGATTCTGAATATTAATTGATTTTGAAGTCCAGTTTTACAAGAATTAAAACGTGTAGGAATACACTGGTCGCTATATATATTTATTGGGGTCGTGGTACTGAACATAAATCTGTTTTTACCGAATCAAGTTCTACGTGAATTGATATATTTTCAAACGCATTGACGTGGAAAACTCCAGTTCAAAATTACAATGTGTCATGTACTTCTCAGCCTTCTATACTAATACCAACATGCTCTTTCTATGAACCTGAGAGAAATCCTTGCCTTTGAAATTAAGGAATGGGTTTGACTTTTCATGCACTTCCAATTAAGCTTTTTATTATCGAATGTGACAAATCGGGGCAATATTTGTTATAAGATACTATACCATCGGGATGAAAGCATGAACAATTTGTCACAGCAGGGCTGGAGGCTCCACCACATTTGGTTGTCTACAATTGTTTTTGACTCAGACATTTATGGACTTAGACGTCTGACAAGGTTATTTTGTAAATCAATAAAAGGCAAGAGAAAGAAAGACCTAGGGGACCAGATATCGTTGGACTTGTTTTCATACCTGTACTACTACGTATGTAATTAAATTTTTAACGCATCGAAGAGTGTTTAGCGGTTGCACTGTCATTGACTTCGTTCTTTTTAAAGGAAGTAAAACCGACAGATGGTTCAAGTGGTCGTTTCAAAAGATTGTGCAATTGCCAAATTAAAAAAATTAATCTATGAAATTTAAATTCTTAAGTGAAAGAGGACAAAATAATGTAAATTGGGTCAGCAACCTCACGAGCAGAGATTGGAAACGGAAAGCATAAAATATGTGGTAGTTTTGGATACATATTTTTATTTCTCTCAATTTGCCTATATACGGTTTCATTCGTGGGTTAGTCATAGTAAAATAGGCAGACTTCAGAAATAGAATTGTGCCCAATTTCACAGGTTTTCCAGTAAAATAAAAGGCCAACCAATATTGGTGAGAGGACCAGGAAGCAATCAGAAATAATAGACAGGAAAAATATCGATTGCATTAGAAATGCCTAGAATTACTCACTCCATATTGATGACTAAGACAGAAATGATAGACATAATGAAACCTGTTTTTGTTGAAACGTCACTTGAAGTCAATGTTTATGGAAGCGCTTAGGTATGACCGCGTTACGGCTAACAGTTTACACATCAAGAGAAGTTGACTACGATAATACGATGGGTGACGTCATTTGGGAAACTTTCAAAGTGGTAATCCGTGTAGTGAAGTGGAAATTTTGCTACCGTGCTGAATTAACAACGGCCCATGGACATGAGGCAATCAAGGTCCAAATGGCAGAGCAATTTAGCTCGTTTCGTATATTTTCCTCGACAGTTAAATAAAAGGAAATGATAGTAAGCATCGCTTGGATATGTTCAACATTACTAGTGATATGTCCGTGTTGGGTTATGTGGCCGTAATTTAAAGTAGTGTTGTATGACAATCACAATATACTTATACTCGTCAACTTGGTTGATTTTTCGACCCGTGGCAAAGTTTCAGCCAGCGATTTTGTGTTTGCTAATAAAATGAAAATTGAGTATTTTATTAGTATTTCTTACGGTAATCGAAATGAAACTTAACGTAACGGTATTGTAGAATCGCGTACTAGAAGGACAGAGTTGTGGAAATGCCAGTTTGACTCTCGTTCCCAATAAGAGATAGCTCGGTAGTGAATTCTGCTTTCTATTTATATTGTAGATGTAGTTATTTATACATCGCTGATTGCGTGATTTTTCCAGCTATTGCAGGTGGGGTGTTTCTGATTCTTTAGGATTCTGTCAGGTTCTTAGATTGCTAGAAAAGTCGAAACAAAGTTTTATGCATGACGATTAGGAAATTTATGTGACGCAGACTTGGCTTATTGGGTGAAACATCGAGAAGTCAATGCCGGTTTTGCGTCAAAAGTCAAGTTTTCTGTTGTTTTTTTGAAGTTGGGCCAGAAGAATTTTCAGCCGACGATTACTGAAAATTTCTTAAACGATGTAATGAGATAATTAATTTTTTATTAAACGAGAGCGTGAGGAGTAAAATACGTTTAGAGTCTTTAACAATGTCTAAGAAAACCGGAAACGACTGAACTCAAAAGGCCCTAACCATTTCCTGAAGTATGAATCTTTACATTCATTAGTTTCCCACATTAGTAGATGCAGATGTAATGTCATTGTGGACTCGCGTCGATTCCGAAAATATACCCAAGCGTTTAAGTTAAAACGTGGATTCGAGTATCTTAAGCGCCAAAGGTAGTAGTCTATTAATGGTGCAGTCTTGTTGCGATGCAACAAAATCAGTTTCGAAAAGATATTTGTGGCAAGTTCCAACAGTGAAGGTACGCTCATAAGATTGCGAGAGATTCGGACTTACTTTCAGTAAAACTCCTTTGGACACAGAAAATTTGTTTTTTATTAAACATTATTATTTTACGAAATTTTATTCTCAACCTCAATAGATGAGTTTGCAATAACTACCTATAATGTTTTCTCTGTTTAAACAAAAAGTTATTTCTCATTTCAGGCGACAGAAATGCGGCTTATGATCAATTTTTAGACGATTTGCAAAAAGGTGGAACCGGTGAATGCCGCTATGGGCTCTTCGATTTTGAATACACCCATCAGTGCCAAGGAACGTCAGAAGTAAGTTTTGTAAAAAAAAAGCATGGCACACATCTGAGAAATACTTTTACTGTAATTTTGAGGAATGAAGCAAGGGTTTCTTATATGTTTTATGTCTTCTGTCGAGACATTAAAGAGTCTGCGACATAAATTGACTTGAGTTTGTAAACCCCTGGGAGGTTCAATGGTTGAATTTATGGAAGGTCCAAGGAAAATTTCATCAAAGCATTGAACTGAGAGTGCTGCTTCCGAAGCTAATAAAAACCACTGTCGTCAGACGCTCAAACATATCATAGTGCCGTTTGCTTTACTTTCGGTTTTTGGGGCATTCTATTTTGGTGTAGTTCTCATTGAGTGTGACAGCATATGTTAAGTAGGCGGCTTCCAAATTTTATTCACTCTCATTCTGGTCTGTTGTCTCGAAAGGGTCCTTAAAACATTTCTTTTAACACATGTATTGAATTTCATATGTTTGTTTTATTTTATTTCTTAACTTACAGCATCATTTGCTCCTTTGAATGCTGTTAAGTTTCCACTTCTTTAGCTCTTACGTTTGTTTTGGACCATTGTTAGTTCATGTAAACCTATGCCTTATTTATTTTGATAAACTTACATTCAACATCCAGTAAATTGAAAAAAATGTTATTTCCCCTTTTTCTGATACGAGTATCTACTTTTATATAGTTAAAATTGTTTTATTACCTACAATAATATTTTTAATCCAAATCTTACTACTTATCTGCGGTTACAACATACAAAGTGACGACCACATTTCCTTTGTCTCATTACTAGGATATTTTTTGCTTTCAATTTGTTCCTTATTTGAAACATGCAATTCGATAGTCATCTTATCATGGACTTCAGTATCTTATCGAAATCTGTTAAGTCATTTAAAGAAGGTTTGATTTTTGTCACCTGTTTTGTCGTCCTTCCGTCTTTGTATTTCCCTTATGTTGTATGGTCCATACGTTCAATTCGAAGGAAGCTTTTAAATTCATATTTGATTATAATTGTACATTTATTGTACAAACGTTTTCTTGAACTTTTAATGTCATGGTGGTAACAAACAAGAAGTAGGATGACATTAGCCAGAAACAGTATTTTGGAATACACAAAAAGAAGTCTCCCAGAATGCCTTTTTAACACAAGTCTAATTTAATTTTCAGGCCTCCAAGAAGCAGAAGCTATTTTTGATTTCCTGGTGCCCCGACACTGCCAAAGTTAAGAAGAAGATGTTATACTCCTCATCTTTTGATGCCCTGAAGAAATCATTAATTGGGGTTCAGAAGTACATTCAAGTACGTAATTTATATGTGAAAGGGATATTTTTAAACATTTAAAAAATGTTCACATTATTAAATGTCTCAACGGCATTAAATAGTAGCACGAAATCTACTATTGAAGTAGTTTTCACAAATTAGAAACTTTTAAAGAATGTGTAGTTTCCAAGAGAAGAGATTATTAAAATAATTTTATAAATTAATCTGTAATAATTATATAATTTTAAAACTTTAATTAACGGACTGATTAGCGGTCACATCATAATTTACGTTTTACGTTTCAGTCTCGTGAAAATTCCTTAAATCATTTATAGTTTTGTAGATGTTGAAATATTATTTAGTTATTTTCTAATTGTACTACTATAGCTAACAAGTAAGAGTAATATTTAGTAATCTAAAGTCAATTATATTCATGCAGTATCTATAAATACCTTCTATTACAGTAATATTGGGGATTAGAATGTCTTAACTCATCCATTGTCTTATAACAATTTAAATACGAATTCGATGGCCTAACTTTAGAGGCCGACAAGAAAGCAGTTTTTAATAAGGTTTACCTTTTATCTACCAATATCTACATGTATTTGTTCATACTTACTTTATATTTATGTACGCAATACTTATCTCTGCAACTTATATGAAGAAGTTGAAAATAGGTTTTAACAAAACATTTCTTTTCTTACAGGCTACGGATCTATCTGAAGCATCTCAAGAAGCTGTGGAGGAAAAATTGCGTGCCACTGACAGGCAATAAATAGCAGAAAGAGGAGAGAGGAAGTAATATCAACGAATGATATTCCTGGGGCCGAAAGACCGGCTTTACATATTTTCAATTTTTTTCTAAAGCTTAAGCAGCAGCGTTTACTTAAAATATACATTGAGGCGATCAAATATTATTATTATTATTATTATTATTATTATTACTACTACTACTACTACTACTACTACTACTACTATTATTGTTATTATTAAGCGGGAGAGGTTAGACTTGAGATGCGGTCGTTGGTTTGAGACCCATATCATGAGATTTCTTTCAACAGCTGCAGAATTGTAGAAATGACCATCTTTGCTAAATATGATTGCACTTGGTCGAATTAAATTTAATTATTTATTATTTAATGGAGGACGCAATGTCAGAAAAGGCGGAGCATCACCCATTTGAATTTTCAACGACTGAATTTCGAGTAAGGTGTCTGTTTCATTTTTTGTTAATAATGGTCGAAAGATATTACCTTTTCATGTTGAGGGGTACTTCCGTTAGTTTAATGGTCTATAAAAGCTCCCCACTACCTAAGTCTTCGTCCCCGTGGAAGGTACAAAGTACCCTTTTTGTATTTTTTATTCTTCGGTGGTTATTCTTACTAATATTTTTTTCTCGGTTTATTTAACCGTTTTAGAACAATAAAGGTTCTGACGGCCCCCCTTTCCCCCAAAAAACAATATTCTACAACACTATCTTTTCTAACCTGCTACTTGAATTGTTGTCAGTGATTGGTATGATTGTAATTGTATTTTGTCAAACTTATAAAAATACATTGACGGTCAAAAAAAAGATAGGTGTATGTTCATTTTCATACCACTTTCCGATAGCCAATTTAGAAATCTTCGAAGATCCTCTCGTCTTTTTGGTATTCGGAAAAGCTAAGTTTGATCGTCACGGCGGGCAGCGATTTTTGGAGATGTCTAAGTGTTTTTTTGGACATATCCCAGGTGAGCACGAGTTCTCTCAAGTTGCGACTGATGTACCCGGGCAGCTGAGCCAAATTAACTGGGTCGACATTAGTGTGTGCCACGTTAAGATATGTAAGTTTTGTGCAGGGCGACAATATGGAGAGTTCATTTTGTTTAATAGATTTGCAATTTTTTATTGAAAGCTGGCGGAGACAGGGTGCCAGTCGGCCAGCTATGGCTTTCAGGCCTACCTCTCCGATGTTCCAACACCCGTTCAGATCGAGCTCCTCGATGAATCTCATATTTTTGCTGATGAATAAGAACTGGAAATCATCGGCTTTGATGTTGATTGCCCGTGTTAGTTTGAGCTTTTTGAGATGTCGGAGCGCTGGAAACTGACGGAAAACTTCACTGCTTAGAAGTAAGCAGTTTTTCAAGGCCAAGCATTGCAATTTCGAGCACTTTAAAATTGCCTAAAATGCAAATAAACCATTTTTCTCTTTTCTTTAAGTTCTTTGGTCATGATAAAATCAGTAAGGTTTGCAAGTAATAGTGGGAGATACATGATTCAGTATAATGTCTCTACTCACTACTTGCATCTGCTACATACTACCTGATAGGAAATGTTTCCTAGTTGATGCATATCCATTTTTAAGGTGTGTAAATTACGCTGCAAGTGGGACAACATGAAAATCAAATCATCGTCTTTTAGTACGGCTCCCTGTGTGCTATCCAAATTAGTGTCCAGAATCCTGAGGTCCTGCAGAGTTCGACAGTTGACAGCGAGAGTTATCAAATCCTGACTTCTTACCAACTTGTTACCTGATAGATTGATAGACTTCAATTTTTTTAGCCGACCCAGTTCTAAATAAAATCTGTAGAATATAAATGATATTGTATGGGTTAGGTAGAGTATTTGATACATCCTACCTTTTCAGAGAAAATGGAAACAAGCTTCCTTGTCTTTGTCCAATATATTTTTAGTGAGGCATAAGGTATTTTAAACAGCAATTACATTAATGAATTAAAAAAAAGAATGTGGTTATCAATTTTTACTATACTGCCTTCACAAATGAAATTTGGAAGTATTCAATGTAAATCAGACTTGTTAATTTCATTATTTTTTTCAGCTAAGAACTAGACGAAATAGAGGAGCAGAAGTTGGAACGACTGATCATGAAGAAGATTCTGAAAGCTAATCTGGCAAGGTAATAGGATTGCTGCTCAGTTCTCACTCATGTATCACTCTTACCTTTCGGACGTAAACCTCATTCCTTTAATATCCAGGATTTCTAGATTTGTGCAGCAGGACACAACATGAAGAATGATCCTTGAGAAGTCTATGTTGCCTACATTGCAGTTCCTAAGACGAAGTTCTTTGATTTCATTATTGCATCTGTAAAAACAAGATGGGTTACAGGTATTTGGATCGTTGCGTTTGGTAATAAGAAACTTTCATACCGACATAATTCCTGTAGTATTTCCACGACATCTGAAACGGAAATCAACCGAAGTCTCTCAATGGATGGGTGCTGCTGCAAAAGCTGGATTATCATAGGAGCAGGAACTTTATCTCCCTTGAATTCTAGTTCTTTCCAGAATGTGGGATCTTTCGACAGGAAGTACCAGGATCTAATGTATATATAATAAATAATACTGTAGGACGCAGAGATTAAAATTTTTTCCCTTTAATGTGCGGCAAACATGCATTTTGACTACTCAGTTATACGTATTATTTTACAATGACATCATGACGCCTGCATGAGTAATATGATGAGGTGATTTCCAGTATTAATATTATTATTAATTTGCGTGTCTCTCACAGGGTATTATGTTCTTGTTGGTGACGACATCGCGTGTCTGGCGAGATATTCAATAAATTTACAAGATAATTTTTGAAGTAAGAGGGACTTTTGCAGTAAGAAATATGGAGCCTCGGAATCTTCTAACCGAAGACTTTGGTACCAATCAAATATGTTGATAAAAATAAGACATATGATCCTAAAAGACATGTATGATGAAATGCAGTCATACCTACTTGCACACTCTAGGCACGTGCAGCAGTCTATCTTTTTGATTGAGATAGGAAAAAATTTCCAATAAAGTGCTTTCCGGCAAATCATGTATTTCTTTCGGAGGTTCTTTGTGTTCCTCCTCATCTGCCCAAATGGATTCCTCCGATGGTTCTCTCGGAGGTACACTTTCCTTTTCCTCTGTTCAAAATGTCCTCCACCCTTGTTATAATCGATGAATGTCGCTTTTTCCTTCGAAATTTCATCTTTTTCGCTGGTTTGAACGATTTCACCTCTATGTCGGATATCCTCTGCAATTCCTTCGGACCACCTGATTTCGTCTCAAATTGTTCAATTTTGTAAATGCGCTTGTACGCGGTCGACTGATCAGGCAACAGTTCCGGCTGATAATAGATTATTTGCTCGAGGTTGAGGTTCGGTGTCATGATTGCAAGATTAGACGGTTCATTTCTCTCAATTTTCATCACCATTATTTGGAGTGTTTGCGATTGGTCGGATAATTGCTCCGATTTTAGTGTGACACCCAATTCACGAATTCTCTCCGACAGTGATTTTCCAGACCTAAAATTGTAATGTTTTATATTCATATTAAATTCAAAGATGAAATTTTCAAATTTTAAATTTGGAACTTGCAAATATTAAATTTTTATGTGATACTCACCTTCTACTTCTTGATGAATATACAGACGTTTTGGAGATGTCGGAAGACGAATCCGTAAACATGCTTCTAGTAAAAATAAACAAAAAATACGTTTTTTTTAACTTATCGGTGTTTGTACGAGTGTTTCTACTTTATAAAACATGCGTTTAAAAAGTTCCATTTAAAATCGATTGTGAGAAAGTGATGGTCACTAAATCTTCCGCAAAATGATGCAGAATAAATAAAATTAACATGGAAATTAATAATGAAATATTAGAAGTTAACAATCAAATTCAAGGTATAAGTATATAGTAAGTCTACAAAAAGATAACGATGAATTTGTAACGTTTGCTTTATTATTTGGATGAATTGTGAAATACTAAATTTTCATTTCTTGACGGAAACGTTTCCTAACAAGACACAAGTTTCGAACGTTTGAAATAAATGTTATTGTAATTATAAAAATGTCGTGTCACTAGAAACAAAAGCGACCACTCGAACGCATAACAGACCTGGCAACACTGGGATTGGATCATCAAATAAAATGGCCTGAACCAAAATATGAATATTGGTTACTAATAGTGCGAAAGATTTATGTTTAAATTGTACATTTTCGTAAAGTTTTCGCGGTGTTACGTATCCCTAGTTATTCCGTGAAATTTTTAACCCATAAATTACAAAACTCGTTTAATTTTACGATTTCGTCGAAAAACGGGATTTATTTCAGCTTTTACACCTGTTTGTGGATATTTGCTAAAAAAATTTTTTTCTCATTTCCCAATTATTAACATTGAGAAATAATTTTGGCAAAAGCTGACATGATTTATGAATCTGTATTACTAGCATTGTACTTCAATTTAAGTTTTATTGAATATTTCGGGACGTCATTTTTCAGGAAGTCATGAGGTAAGGAAATCAGTTCCCGTTTCCGAATAGTTATTAATAGTTTCGTTTTAAGTACAAGTCTCCTTGAAAATTCGCCTGTGTTTTCGGGACGCATGGTCGGGCCTTTTGATAACAATGAAACTATTTACTGTTTGGAATAGAAGTAAAAAGGTATTTATTATTCAAATTACATTCTCTGAGTAAGACATAATAACTTCAGGTCACCTTCATTTAGAGTGCTAATTTTGGTAGTTTAGTATCCAAATGTAGAGTTGCAAGCAGTTGTGCTTATAGTTGTAGCATAGTATACACTGTGTTGTCAAACAAGGTACATAAAACTGAGAGAACTTAAAAAATATTTTATCTAATAATGCATTTAAAAGTATATCCATCAGTGAAAATAAGCATAGCTGGCGATAAAACAAAATATGTTTTGAAATGAATCACATCAAAACTTCTGCTTTGATCGCTGTGAATAAGTAGAATATTTTTTGGGTATGGTATATTAATAGTAACAATATTACAGATATTCACCACATACCTTTAATCTCAGTTTAAATAGAAAAATTAACAGATGTATCACCTCTCCTTTCATTCCTTTAAAGAACTGCAAAGACTGCTCATCAATGTAATTTCCAAGACCAGTTTAATACTTTCCTAGACATCATAATGAATATGAAACAAGGAGGTATTTATTAAAAATTAGAAAATACAAAAAATTACTCCTCCATTATCCCAATTATTAAAACAATTAGAGTAAAAACACTAGCTTTTTTAAATGAAGGAATTGTGGTGTAACATTATGTGAATACAAAAGATAAGGAATATGTATTGCTCAGTGGAATGGTTTACACATGGTAAACATTATCATTTAACATTATTCATCAGATTAAAAAAAGGAGACTGATGCCTACTCAAACTTTACCTCTAAACTTTTTGTTTTCATAAAGTGACTTATGTAAGAAAGTTAAAGAACACAACCTTGAGGTAGCACTTCACATCAACCTTTTAGAAGATCTAAGTAGAAGTTTGGGATTTCATCCATGGTGATTACTACATAGATGTATAGATATACATATGCATTAATGTGTTTTAATGAATTGCTAGTAATTCTCATTATATAACATTAAGGTAATTGTCAACTTTTTGTGAAAACTATGGTACCTCTGTGAATTTTACAATTTTTAAGTCTTTAAAGTAGTCTCCCAAGAAGGCCATTTTCTTTTTTTGTTGTTTTTCATTCATCGCCTATGATAATTGAACTTACGTGAGCAATAAGATATAAATTGCAGATTGTGCGATTCAATATTTTAAACGATTTTTTGTCAATGAAGAGATTTCTGCCGCATCTGGGCAAATTTAGTTTGATTTCCATTAGCGGTTGCATTTTTTTCTTGTTTTATGAAAACTTAAATAATTTTTTTTGGCAAATGTAGAACCTATTTGAACTCAGTGCCGATTCACCTAACATTATATGACGTGTACAAACTTTTTTTGATGAATGAACTGTCGAATGAATGAATGAAATGAAGGGAAGAATGGAAAATTACTCACTGCAGACTCAGCTACTTTTGGTTTGGTTGGGTTTGGGGAGGGGGTATCACCTGTATATCCATGTTTTTTATGGCTCAATTAGCTTGTTTTACAATTCGTATGTTACCCTCGAGGGATCAGGTATCATCCGCAAAAGGGTCAGGATTTCGGCCATTTTGTCGCGAGGCAGGAAACTGTTAACGGTCATCGACGCAAGCTATTATCTTGGCCTTTGGATTAACTTTCCTAAAGCGGAGCGTTCTTCTGAATAGATATTTTTAAAGATGCTAATTATTTTGTGCTGTTCTTGATTTGATTCATCAGTTTCTATTAAACCGTTTTTGTGTTACTCACTAACTGTTCAACCTTTGTGTACCTACACAATTAAGCCTTGGTGCGATTGAAAATTGTCTGCACCTCCTTCACTACTAATTCTGTAGTGATGTACTCTCTTGCACAAGGAATAGGAAGGGTGATAGCTTACATACTTAATAGCGGGTATTGAAGTGAAAAAAGTTTTATTAATAAGAATTAATCGCTAATTACGAGAAGCGCATGACAGGAGAAAGTTTGCACCAAGATATTTTGCCCACTCACAACGGAGTGGTTTATTTCAACGAAATACGGGAAATTCAGGCATCTTAAAATTGTGAAGGTTTTACAGTAATTTTTAAATGCTAAGTCCATTTCCAGCGAGTAATTTTGCATTTCGTTCATATAGCAATTCAAAGTAGTTTTCGCTGAATTTGGGAAAATTCCATCGTTTCCACTTCAAAAGCGAGTTACCTTTAAACGGCGGAACTCGTGATACTCCTCATAACGTCTGCAAGCTAGTCCAGTTCAAGCAAAAAAGAAATTGTAATGGAGGACCTTGGCATTTAGTCAAACATGGTGTGGGCTTTGTTGAGTCGCTCTTCGGCTTCTTCAGGGAGCACGAACACGCTTGAACATTCACATGATATTCAGGATCAGAATGTGGTGTTCTTCCCTTAATACCATTTATTCATGCTTCTTAAGTAATTTACTTGGTTGTCGAAGACAGCTTAAAGTATTTCTCATGTTCTAAGGACAAGCTCGCATATCATACCATTCAAATACAACAGGATAAGATTCTGTTGGTTGTATATAGTACTGGGTTGAGGGTAGGAGGTACCCTAAGTCCATGATCCCTGACTTACACATAATTGTGGTGCATGACTACGTCACACCAACGATTGTAATACAAGTACTCATTTAGGCTTCTTTGTTTGTCTCTATTTCACATATATCGGGTTACATTTCTGGTTAATTGTCATCCGTGCCATTTGTTGATTCTATCTTTTCTTGTTGTTAACATCAATTTCTATTTCGTCAAATTATCTGTATTGACGGAAGTACTCGTTTAGTCTTAATGCTTCTGTCTTCTATGTTTCACTTTACTATTTTTTATACCTAATTTTCTGTTTTTTGCAGTATTTTTATTTACATATTGCGAAATTATTTATCATTCCTTTCCTAAGGCCAATGCATTACGTTTTCGTTCAAGTCTTCAAAAACACATAACTGGATAAACATAATTGTGAAAAATGATCAGCTTTCTCGGTAGTAGTTTAATAAAATTATTACGTTAATGTTAAATATTAAAAGAATTTAATTGTAGAACCACATTTTGCAGTACACGGTGAAGAGAGTAGACATCGGGAACCTACTGCAATTGATAAATTACAAGTGCATGCGAGTCTTGACTTAGCCCAGTTCTTGTTTAATTGGATTATTCACCCGTGGCTTCTCAGCCATCATTTAGGTTCACAAGAAGTTTATCGGGTTTTCGTCGATTAATCGATTTCCTCAGTACATTATTGATCGGTCCAACTTGTCTTTTTCCCATGATTCCGATATCCTATGGTTGAGTAAAAACCAGGAAAAAAACAATTAAATACCCGGGCCTATTCGTTTAAGATATGCGTTTAAAAACCTGTGCCGTTACTCAAATGATAACATGGAATTCGGGTGACTTTAACAAGTAACGTAGGATGTTTTTATTTCTATTAGAGATTAAATTTGTCTGTGGCAGATGATAAAAATAAAACGGAACAGTCGGAGACCAGTCCTTATCAAGGATCACCGTCAGAAGAAAAATCTAGGATGAAACATGTGTTTAAATTTAATTAATTAACGGGTAACTGTCATTCATTGATTGAAACTAATTAACTGTTATTACGGTAGAATGTTGCACAGCGTCCCTGAATTCTTCTTCATATGTTCCCGACATTACCAAAGTTCATGCCGCAATTATTCATAGTCTAAATCAAATTTTAACAATCTATGTAAGAATTTTTCTATCGATGATATGTATATGATATGAGTACCTGTCGATATTTGTTTTCATACCTCCGAACCTATATATAATTAAATAACGAGAACTAGTTAATTTACTTAAGAAGATATAATTAAAAATATGTGTAATTTTTCCAGTTAATATCAGCTACACTTCTTGTCGGGACATGGGACAATGACCAGTAGGTGTTAGCTGGAACTAATATGGGCCAAAAATTAAGTGAACTCAGAGGATTACTCGTTGCAATGGACGGCGAAGAAGAAATCGAGACGAAGGAAACTAGTAAGGAGGAGACCAGGCCCGACGATGTTGGCAAAAACGAGAAACTCAGACAGATATCTGCTGGTGACGAATCCGCGGTTGGGAGCGGAAACGATGGCGGAAACGTGAAAGAACATTTCGAGAATATTTATAGCAATTCGTCGGATAGTAGTTTAAGGATGGACGAGGCGACTGGGAACCTTGTGCCATCTCCAGCGACTTCGGCAGCTGCATCGGGTAATGCGAGCCATTGCGAGGGTTCGCATCAAACCTGTGCGTGTATCATAAAAAGCAAAAACAAATTGGGGAAAACTAGAAAAAGTGTGGACGACCATCAACACAACGGAAACTTGAAAAGAAATGGTTTAAGAACAATGTCATTCGTGACCAAGCGACGAGGACGGGGTAAAACAATTCGGACCAAAGAGGGTTACGGGGACAGTGCGAAGAAAAGAAGTACCTGGGTGTTAAAGTTCAATTGTGCTAAATTGAAAACTGGATTTCACGGGTCGAGTTCGAGTTTCGTGGAGTCGGACATACCCCAGCCTAACATTGTGTGTGATTCATGCGTGTGCACAGGTTATCGACGCACCGAAGAACACCATCTGGGTGCCGGTGTGGTCTTTGAGGCCAACGCTCCCACTGAAGACATCGGTAGCTCTGCACCGAGGCGGAAGTCCTGCCCGGCCATTGCAGGGACAAAAACGGAGGAGCCTCCACCTCGAAGTAATCCCATAATTGACCTCTCCAGGTTCAACCCCGAAGACTTTCCCATTGAAGATTGCGACGAGAGAGCTAGGCTGGAGAGAGCAAGGGAAATTGCCGAAGGGGTAGAACCACCCCCCGGATTTCAACCTGGAAAACACATACAGCTGCTCTGTCCACCTGAGTTCACCTTGGACAATCTGACCATGTTGTTTCAGACGCATTTGGGCCTACATACGGCAGCTGCCCTATCTGCCTTATCTCAAATAGATGTGAACCTTCCACCAGCCGTCCAACGAATAGTTCACACGCAAGTGGATTATATCCACTGCTTAGTTCCAGATCTTCTTCAAATTACATTGTCTTCATTTTACTGGGGTAAGTAAAATTAACAGTACTGCAAAAGTAAGCAAAACGGCCTCATGCAAATAATAGCTTTATAGTTGATAGGAGAGTATGCACCTTCACCTTTGATTCTGCAATTATTTAGAGGGATGCGTGAGTTGTAGTTTTCTTGTTAACGAAGTGATGATCGATGTTCTTCTCAAGGGTATAATGGGCCAAGCCTCGAGCGTAGATAATTTTTGGCCAACAAGTGAGACGATGTTAAAGTGACTGATTCAGAAAAATAGTACACTAAAAAGACCTGACGAAGAAAGAACAAATAATTTGACGATGAAAATAAATAAGTCAAATACAGGTGTTCTTTAAGACAAGAAACGGGACAGGAGAAGGAACGAGAAAATATTGATTTGGGATGCATAATTGAATTTCACTATATCTGAAATAACACAAGGTATTCAGTTAGTGTAAAAAGATTATGTGATACGATGCCTGTGAAAAAATGACGTTTTTCTCTTTGAGTGATTTTTGTGTAATTATCGCTTTGAGTTGTGGAAAGAAGCCCCTAGATGAAGGTGCGGTTACATTTTTACAAACGAGTGTAGAACGCGGTACCTGACTGCCCATGAAATGAAATCAGTGGAAGGGTGCGCGGGAAAGGCTCGTGATTTCTCTTTCGCCTTCATTCATAGCCATTGCCATTCAATTCTGTCACGTAGGAAAGGGTCGCCGACTCTTTGTCTGGGGTGTGAAGAAAATTGTGGAGGCTCCAGGTGTATGCCTTTCATGACTGGCAATAAAGAACTTCTTTAATCTGTCCATTCATTGCGTACTTAGAATCTGCAGAATAGAATAGAATCTGACTTGGATTGACCGTAATCCATGAAATTGTTTATTTAACACCAATGAAAAGAAAGAGGAAGGACATAAGAGACACAAAAAGTACCTTTCTTTGGACACTAGAATTGTAAAAATGTAAAGAATCCCAAAGTAGAAGAAATCCCTTTATTTCCATTTCGATAATGGAAATTCTTAAACTAAAGAATATGTCGAAGCTTTAAAGTTTCCTCAAAATTAGTTCCACCAAAGAATCCATATTTGGTTCATCCAAATGATTTATTAATCATTCAAATATGTATATAACTTAAATAATAGTTAATTTTACTTGGTAAAATTCGAGGACTTTGTAAATAAATTTATTTTTATAGATATTTTGGATGATTAGATGACCATATAACATTGGTCACATTTAGTATTACGCGTTGTTAAATAAATAATGCTTGAACATAGAAACGTTAAGATAGTCACTGGCCTTACATGGTCCTAACTGCTCCCCCAAACCAGTTACAAACCAGCCAAAAAAACTTGATCGAGCCTCCATGAATGGAATGATTACAAATTACGGTCGATCAATTTATTTATTATTAAAAGTCAGGCTTTGTGTGAATAGATTTTTTCTCTTGTTACAGGGAAAATGGACAGGTTCGAAGCGGAGCGACTGCTCGAAGGACGTCCGGAGGGCACTTTTCTTCTAAGGGACTCCTCGCAGGAGGAATATATATTCTCCGTCAGTTTCCGACGTTACGGCAGGTCGTTGCATGCCAGAATTGAGCAATGGAACCACAGGTTCAGCTTTGATTCTCATGATCCGGGAGTGTTCTCTTCCCCAACAGTTTGTGGACTCCTTGAGCACTACAAAGACCCGACATGCTGCATGTTTTTCGAGCCAATGTTGGCGATTCCGCTGCATCGAAACTTTCCATTTCCACTGCAGCATCTCTGCCGTGCTACTGTTTGCAGTAGAACTAAGTACGACGCCATAAACCAGTTGCACCTGCCGAAAGCTCTTAAGAGCTATCTAAAGGAGTACCACTACAAGCAGAGAGTCCGGGTCCGGAGGTTCGATTCTGAGCTGTGATATGTATAAGAACTCCTTCAATTTACCCAAAAAAACCGTAACCCCTCCCGTTCTGTGTTATGCATTCGCGATTATCCAACGAACAATCTATTATTTATTGATTCAACCGTGTTTGAATATGTATATTAATTGATAAGGGCTGTCGCTTCTATCGTTGTAAACGATGGCTTGCCAAGGCCATTCCGGCCTTTCATTACTTCTATTTACGGGTCTGTTTCTTTGCGTTGCAATTCTCTTGAAGTTGTCCGGGTCGATATCCAATCAAAGTCACTTTGACATGCATTTATCGAACTTTGCAAGTACAATAAGTGACCAAACTATTAAGTAAATTTCCAAGGTAAAAGAATTGTCAATAGCTGTACATGTTTAATATGTTGACGTTCGAATGTTGCTGCAATATACCGATTTACCATTTTTGGAAGTTGGAGCAGAATAATATTGGGGTGGAAGATTTTCAAATTAAATTACTTCAATTGCTGTTGACAGGTCGTACAACATTCTATAAGTTAAAAAAATAGAAGTTTTAGTTAAATTAAATTTAATTATACTTATCTGTACAATTTTAAGTTACACTATACACAATAATGTAATTGAAATAAAATAATTAAAACTCTTAGAGAGGAAAATGAGGAGTAAGGAAATTGGTCTTATAATAGTTATACATTTTCAGGAAAACACTATTTTTAAGGTTTACTTCTTAAAGAAAGTATTATTGTATGTTAAATTCTACTTATTGAGGCATCTAGCAGCTCCACAAGTAACCGGAAGTGGTGTAAGGCAGGCACCTTCACTTCTTCCGACTCGGGTAGTCGGTTAAACACGATAATGAGACATTCAAATCAGTACCTTTCATCTCTGAGAATTCAATTGTTAATGTCAAACATAGTACACTATTTAACTACTACAACTATTACACAGTAACACGTCATTTATACACTTTTCGTGACCTTTGGAAATTTAACGAAACATAAAATTTGAGACTCGACCATCAAACTTCAATTTTCTACCAAATGTATTAATCAATACCTCTACAATTACTCCGCTTTATGTATCGAATCCAGAGTTACGTGGGATCTTTACGTATCTAGAATTTTAATAAGCGGGTCAGTGAAATTTGGAATTTGCGAATCGACTCCTTTTTTCTGCCTTATAGCCCTCTCCTTTTTCCAGCCCTTACATGTAATTTTTGCTCCATGTAAATATGTCTATTACATAATTGTTATTGTAATATTGTCAATATTAATGCCAATCGATTTTGCTGATGTGAAATAATGAAATAAAACAGAATTTTTTATTAAAATTAAAATTTTAAAATCAAGATATTTTTATAAAACTCATTTTAGAAATTTACAACTTCCAACCTATGGTATATTACATTCCTCTGTTTCCTATATTAATCAAAGGATTATTTTTCAAAGGAGTCATGTTATTTTGTACTTAAATACTCAACTTATTGGAATGCTTGATTCTACAAACAATTCATTGAGTGCAATATTTCATAAATATTGAGTTAATATAAAAAAATCAGTACTGTTTCAGCACAGCCGCATCACTTATCCCCAAAGCACACCAAAATGAATATATAAAATGTTAATTTTCAAAAGTCAAAATTTGTTTATGAAATTCCACTTAAATGTTAAAATGCATTAGTAAATTAATAAAAAAAGTACCAGGATGACATGTTAAACATTAGGTAAAGTACTACAGAAAAGGAGATGGTTAAAATCTAAACACCAAAAATATAGTTTAAAAATTTTAATTAACATCTCTTAAAAAATATATTTATTGTAAATTTTTGGGCAACAATAGGTAGCTGAAATGCAATGACAGATCAGAATCAATCACTAAATTGGTTTACACCTCTTAGTAAACTGGATATTCCATGTGACAAGCCAGAGGTCAAATAATTCACATTTAAATACCAAAAAAGGCAGAACAATATCACAGCAGATGAATCTGGTACACATTAAGGAAAAAAAGTATTTATAGGAAGGGGATTAATGTTACAATATAAATAATATTGTGTATATTAGAGATTATTCTAAAAACAAAAATTTCTATTTTATATATTGAAAAATATATAAAAGATATATAGAAAAAATCACCAAAAATAACCTCCAATATTCAAAATTTTTGTTGCCCTACTATTAATTAATTACGTAGGAAATAAACACACCTATCTTTGGTAAACAGAAACATATCTGATAATAGAAATTGAAAACAACGAGATTAGTTTCATGTTAATTTATTGCACATTTGTATTAAGTAAATAATTCAATAATATTATTGTTCTAATCAATAATCTAGTTTGAAAGACCGAACACATTATTATGGATTTTTTGATGTCGGTACTCTATGTATTTTAATAAAAGATACGTATCACATGTCTTTCCCATTTCTCCACCATATACAACTCGGTAACCATTAAGTACCTGAAGTACCAGTAGCTGATGAACTTGATAATTGATTGTAAAGACATTTTAATGTCTTTTATTGTAAAAGAGCTGAGAGACCGGAATGTCACAAAAAATAATGTTTATTAACTTTATTTTGGCGAAATATTAAGTTAAAATAGTAAATCTAATCGAAATCTTAAATCCATTACGAAATCGTGGCAAGAGACCAGAATTGTTGAAATGACCGGTGATAATAGTGGCACTAAAATTCTGCGTTCACGTTATTTTATTCACACGTCAATACAGTTTTTGAATTAACTTCAAGTGAGGTGAAATAAAATGAGAACTATGTTTGATTTTTGTAATTTTTCTTTATTTGGAGTCGCAGATTTTAATTTTTGGCTAGTGTAATAATGACAATATCCAAGGACTAAAGGTGAGAAGCAAACCACACATTACGAAACCTATTATTCTTCAACGTTTTTCATATGAATTCAGAAGGTGTTTTACAAATTGTAGTTTTTGATCAGCATTAATTATATAAATATAATGTCAAAGCTTGGTCCAACAAATTCTGTAATATTGGAACCTCTTGAAGAATAATATTTGAATCGCAGATTATGTAACAAAATTGGGTGAAATTGCATTTTAGAAATGATACATTACAAAATGGAATTGAAATTCATTTATAAGAATTGTATTAATCATTAATGTTGAAAATATTACAATAAGTTGGATCACAATGCTTTATTTTGAATTAAAACATTAATTTTGAGTCTAAGCTGAAGAAAAAAAATTTGATATTTTATTTTAAAATTTTTGATTTTTCAGCATTGTATTTTCAATATAACTCTAAAAAGTAATGGAAAAATAGAAACTGAAAACCAATTTGTGTTGTTATTGAGACAATATTTGACAGACAAAATAATAAACCTCACCAAAATGAATTCTCTTAAAGAAAAAGTATTGGAAGATGCAACAGTTCAAGAAGTTTTGCAAACTGGTACAGATTTAAGAAAATATTCATTTCAAATTGAGAAAGAGTTAAAAGGAGTGGAAAACAAATCAATTCAAGACTACATTAAAGAGAGCCAGAACATCGCCACTCTACACAATCAAATTTGTGATTGTGATAATATTCTTGCAGTAAGTAATAAATTTAAAAAAAACTATTTTTATTTTACATGGATATACATTTTTAGATTATAGATTATAGATTATAAGATTATTGTTATACATATATAGATTATAGATTACATTAATGCAATATGTATCTGTGGCACAATAATCATGGAAGCTTGAAGACTTTTGTTGTAATATGACATATTACAATGCCAATAATGAGTAGTAAAATCAACACAGCAGTTACTATAAATAATATTTTAAAGTTAGAAATATAATAGGAAATTATTTTTTAGAGAATGGAGGAAATGTTGGTGAATTTTCAAACTGATTTGGGATCTATTAGTAGTGAAATACTTTTACTCCAAAAAAAATCTGTGGAAATGAGTCAGCAGTTAAGTAACAGGCAGGCTGTTAGAGCCCCATTGAGTCAGTTCATTGATGATATTAGTGTGTCTGAAGCACTTATTAAGTAAGTTATTAGTTTATTATTTTGAATAACAGTGTGACATATCAAAAATAATATTCATCCTAAAATAATTGCTTTGATTTAAATGTTACATTTTACAAAATACTAGGAAATTATAGTTAACACCAATATTTATTTTCAGAATATTTGATATGTAACTTAAATACTATAATTTGTCATTAAAAAATACCAGATGCCCTGCATTCATTTACTGTATTTTTATTACAAACTTTATTTTTCAATTGCAGCTCAATACTGGATGTTCCTGTAATGGATAAAGTGTTCAACTCTCAATTAATGGTGTTAAACCATAAAATAAATTTTGTTAAGGAACAAAGCTTTAAAAGTAAGCTTATTCATTTGATTTATGTCATAGTGTTTTTGTACATTCTGGTACATGTACATCAGTTCACACAACTTAATATCCTTGCATATTTCAAACAATTGTCATTACTACCACTTACAGATGCTCGATGCAGTCAAGATGTAATGGATGTTCTAGAAAAACTTAGAATTAAAGCTGTTACCAAAATTAGGCAATATCTCCTTGAACAAATCTCAAGGTTTAGGAAGCCATTAACCAATTACCAAGTACCCCAGAGTGTTTTACTAAAGAATAAGTAGGTGCTATTGAAAAAATTTAAATATATTCTTGTTTCATGAAAGCATTTCTAACTTTAAATGTATTTATTGGAACACTAATATAATTAAATTTATCACTTTCAGATTCCTTTTTGAGTTTCTAATGGGTCAGGAGAGAAATACAGCAGCTGAAATAAGTACAGAATATATTGACACTTTGAGTAAAGTTTATTATTCGTACTTTAAGTATTATGACTCCCGTCTGATGAAACTTTCGGTAATTTTCTTTATTTTTTATAAGGCAATCATTCAAGTGTGTTTTTATATTAAAATGAAAGAAAATTTTAGTACGAGGAATCGGCAACAAAGGACGATTTAATGGGCATTGAAGATAATGTGTCTAGGGGAAGTCTTTTCCACAAGACAACGTTGAAGCACAAATCAACGGTTTTTACAATAGGAAACAGAGGAGATATTCTAACGACACAGTTGGAAGCCCCCGTCATAGTGCCCCATGCGGCACAGAAATCTGCAACTAAAGTAAGTGCTGATAAGTCGGGGTATTTTATGTATTTGTATTTCAACTTTGGAAACCTTTATTCGATTGCATGATAGTAATGAATAAACAGGCTGCTCCTAAATTTTTTTTTTTCGTACTAAAAGAATTTCACTTTATTTTCTTACATTTTAGTACCCGTACGAAGCATTGTTTCGCAGTGAACAATACGCATTATTAGACAATGCCTGTAGGGAGTATTTGTTCATTTGTGATTTTTTTATGGTCAAGGGATCTCACTCACTTCAGGTGTTCAATCAAATATTTGGGAAAACTCTTAAACTATTATTGGTAAGCTTTTTTGATAATATCTTAATAAGATAATGGTACTTAACGATAATATGATATATAAGATTATAAGTAGTGAATATTGCCACTTTGTTAGAAAGCATTGGAAACCTACGTAGAAGGCAGTTATGACAGCATTGCTTTGTTTCTCTGTGCTCATATCATCCTTCGATTTAAGCCAATAAGTCAAAAGAGATCGGTGCCAGCACTAGATTCGTATTGGAATTCACTTCAGGTAGGAATACAGTGATATGTTTCGATGACGGACTACATTTTACATACTAAACGGACTAATTTTTACAGGATTGCATTTGGCAAAGGTTTCAACAAGTTTTAGAACTGAATATTCAAAGCATAAAAGATTGCGACCCCCTGAAAATGGGCAGAGAGATGGGTCCTCACTATGTGGCCAGGAGATATGCAGAGTTGAGCGGAGCTATGATAGGTTTGAGTGAAAATTACCGGAACGATTTAGTCAGCGATTTGTTAAATAAATTGCAGGAAGAGGTTACCATCAACTGTTAATATAATCCGTATTTTGCCCGTAGTTTCTTGTAGATATTTAGTATCTTTCAATTTATATTTTCAGGTTGAATTGTTCATTCTAAAAATGGCTGCTGTTTTCCAGCAAAGGAAGGAGCAACTCATTTTTCTCATTAATAATTATGACATGATTTTAAGTGTATTAATGGTAATCATTCATTGACACAGTGAAATGATATCTATTGTCTAGCAGATCCATTGCATTGATTATTCCAAAATAGATTTGAATTATTATTTCTTAAATATTACGATCGTACCCGAATGATTACATGGCAAGACAAAGTAAATTTATAAACTACATTTTGAGCCAATTTTCTCTTAAAAAATGAAAAATGAGATGCTATTACCCAATTCATTTAGATTACAACCTTAAAAAGTAATTAATTTTGGTAACATTAGTTCAATACAATTTATCTGTTGATCTGACCGAGGACTATGTGGAAATATTCAATACGTCAGCAATGGATATGTTGGGAGCTTACAAAAATTTCTGCATTGGATTTCGTGCAGTTTAACGTAAAAATTTAATTATTTAACAAACAAGCATTTCTCGCAGGAAAGAACAAAAGATCACTCCAATGAGACCGAAGCATTCAGAGATCAGTTAACTACCAGATCGAATGAATATGTGGAGGAAATTCTCTCACCACACTTTGGAGGAATAATGCAATTCGTCCGGGACGGAGAAAATATGGTTGAGAAAGAACTACACGAGGAATTGAAGCAACAGGAACGTTAGTACATGAATCAAAATAAATCTTGTCCTAAGCATGATTTACATAAATCAAACAAAAAAATTTTAATTTTCTTTTGAAGAGAAAGCCATGCAATTAGTCCAATCGTTTTCAAAAACTTGGAAAAAGGCACTGGAGGAGCTGCAGTCTGAAATTTTGCGGTCTTTTCCTTCCCTGGTGACGGGAGGTGCACTACTACAACTGGCTTTGACCACTTTGGTTCAGTACTATCACAGGTTTCACAAGTTATTAACGCCTAACGCGAAGGCTCAACTCACCAATATTCATCACATAATGGTTGAGATAAAGAAATACAAAACTAACTATTAAAAATTCAGTGATAACATCAAGTATAATAATTTACTATCATTAAAGAGAGATATATTTTTGTACTTTGCTTTATTTCTTATGTCTTATTTAAAATTCGACTTTATTAGAGGCGTATTATGACCGATGTAAATCAATATAGATAAGTCTTTCGCGCTGTCCTAAGCTGTGAGACCTATCAGGTACGCGTGTTCGCGCATAGGTGACGCCCGTGAAAAAATTGATTTCGCTTTAACTTACGATTTAACTCTCGTACATATTTAGAATTCAAATTTTGGTCGAAACATTTGGTTTTTCAACGTTGATGACGACGAATTGTTCTTGAAACTGAACAAATTCGATTGCATTTGACCCATGACCTAGTCGTTTCACGGCCGTAGTTCCGATTTGCTTGCTTTATGTGCTGTCGCGAGAATTCTGAGATCACAATTTTGAGACCATAAAAATGAATTTCTGTTCGTGGTTGTTTTCTACGCTTCTGTTCTTTGTGGTTATTATTGACCTTTCTATCGGCTACAAACCCGTGTTTATAATTCATGGAATTCTCAGTAAAAATGTTAGTATGGCTTTTTTGGAGAAACGTATCAAGGAGGTGAGTTAACTTCACTTTGTGGAGTCAAGCTGTTTTCTCCGATGAGTTGGTAAGTTCGGATAACGATGCTCAAAGGCCTTCTAATTCATCTAGGGATTCTTGGATTCGCTACGAAATTAATCCATCCCAAATCCTACTGTGTTCAATCCACTACTCAAATCCTCGTGACAATTTCAATGTTTGGAACCCTGCTGATTCATACAAGTAACCAAGCGCTCGATGATTTAACCATAAGAGTTTTGCCATCTTAAATTTTAGGTTCATCCAAATACAGAAGTTGTCATTTGCGACTATTTCAATGGGCTTGGAAGTTTGGAGCCTATGTGGTCGCAGGTGAATAAAATTGGACAAGACCTGATGGCTTTTTCTTCGAAGCATCCGGAGGGCATTCATCTCATTGGATACTCCCAAGGTGGACTCATTGCTCGCGGTATTTTAGAAAATTTCAGCAACCACAACGTGAAAACTTTCATCTCTTTGAGTTCGCCGCAAGCTGGACAATATGGAAGTACGTAACAGGTATAATTAAGAAGGAAATTTAATTGCATTATTAATTTGTTTGAATATACAGCGAAGTTTTTGCACGTATGGTTCCCGGAACTGATAACGGAGACGGCTTATAAGGTTTTCTACACCGTAACGGGACAATTCTTCTCTGTGGGAAATTACTGGAATGATCCACATAAGCAAGAACTCTATCGCAATTACAGCGTGTTTTTGCCATACATAAACAATGAAATTGCCTCCCGAAGAGATCCTAGTTACTACAATGGACTGGTCAAGCTAGAAAACATGGTTTTAATTGGAGGACCAGATGACGAAGTAATAACACCATGGCAGTCCAGGTAGGTTTGACGTGTTGAATTTAATAGTTCAGAATAACAGTAGGTTATTTCACTACGTGTACTACTCGTTCTTTTTACAGCATTTTTGGATACTACAATTCAAACGAAGAAATCGAATACCTTAGGGACAGGGCCATATACAAAGAGGATTTTATTGGTCTGAAAACACTCGATAGAGAGAAGAAATTGAAAATTATTATACAGCGCGGTGTCAAACATTTGGCCTGGAGAAAAAATATCACTATCATTGACAATGATATTATTCCACATCTGAATTAGGCTGAATCCGTTTTCTAGCACAGTTGTTTTGATAGTCAAACTGATTGCGGGATTCACTTTAAAATAAAATAAAGTTCTTGTTCATTATACGTTGAAATACAACATATTGCGTGGTTGGCCCTATACATTCATCATTACGAGGTATTTTGAAAGTGTCTGGAATCGAGTAAGAAAGAGTAGATAAATACATACACTCTTGGTATTTATTTCTTTTTTCGTTGGTTTATACTAATGATTGTGGAAATTCATCTGTCACTCAATCATTACTAAATTTGATGAAATCAATAATAATCAAGTAAAGTATTTGTGTTTGCCATATTCTTTGAAAAGACAGATCAGAACATTGAATTTATAAGAAAAAATCAATCAAATGTTGAATTTAATTATACCAGAATAAATATGAGATAAGCGTTCATTGTTGGTGAGAATTCTTCAAAATAAAACTACCCAATTTTATGGCGACCACTAAATGTAAATATTTATTATGCTCATTTTGTAGGAAATAATAAATTTCTGTAGTTGCTAAATGTGATTCAGGATATAAGTAGTTTAAAGCTATAAGTTCCCATGATTAGTAATTCGTTCTTAATTTCAAATTAAAAAATATTGAGAATTGGATTAATGAAGAGATGCGCCTTATGTTTGAATTACTTAAATGTCTAGTTTCACGTACGACACAAGTCAAGCGAGGAACTGAACTTGTGTCACACATTCTCAAACAAAAATTTATCATGCTATGTTCTTAATAAAATATTATAGTTTTAGAAAATTAATTTTATCTTTTCTGTCGATGCAGAGTTTCAAAAGCAAGAAAGTTGTGACCTTGAACCGTTTGTTTTGAAAGAAAAGAGAGTTCGCCATATTGTTTAATCTTTGTATAGTATTTTTTCGTTTGGAAAAAGTTTTTTCCCCCTTTGTGGAAAGTTGTGGCGAATCTCTCCGACGGTTTCAGGATGGATGGCGCGGAAAGAGGTAATGTTTTCACATAGTTTTGTGGGTTTTGGTTGTTAGATCGAATTAATTGAGATCGCGACTAAGTTTTGAGGGCAACGTCTGACTGCTTAGGCACCAGACGGAGGCCTTGCGTTCGACAACCCGGCAATTGTCCTTCAGTCGCATTAATACCGATTTATGTCGGTGACCTATTAATCTCATAATTTTGACCCAAATGCGTGTGCGTTCTCGTTGTGCTCCAAAGGTAGATTCACCCTTTTGCTATTTCTCTTATTTCTGTGACCTTGAGATTTACCCATTGTTATGCTCGATTTCCAACGTTCGTTCCCATGGCCGTTTTACTAAACTCAACTTAGTTAGATTACGGAAATTGCTTCTATTTTGTTCCTTGCACAATAAATAAGTGTTAACAATTCAAAAACTAAAACGATAATCAGACATGAATTGGTTTTTTTCATCTTAATGTTTAATTTTGACAATGGCTTAAATGATATTGAGATGTTAATTCAAAATTTGAAAAAGAAGGTTCAGTTGTGCACTAGTATTCATTTTGTAGATTCTTATGGTAACTGGATATATATTTTTAGTGCAGTTCTTAAACTGTGAAAAAATAAGACAGAAAATAGAAATAAGTTATACATTTCCTTAGTGTCTTTGTATTTCATCATTAAAACTAAATATTTATTATTGATGTTATGAAAACTCATTTATATTGATTGCAGTACAGTGCAGTCCCAAATCTGTTATTTGTGTGAATCTTAAAAATTTGGTTTCAAGAATTTCAGTTTGTTAATAATAGTTTGAATTAGGGAACTAAATTAACCATCTCTTGTGACTTAACAATGAATACAAATATAATTATTAGATTAATGCCTGGTATTTTTCTATACAAGGCACAGTGATTCAGCTCTGAGAAAGTGTTACACGAAATGTCAGGAGTTTTGATGTTGCAAGTGTTCAGGTTATGGTAAAGAACTAGTATGATCTCTCACAAGTTGCTGTTAGTCATTAAAAAAGTTTCTGCACAATTTGAAATCATATTAACATTAAAAAAAATGTTCACTTCCTTCAGTGCAATAAAAAAAAACTAACTTTTCAGTTGATTAAAAAGTTATCTTTTATGAGAACTTTTGCAGGCTTCAGCCATCTACTTAGAAAACAAGTGTGTTCATCTTTTAATGTCCACTAGACTTGTATAAACTCAAGAAGTTAGCCTACTTAAGAGTTTCAAGGAAAACAGGTTTAATCATGCTAACTTATTATTAACTTCTCTTTTATTAAGATCTTTCGCGAATAGTATTATGTAGTGATGATGTTATTCAGTGAAAACTTGATTTTGAATAAGAATGCAATTGGCCATTTAAGAAACTCATATATGTGTGCACTAAAACTAGTAAATCATGAATAATTATAGTGTTGTGAATAAATTGAAAAATGTAAATGCCATGTAATGGGTAGTAGCAAACACCCTTATTTGGTTATTTGTTTTACATGTATGGAGACAAATTTTGAGAAATGAACTTGTTATGCAGTTTGAGTAGGATAGGTTTCCCCAAATTTCATAGTGTAACATAAAAGATATTTGGATAGTTTATTGTAGAAAACCCATTTCTGGGAATTGTGTAATGTTTAGTAAATTGAATTTCAGTGTGACTGTATTATTACCAACAATAGTCACAGTCAAACTTATTCCAGTTAACAGAATTTAAATTTAATTCAAACTTATCAATTAATATTTACATTCTTTGGCAAACACCACGCCATATATGCTTATTAATTTTTTAAATTGCATTTGTGAACCGAGTGTCTCTTTTCACGACTCATAATTTATAGTTTAGCCCACAGTTGAGGAACTAAAGGACCAATGTGGTACTTCAGAAATCAATAATTACTGCATAATATCCCCGCAATATATTATTTTATTAATTGATTTTAATTTTTAAAGAGTAGCTTGTTTATTTGAGACTTGTAAATAAGCGTGAACTGTTGAGTTAACCTATTTGTCGATTCTGCAATTGTTTTCCTTTGACTCATTCAGCATTAGTATTTGCATTCCCTCTATACTTCTCTTTTTTACTTATATCTCTCATTGCCATTCTCTGATTCTGATCCAAAGTGCAGTCACATCGTTGTTTAGTCCGAACGTCATTGTCGAGCAGTTTAAATATCTCAGTGTGTTTTCTATTTTTCCACTCCCGAATCGGATGGTTGCGTGTGTCACAAAATTTATGACGGAAAGAAAAAAATTCATAATCAGTTGTAGAGACTCATTCCTGAGCAGCGTTCAATCGGTTTCAAAGTCGAAGAACAGTGGAATCGAACAATCGAAAGGCACTTTTGGATGAAAATTTTTAAACCTGTGGTCGAATCGTTCGGTGCACATGAGGATTGCATTTTCGTTTATCGCCCCAATTAATTAAAATTAAATATAAAAAAAGAGTAAATGTGTTATTTATTTTACAGCCAAATATTTGTTTCGCTTCGGCGAATGTAATCAATGTTTTTTGGCGCGCTGCGGAGTCAGCCACCGGTTTCTGTTTCCAGGATCTCCATTTTGTCGCAAGTTGCGGTTTCTCGCGGTCGTCCCTCGACGAAAACAACGGAGAAATGCTGAAAATGTCGGATTCGCGTCGCGTTGTTTTTCTTGTTTTGCGTTTCTTTCAGGCCCCTTTTCCGTTTCCGCGTTTTCGTTTGGAATGGTCGGAAGACATGGGGCGAACCGTAAGCAGACTCTAAATCTGTCAGCACTCGGTGTTTGACCAGTGTCGAAAGTGTGCACGTTGGCATTTGTCGGCGTAAAATAATTTCGCTCGATTTTTGCGGTGTTTGTCGTTGGCAGTTGAGTTTTATTTTAGTATTCCTAAAAGAGAAATAAAGGTGTGATTTTTTGGCCCGTCAGCTGTTATTATGAGACCATCACACGCGGATTTCGATCATTGAGTGTTGTTCCATTTTTCTCAAATTCGAGTTGGGGCAGCAGGAAATTTGGAAATATGATGAAAAAGGATAAACCGATGCTTTCGGTGGCAGCAATCATACAGGGAGTTCAGGTTCAGCACTGGAGCCGAGGTAAATTTCTAAGGCTTAAGATTTTTGTGTTAGTACAATACCTTGAATTTGCAGTGGCGGAATGCAATATGATGAATAAGCTTATTCGTTTACCAATATAACGCATAAATTTTTATCCATTTTATTCTCTTGTTTTCTGTACCTTTGTCATTTTTTATACTGACCATTTTATTGTCAGTTAATTAATTGCATCAGAGCGTTTTCCTGATTGTTGCAAAACTCTTAGGCCGCTTACAATAACCATATTATTGCTGACTACAGGTTTTTGTACCATATTTTTTGTTGTTGATTTCTTAACACTGGTTTTATTCAGTGTTACGTGCTCCACTACCTAATTTCAGCCTGTCTTAGTTATTTTATGTATGTTAACATAATTATAACTAGGTTCGACATTTTACCATTAACAAAGATGAAGATCATTTCACAAAAAAATTTGTACCACATGTACAGTGAGTTCAGAATTTGAATTATAGTAAAGTATAAAATATATTGTTTTGTGGAAAATATCTAGAAGACCTGTAAATTGATCACAATTATTTTATTCAAACAAATGGCAGTTGTATTTGAAGGAATTTCTGACTGTATAAACCAGTATAATTTCACGGGAAACTAAAAGATTTATTCGTTGTAGAAATAATTAAGAAACAAAACTATTCATCACCGTTAGAATTAACAATAATTAATTGTAAATATATAATACTCAAAAATAATGTATATCGCAGCTAATAAAAATATTGGGACAAAATTAAAATGCAGAATAGGGAACAATTTTTGATTGAAGCCCATTATAAATTGGTCATTTTAAAAAACTACTAAAGATAGTAAATGTATCTTAGTGTTGCAGAATAAACTCAATAATGATAGCAGTTTGATAGCAGTATCAACGGTTCACATAAACAAGTACCACAGTCAAATTTGGTCCTACTTAAATTATTGCAACCTTAATCGTAATTGCTTGGACACTCATAGCGTATTATTATAAGTGTCAAGCAGTAGTACAAATACTTTAAAAGTTTGAAAAAAGGAATTTAACTTTTAACATGATGTGTAATTATATTGCCTGAGTCTTTTATTTACATTTTTTTAAAATATTATTTCTTTGCAAGAAACCCGTGTTTTTGTAATTTTTAATGAAAGTCGGTTATTTATAAGCAGAACCTTACCTGTGTCGCAGTTTAGTGTTGAATTAACAGTGTTTTACTTACCAATGAACAATGAAATACTTCTTCTAAGCTTTGGAAAGTTATCGAAATAATTTGGACTCTTTTTGAAAGCAGCCGATAAACCGCATTTTCAGTAAAGAACCACCCTGAATCTGTAGAAAGCTACGCATCAGAGGAAAACGAAATGGAATACAAAAATAAAAAGTTTATGACCTCTGAAGAAAAAATCGTAACGGGGCGGATGCCCTCAAGTTAACATTATATTGGGGGGTTCACGTTTTAAAATATCCACAACTGAAGTTCCAAGAAGTCAATTTGGTTTCAATTAATACGCCTTGGTTCTTATCTTCTTCCCTAATGGCAATTTTTAAAAACATGGTTTTCCAATTTTATAAATATAATCTAAATACCAATTGGTCTAAAACTAAACGTTGCAAAACGAATATTCTATGAATAAGCGTTTCACATGAACATTTTGGTTTCATTGACCATATATCACACCTTATAGACAAGGAAACATCAAGTAAACTTGTATGAGTTTAGGATAAATTTATGTATATTGTCGGATAATACTCATTTATTGTAAGAGGTCAACATGGGACATCTAACGTATATTGTTATCAGAATATATGGATAGTGAAAAAGGGTTAATGCACACCAGGATAGATTCCGTAGTTTGATAAAATAGTAATTTTTTGAGCCAATGCCATAGTAGTGACGATTTTTTGGCCTTGGACGTATAAAGAGGGATGGGTCAATACGTCACGAAGTTGACTAACAGATAAAAAAAATAGTAAATGAAATACCACGATAATGGTGATGATGATGGTAATGATGATTATGACTTGAGTTTGATGTGCTCCCCTCCTTAATGAGGCCCCTGTGATGCCTACTCAATGTGCCTGCCATCTCATTTCGTTGGTCAAATACTCCGTCTGCTCATTGGTCAAAAGAAATCCGATTTGGTTTATCCCGCCAATTGTTGTTTGGATAACTTCTGGAAGTGTAAATACTTGGTGATTTTGAAGTGGGTGGTAATCAGTCTCCCTGACCAACACACAAATTCAACTCATTGTTGAGAAATTGAGTTCGGATTGTCGCCTGTTTACACGGTGGACGATTGCCAGAAGCGTTCATCGTAATAAAATTTACTTGCTTTAACTAGTAATAAGGCAGATTTACATTCCAGCTCTGCACAGTGCCACTTAGATGATTTAAACTGAAAAAAAACAATGGCCTTGTTGCATGCATGGCCTTGGACCGACCTACACTTGACCTATGTCCATAAAAAGTGATACATTTTTCGCCGCGTTTTAAATGAATTGTGTTTTCTAAATTGAATCGGGTCATTGCATTGATCTCAAAAACATGGGAATTGCTCACTCTCAGAAGCATTCCAATTTTCTGGTGGCTAATCGACACAAAATTGCCCAAAAATAGGTCTTGACTGAAAAAGTACACGCTTCATGTACTTTGATATATTCAGTTGGCTCCAAATCCAAAGTTTTGAACGGTGAACTAGTTTTTTTTTTTTAAAGAGCTTTATCAATAATAATCCTTAAATTAATATAAAAAAAAATGTGACAATAACATAATTTTGTATACTCTCATTATTTATTATTCGTCCTGTAAAATGAATACCAATGTATACACCATTGCCCTCCATCAAGAATTTGAAAAAAATATTAGTCACCTGGTAGTTCAATTATCGTAAAAGTTTAGTTTAAACTGTTTGTTTCCTATAAATTGCTTATTTTTATTTTATATCATGTCGATTCAAATAGAAAATCAAGGACGGCATAAGTATTATTCCGTCACTGCGGTTTGTTTCGCTAACCTCATCAATAATAATATAATCTTGTTGACGGTCGCATTGTTAGCGTTTGGTCCGAACATGTGAGAAATAATTCATTGAATAATTTATTCGGTTATCAAAGTACCCACACAGTAGGAACCGTGTATTTAAAATTAAGATTCAAGATAAGACTGTTTCCTCGAAATTCGTTCACAGCCAGAGAGCGTGAAAACAATTATCTGTGTGGTGGAAAAGTACCACGAACAGAGGTATTCCAGAAAACAAGGTGTAATAAAAAGCAAGAGAAGGTTTAACGAGAGTTCAAGTTGGAAGATAATAGGTTACAAATAAGATATTTTCATTAATAAATAATAGAAAAAAGTTACGTGCTGCTAAGACATTATAAATTGATGGAAATGAAACAGTTGCAACGGTGGCTCGAACTTTCGTCTGCCCTAGACTTCTGTGTGTAAATATAATAAGGTGCATGAAACCTGAATTAAATATAAGAGTACGATATCCGATATTTGTGGTCGTCCACTCCGAATTACTCATCGAGAAGTCTTTAAATGGAGAAAAAGGGACTAGATAGTACCTAGGTCGTATCTAGGTTGTAGGTGAATTTGAGTAACTATATCACAAATGTGAAGCTATTAGAATCTGGAGAACGTTATTTTACGAGTTTAATGTGTAACCAATTGGGGTCAGTATAATTAGTGTTTGGCCTTCAGGTCTATTAGCAGGGTGAGAAATCGGTACGGGGAACTTTGTACTTAAACCAACGAACAGCACAATGATGAACGCCGTGGAAAAGAGCAAATCGACGACCGTGAAGGATCGTCCTGTAAAACGCAAATGCTCTCCATGGGATAGGAGTCATTAAAATCAACACTTTTGGTTTACTTATGATTGGCACATTTATTTAAGGAAATGGAAATTAGAAGAGTACAGATCACACGGTTCGCTCACACATATGCACGAAAGAGATGGCAATTTATTTTCAATTACCGATTAATTTCCTGGGGTTTCCTCGGCCGATTTCTCACTGGTCATCAGTTACACTCTTCTTTACAGCCTCTGCCTCCTCCACCGTTGTTGTAGGACTTGGCCAATATGAAGACCCTAGCCTGCGAGAGACATTCATTGTCGAATTGGGCCTTAAGTCTCGTATATATTTCCGTTGGTGGGACTCCCTCCTTGGCGAGGAATTTAATGATTACGCACTGAGCCGCGTTACTGGACACTTCGCTCCCTGGCATTCTTGGTTGTACTAATGAAACCGCGGGTTCGTACTTGGTCATCGGTCCAAGTCGTCTTCCGCAATCTGGTTGAATTGATTTGCCTGCCAAAGCCAACAACTTGGTTGTGGGACACCTGCGGAATTTAATTAAGTAATGTTGAGGTGTTGACGAGACCACCCTGAACGGAGAACCGAATCGAAAAACAGATGAAACCGGGAACAGATGGGCGGGTATCCGCCGCACGCTTGACATTGCTCGGATTTTCATTGTTTTTCTTTAAATGGCCAAGCTTTTTTTTTCTAGAGAAATGTCAATAAATTTTAGTTTTTCTTTCTATTACCCGTCTCGTAAATATTTAATATTTATGTAGTGAAGCATAACTATCCCACGTGCCATTTTTGCGGCGATTTGGCATAAAGTTTACACCATCACGAGTAGATTGCACGGCGAACATATACGTACGCCTCCGCATACACCTGTTAGAAAGTGTTTGTTTCGTACCAGTACACAAATTGTTAAATGTAACAAATATTTAAAATTATTTTTGATTTATTGATGTAACTTTGATATGTCAGTATTTTAGTCAAAAAAGAGAACAGAGAAAAGAGCCTGTGAGTCTGACCCTTTATTTTCGAGTGAAAAAATGAGCAACTAACTGTAAACAGTTTGTAAAAACTTGATTTCACACCAAACGTTTAATTTAAGACGGAGACTGCCATGGCACTCCGGCAAGTTTGATATTGGGTAATCGTTTAGAAACTTTGATTCAAAGTTGGATAGTCTTCTAAACGATTCCTATGTGTTAGGCGGTAAAACTTTACGTAATAGTATTTTTACACTTCATGAACGAGTTCGCCCTTGCTCATACGTGCTTAACACGAGCTGAAGAAGTGTTAGTGCCACTTTACGGTAAGGGACCATAGTATGTGTGATTTTATGTCTGCCGGTTTTTTATTAACTCTTCTTTGTCGGCAAAATTGGTGTGTAAGTCACTGACTTACGCTTTGTGACAATTTTAGCGAGACGTCTTCGACTGTTTAGAATAAGCTTACTTGTCAAACGGTGTAATGAACAGAAATAGAATTTCTTTCTCTGGTTTGGAAAGGCAATGATGTTCCTTAACTTCCCACCGTGACATAAGGAGTAGTGATGTCAGCTTCCCGTTCTGGTCAACGGTGTATTCATGGGAGTGCGTAGAAATAACTCTATATCGAAATCAATTAAAGCTTTTCTATCACGAAGATGAGTCTGCAACAAATTAGAAGTCATTAGAAGGTACGAGCTATGCTTGTTTTGTTTCTTCATGGCCATGCACTTGAGTCAGTGAAGTAAACTCACTAGTCGACGAGTCTTGTTTTTCTTTTCTTAGCCGTGATTCTACATATGAAAATCATGTAGAGTTTCGCAATAACGATTGACTTGAGCACGGCCAATGGACCATGATGCTCTGGCGTGCATGTGGAACGTGCAAGAACAACGGCAGAAGTGCTTATAAACGCGAGAGGAGAGACATGAATGACGATCGCTCTGCTATGCGTTTTCTGTGTCCTGTCATCTCTGGCTCATCTAGACTCAGAAACCAGCAAGGTCAGACCCATTGGCAACTCAATTTTAAATTTACGGTCGAGGTGGTTCAATTGTAATATCTAGAAATAATGCATTTCGTTCCGTTGGTTTTATGGTGCGAATACCTTAGAGTGACTGCTGCCCATCTGCATTTGACAGTCGTGTCTTTTAAAAATGCTCAATAACGTCAGTAGTAAACAGTTTGCAAAAGAATTGACATATTCATTATTTTATCCATTAAATCCACTATAGATTTTTTCAGTAGTGTGATTTCTAAACATGGATTTTCATTCAAATTTTTCATTCATACCAGAAAGCTGAAATTTATCGGTGCTATTGGAGGAATCTTCGAGGTCTACTTCTCTTATGCATCATTATTCTAAAAAGCCCTCCTGAATAATAGATTTTATCTCTAAATATTTTGTTTGCATCCTTTAATTGAACTACAAAACTGAAATTTCATTTGAAGAGAAGTTTTTTGTTATTCATTCATTTCAGTCCAACCATTTGATGTCCAAAACTTATGACTAGGTCGTACACTTCGACTATATTTTTTCAGAAAACATGAGTTCTACTTCCATCACATCTCTACTTTTTTCTAAAATAAAATAACCTGAAACCAACTCGTCATTTGTGCTTCTATTAAAAGTTTTTCATGGTTAGCCTTTGCCGTTTGTCGAAAAGGTGAAACTCACTCATGCATCGTATTTATGAACTTCGTGCAATATGAGAAAAGAATACTAGAAGGATTTGTAGTGATGTAAGGAACCAATAATGTCTAAAATGCATCCTCAAGGTCGCAATCGACCTTGAAACCGTCAAGTTGCTGAACACGTGATGGAGGATATGAAACATTTGTTGCACGTCCGTTTTTGATTGCAGTTGCACATCGCACATTTTACAAAAATGATGTCCTTGGCCCCAAATCCGAGTTTGTATGCATGAAAACATAGATCAAAGTTCAGGTCGATTTTTTCTCAGGTAGAGCAATCACTGTTTTGTAGTATAAGTTCGTCTAGTGTCGTTTAACCGTGGTAACTGTAAGGTATACATAAATGCTTAAATGTTCTAAAAATTTGCTCCTTACTCTTTATTTACATGCCACCTGATTGAGAACGTGTTTGCAACAGAAAACAATGAAGTATATTCGTGATTCTCATTGCGGAAAACTAGAAAATATGTAAGGGAAATTTTTACCAGAAACTCAAGTTTTCGAAAAATTGTTAGCAGTCTGTCGTCTATCACTTTATCCACAATCATATTCCTTTTATTTGATTATGCTGATTCTATTATACTTCTGTTGCAGAACCCAGAACCTTTGTTATTGTTTGACCGAATTTAAAATCACACAAAAAATAAATAAACGATTCTAATATTAGGTCCAGTTTAATTCGTAATGCTAATTTGGCTAGGTGCTTTTTGCTCCTACGTGTTACAAAACAAAAAAAAGAAGATTCATGTTTAAACAAGTTGTCTCGGTCAATTTCCTGACTCTGCCAACAACCCGGTGACTGAGATTTACTCAGAGCTCCATTTATTTACGGCGTATAGTATATCTCCGTGTTACAGGGTACACTCCGTGCGAGAGACCTCAAAAAGCAAAAGTTCTGCCAAGGAAGTTTGACAAGTAGGTGGTCAAATACGAGAGTGGATCTTGTGTTTATTTACGAGGCCAAATTATTTCGCCCCCTGGCTGGCGTGGACATTTTTCATTGCCATTTCTTAAAATAAATTTGAATTTTGATGGGGCTCTGACCCATGGCGTTGAAAATGCACTTTGGTTGACTCGCATCCCGCGCTATTCTGCGAGGAAACTTCCTGTTGGCCCTGTTTCCACTTCATTTCATTTTGCCGGGTTTTTCTCCGAAGAGTCTGAATGTCAACAGCTTTTTTAGTGGTTTCGGTTTGGTGTGATCAGTCCTGAGGCTAATGCCTTTACGGCCTTCGTATTTACCCCCTTGTTTTCATATTTTTTATTTCCGTTGGAAGCCTCATATTTTCCACTTGTAATTTAATTTTCGAGAACATTGGAAGTACACTGGGTTATTTGTTGCGAAAAGGCTTTTGTTGGTATGGAAATGCCATAGAAGACCGCAAATTTAATTTATTTATTAATGGGATGACTGGGCGACTAGAAATTCAGGTGTCTCACGTTTTTCTTTCGTCTGTAATATTCTTTCTTTTCTCAATTTACCTCAATTCAAACCAGTCGTTATTCAATTAGTTGTACTTAATCAATAGTCAGAACAAACAATATTTCGTACATTTATTAGTCCTGATTACTTCATATATTACTGATAAAAATAATAAAATAATTAATTTTCAATAATAGTAACGAATAAAACGACGCATTATTTATATTGTTATACATATAATTTTTATAGAACTTAAATTTTCACGGAGTACATATATATACTTATCATTATTTTGTGTCGAATAACACCGTGTACTGTTTTGGTGACGGGGGTTACCTCCTTCCCAAACGTTTCGCCAGCTTTCCCTGCTGCTAAGCAGTTGTTATTTGACTCTGTTCGAGTGAGTAACAATTATCGCTTAAGATCTCTTGCCACTGATGATGCCAGCAGCTGGGAAAGCTGGCGAAACGTTTTGGAAGGGGGTAACCCCCGTCACCAAAGCAGTACACGGTGTTATTCGACACAAAATAATGATAAGTATATATTATGTGTAGTTTTACCACGGAGAGGCCATTATAGACCAAGTTGACTCCGACATTAACGCTTATCGATATGATTCAATGACAGATCGATGGATATTAAATTTTAGTTGTGAAAAAATTCATACCTCGCTCACTCCAAATTTATTACGTAATTAAAGGGTGAATGTACAGAGTAATAGAAATAAATAACACAAAATCTCACTCAATTGAGTAATGAAATGAGCGAAAATTACCAGTCCGAGCGGTCCGATTGATAATCCTTTTGTTTTCGTAATTTCACTTCATGTCGTATCGGTTTATAAGTACAAATATCTTTTTTATTGATACGGTCCTTGGATTTCAACTGGTTCTCTGGTTGATAGTTCACGTACCTAAAATCCTTGAAGTAGCCGTACTGAGTCCTATCGTTCAATGCCAGCGAAATCCACTCGCTATGATTGTACACATGTGTGCCCGCATTGGTGGAGTAGCTATTATTTTTTTACCTTTACTATTACCTAAGATGTACACTTAGTATTATAAAAGTAATATGTACAGTAGTACCAATTATTGGAGAATTTAAAGGAATGTTCAGGAATAAAAGTAAAAGACCAGGAGAAGTTAATTTCCTAACGGCTTAATTCATTCATTTTGGCATTGTTTGAAATATTCTTACTTGTAGTCTAGGAGCATAATTTGCTTTCTCAAAGTACATATATCATTAACTTCAACACTGATTCGTGAGATCGATAACGTGACAGATTCGCGTTTGCAAATTTTCCAATAGTTGCCGGTGTTGGGCTTGCAGGATGAATTTCGATAATATATTTTTTTTAAATTCATTAAGGTATCATCGCAGGGAACATATATTTTATCTTTTCGTGATAATAGTCCGATAATACACTGTGTTTAAGAAATTGTTAATAAGTAAAAAATAAAATTATTAAAAAAATTATTAATTTTTTATTGTTATTTTCAGTGCTGAGTGTGGAACTCGGTGGCCCACAGTCACCAATAGATATGAAACCGGATACAGCGACATTGCTAGGCGGAAACTTCTCTCCAAATGGAGGACCCAATAGTCCCAAGTATGTTTTTTGAATCTTTTGTAATGCCACAGTTAGAAGAATATTATGTTTAAATGAATGAACATTTACTCTTTCAGCATGGGACACAGCAGCCTTTTAGGAAACACCTCAAATAACAAAATGACGTCCTACCCGCCAAATCATCCACTGAGCGGATCAAAGCACCTGTGTTCCATTTGTGGTGACAGAGCTAGTGGAAAGCATTACGGTGTTTACAGGTGAGTCCTCCACCTGTAATCACAATGTTTAGGTTCTTAATGATGTTTGGTATTTAAGGTTGACAATTATAAGGGTATCCTTTCTGCGGATGAATAACGATCTAGTACTGAGAATATTAGGCCCCTCTGCTCACTTGTGTTGCTAGTTTTCATTTTCCTAGTCGAAAGGCGGTAGTTCATGACTCGGATTATTATTGCCAAACAACCAGTGTTCGCGTTATATTACCGTTTGCATCCTTTCACGTTTATTAAGATTTTTTTAGGGTTTCCTAATCCTTTTCAGGGCCAGGTGTATACCACATTTGACCTTTGATTTCACGGTTCATTGTAATAGTATTCTTGATGTGATGGTTTTCATGATGGCACACCTGATAAGATTTATACAACCATTGTATACTTTATTGGAGGGAGTTGGTGTTTAATATGATACTTACTACGTCTCAGTAAGTAATTTGTTTGACACTACCCAATAAAGGTTCAAATTAAAACGAAAACAAAAGTTTTTAATAAGTTAATTATAAGGATGGAAAACAATTATCTGAAAATAGTTGTAGTGGTTGACTGACTCAAAATGTATAGCTTAGATTTGTAGCGCTAATAGATTGCTAATTTGTAGCAATCTCCCATTGAGAAGGTCCAACAACCCCATTCTTCGAACTTCAACAGAATCGAATTTTAAGAAACTCCATCTCCTGCTATTGAATTTACGCAATATTTTCACGTAAAGTAAATGGGTGTTATGTATTCTATTTCAGGCGTTTTTCCTTTGTTTCTTCCTACCAATTCCTTCTGACTTTGAACATGTCCTCACTTCCGTGATTACTAAATACCTAACCGGAGGGAGGGTCCTCATGGTCAACATTGTTCCTTTTTAGTACTCTTGTATTTTAATCCAACATAGAATGTTGTTTTGAATGTCGCTCCCATTTTCTTGTTGGTAAGCACATTTAAGTGCAATGTGACCAAAGCACGGGATACTATTTTTAAAATTGTTTTAATCAGTACGTCGTAACTTCGTATTTTTTTTATTCATGAATGGGTAGCTTCTTTTCTTAATTTCTTCTTTTCTAATTTCGTCTTTACTTGGTTTTGTTGATGACAAACACTGTTTAGATACCAATTGCCTTCACTCTTCGTTGATACTCCCACTTAAATGAGTCACTTCATGAAACAGAGTAGTACAAATGCAAATGGTCTTCCTAGTGAGATTTTAGTCACAAAGTCATTGCGATTTAAATACTGCAGCAATAGTTATCACTTTGGAACACTGGCTATCCTAAGATAGACACGTATGAATAAGCATGAACCTTTTCCTCGTGTGATCACTTTCCCAATTCGTTTCGCTTTGCGATTTCTGATTGCAGTTTTCGGTCTTGGGTATCCTCAAATGGTCATCCGCCATGTGTATTTCGCGGAACAAGTACCAGATCGAAATTTGTTATTTGACACGTTTTTTATTCGCTACAGTGAACCCGTACTTGAAAGACGATTCCGATTAATCCCATATGAACACCTCAGCTATTTACATACGTTGTTCTCAGAAGTTCTCGATCTCCATAAAAAAAGTCTTTTTTAATTCGGCTTGAGAAGCAGAAATCGAATTTGCCGAACATGGTTCAACTGGTTTCCTCGTGTGGAAAAACGTACCCAAGTTAAATCATAATTTTGGGCATTGTTTCCTGATTTTTTTAGAAGTTCAATTTGTTTTGTCGTTGACAGGAAGAAGAGTCAAATTGTTTACAGTTGTGAAAGGATTGGTGAAATTGAATGAAAAAACAAATAAAACAATCCGAAATTTGCATAATTTAGGTCGAGTTGAATTCGTTCTGCTGCAAGGTGAAAGAAAAGCGATCCACAGCCTTGAATGAAGTGTCATGGCTCGTGAAGGGCCCGATGAAAAACCACATGTAATGCAATTATCAGTCATCAGTCTGTAGCATACAGAATCAAAACAAACAATAAAAATTCGTTGCTTTTGTTCATTGCGTTTCTTACGGTTCGATTGATATCAGAATGATTCTGTTCACTTTGCCAGCTTTGCTTCTTTCAGAGGCAAGAGAAATCTTAATGTAACGTTTCGTGCTTAAAGGGCGTATTAACTGTGAAACAAATATCAATATTTGTTATTTATACTTCGGTTAACAAATCGTATAGAAACTTAAGAAGGAACGGAAAGTACTTCTCAGTGCAGAATGAGTATGAGCTGTCACTTTATGTTGCCGACAGGTGGACTAGGCGGAGGAAAAAAACGGAAATCCTCAGTTCATAGTCCCAGAACTACGAATGGTGGAGAATAGAGAAGATGTCAAAGTGAAGTAATCACTTTATTTCTGATATTTCGAGGTAAACGAGAAGAAAAGAGGAGTCTCAGTTAACCGGTTTTGCGGGTAGGAGTGGTGGACATAGATATTTTGCTCTTGGAAGATTCATTAATACCTGGAAAAGTTAACTCATGTCATCGTTTAATTCGGCAGGTTCTTGTAACGATTTGAGTCAATTCTCCAAACCCTTCCCGAAAACCCTGAAGACTTTTCCATCCAGTAATATCCCTGTCCGAAAGAGGCTTTCTACCTGAGGAAAACCTGGAGCAGGAAACAGATCGGAGTGTGTCCCAGTTAAAGCTGACACGTACAGTTGCCAAAGATAAAATGTATGTATAAAAATGGCGTCCTTCACGTTGCTCAGAGCGGTTTCCCTACGGTGGTAAAACCTGTTTCAAATTATTTTTATCAATGGTCAATTCTTGTAGACTGAGCAGACTATTTGGGCAGTCATTTTTCTTTGGAAAATTTTTTATTGACTTTTAGTGGGATGGATATACTGGACTCTTAGGTCCCGCATCGTATTACTGGTACAATAATCCATTGATTACTAACTGGGCGTGGGAGATTCTCTATTTTCATTTTGAGTCTCCTACACTATCACTCACCTACTGAACTTAAAGAGCGGCATTGACTTTTGAACTCTACCATGCTCATCTAGCACGATTATCAATTAAATCAAACCCGAACTATCCACGGGCGGAATAAAAATAGGATGCTCGAATCGGATTGACAAGGAGCACAGGGCAGATGACACAACATGCAAATTTCATTTCGACAGCGTTCAAGGACGGAATTTTAATGGCATAGGATTGACAAAAGTCAAGGCTCTGATTAAAAAGTTTTAGAATCTTTGAAAAGGAGCATGTCAGGGGTGAGACAAAGTGTTACACAGCATACAGATGTCACCAGACCATATATCAGGTAGACATACAACTTGAATTCCAAAACTTTCCCTTATCAACTGGTCAAGAGTATGGTTTCTTGCACACTTTGGGGAGGAATGGTTGAGGCTGAGTCTTCGGGAGCTTCGATGAAAGGTACAACGACTAACCGATCCGAAGATGTAATTTTAAGTTTCTCAGAAATATTTTGGGATATCAAATTATTTGGGACACCTTTTTTGGGTGTGCGTCACAGTACCACTAAAATGCATTTGAAACACGTCCCCACATTGCAGGAGTTTCACAGAAATATTTATATATTTATTTATATGTATAAATAAAAAGTTGTAATAATAAATTATGAAAATAATTAAATTTTGCTTTCAGTTGTGAGGGTTGCAAAGGCTTCTTCAAAAGAACCGTGAGGAAAGATCTCACATACGCATGCAGGGAAGAACGAAATTGCATAATAGACAAGCGACAGAGGAACCGGTGTCAGTTCTGCCGATACAACAAATGCCTGGCAATGGGAATGAAGAGAGAAGCCGTACAGGTAAGCATACAACACAATCTAGATATCAACTACAGGTGTGTGCGGGACGGAAATGCATTCGGAAATGTTACCGCAACCACTTAAGACAGTAACGAGGTACACCTCCTAAGCGACACTTAAGATGACAGTGATGAAATGATTCATAACAACATGACAAGTGTTAATGTTGGCTGGTATTGTGAACATTGTTCGTACTTTGAAAAAGATTTTATTGAATAATTCCTAGTTCTCAATTATGTTTTCAGCTGGTTTTAATAGATTCATAGTACTTCACCTGGTCTCGTGTACGTCATAAGCTTCTAAAGTGCCCACTACAAGGTAGGCACTGTGCCTGCTGAGGGGCTGCTAAACAATAAACTTATGGCTTACTATCGTGCAAAACTGCTTCAACCTAATTGTATTTGTTTTTTTACCAATCTGAGAAGGTTTGACTTCTGTATCTCTCTCCTTCCATCAGTCAGGTCCCTGCTGATTGCAATTTTATTAATGTGCAAGAGTTGTCTCTCTTTTAATAACTTCAAACCTGGCTTTCTGCTTCTTTTCCATCCAAAATATTTATCGTTACAGTGTACAGAAGTTGTATATTAAACAATTTATTTTGTTCGGGCATGAATATCCTTTTCGGCAACCATTCACCACTACCATCATCCCCTCCCAGAGGTTCTTCAAGTTTTTGTTCAGTGTTCCGTCTGAGTTTTGTTCTTTTTTGTGGCACATTGCCACTGATATTCCATTCGATTCTTTTTTTACGTGTTTGGCCTCCCTATTTTCGTCTCAGGCAGGGGTTTGATTACATACTTTTATGAATGCTTCTGAATTTGTGTTTCTGTTTTGTTACCACAGGAGGAACGACAGAGAACCAAGGAACGGGAGCAGGGTGAAGTGGAATCTTCAGGTGCGATGCAGGCTGATATGCCCGTAGAGAGGATACTTGAAGCCGAGAAGAGGGTCGAGTGCAAAGTTGAAAATCAAAACGAATACGAGAATGCAGTGGCAAACATATGCCAGGCGACGAATACTCAACTGTATCAGTTAGTTGAATGGGCTAAGCACATTCCACACTTTTCGTCCCTTCCGATAGAGGACCAGGTTTTGCTACTCCGAGCAGGTACTACTCTCAGATGTCGTGTCACCGTATCAGATGTATCGGACGCCGATCAAGTCTTTTTACTAATGGGCTTTATCATTTGCAGGTTGGAACGAACTATTAATAGCGGCGTTTTCACATAGGTCTGTTGAGGTTAGGGATGGCATTGTATTGGGCGCCGGAATCACCGTTCACAGGAATTCTGCTCACCAGGCCGGAGTAGGAACAATTTTTGACCGAGTTCTAACCGAACTAGTCGCTAAAATGAGAGACATGAACATGGACAGAACAGAATTGGGTTGCTTACGATCAATCATTTTATTTAATCCTGGTAAGGAGCACGGAAAAAGAAAAATTCCACGACAACTTCATCGTGATGTGTATTGAATTTATTAAATTTATTTTCAGAGGTGAGGGGCTTGAAATCGGGACAAGAGGTGGAACTTCTACGGGAGAAGGTATACGCTGCTTTGGAGGAGTACACGCGGGTAACGAGGCCTGAGGAACCCGGCCGATTCGCTAAACTCCTACTCAGGTTGCCGGCTCTCCGATCTATAGGGCTAAAGTGTCTCGAACACCTGTTTTTCTTTCGATTAATCGGAGATATTCCGATTGACACATTTCTCATGGACATGCTCGGATCGACGTCCGATTCGTAAAAATCTGTTCGACCGGGTATCAAGTGAATGGAAAAATGGAGCGTACTGGATGTAGGTATCCGTACCGAAAGAAAGGTAATTCAGATTCTGATGGTGACGGAGTGCTTTCGACATCACTTGTAAAGATGGTCGACGGATAGCGGTCGGAGCGAACAGAAGCAAGGTATTGCCAGTTGGTCGGTTAGTGGTGAGACCGTTAGGTTGGAAGAAGCTCAACATGGCGAAGAAGAGTTGGGCAGCAGGACAGAAGGAGCACTAAAGAACGGCAGACATCAATAATGGTTGTGATGAATTTATTATATTAATAAATTTCGATTGGTTTTTACCGATGACCCAAGGGGCGCAGTTGAATTCGTGGTAGAGTTGCACCTTCTTCCGCGCATGTGCAACAACCCTAGGGGTTTTCCATTACTATAAGGAATCGTTTTAAGCGGAGTGACAAAGTTTTCCGATATTAGGGAAATTCAATGGATCATATTAAAGATTATATATATATATGTTACAATTTATATGTATGCATAAAAGCATAGTAAGAGTGTTGTCTGTATAAATGGATAAATGAATGCATGTTATGAATGCAAGAGTGAACAGTAAGCTTACACAAGCCTTAGATCAAAGGGACTTAAATGCAAGCAATCAACTTCCTCATAAGTATAAATGTATATGTGTACAAGCGAAAACAAATGTGATGTAGGCGTTTTGCGTGGACGGTTGAATTGGAATTTTGTAATTAGTATTTTATTACTCGACGTCGATAATTATTTTTTTATTAATTTGAATGCTTCGCGAAAACGATTAAATAATAATCATTTTTTCTATCGATGCAATGTAAGAACCGAATCGGTTGATAGTTTGATTGCACTGTTGCACTAGGATTGAAACCTCGTAATTTTTTTTCAACGGTTTCAGGGATACAATGGGTTCTTCTCGGTGCCTGCTGTCTCGTTAGATCAATATTAATTGGGAACCGTTCGAATTTGGGAGGGAGTTGTTGAAAAGGAGTGAAAAATTTATTTATTCTGCTTTTGTTGTGTTGTTTGGTCACTGGGAAATTTTGCCCTGGGGAAAGAGGAATGGAATAAGGGGAGGCAGGTCTTGCACAGGATTTTGTTTTTTTTCTTAGGCCACCTATCGGTTTGGCACAAACATTAACATATGTTTACGACGTGGAAGGGCGGGGGGAAGTTATAAAAGTTATACCTTTGGTTTTGGTTAGCGACTTTTTGGTTAGGTCATGAGTTGGTGATACGATGACAGCAGGTACAAAGTTCAATTTTCTCTCTTCGAAATTTTTTGAAAACCAATTTTTTCAGAACCTCTGATAATAGATCGAAGTAAATGATTTTTTTTCAAATCTGTGATTACGTTGAACGAATGCAAACGATTGGAGTCACCTTTACCCGCTCATACAATGCTCCTTATAGGATAGGCCTCAATCGTTATAAACGACAGGGAGGTGCGTTAAAATCATTAATCATTGTTGAAAAGGCAAATTTTAAAGAATGTTTTGTTTTCTAAATAGGTTTTATATGTAAATATTTATATGTATTGCAAAGTGTAAATTCCTTTAATTGTATATGATAGAGATGCTATAGTTTCATCCCTTTTTTATTATTTTATAGCGGCCCTTTTTTTTTGTTTTCCAATGGCAAACGATAGGTCACACTTGAATGGTTTCCCAACGTGAAAATTAAGGTTTTTAGTACCATTTTGGTATGGCCTTCCCCGTCTAGGCAACTCTAGGCATGACACCGTCTCTCCCAGATGTACTTTAAAAGGGTTACTAGAACTATATTATTACTTTATTTGGTTCTGCTACCTGCGGAACGTTTCACTCACCGGACATGTTTCTGTCTTTTCGATCATCAGTATTGTGTAACGGGTATGTTCAATCTCTTTCTGGCTTAGTCTACCTGGGCTTCCATTGATATATAATGTCTTTTATTATTATTTTATACTTGTATTATTATTATTTTTTTTCGTTTTGAGATATTTTTGGAAGTGAACTTATTTCAGTGAAGTGGACACCTGGATAGGACACCATCGCTAGGGTGGCAGGCGAAATCATAGAGGTCTTTAGCAGTTACTATAGTTTAAGGGCAAAATATCTGGTTTTAGTATTTTTTACTCCAGTTTAGTTTAACTCTTAGTATAACAAATGTACACGAAGATGTAACGAAATTTACTGAATGCCTTGGGAGTACTTTTCTGAGTATAAAAACCATTTCCTGCCAACACTTCTGGTATTAGTGGTACGTTTGAACACCATTCAAATATTGCATCATTTCTACTTGTTATAAAATTTAGTTTTTAGCTTTAAAAACAACTGCAGCAGTCAATTAGATGTAGTTTGTTTTACAGGTTTTGCAAATTTGGCAGGGAACCCCCTCAAATACTATTTTTGACTTCTTAGACCTCAAGAGCCGCATAATTTCGCAACCGCTCGACAGAAAACCAGTAGACCTTAAGGTGTAATTGATGTATCTTAGAAATTGTCTTACAGCATTTGGAAAGGTGTTAGGTTTGCCCGAACATTCCGCATTTGCACTGCCGGGAAATTTAATTCTCCTCTCAAATAAATTTTTTTTAATTGTGAGCAACTATACAATGCAAAACGCTACAACTGTCATGGATCGTCATGGCAAATTTTAATTTATAACAAAAAAACATAGGGCGAACTGTTTGACCAATGGGAAACGACCGAATTGTATAGATAATTTGGCGAAGTTAACCGGTTATTTAAATTTAATTATTACTGTCGGAAGTGACAGTACCCTGGTCACCGTACCTGGGAAGTTGGTTGTTGGAAACGATCAGACTGCTTCACGTGCAACAAGAAGAATAGTTAATAAACGAATGACGAGTAAATGAGAAGTAGTAGAAGTAGTTGTAGTTGTAGCGATAGGCGAGTGTGCAAATGGCAGAGACGGATGAAATTGACGAGAATTATTTATACGCTAAAGATCAATGATGATATTTTAATTAATGCTAAACGAATAAATATAAATAAATAGATGAATAAATGAATGAATAAATAAATAATTTTGTTAGATTTTTGTTAATTTCTATCAGTGTTATTGCTGCGCGTAGAGACTTTTTGTTAAGTTGTAAAGTACTGAAAAATATAAAAGATTCAATGATGACAATTTTCATTTTATTACTTTGTTACTTTGTTTTACATTTTCTCCTCTCCGAATTATCTAGAAAATGAATGAAGTTTGCTGCGTGCAACTTTTTTTAAAGTATTTACACATTATTTTAAATTCATTTTCTCATTCAACTATTTGTAAATGATACCTCAAAATACACGAAAGAATGTGATTCTTTCGAGCCTCCTAGGCGGTGTCAGTACTCACGAGTTGATCAAAATTGTAGTAGGCGAAAATAATTAATACATAATAAAGTTGAAATAAGTGAAATTATTTGTGTTCTAATTGGAAGTTTTGTAGAAAGTATTTCAGCCTGGGAGTATCTGTCAGTAAGTGAATGTGATCACCATCTATCGGATTCTACGGAAACTAGGATAGATTCCTGAATTTAACGCTTTTAATGGGAAAATATTTCAGAACAAATAAATCTGTAAGACGTCTTGCAAGTTTCTTATTGCCTGATACAAGAGTCAGTTTTTCCCATTTACGAGCCGGAATTTAAGTTGAAGAGGACGACTATTTTTGCATTGGTGTGCCATCTATTGAGTTTTCGTCGAAGCAACCGTCAGAAAAGTCAGTGCGAAAAGAAAATTAATTGAATAAAACCGTGACAACCTTTGTGAAGTTTTGATTGACTATTTTAACTACAATTTTGATTTGACTGCAATGAACATTTGACTACAAAGAAGTGATACCCTACGAGTATTTTCTCAAGTTATCTTGACAAAAATGTTCTGGTTGTAAGTATGGAGAAAGTGTTCAGTATATCAACATTATGGTCGTCAATTCATAATTTTCAATATTTACGACACCTAATACATACACACCGTCACGGACCCGTCGAGAATCACATCAAGTCTATGGGACCCAAAAATTACTCAAATATTAAACCTGGTACATTTTAATATGCTAGAACTGCAAAGTTTGGTACACAAACGGAATGCCTGACTTTAGTTAGACTTGATGATGCCCAGGTGACGTCAATATCATTTTGCGTCACAAACCAGCCAGCAAACACTATGTACTCAAGATCTCATTTATAATCGCAACAAGATGTCTAAAATTAGTCTAAGAACTATAAAAAGTGATTGATAACGGGATGGTGTCGTGAGAATTGGGGCATTCTAAATACTTGAAGTTGAACCCTGACACTTGTCAAGGCACAGCGATCGGTGCACATGATGTTTACATATATTGATGTACGTTCAAGAATGGGTTTCTGATGTGAACCTCCAGTATTAATAACATATTAACATTTTATCTTTAATCTCTATATAGTTTCGTTCTAATAATTATAAATCAAAATTTTATTCATTACATATGTGTATGGTTATTATTCATTGTAAGATAAAAATTGAAGGGAAAAGAATGCAAAAGAATAATGTTTATAGCAATAGAGACTTCAACGAAAATACTAGATGAAACAGGAAATTGATAGTCAGAAGGAATATAAAAAATGAAAAATACTGCAAGAAAAAGAATCTTATAGAGAGATCAACAAGCTCACAAAAATGTAAAAAATAGTAAATACTGCAAAAAAAAATAGTGACGTATATTAGGCATTCTGGGATCATAGTCCAGTATTAGAAGCATGGGTAACCACCGACAACAGATATCGGGAGGACCATGACCCCGCAGTTATAAAAGCGAAAGATAAGAGCAATGAGTAGACAACCGAGAAGTTAATAACGCAGGTCGTAAAAGTTATCGAAATCATCAACAGAAGGGATTGGTGGATGACAGACAATACAGAGAACTTTCCACATAAACTTAAAGATCAGACAAATGATTCGGTAATTAGACATCGTAAAACTTTATGTGAACAACACTCAAAATGAGAAATGGAAGAAATCAGAAAAGTGAAGGAACAAATTTAAAAGATAAAATATAATAACAATTGACGAAAACAGAACAGCAGCAAGTCATGCAGGAGTCCAAGGAAAACCCAGAAAAGAATGCTTATCATTATTTTGTTTCGAAAAACACCGTGTCCTGTTTTGGTGACGGGGGCTGGCATCTATAGTGGCAAGAGTTCTTAAGCGATAATTGTTACTCACTCGAACAGAGTCAAATAACAACTGCTTAGCAGCTGGGAAAGATGGCGAAACGTTTGGGAAGAGGGGATAACCCCCGAAACAAAATAATGATAAGCGTAAATGTGCACGCCGTGAAAATATAAGTTCTATACCAGAAAAGAAGTCTAACCTCAAATACAACAAGTATTAAAAAAAATGTAAAAAATAGTTTATTCCTAGACGAAAGCCCTCTCTCGAGGCACTAAACATGAGAAAAATAAATAAATAATACAATTGAATAAATTTAAAAAAAGGAGCACCAACACATCAGCAATAATTTAGGTAAATTCTAAATGTTATGTTTCTGGTGGTTATGGACCGCATTTAACGAAGTCAGTCAAAAATTAGAAAAATCGTCAGGGCGGGAAGTTGCACGTGTAAACCGAGAAAGAAATGTTTTATACAGAAATACATAACCACGAGAAGAATGTAAAGTCCCATCCCAAGATTTTTCTCAATTTGACTGATTGAAACAATTAAAACAAATGTTACTTTACATTTAACAAACGCTTTTTACAGAAATGTCTTGCTTTGCTCAGTAAAAACTCGCCTGATCTGGATTTGTTGTTTGGGATCAACGCAAACATGATGCTAAAGCAAGATTATGTGTGGTCCCACACCACGCAAATGACGCGTGTAATTTCCCGGTCGGACGGAATCCCTTGCGATTCAATTCGGTCAGTCGGTGGCTGTAAGTGAAATTGCTACGAGCCGACAGCCTTCAAGTGAAAATTGAAAGATCCCACCTTACACTGAACGAAAATGTCCGTTCTCTCTTTCTCCGGCAGAACTCCGATCAGGTATTTTTGAAGGATTTGCCAGGCCTGAGCGCTGTGGCCAAATCCTCGGTAGGCGAGGGTAGCGTCTCGTCCGGCGTATTCGAGAAGAACATCCAAACCGCCGGGGTGCTGGAAAAGGATCGGAGGGGTGTTAGGAACTCACCAAAACCAGGTACCTGTTACTCTGCTTTGATATTCACCTCTTGCAGAAACTCTGTTACGTCGTAGACCCGGTCATACAGAACGATCCAACAGTCGTCGGGTTGATCGTGCCAAGACACCTGATGGAGATCGATCTCTCTTAATGTCATATTACCTCCAGGAACATCCTTTCCGGATGATTTTGGTTTGGTGATCAGTTCTACTCCTGTTGACATGTTATTTTAAATCCAGTCTATGGTTGTCCTTTATCAATATATTCGTGACTACACGCTCATTTCTCCTTTAACTCTTGGCAATGTTATTCAATTCTGAAATATATAGTATTAATGAAACATCCTCAACAAATTTATAGATGGTTAAAAATTATTTATTCCATTCGTATAAAGTGTAAAATAATTATTTAAGAAAGACAAACAGTTTTATTCTGATGTAACATCGCTTTAAAACCAAATATTAACGATTCATATAACCGAATTGTCCCAAAAAATTGTTAATTGCATACACTAAACAGTTAAATTTTCGGGTTTTTAATACTTTGACTCGAGTTACTTCTGAAAAAGTTTTCTTTAATGAATACGGTACTAACCTGAGCACTGAAAATAATTCACTTTACATTAATTCTGTACTCTACTGTACTGTTTTCACTTCTCGTTTAATTCGACTTTTAAAAACTTTTTTATATTTCTATTTACGTCGATTGCTCCTTATCGAGTGTAACTGACCATCCACTAGTGAGTGATCCCTCTTATATATTCAAACCACAGCAAATCACACGCAGTGTATTATTGAATCAGTTATTAAATCATCAAGAAGAATCAATTATTTGTTTTTCGATGGGTTGCCTCCTCTGCAATGAATAAATAATTGATTGCAAAACTTTCATTAACGTCATTTAATTTTCTGCTGCACTGTAGAGGGCAACTGACTGGACCCAAACAGAGAGAAATAATTACTGATTTTTACTCATCAGTCAAAAAAATTCACTCAGGTCGTTAGTTTTAAATAAGATATTCCATCCGGAAACCGTGCAAAAGGTTATTTAGTAAATAAAACTTAAATAAATTCAATGTCCGGTATTTAATCACCAGTAAACACTACTCATAATTGTTTCGCATAAAACAATCAATCATACATTGGTTTGCTGTCAAGGCTCGAAGTACAGAAAGAATTGAAATAATATCATGACGTGTTACGAATTAAAATATTATGATAAATGATAAATTTATTTTTGGCGTCGTAAATCCTTGCCCAAAGTGATGTACGACAATTACTTCACCTTCTGATGTGAAACTATAATTTTAGATGCAACAATACTTGTGGAAATCAGAATTAAACGTCAGGTGGTTTTTATGTAAGTAAATCACACGACTTTTTAATTTATGTACAGCCCCGGGCATGACAAATCATTAGCACCATTGAAGTTCGAATGAATGGTTGTCCAATCGCAATAAAATATTATTATTATTATTATATAAGTCCGTATATTTGATGTTGTGAGTAATTGTTCACAAGCTACATTATACGATCTCAAAGCATGTGTTATTGAAAAGAATACGTGAAAAACAGAGAAAACAACTTAGGGTGGCAATCAACAGCAGAGTTGCATTGTAATCTCAGGAATCTTAAAACATTGAAATAGTTGCAAAATTTTTTCTTCATGATCACACGATAATTATTATGCAACTGGGAATTCGTTACAACTGTCAATAAGGTTAAAATAAGAAATTTCGTACGTAATTTAGTGACGTTCGATTATTAAGAAATCGACCTTAGGATATTAGAATAATTGAATAATTTATAACAATAAAAATAACTTATTATTGTCAAACTTAAACGTTTCACAACAAGTTAGGCGATTTCGGTATAGTGCACTTATATAAAAAATGGTGTACGATGCGATAGACTTCAGTCCGACATTCACTTGAAACTCTTGGTTGGGTCACTGACACAATTGCAGCAAGAATATATAAATGAAAAACTTAAGAAGCACTTGAAGAATTTGAAAAATAATATGAAGTTTATATGATTATTAACACAGGGCTAATATGAAATTCTCTAATTGCTAACAACAGCCAGACTGAAATTGGGTTCCTATCTTTTAATAAAGATTAAATTTACGAGTTTTTGTCCGTATTTACGGATCGATAAGTGAAGCAAATGCAGGATGAAATTTATTGGAACAAAAGAATGAATTTGGAAGAAAACTAAAATAAATAAAAATAAATTACAACATTTTCATAAAACTGTGAAGTGAAAATTAAGGCAATTCACCAGTAGTATCAATGTCAGTTGTGTAGTAAGAAAACATTACACGAAAAATTAATTTCTTCGGAAAGAGTGTGGTTTTTAATTTTTCAGAAACTAATTCCTAAGTAATACTAGTAATACTGTAACAGCAAGAAATAAGGAAAAGGTCTCTATTATTGTTTCAGTTCTGGTAACTTGGTACTTCTACTTACATCCTTCTTAATGTTGTCACCACGAATTTTTTAGGCGCCATTAAAAGACGTGGAATCAGAAAAACATTTCGAGGTCACGTCACAAACACTTTCGATTGTATCTTCTTTGCTGAGCCGAATAAGTTTTCCTAAAAAATGGAAGTAATATACAATTTACCGTTCTCAGTGTTAGAAGTACCCAATTTGAAGATTAAAAAGCCGTTATGGTTTCAACAGCCGTCAGCCATGTTTGTCTTTTTCGTAGTGCTCTTTTCCTACTTCTTGGTCACCGGAGGTAAGATAAAAACATTCTTAAACAATTTTCTCCTTCACTTATTTAATAAATTGAGTTTATTTTAATATAGAACCGGGTTTCTGCTTAGGTATAATTTATGACGTGATTGTTGAGCCTCCTAGCGTTGGATCTGCAGTCGATGAGAACGGACATTCCAGACCTGTAGCCTTTATGCCGTACAGGGTAAATGGGCAGTACATAATGGAAGGATTAGCCTCCAGCTTCTTATTCACAATGGGTGGATTGGGTTTTATTGTATTAGATCAGACCCACAATCCATCTACACCAAAGCTTAATAGGATTTTACTTATATCAGTTGGTTTTCTTTCTATTATAATTTCATTTGTTACATGTTGGATATTCATGAGAATGAAATTACCGTAAGCAAATTTCTTTTGAATGGTATGATGTTAAATAATATTTCATATAAAATGCAATACTAACAGATTTTTCTTCTTTCAGCGGTTATTTACAGTCATAATACTGAAAATTTATTAAAGGTTGTTTGTCGTGTGTGAAAGACATGTCTGAAACAACAAGAAACAACAGAGCCAATCAAAGTTTAAGTGAGCCTTTTCAGCTGTAATTATATAAACATAGTAAGGGTATATTCATGAATAACATAGAAACAATACAAAATAACTCATTTCAAACTAATGTTAACAAAAACAATAGTAATTTTAAATAATAATATAATAAAAATATTATATGAAAGCAATGATTTAGAATACAAAGAAGTAATTTAAACTAATTACTATATTTTGTGACATTGAGAGTTGTATATCTGCTAATAGTCAATAATAAACATTTCACACTGAAATATGAATTTTCTATAATATAAAATTCCTCAACTTTTCTAATATAATTTTCTTTTAATAGATTTGTATCAATACATAGAATATTTGTAACTTTTCAATACTTTACTCAAACTTTGTTTCATTTAGCTAATTTTAGTGAAAATCTCTCAGTGGAGAAATATAATCTTATATTTATATTAAAGTACCAATTACTCGGTTACTACAATTTTTCAGAATGTAGTCTATGTTAACGACGTTTTTCATATTTTTTCTTGTACTCTTTGTGAGCCGCGCATTTCTTTCCTTACCGCGTTTACTAGCTACCATTTTCAATTGTTACCCGCAAGACAAAACCCTCCACCCCCAGCATTCCGAGAAATCGGAGGTAAAACAATAATCTATGGAATTCAGTTTACAAAAAGTCATACACATTGAGTCACGCATCAGACGTCGACCGCAATAAATGCCTATTGTCATTTTGCCTTTCCTGTCTGTACCCCAATAAGGTTTATAGCGACCGTGGCTACTCGTCAAAAGATCTAATCCAAGGGTTTACTGCCGGGTAGCCGGTCCTATTCTGCCTGTATCCTTCGACTTCGGTCCGACGCCTTCCCAGACAATAGGCTAGACCCAACCTTTCCTTGTCCTTGACAACCCTACTCATACCATAACCTCCGCGTCTTCCACCCCCGAATGAATGAAGCGCGGATGGCTATATACACCAAACCTCAACCTCTTCAGATATAGCAGTGAGTCTTAACCAAGCAGTCAGTCTTAACCATGCAGTGAGTCTTAACGAGTAGTCAGTCTTCATCATCAACAGTGATAGTTGTTAGAAATAGTGCCATATAAAAAGGGCTTGCTTGGAACCACTTGGACTGCAAGTAGTGTAGTGGACTGCAAGTAAGAGAACACAACAGTTCTCTACTTTTTCTTTGTTTTCTGTTTGTTTAATTTATAAACAAAATATAGTCTAGTTTTAATTGCTCAACATGGTAGCAGAGCGTGGTTCCTCTTAAAAATTTTTTGCGTTTTTTTTTTTTAAAATATAAAGTGGTTGGTTTGTGTAACCCGGTAGGTAATATAAAGTAAAAGTACTATGTCGCGACAAATGGAAATTAATCTTCCAATCTTTGATGGTGTGGACTACGCCACGTGGAAGATTAGACTAATGAAATACTTAGAAATGAAAAGCATAAAGGAGATTGTGGTTAACAAAATTGAATCCAGTGAAAGTAAGAAAGACTGGGTAGAAAAAAATCTCCAAGCTGTGAACATTATATATAACGCAATATCTAACAAGCAATTAGAGTACGTATCAGAGTTTGACACGGCATTTGAAATTATAAGAAAGCTCGACGATATGTACTTAGTAAAGTCAACAGCATTGCAAATAGTATGTCGAAGCAAATTGGAAAGCATCAGATTAGAAAACTATGAAAGTGTAACTGAATTTTTCAACTCCTTTGAAAAGGCCGTGAACAGATTGAAGGAAGCCGGCGCGACAGTGACTGAGGAAGAAAAGTTGAACTATATGCTTAGGACCCTGCCAGAATCATATAGCCATATTGGAGGTCTCATTGACATTCTTCCAAAAGAAGATAGGACGGTCGAATATTTAAAAAGTAAAATTAAGATAAAAATCATTTCGGAACAAGGTAATACAGAATCGATCAACGAAGAAAATCAGGGTAAGAGATCCAATGCTTTGGGAGGTTGTAAACAAACCACCACCACATAAGAAAGTTATTGATACAAAATGGGTCTACAAAATTAAAAATAACGGTAAATATAAGGCTAGACTAGTAGCAAGAGGATTTCAACAAAAGGATAGCATAGAAGAAATCTACGCTCCAGTAGCAAAATCGTCAACCTTAAAATTACTATTGGGAATGGCATGTAGCATGGGTTGGACTATACATCAGATGGACGTAGAAACAGCCTTCTTAAATAGTGAAATTAAAGGAGAAGTATATATAAATGTACCGGATGGTTATAAAATTGCAAACGGCAAAGTATTAAAGTTAAAAAAGGCTTTGTACGGTTTGAAAGAAAGCCCAAGAGATTGGTATGAATGTTTAAGTGATTTCTTAAAAGGAATAGGGTTTAAAAACTCTAAATATGACTACTGCCTATACAAGAGAGTAAGAAATAACAATGAAACGTTCTTAATAGTATATGTGGATGACCTATTAATTTGTGGTGATAATTTAAAAGAAATAATTAGAATTAAAAAAGAATTAAGTGTCAGATTTAATATGAAAGATATAGGAAATGTAAAGAAGTACTTGGGAATTGATATAGAGTACAATCAGAATACAAAAACAATGTATTGGAATCAAGAGGATTACATAGAAGAATTAGCAGAGAAATATAGAATAAAAGAATCTAAATTATACGAGACACCCATGGAGGTAAATCTGAAGCTGTTACCATCAGGAAATTCTGAATGTGTGTTAAAATATAGAAATTTGATAGGAGAATTATTGTATATTAGTAATGGTACTAGGCCAGATATAGCGTACAGTGTTAATTACTTAAGTAGATTTTGTAGTCATTACGATGAAAGTCATTTTAAATATGCCTTAAGAATTTTGAAATACCTATATCGAACCAAAAATCTGAAATTATCGTTTACACAAAAAGAGAAAGAAATTATAGACTGTTTTGTTGATGCCGATTGGGCAGGCGACATATCAGATAGAAAATCGACGACAGGTTTTGTTATTAGGCTGTACGGTAGTCCAATTTTATGGAAATCTAAGAAACAAGGAAGTGTAGCGAAGTCATCCACATTTGCAGAATATGTAGCGCTATCGGAAGCTGTCACAGAAATAATTTTTATAAGGGGTGTAATAGAGGAAATGTTTTTCAAGTTAAATGACCCAATTAAAATTCACGAAGACAATTCGGCAGCAATAGACATAGCCAGGAACGGAAATTTGACAAAGAATTCAAAGCATATTGAAGTTCACTACCACTATGTTCATGAAAACATTAAGAAAAATTTAATTGAAGTACAGAAGGTAAACACAGAGGATAATATTGCAGACATACTAACAAAGGCTTTAGGGAAAACCAAGCATACAAATTTGAGGAATATGTTAAATTTAGAAAACAAATGTACATAGAATTTGTAAATTAAATGTAAAGGCAAGCCTTTTTATGGCAAGGAAGGGTGTTAGAAATAGTGCCAAATAAAAAAGGCTTGCTTCGAAATACTTGGACTAGAAGTAGTGTAGTGGACTGCAAGTAAGAGAACACAACAGTTCTCTACTTTTTCTTTGTTTTCTGTTTGTTTAATTTATAAACAAAATATAGTCTAGTTTTAATTGCTCAACAATAGTGTCAGTGAGTGTAATATGTAAGTGTACAATAATATATTTAATATAATATTTTTCAAACGTGCATCAGTGCAACGCAGTTATTTCACGCATTCGTACGCATCTTGAGGGTCCCGCTAACCTCCGCATTTAGGTTCCTTCGAACCTACGCACGCATTTATACGCATTCTTGAGATTCCCGCGAATCTCCGCAGCTTTACGCAATTTAAGGTTTACTACCTTATACGCATCATCATTACGGTCCTTCGAGTCATTTCACGCAACAGTCTAGAAACAAGGAATGACTCTTTCTGAAATGTAATCTAGGTATCGGCCAGTTCATAGAACTTCGAATTTGTAATGACAATGTTACCAGCTAAAGAGCTTGTATAGTTTAAGCTGAAGTTTGTTTTGGTATTCAAGAAGTAGTCATTCAAGAATGTAATTTATTTAGTATATAAATTAGTTAATTTGTTAGACTAAATAACATTTCACAAATAAAGCAGAAACAACATTCAAACTCAAAGTAAAGTAGTCGAAGTCTTATCGCGAAAGAAATAAAAGTGCGACACCATCGCACAACTAGCGACAAGTTTTTCAATAGTCTGGTGGGTGACTCCTTCGAGTCCACAGACTTTGAATTGTTACATTGTGACTTATACTGTTATACACTTGAAGTAAGTCTGGCATGTGATATTTATAAATTCAATTCTAAATGTTAAGTCATCATCTTGTTTCTAAAGTCATTTCGTCCACTATCAAAATAATTTAACTTTACTAAGTAGTTATGACTGAGTAAACTGCTGTTGAGTGCTTTTGATTGTTGAAAACAGTGAAAAGAAAGTATGAAGGGATTGGATCCTTGATTCGTAAACCGGAATGTCAAACACATCTGCAACAGTAACAGTGACAGTTCTTGATTTTGATGTATATTAGGTTTGTTTTGTTAGTTTTGTGTTTGTATTAGGTATTTACTGCATATGATGGTTATATAAGTGGATAGATCGCAATCCAAGTCTGGACACGGAATTGGCGTGCCACTCAGTTTTTCCTCCATTTCACAAGGCCACTCCTGCATGAGATTGTCAATGATAGGCATTGGTCTACAACATCACAAATTACTCAATTAATTATCTGTTTCTCAAATTGTGATCACTGTAAATGTATACTTCCAGAGTTACCAAAACTATTTACTCACCTTGTGTACTGGAACGTTTGTGCTGAAGGTTTCGAACTATGCAAGTCGCTAATTGCTTTAATCCATCTATCGATGGATTTTGCATTCTTTTCAGCATTTTCAATTTTCTTAACTATCTGAAAGAGGAGAATTTTGTAAATCACGGTCTACGTTAACTAGATAATTTTTTAAGGAAATTATATTACTACAGCTCTAGCTGACGATTGCTTATCAACAGCCCGCAGTTGTAGCTGTAAAACTGCTGGATCGCTTTGTTGCAAACGAGGTTCATCCAAAACTGTCAGGCCCAAACCGTCCTTTTGTCCATCTGGTCTGGCTACTTTGACAAAGGCATCTATGTCACCGACGGCTGGTATAAAATCCGGCAGGAAAGGACACAATTTGTTGTCCAATTCAATGTTCTGTGGCGTATACCTAACAATATATTCAGGTCAATTTATGCGTTTGTTAGTCATATCTAGTGCTAGTTGCTACCTTCTTGATCAGTCTATCAAACTATTTTTAGTTACGTAAAATACTAGGCTGAAATAGATTTGTGAGTTAATAAGTTAAACATTCGAAAACGTTTGTTAGGTTTGTAAGTGACGCTGATTTATCATTACGTTGCCGGTTTCAGTTTTCGTGACAATACTAAAAACAACATTAGATTTCATTTCAACGACTTCGATACTGAAGGCTACAACAATTTTAAGTCATTTTATTACCAAAATGTGTGGTGTGAAGTCGTTTTCATTGACCGTTAAGTAAATGTGCCGTACAAATTCTTAAATAAACTCTTACTTCGTTACGTAACTGAAAATATCTTTGATTTCTTCAGATACAGCCAGTTGTTCGTAGTCGTTTGGATCGTAGGCTCTGCAACAAAAGAAAGAATATTTGGTCCTCTAATAAAAGAGGTTAGCCAGTGTGCTAATAAAGGGAGTTATGATACACTTTTATAGTGAAAGACATTAAGTTATTGAAACTTTGGTCAATATCAATTTAATTCTCTAAAGTGTCCGGTACTGTGGGACTCGTAACCACTAAAAAAGCTAGGGAGACCACCCCCCTATGCGTAGAGGTAAGACTACCGTGAGACATTGTCGAAGGGACCGAGGTCTCCGGCGCTCATCCGCATTTGGATGGAATGCCAATTCTACCGCTTTCCCCAGGAACAAGGAAGAACCCCAATATCCTTGCACTCCTAACTCCGGTGACACACTAGTCGCCTCTTACGACACGACAGTGCATAGGTTGATCCTGTTCTAACCCGGGGACGACACGGGGAAATTACTACGGAACCTAAATGAACTGCATACTAACCCTTGAATAAAAGGTGCTCTCACATCGTTGTCGTCGTCATCTTCATCGTCGTCGTCATCATCATCATCGTTGTCTGAATTTTCTGTATTGTCAGACAGTTGCCCGAGTAATGCTAAGTCGTTCTTATCCCTCCAGTGACCCCAGTTCGTTGATTGCATTAGTTGGTGCTGTTGATCATAATTTTTCAATAGAATTAATCTCAAAGCGAATAAATCTCTTTCAAAATGATTTTGAAATGATTTTATGCTTGAAATTCAAAGAACCTTAAAAAATACGGTTAAGACATTATAAATTACGTAGATTCATTATAAATTAAGTTTGTTCGCGATCTTCGCAATTACAAATTTGAGTAATTATAAAATTATCACTCTTTCCCGGAATATTCTTAGTGCATTGCTTTTACAATTGTTGTCACATGTGGGAAATGATGTGATTGTTTTTCAGTTTTAAAATAATATCCAAGTACCACTTTGATTCAAACTTATTGTCATATTTATCGCATTATTTGTGTTTATTGAACCACAAGGAAAAGAAACTTTCAGATGAGAGAGACTGACACATTTTTGACTCCTCGAAACGGATCTTTCTTGTTTCTAATTCTATTCAAGAATATACTTAATAATAACGAATATTTAATTATATTTACTTTTATTGCTATTATTTTTTAGAAAGCAAGACAATGGCGGAAGGAGGTTCTAATGTCAAGAAACACGATTCGGATTCATCGTCACGTAAACTTAATGAAACTTATTTAAATGCATTGCGAGAAAATAAAAATAAAAGCGATGCCGCACCTAGGGGAGTTCCTTCTAATCAGGGAAACAGAAAATTTGATTTTGATGTGGAGACCCTTTTCACAATTATGCAAGGTATTACTATGAAAAATGAAACAGGTAATGATGTCATTAAGGACGCTACCTATTCAGCAGATTCTGAAGAAGAAGGAAAAACGGACGTAGAGGACCACGAAGAAGTTACTAGTGATGAAAATGATGATGATAACGTGAACGTCCAGAGTCATGGTAATTACGAACAAATACTACAGTTATTTCTTAGTGCGTTTGAGGTAAATGAACGGAAATTATGGATTGGGAAAGCGGCAAACAGTGCAACGGAGAACCCTAAGGATCTGACGGGCCATAAACTTCAAAAGGATGAAAATAATATGAATAATAGCACAGAGAACGGGTTGAGAGTGCGAATGGATAAGAAAAGTAAAAATGGCAATCCTTCTTCGACCAAAAATGATTTGACCTTTGAAATGGATAAAAACTTTACATGCAAAATCTGTAATTGGACAGGAAATTTTAAAGATTTCAGTGTACATTGTAGTTTGCGCAACCATAAATATTTACTACAGAAAAGGTTCCAAGCCGATATATCTAAAAGTCAAAGTAATGTTCCGAATGTCGACAAAATAGAAGACAATCAGACATTTGAGGAAGCCCAACCAAGAAGTGCAATTCGGAAGCAATGTGCACAGAACGGAAAATTTGTTTGTCACAATACTAATCAAAATTATTACCAGAAAAACTACCGGACCTCTTATACTGCCAAGCAACGTCATTTTCCGAAACATAATATGAACTTTCCGAAAAATATGGGGCAGAACACCAGATATTCAAGACCCCCGACGACAAACGTACTTGACAGAAATAAATGTGAAGGCTCGGTCAACTGGGGTGAAAAATTTGTTAATATAAACAGCAACATCATAAATGACTTGCTGCAATTTTACGTGCAGACGCTGAAACAACAGGATCCAAATACAAACAACAGACCCAAAAGATATTATAAAAAGTATAATAGTAATAAAAATTCTAAGAATGGAGAGGTAACAGGATCAGAAAGCAATCAGCAAAATTCAGATCAAATGAATTGCAAACAAACCCAAAACCCGATACAGACAAAGGCCAAAAAGACAGACCTAAATATAAAGAGTGAGGAAGAAGACAGAGAGGAGAAGAACCAAAATAAAACGAGTAATGAAAAAGTCAAACAGAAGAAAAATCCAAATACAAAGAGTGAGGAAGAAGACAGAAAGGAGAAGAACCAAAATAAAACGAGTAATGAAAAAGTCAAACAGAAGAAAAATCCAAATACAAAGAGTGAGGAAGAAGACAGAGAGGAGAAGAACCAAAATAAAACGAGTAATGAAAAAGTCAAACAGAAGAAAAATCCAAATACAAAGAGTGAGGAAGAAGACAGGAAGGAGAAGAACCGAAATAAAACGAGTAATGAAAAAGTCAAACTGAACAAAAACCCAAATACAAAGAAGGAGGAAGAAGACAGGAAGAAGAAGAAGATCCGAAATGGGAAAGCAAATGAGAAAAAATTATGTAAAAAGGGACGAAAAAACGAATGTATAGTTAACTGAGAATAACTACTATTTTAGTTTGGGTACCCTTTTGCGAATTACTATCAGTAAAATTATAATCTATGACGAGTTATTTAGTGTAAGTATTTTTTTCAATTTTATTGCTAAAACAAAATAATTAAAGTACACGAATGTAACGGAAATAAAATAATAAAAGTGAAAGTTCAGAAAAGAAATTGTTTTTACCTTTTCTAATGTCATTCTTTCTGTAGGATTAGAGCTTATTTTAGTTGGTTTGTCCGCAGCACTGGGCAGTGGACTCTGAACGTCATCTGCTCCAACGATATCAACGCTGTCGTCAAAAAGAGAGGGGACACGCTGAAAAGAAGCAAATTTGGTATTGAAGAGTCAGTACAATTTAGCATTTAAATAGAAACTAAATTTAAAAAAATCTTTTTTAAGCCGGGCAATTTGATGATTTGTAAACAGAAAGAATATTAGTAGCAGTTTGGAGATTACAATGACTGCATCGGTAGGTGTGATGTATAGGTTTCTATTTTATCATATAGTGTAGTAAAAGAACAATTACTTAACACAATAAATTATTCTCGAGGGACCAACTACTATTGAGATTACCATCCGAATCGAATCGGATTGAAAATGTTGATTTTCCTAAATCCTAAGTTACTTATATGTAGGTGGAATTGACACGCACCTTAACGTTTACAATGTTATCTCCTGGTTCATCGTCATGGTAATTATAATCAATTCTTTTTTTCATTTTCACGGGTCCAGCGTAGTCCACCAGGTACTTTACAATTGTTGCTTCAGCGCTGTTTCCAGGGAACCGCCGAATTAGTCGTGGCAGAATACGTTGGTAGCCATGCTTTACGGAAGACTTCGCCATCATTTATTTCACAATAATGGCGGCCAATGATGGAGCACAAAACACAAGAGAAAAAATATTGCAGGAGTACCGAAAGAAATTACTCACTCATAAAGATGTCGAGAGTCGCCTTAAAGAAAGTAAGAGAATTTTTATTTGTCGAAATGAAATACTATATTTAATTTTTTTTTCTGAAGAAATTTGCTTTCAAAATTGCCGAATCATTTTGCCATCATTGTTTACCTATGAACCAAAACTATACATATTATAATAATGGTTTCTCAATTTTGCATAACCCAGAGCATTTTTCTTGTAAATTTTGTGTTGAACCAATTTCTGCATTTATTACAAAGAATAAAAATATGTAATTCCAGTATTTATTTTTATTTTAAAGTGCGACAACAGCTAAAAGCTTTAACAAAGCAATATGATATGACAGAAAATTACTTGAAAGCATTACAGAGCGTTGGGCAAATTGTGGGTGAAGTTCTCAAACAGTTGACTGAGGAGAAATGTAAGTAATTTCATAGGTCTTTTTGTAACTGCTAATAAAAGCTTCTGGAACCCTCACAATTTTGACAAGTTGGTGTGCTGAATATTATATTGTTCATGGTTTGTAGTCATTGTCAAGGCTACGAATGGACCTCGTTATGTTGTTGGATGTAGAAGACAACTAGATAAGCAAAAGTTAAAATCAGGAACCAGAGTAGCATTAGATATGACAACACTAACCATAATGAGATATCTGCCTAGGGAAGTTGATCCATTAGTTTACAATATGTCACATGAAGATCCAGGTGATGTTAAATACTCCGAGATTGGTGGACTCAGTGAACAAATCAGAGAATTAAGAGAGGTATTTTTATTTTTGAATATCAGTTGTTATTTTCCATTAAATAACAAAAATAATTTTCCATTATTTATATTTTGTACACAATGTAATTTTTATAGGTTATTGAACTACCTCTAATGAATCCTGAATTGTTTATGAGAGTTGGAATCACTCCTCCAAAGGGTTGCCTTCTTTATGGTCCACCAGGAACTGGGAAAACATTGTTGGCTAGAGCTGTTGCTAGTCAGCTGGATGCAAATTTTTTGAAAGTAAGGCTTTATATTTAATAACTTAATAAAATTCATTCATGTACAGAACCATTTCATTAAAAACAGTTATATTGTTGCAACATAGGTCGTGTCCAGTGCAATTGTCGATAAATATATTGGAGAAAGTGCAAGATTAATCCGTGAAATGTTTAATTATGCTCGTGACCATCAACCCTGCATTATTTTCATGGATGAAATTGATGCCATTGGTGGCCGTAGATTCTCTGAAGGAACTTCTGCTGACAGAGAAATTCAAAGAACACTAATGGAACTCCTCAACCAAATGGATGGTTTTGATTCCCTTGGGCAGGCAAGTACAATATAATCTCTTATAAAGTTAAATTGCTCAATTGTGCAGCAAGGAGCTTGTGTCACATAATTTTTACACACTTTAATATCCTTTATGTACTTTACCATATTTATTTTTTTAAATAACATTTAGGTAAAAATAATCATGGCCACGAATAGACCAGACACTCTGGATCCAGCCTTATTGAGACCTGGACGTTTGGATAGAAAAATTGAAATTCCATTGCCCAATGAACAGGCTCGACTAGAAATCTTAAAAATTCATGCCATGCCCATCACAAAGCATGGTGAAATTGGTATGAAAAAATAAGAATCTCTGGAATTCCTAGGATCATTGAGAAGGAAACATTGTGTTCTTATATGATATAATTTTTTCAGACTATGAAGCTGTTGTGAAGCTATCTGATGGATTTAATGGTGCGGATCTCAGAAATGTATGTACAGAGGCTGGACTTTTTGCCATCAGGTCAGACAAAGAGTTTGTGCAGCAGGAAGATTTTATGAAAGCTGTAAGGAAAATAGCTGATAATAAAAAGTTGGAGTCAAAGCTTGATTACAAACCAGTTTAATGTTTTCTTTTGGTTTCTCTATTTTTTTAAGTAATAAAGTAATAAAAAAAGAAACAATACACTATGATACAAAAACTTGGTATTCATGAGTTATACTTATTTTGTTAACATGTTTTTCCTGTTCTTAGTAGTCTAGCCTTTTTCCTTTGCTCATATTCCTGCAGGTTGTCTATTTCTCTTTTAAACAACAGTGGTATTTCATCAGATAATTTATTATTGGCACTCAAAATTAAGTGAAAATGTTTACTTATGTAATTCTCAATGGAATGAAAACAGCTACTATCTTGTACACTTTTTGTAACACTGGACCACACAATTACTGATCTATCTTTTTCAGGCATTAAGCACACCAACTGTTGGCAGAAAAAGATTATATCCCATGGAATTGATGGTAACTGCAAGATTGTTACTACTTTAATTGACAGGCCTGTACTTAAATTTCCAGATACTTCCAAAATCCGAACATTCTTTGATTTATACTCGAAAACTGCCAAGATTGATACTGAATTTACTAAACACTGAACAATTTTTATAATTGCAGGCTTTTTATTTTCTTCAGAATTGCTATTAGATTTGCAGTCATGTTCAGCTATTTGAATCCCAGACATATAATCCCAAAATCTTATTGTTCCATCACCAGAGCATGAAATAAGGATGTTTTTGTCACCAGGCAGTAATCCAAGACAACTAACAAATTCTGTATGACCTAAACAAAACCTTTCTATGTTATACACATTTGGATAATTGGTAATTCTAATTTTTTCATCTCTGTCACAGGTGATGACATATTTTTCGTCATGGGTGATTAAGGCATCGATTAACATTGAATTATGTCCTACAGATGTTCCAATTTTCTCCAGTTTATCATCAAATGAGTAAAACAATGCGCTACCACTTTTGTTGGCCAACAGTAAAATATTTGATTTCGGAAAGAATTTTAAACATGATGCTCTTCTCTCTCCGGGTGCAATAAACAAAATATTCCAATCAACAGTGTTGTATACCAATATGTTTTTGTCAAAACTAACTGCAAAATATTTTTCACATGGTGAAAATGTGCAACACTCAATGACAACATTTATTGAGTCCTGCGACTGGGCTTTACATTTCACTAATTGATGAAATTTCCAATTTCTTTCTTCCTCAATTATTGTAAATACTATGAACTCCTCAGATAGAGCAATAACCAAATGCTTACTCCCACCATAAAGCTTGACCATTTTTAATAGAGTGCTTCAAAATATACGTGATTTTAGAAATTATTCGTCGACATAATCCAATGAAAAGGTTTTTGCTGCCACGATAAAAACGTTACTAACGGTTTTTTGTACTATTATAGTGGAGGCGTCTTCCTGAAGTATTATTTATTTTGTATTAATTAAACTAAGAAAATGTCCAAAAATTTTGAATTTAATGCTCCACAATTTATAAACTTTTCAAATTTAGATGATCCTGAAGGTGATAGCTTTTTCGGTGAGTAGCAATTAACAAGTTTGCTTGTTAGAACTGGCGCGATACGAAATAGAAGCAGCTACTGGATTGTTCAACCTTGTTTGTGCTGCCTTTCACACTATAAAAGACGTGGATTTCGTAATTATTGATTTAATTACTTTTTGTAGATATTAAGATACAGGAAGAACAAGAAAACAATAAATTAATTTTGAATTCTTCAATTAAATTGAAGGAGGATTTACAGAAAAAAAACTTGAATGGGGAAAATCAAGGTGAACTTATTTATTTTAATGTTCAATGTGTTTAAATGTACAGTTTAGTACATATAAGATATAAGGTATATGCAGTTTTAAAGCAGTCAATGGAACATAATTTTAGATCCCAGAAACACAATAAAGTTCGACGGCTCTGCTTCGTCTAAAAAAAATACCCCTGTGAGGAAGGTATTACATGAGATTGTTAATCACCAACTTCCTAATGAGGGAAACACTTTAGTTCACTTAGATGCACCTGGCAAAAAATCTGAAACTGATATACTACTGTAAGTATTGTGTATTATAGATCTCTCAGTATTACTAATTACTTAATAAAATACATAATAGCAATTTATTCCTTGTATTTACAGAAAATTAGAAAAATTGAGCCTGACTGAGCCAAAGTCAGTGAAATATAAAACTCCACTTAAGAACACTGAGATTTTAAATAAGGCACTATTAGTGTCAAACAAAAGGAAATCACATCATATGATAACTAGATTGGATATAGTTAATCACAGAACACCACATGTTTCATCAGTAGCTGTTCATTCTGAAAAGGTCAATATTAAGATTAAATCATTTGATACTAAAATCAAATGATTTGTTTGAAGGCTTGAAATAAACTGATGAATAACTGTTGTTCATTTTTTCAGGATAATTGCCTTCCTGTTTGTAATATTCAGAAAAATTTTCCTGCTACTCAATTGGCCTTAAAAATGAAAAGGAATGCATCACCTGTCCATTCTGCTAGGAAATTTATATCCCTTGCAGAACAAGTGGAGCACTTTCATAAAGATACACCAGAGAGATACAGAACAAAACCCAATAAGATACCATGTATATAAACTTGTGTGCAATTATTGTTTTTTTCCTTATTATGTTCTACAATAAATTCTTTTAACAGTTTTAAGGAAGTCACTGGGTGGAGCAAAAGCTTGCATACCAAAAACACCAAATCTTACTACAAAATTTCGAGCAAGGAAAGTAAATTTTCCTGATGAAAAGCAAAGGGAAGAAATGGAATTGGAAGAAATTAAGAAGTAAGTGTTAGTTATACCACTATACTCTTATTCAATATTAACCACTTCAATGATATTGAAATTATATAATTAATTTGTATAGAATAGAATTAATTTGTAGTAATTATAAATTAATACTTTTAATTTTCCAGGCATCAAATCAAGGCCCATCCACTAAATGAGAAAATTTTATTGGGTCCATCCCTGAACTTAAAAGTACCAGTTATAAAGAAACCTACTACAGTACCTCAACCATTCTCTTTGACAGAGCTTAAGAAGAAGGTCAGTCTTTTGATATTTGTTAAAAAGTACAATTAGAAAACTTTATTTTTACTTTACTTTATTTGTCTCTTGCAGGAACAATATCATGAACCAGTTTTCCATTTTAAGGCACAGCCAGTTCCAAGCACAATTTTACATGGACCAGTAGGAATACCACCAAAAAAAATTACAGCTCCTACAGTACCAACCACTCCTCAAATTAGAGTTCCTCTAAGATTCCGTGTCGAAGTAAAAACTCCTGTAAGTCACGCAATTTTGCATTGTTATGTTAAATTCCCTAAATAAAAGGAAATTAATATAAATTGCAATCAACTGTTTTGTTTCAGGAAAAAACCCCAACTAGAGATGGCTGTGTTCCACCCAGAAAAACAAAAATTGAACCATTCAGTTTTGATTTCAGAATGAAGGAAGTTTTACAGAAAAAACAGGAATATATTAAACGGGTAATGTAACCAAGGGTTTTTCAATCATAACAATCATAAATAATATGGCAGTCAGTTTTTATATATAATTTTGGAATTCTTCAGGTAATTGAGGAAGAGAAAAAGACATTTAATTCATTTAAAGCTCAACCGATGCCTATTTTTAATGGCAAGAATAATGTAAGTCTCCGATCCGAAAGGACTCCTTATAAAACAATACCTCAACCTTTCAATTTAACTCAGTCAAAAACCAACAAATCTGTTCAGGAACATGAACCAATTTCTGTAAGTTCATTTTTAAATTCAATTCTAAAGGCTACATTAAATTTTATTAAATACAAATGCAGATTGACACTAGTTTATCAGTATCACAATTTCCTCCTAATTAAAAAGTAACTTTCATAATACTATTTTATAGGAACGAGTAACTCCATTCAAAGCAAGACCTGCTGTTGTTGTTCATCAGAAACCATTCATACCAAAGTTGCCAAAACATGAAGTACCTCAGCCTTTAGATTTCCATTTGAACACTGAGAAAAGGGCATTGGAAAGGCAAAAATTTGATGAGAAAATCAGACAGAAGGAAGAGGAGGTTCGGCTTATTTTGCAACAGGTACATATTACAAAATAACTAGCTATGCGTAGTTCATTTTTTGTTTTAACTATACATACCGTTGTTTTCGTGTAATATAATAGCAAAAGGAGGAGGAAGAGAAACTAGAGAGGGAACTTGCTTTAGAGGAAAGGAAAAAATCGGAATTTAAGGCTAAACCAATGCCTCGTTACAAAGGCTTCGAAATACATGGAGCCGACCTGGGAAAATTAACTATGCCTCAGAGTCCAAATTTTTCGAGCAAATTGAGGGAAATAAAGAGAGTGAACTGCTAATTTCATTCAAAAAAGTGCAATTTTCAAGAGTGTTGTTCTACTTAATTGTATATCTGGAAGAGAGCACTACCGGCGGACCTACACATCGCGAAGTTTTTGGCTTAAGAGTTGTTCAGTAGTTACGTTATTAGAGTTGAACTGTTGTTGAGACATACAGCAATGTACTATTTCTGTATTTTTGGGGTAAAAATTTTTACACTATAACCGTAGCATGAAGAATTTCAATCTTGAATAATCAAGTTTTGTATATGATTTTACTAGAAGTATATTTTGGAATTTATATAAACATAAGAGTTTTAATCATTAAAAAGCTGTTAACATTTGATTTAATTCTGAAAATGAGATTTTAAATTACAATGACCATGAGTTGTTCATAAATGAGGTTAGAATACTATTATCAACTTTTATTTATGTATATATACCTCAAAATATACTATGGAGTCAATTTTCTATTTGTAGCAGCAATAATTTTTTCACTGTATTTTTCTTAGTTTTTTTTTAAATTTCTCTTTGAATTACAGTTAAGATTTGTGGCTTAAATAAGTAATATTCAAAATTCCGGGAAGGGGTAACTTCTATTATTACTCTACAAAACAATATAACTTTCACAGTGCGTTTAGATTCACAAATTTTAATACACTTTAAGCATTGAATTCATATTTGTTTATAATTTTTTAATCAAAATAACTTGATATGTTCATTATGGTTTGTCACTTTTACTACGTTTACGGTGTTACTACATAGAATAAATTTTAGATTACCTTAATTACCTATAACCTTTGTAAGAACCTTTAAATGATAAATTTAGGTAAGCGCATTGAACTTATGTAGTACCATTTAAATTATTGAAATGGTACTTTTATAATACTGTAGGAAAAAAATTGTTTTAAATCCTTTCCATTCAATTTAAATGTATAATTAAATATGTGTAAAAATAATTTGCATAGTAAAATTTAATGACAAGATATTTGATCAATAATTTATTCTCTGGAGATACTAATTATGTGTTACAGACAGGTGCCACACCCTCATTAAAAATTATACTTTCTCAAGAACTCTTTGTAAGATTATTTCCTTGACTGTAAAGTTGTGTACTATTAATGCGATTACTAATGCTTTTCTCACAAATTCATTGTTGGAGTGCCTCAAAAACCCTATAAGTATGACTTTTTCCAGGACTGTATATGTTAATTTACATTTTTTTTATATAATTCACATAATTTTTACTTCCTATTGTTTGGACTTGTATATTTTTCAATATGCAATAGAATACTAAATATATTTTAATTAGAAAATATACATTTTTAGAATAATATATGAAATGATAAGAATCAGATAATATTAGTTCATATTGCAATTGTTTTTCCAACCTGTCTCCTACTAATTATAAATTGTGTAAAAACTATGAATCCTCTCAGATATTTGGTTCATTTTTATTTATTCAAATTTATTTCTTCCAAGGCTTAAATACAATCTTAATTGTATCATGTGTAATTATTCTTTTCAAATAAGTATTTGCATGACTGCAACAGAAATTCTGTTGAAATAATTAAACTAAGAAATTAGCAAATAATATATATTTTTTCAAAATTGTATAAAATTAAAAAAAATTATCAAGCACCAAGTATCAGGTACAATCAAACAAATGATTTAATTCTCCCTTTAAGAGCATTCAAATGTACAGTGGTAACTTCTTCTAGAGATAAAATAAGAGGAATCTTACTATTAGGATAAAACTTAATTTTCATCAAACAATTTAATGATATAAATTTTTCCTGAGCTTTCTTAAAGGTGTCTTTAATTCTGTCTCCCACAACTGGGTTTAACTCTTTTGCCTTCAACATGGCTTGCATTTCACATGGACTGTACTCCAAGAGTTTTTCGATTATTGGAGATGAGAAATCTGCATCAATTGCTAAAGATCCATCTGTAATTGTTCCTGTCAAATTATATTTATCTCCTTGTACCATAATTTTCTTTTTTAATGTTAGAATTGTTCCCTTGATTGTAAATATAAGTTCCTTTGATATTGTTCTTGACATTATTTGTTTTAAATAAACAAAAGGTTTTTGACTAATAAACTTTGATTGGCTCAGGTTTTGTGGGATTACTGTTTGATTCTCCTCTATTTCTGTTACTAATGAATTTTCATAAGAGGTATGACATGTAAAAAATGATGACAAATCAGTTTGAATTGATCCTTTTGTTTTTTTGTGTGTGGGTTTAATTCTATTTGTTTCATTTATTGGTTTATCATTATTCCTATTTTGTTGCTTTATTACATGTTTGGATTTAGAGGATGAATCATGAATTTCTGCAGAAGGACTTAAGGACATTTTTTTGGGAGTTGGCAAACAGACTTCCTCAAGGGGAAGTGTGTGCTTTCCAAATAGAGATATATTATCATTAGACATAGTGTCTTGGTGTAATTCATGTGTGTCAATTTCTTCAAAAAACTGGTTTCTTTCAGAATTAAGATTATTTACCCCTGCAATTACAGTACATGCATTTGGTCTTGTTCCTTCATTTATTTTATTTCCATCTTGATTATACTCTAGGGGTAAATGTAGAAATATTTCATTACCCTGAGATAATAGGCTTTCTGCATTAGCACAAGACTTTATTTCCTGTTCCATTTCAGTGGTTCTTGATTCATTACAGTTCAGAATGCTATCCCTTCTCACATTATTGGTACCTAAATTGTCGGGAGGGAAATCTGTTTCATTTAAGTCTAGTCTCCTTATCAAAAGAGACCTTAAATTATTACTGCTTGTCAGAGTGTCAACCTCCCCACCACAAAACATAATGTTTTCGTTTTGTAACATTATCATACCCTTCCTACACTCCACAGGACCTATGATAAGCATTTTGAATCCAGGTAGAAGTTCAGGGTCATTTGTTCTAATCTTGCTCAGGGGTTTGTATTCCATTGCCTTTAGCTCTTGAACTCCATCGGAGATTGTGAAAACAAGACATCTATTCGGTTTAACATTCCAATCCTTTGTTTGCTGCGTTCCAACGGTGGCTTCAATATTTTCGACATTTATCCTTAGCAATTCTTGAAACTGACTGTAACATGAGCGAGCGCAGTCGATCATGCTTTCCACCTGTACCATGTACTTTCCCGTTAGAATTTTTTTACTGCAAGACAGTAAATTCGGAGGCAACGAGGGAACTCTAATATTTCGAAGATTGACAAGTAACCACTGTTCCTTGACTACATCTTTTATAGCTTCCAATGTAATGTTCTGATTCGCGGTCTTACAGTAATTCATGCATTGAACAACCCATGCGTCTAAGAAATGAAAGTGCAAAGATCGGAGAAAAGAAAATACTGCCTGGTAGTCTCTCTCTGTAAATGACATACTAGTTAATAAAAACGTAAGCTTTACGCCAAATTTTTGGCGAGTTATTTACATTATTGAGGGAAGTTTTTCAAAATGACAACGTCACAAAAATAAATTTCTGTATACTATTTTTATAGTTGCCACAATATCATTTTAAGCTACATTTTTTTGAGTGTACATTTATTTAATTGACAAATACAATCAAAATGAATTAGATTATTGCAATTATTTTTCAGGAAATTATGGTAATTGCAACAAAATAATACAATTTCCAGTTATGAATGTTTTACAGATTTTCAATGTTGGTAGAATTTTTGCGGGTAAGGAAAGAAACCGTTAACAAGCGTTGGCGTCCGATTTGTATTAGTGTTTTAAATGTCTTGTAAAATTATGCTACCTTTTTAAATTTATTTTTGTTATCTGAATTTTAATATGAAAAATGAGTCATTTTAATAACATACAAGGACAAGATTTGGTATCATCGAAGGAAAACATTCAGCCCTTGCGTCGGGGACGAGATACATCAATTTTATGCTCGGCATTACAAGCTGAAACAGACACCGATGCACAGAAGGAATTAGAAAGGCAAAGGAAGTAAGTTTTCTGTTGAGCACGAACTGGTATTGCTTTCTCATTTGCCTTCTTTATATATGATACTATACTGTACTATAGTTAGCTATACTAAAACCCAAGTTCAATACATAAATTTGTTCCAAAAAATTATGACATTTAATTTGGGAAACGGAAACTCCTGTATTGCCGCGTTTTGACATGACAATTACTTAAATTAAAACCACATGATAATTTTGTTTCAGTGAATTTGAAATTAAATTAAGAAGCAACTTCACTAATGAAGATCCACTTGTGGATTGGTGTAATTATATTCATTGGATTGAACAAAGTTTTCCCAAGCAAGGGAGAGAAGGAAAGCTGAATGTTGTTTTACAGAAGTGCTTAAATAAATTCAAGGATAATAAACAGTACATGAATGATATAAGATTTGTAAAGTTGTGTATTAAATATGTGAGTAAGCAATGTGACTGTTTATTTAAGAATTTTACACAGTGCACACTTTAAAATCAGTTGCTTCTTATGAATTGCTACCTATTACAATAAAGTTAAAATAAATTTTTACTGATCTGCAAATTTTAGGCAGAGCTTGAAGATAACACTGTTGAATTACTGAGTCAAATTCATAGACATGGCATTGGTGTATTATGTGCAGAGTTGTATATTGCTTGGGCAGAGAAATTTGCTGTGGATAACTGTTTTAAAAAAGCTAATGCCATCTATGAACGGGGTTTAAAATGTTCTGCTCAACCCTTACAATTACTTCAGGAATCCTATCAGTAAGTTAAAACTTTGTAATTCTTATGACATCTTATGTAATATATACTTATGAATCTTGTTTACATTTTTAGGAATTTCCAAGCTTTTTTGGTTCACAAAATGCTCAATGATAGGGAAACATTTCAACCAACATTACTGGATACCAATCCAACTGAACAAAGACAGCCATACAATGTATTACAATCAGTAAAGGCAGGTCAAAAAGATGTAATCCCTGGTGTTAGAGTAGGATCAAATGTAATTGGTGCTCCTGGAAAACTTCAAAGGCTTGGGCAAACAGACCCCAAATCCAAAACCAATACAATGGTGAAAATATTTGAGGTATGATTAGTGTACATATTTTTCAATGTTTGAAGTAGTGAAGGATAAAAATGAGTCATTTTTGTTTTAGGATACTGAAGGAAATGTGCCATCTAATGAACCACCAGCTAAACTAGAAAAGATTCATAGTAAGAAAACTCAAACAAAGGAAAATACAGTTAAAGCAGGTCCCTGGAATAATAAAAAGAGCAAGAATGTACCTTTTAAAGTTGATGCCCCAAGCAACCTTCAATTTCAAGGTATTAGTTTAATCAATTTCACCTAATTTAGTCTTATAATGTATTCCAGAAGGTAATCAAATGGGCGAGTACATTGTCTAATAATTTAATATTGCGGCATCAAGTAAGGTCGAACGAGCTATTACATACTAATGACATATTTTAACAAACAATTACTTGGTGGTGTGTGTATATCTATATAACACAACATTTCCGTCCTAGAGTTACTGAGTGGCATTTAATTGACCAGTTCAGGCATTGGGGGAGGGGAGAATAGTGGGTCATCGACACATTGTGGCTAAATTAATGCTGTTGTGTTAGCGGTAGCTGATTGTCTGACGTAACATTACTATCTCACGCTGCCTCTATGGGGGTCCACCTCCACGTGGTTCTCCGCGATCGTCGCGCGCTGGTGGGGTGCTCATCAGTGGGCGGCGGCAAAGTTGCCCTTCACAACTTGGTGACAGCCTTCCCCGGGTGAGCTCTCTTCTGCTCTGGTGGGGTTGTTTTTCCAGACTCGCTTCTCCCACTTTCGCAGTCCCTTATTTACGACCTATGACGACCCCGGTGAGGTGGTTTCGCTGGTTCCCCATGGCATTAGCAAAGGTTGCTAGACCACCTGGGTCCTCCTCGGAGGGTAGGTACACTATTATGCGAAAGGAAATCTATATAACAACAATTTTCACTGGCCTGAGACCTGACAAACAGTGGAAACGGACGCCTGACCAAAAGTTAGAATGAAGGTGAAACCGTGGCGAAGGATCTGGGACTACCTCGATAGCTACCAGACACAAGCTTTTTCTTTATTCGCAAAATATAGTACAAAAAATTAATGGGTTTCGAGAGATTTTCCTGCTTTTATGAGGGTTATTTCCTTTAGGTTACTTGATAGGATGTTTTTTGGTTTCTCGTGGGAGACCAATTTAAGATCAGCTGGTTAACGATGACCGATACAGAATTCATTAGTGAAATGAATTACAGTGACATAATATTTCTTGTTATAATAATCGATTGCAGTCCACCAAGACGAAGAAGAGGATGAAAGTAAGAACAAAATGAAATCAGTGCCATCAACTGTTTTGAAAGAACATAAAACAAAATCAAGTTATGAAGATGAAAACTTTGCAAATGCTCCTTTGTTTTATCCAGAGCCGTATGACCCAACTAGGGTTCCAATGTACTGCAAAGAACAAGTAAGTTACTTCTTAGTGTAATTATTGCAAAATGTTTTAAATTAATTTTAAGTGCACTCTACTTATTTTTGTAGGTTTATGCCGGAGGATTGGAATTTCAGTTTGAAGAACTACGAGCAATACAATACAGAAGAAACCTTCAAGAATCAGCTGAACACGGTTGTTTGTACGCACCTCAACTTACTGAAACCGTTGCAGAGGTAGTTGAAGAGATGCATCAGCCAATTTCTGTGCCAAAATTAAATCCACAAAAGGCGAAACAGAAATTAGTCAGATCCAGCGAGAAAAAACTTAAAAGTAACACCGACACACGACGTAAAACTATATTTAGTAATCCCTTGCCGGTTGCCGTACCTGAAGTATGTTATTCTACTTTTTTAATTCACTAAGAATGTTACTCATATGTATAACATAATTGATTTTTTATTCTAGGAAAATTTGCCAAACACTGATTATTCAATGAACCAGACCATTCATACAAAAGAAGCTCTAAGTGAAATGCAACAGTTATGGTTTTCAAAACCAGCGTCACCGGTTCCGGTCACGTCAAAACCAATTAAACCGGCTGCCAAATCCATCTTAAAGCCAAGCAAGCCGTGCTTTAGTCTTTATGTGGACGAGTCCTGTTTAGAAGATTTGAAGCAACCAGAAGATAAACCCCTAGATTTGACATTTAAGGTAGAAAATCATTCACAAGAGGATGTTGAAAAAGAAATTGGAAAAACAGAAGCAGAGGTATTGAATACTTTCGGTGAAGCACGTAAGAAAACGGCGTTGAAAACAAAAATTAAATGTCCTGTCGACAACAAAGAGAATTATTACGTTCATAAAGATATTGATTCAGCCAAGCTACCTGAAGAATTAAAAGTTGATGACGAAGACAAAGAGAATGGCATACCCGAAAACTATTGTGGTCCTGTTGGAAAATCAACTCGTAAAGTAAGCGGAATATTAACACCTGCAGAAAACGTAGAAATCGCCGATTTGAGCGATGAAGAGGTAATTCAGTGTTGAGTATTACATAGAATGGTTTTGCCTCGGTTGATTCAGTTTAGTAATTGTACCAAAATGGTTGGCATTGTAAATCTGATGCATGAGTGCACGTTAATTTTAATGCTCCTTTATTTTGAAAGTTACATCCTACCATTACATTTTTTATTTTTTCATTAATCTGCATCAACATTAAATTTGTTGCTTATTAATTTGCTTTTAAATAGTTGCTTTAACCGTAGTTTTGTTGATTTATTTTACTTTACGTCATAATTCCTCTTCATCGTTCAAACGCCAAGCATGTTGTTGCAAGCGTAAAAAATGATACATGTCACGGTAAGTAAATTATGTTTGTGATCTCTAGCTGTAAGTGATTTCACATTTTTATTTATAATATTTTCAAAGTATTCATTAATTGTACTTACTGACTATAAATTTAAGTATGGTAAACTTTGGTGTTTATCAGTCTATGTCTGTGTTTAGATTGAAATCGAAGACGAAGAAGCTGAAGAGGACGGCGAAACGCAGGGTCATGATTACTCGTCTATAATTCGTTGCAATACAACAGCAATAACGGAAACTTGGAATTTCACAAAAGGGTTCCAATTTCCTCGTGGAGAATCAACGCCAAATATTCGAAAGTCGTTTCACGGCAAAGTCGATTGCAATGAGTACGTAAAACATTCTGTTTTATTCCCATTTTTAATATATTTTAACATTTATTCCCCTTATTCCTAGAAGGAAATTAAGTGGATATCTTTTCTGATTAATTCGTATTACTTTAGTTCGGTTTACCTCCCTCAACTCACGTCGGAGGAATCGGAAGTCAAGACGAACGACAAACAGGTTGAGTGCAGAAGGATCGTTGAGAAAGTAAAAGAATCTCCCGTTAATGAAAAAAAGACAAATGCTGATGTTGAAAATTTTACTAAAAATTTAAGTGTCATTGCTGAAACATCACGAGAGTACAGGTCAAGTAGTTCAGCGAGCAGTGGTGCCAGTACCATGGCATTCAGGCATTCCAAAAATTTTCCATTTACTCCTTCGGAAGTTAGAAATTCTAGATATAGTTTGACTGTGTCCCAAAGTGTTTTACAAAAAGGGAAGTTGCCAAATTATACGGGTTACGAAGCTTCTAGCGAATACAGTCAAACTGCATTAAAGACCCCTGTGGTTCACAACGAAGACATCGAACTTAACGCTACAATTAATTTGATGAAAAAACTGAATGCTATTGACAGCACTTCAGTTACCGAAAACAGTAAAACTGCGGTGAGAATTTTACTTTGGATTTGTGTATTCAATTTTTAGATTACCCAAAAGCATTGAATAAGTACAAGTTACCCTATTTTTAGGTTGTGGATATAAAACCGGAAACAAAGCCTAATGTTGGAGAGAAAATAGTAGAAACGATTGACCCATTTTCTGACGAAGTCCTGGAGAGATTGCTGCGTCAGGTTGATTTTCCCAATAGCAATCATGCAAATGGATATTACTTTCTTGCTAATGTTGAATTGCCGGATATAAAATTGGGCTCTTCAATTTCTCTAGGTTAGTAATTTTAACTTAACTACCATTTTATCAGATTATACTGTACATACCATTAATGGTACTACAGATACTTTGAAAATTGACAATATTGGTTTCGTTCCTTTCTAGGAGCATTTAATTATAATGTTAAAAGAGTCTTAGGAGAAGGATCTTACGCTAGAATTTTTAGACTTACCGATATAGACTCTGGGACCGTATTAATTGCTAAATATCAGAAACCGGCCTTTCCTTGGGAATTTTACATCACTCGAGAAATTCAGTCTAGAATTCGAGACAGTGATTCGGTAAGTTGTTGAATCAGGTACATATCAATTGTACAGGTGGTTTAAATGTTCTTCTGAAATTTGATGTTTGTAATATTGACATTAAAATTTGTTGTGTCTTTTTTTGTTCCTCTTCATTACCACTTTTTCGCTTTGTAACATTTTTTTGCATTACCACGAAAAAGTCTGTAGTTACAGGTTTATAACAGGTTTATAATTCCTTAAATTTTGTTTACTTTTCAGTTGGCAATGTTCATGAACGTAGAATATGCTTATTTTTTCAAGAACGCAAGCGTTCTGTTAACACATCCCGTCGAATTCGGCGATTTATTAGCCGTAATTAACAAAATGCAGCAAGTAAGATTTTGATATTCCTTTTAAATATTTATTATTATTGCCCACTTGTATTTTAATAATTTGCTGTTTTTAACAGGGGAAAATGATGTGTCAAAGCCTGGCTATACATTTTACATGTCAAATCTTACAAATACTAGAAAAATTGCATTCTTGTAAAATTATCCATGGCGATATAAAACCTGATAATTTCTTGCTAAGACGACAGTAAGTATTCGGATTGTTTCGTAATAGGACGAAGGCAGATAATTGAATACAAACTTGCTCCGTTAATTTTTTTTAGCAATGACCAATTACAATTACAACTGATTGATTTTGGAAGAAGTATAGACATGTCATTGTTCCCTGATGGAACGACATTTACAAGAGTTGTAACAACGGAGGGGTTAACATCAGTCGAAATGAAATTGGGAAAACCTTGGACCTATCAGATAGACTACTACGGCGCGGCTAATTGCGGGCATGCCCTTCTCTTTGGGGATTACATGAGAGTAACTGAAAAGAATGGAGTGTGGAATATTAGCAAAACTATTCCTAGGTAATTATAAACCCACCGTTTTCAATTATTATGTAATTATGTATTTAATGACATTTCCTTTTCAAATTCAGGTATTGCGCCCGAAACGAGTGGAGAAATTTTTTTACTTCTCTTATTAACGTCGAATCTTGCTCAAATCTACCGAATTTAGCCGAATTGAGAAAATCGTTCGAGGGTATTTTAATCGAAAGCACAGACTTCGAGTTTAGCTTAAACAAGCTCAACAACTTATTGAACAATCGTTGATTACCGTGAAAATACCGGCACTTATGTTGAAGGAGCTGTGCAACGTGAGAATGAAATGATGTTTCGCGTAAGAGACAAACTTAAATTTGTATATGTATTCAGATTTACTTCTTTCAAGTTGTGCACTTGAAAGGTTAAAAACATGCCGTTAATGAAGCAAAAAATTTTGCGTGTTGTGTAAATTCATGTAGCTCTGTTGATTTTTAAATTAATTTTTTGTGTCTGAAACGAATCAGCATGAAACAACTTTCTTAAAGTTTAAGGGTTTTGATTTGAAGGTTTTATCTGCTGGAAATTGACAATTCCTTAAAGTTTGCATTATAATTAGGTTGCCCAAGATTATGAAGAAAGAAGGAAAGAAACATGTGCAATTGACAATTATCAATTTTGATACACGATCATGCGACACAAGAGATGCCCATACGTAATCGTTTCAACCTCATTTTATGTAGATTATTTCTTTAAAAATAATTGTTTGGAAAAATGGGCCTAAAATTCTTTTCTTGCGAGATTTTAATTTTTACTCTAATGATGAAGTGACTCATTTAGATTATTTTTTATGATTGAGTTTTCACTGCCTTATTTCACATAAGCATTAGTGAAATGTTTTATAAGTTTTGTACAATTTAAAAAGGATTTACTCTGATAAGAGCCCTTTTTTTAAGTTTCTGTATCTTTCTTTTTTTAAATAAAACTGTCAATTATTTTATTTCGTGATTTTTTTAAATGAATTGACTAGGGTTTGTTTGACTTCACTAGTTTCTCATTATTTACCTCATCCTCATATTGAAATTTGCAACTATTAAATATAGATTGACATCTCTAAAAGTGTAATTTAACACTAATTTAAGTCATTCAGGCTAACGACTAATTACTTTTCATTTGTAGGATGACAATTTTTTTAAGTCGCATTTATTAGTACAAAAGGCCCATTTTCATTTGAATTTAGCTTCCTACATTGTGCAAAATTCAATTCTGTATTATATTACAATAATAAAAAGGAAATGTTTTTTCGAAAATGATAACTTAAACCCTCCTAAAAGCAAATAACGAACTAAAAATGTGTTTGAATTCCAAATGTATTTCTATTTTCGAATATTTCGCAACACACAATATCACTACTTTTTCCCTCAAAAATAAATTACGAAATTCTCTGAAATTTCATTCAAATTTCTCAAGTGGCATAAATTTGAACTCCCACGCAATGTTTCGTTAATCTAATTCCGCCATTTTAATTGTGACGGAATAGTTGTGTAAAACTTTTGTGAACTTAAAGAAGGTAATACAATTGTAAATTTTGTCAGTAACAGCATTTATTATTCAATTTTACTATTAGCATGTTCATATATTGTGCCATTAGCCTAGAATTCGCAAATCTCATCGTGAAAATAGATAAGTTAGCGACACGATCAATTTGACTAATTTCTCGTTTATTTACTCTTTGATCTATACCAATTCTGTATTATTTATATGTTCGGATATTTCTGGTGGAATGTAAGTCTCGTTCAAGGATTATTAATGTAGAGTTACATAGAACAGTAACTTTTGTCTCTTATTCGTCGGTCAATCTGACGGACTTACGTGACATGTTGGAAAAGTAAGCTTCGATTAATTTTTTCTGGCTGTTTTCCATCGTGACCTTTGCTGCTTTGACACAATGTTTCAAAAGCCTTGTTTTAACTACGGCTGCTTTGTAAGAATAGTTAATTTTATTGTATTGGGAGTCATTAAATACATTATTCAGATTATCAACTGAAGAAGTTTAGGTATTTATTTTTGTGTATTACTGTAGCATTTTGTGATAAGTTTGTACTAATTTAAATCACTCATTTTGATTTATTGAACGAAAGTTTAGCTTCCTCGTTGAATGAGTAATTTCCTCCTGATAGATTTATGAAAATGGTAATCTGTTTCATTGTCAGATTTCTCCTTGACTTACAAAATCAATGACAGTTTATTTCTAATGGAATTTTTTTTTTATTTTTACAGGTTAACTAGCTTTACTATAGATTATGTATGAATAAATATAAGTTATTTTAAAGTTTTTCAAAGAGCTTGTATAATGGGTTCTGTGTGGAAAAGACTGCAGAGAGTCAATAAAAGGGCTGCAAAATTTCAGTTCACTGTTTCATACCATCAGTTGCTTTTAGAAACAACAACAAAATGGTAATTTTATGGCAACTTATATGTGGAAACTTGGCCCATTGATATTTGAAAGAATAATGTGTGGAATGTTACGTTACAGGAAACCAAATAAATTATCTGTTGTTTGGACCAGAAGGTCACGTAGGGTGGCAACAGATCCTCTTCCATGGGAACCCACATTGAAGGACCCTCTTAGAGGTGTTGTTGTATGGGCTGTACCTGAAAACAAGGAAGTCTCTGTAACTTTATTCAAAGACCAAAGAACTCAGGAACTTGAAGACAAAGACTGGACATTTTTACTTGAGGATGTTAGTAATTGTGGTTTTTTTCTATTCAATTTAGTTTTGTTACATTAAGTTCAACTTCTATACTTTTTAAAACTTTATAAAATAATTTGGCAGGTGTCTGTTACTGGCAAAAGACGTCCAATTGCAACAGCAAATATTAATATGAAAAAATATGCGAGCATTGAATCTAGTCAGGTTCAATTAAATTTAACATTAAAACCTACAACAAAGAAAATAGTATTTGCATCATTAGAATTTACTCTAAGTTGTGTGTTTCTAAGAGAAGGAAAAGCTACGTAAGTTGATTTACCAATTAAAATCATTTGTCTAGAACATAATTGATAATTTTTTACTGGTCTGAACAAAGAATTATTTTGATATATATATATTTTAAACTGGCTCATTGCTTTTTAATGCAATGCTTTTTAACTTTAAAACAAAATAATTTTTAGGGATGAAGACATGCAGAGTATGGCAAGCTTATTAAGCACAAATAACAATAGTGACATAGCACCACTGGAAGATTTTGATGAAGAAGATATTGATGTTGATATTTCATTAAAAAATGAAATACTAGATTTTTCATCTCACATTGAGTATCTGACAAATAGTTTAAGTGACTCTGAATTTGCCAGCACTCCTGTTAGTGGTATGTGGAATTTTTCTGTTTATTAAGAAATGGAAGTTCATAGCAGAAATAACATCTTATGTCTTTTGAATGTGTTGAATTTATTTCAGTTTCAAGTGTTCCTTCGCTTCAACGAGACGATCCTACTCCTATTGCGGACGAATTTAAGACAATTTTAAACGAATGTTCAGAGGATTCTCGAAAGGAAAATTTTGAAAAGAAACATGACTCCATACCGATGTGTGGTAATGGCAGTAGTTCATCCAATATAAAGTTAGAAGTCGGAGGAGACAGTAAACAGAAAGCTTTGTATGTTGAAAAACAGGTCGCAATGTGGGTGAATTCAATATAATATATTTTATAATTTAATATTATGTAATTTTTGTTATGTCTTACAGGAAATTCCCAGACAATAATGACCAGAAGAATGTTAGATTGAAATTGGAGCCATTGAATTTTGATCAGGTAGGTTTTTTATACATTCATGTAAACAAATTTTAAGTCGGAGAATGGTCTTCCTACTGAATTGATTTCACTTTTATCCCTAGGTTAACACAAAAACTAGACCAATGGAAACTACTCCTGGACTAGATTTGTTAGACTGGTGCAAGGAAGTTACTAAGGGCTACAATGGAGTAAGAGTTACTAATCTGACAACATCATGGAGAAACGGAATGGCCTTCTGTGCAGTCATCCATCACTTCCGACCTGATTTAATGTAATTAGTTTTGAAATGTTTTTATTAATGTTTCATTGCCTCGACAACGAAATTGACTATATCATATTTCAGAGATTATGACACTTTATTACCTCACGATATCAAAGGAAACTGCAAGAAAGCATTCGACGCCGGCGAGGTCTTAGGCATTTCCCGTGTCATAGAACCGGCAGCCATGGATGTTTTGACCGTGCCGGATAAACTAGCTGTTATGACCTACCTGTACCAACTGAGGGCCCATTTCACTGGTAGCGTTTGACGTTTTTGCTATAAATTAAGTTGGATGCGAATCAAACAAGAGTTTATAGTAATTCCAAATTCCATTTGATTGAATAGGGCACGAGCTCGAAGTCAAGCAAATCGGTAAAACTGCAGATGAATCATCATATATGATAGGCCGTTATAACATATACAAATCTGATGTCGCAATGGAACTTTTTGGTCAGGAAATAATGAATTTAAGGAAGAGAGAAAGTGAAGAAATTCACAGTGGCAGGTTAGACTGCAAACGACCTTCAAGCTTGGATATTCTTAAGCAGTAATTGAAAACTTTTATTCATGCTTTTTAGTACAGTTTGCATAAACCCTAATGTAACTGAATCAAGTTCAAATTGATATGTATGAAACAATTTTCATTCATTTCCAGATCGAACTCAGTTGAAAGTGATAAGAATTCGGAGAATTTGAACGAAATAGAAAACAATTGCCAGACGCCGATCGCATCACGGCAGAACTCTCTGATTAAGCTAAGACTACCCTTGGTGACCAATCAAGATGCTGGAGATTACGACTTGGAAAGCAGACATGGAAGCAAAGAACGTTCACCCACTTCTGTAAAAGAAGTGAAGGATAAAATTTTGGCTTCGTCGAAAAGCATATTGGAAAAAGTACTTTCTCCAACCAAAGACAAGGCTGTATCACCACGAGAAAAGGTATGGAATACTGTCATATTTTAATTCCTTTTCAGTTCATATTAATTTAATTTTACATTCATATTTATTAAATATTTATCCCTAAAGTAATCATAAGTTTAACCCGATATGTTTTGAATTAGAGGATTAATGTTTTTGAATTGAATTTTTAGAGTAAATCACCGCCAACAAAATCTCCACGACCAATTTTAATGACTAGGAGACAGTATTCCGATCCATTCGGATCTGACGAAGAAGACGAAATAACCACACAAGATTTGAATATTGTAAATTCATCAGAAGAAAAATTGCAAAGGACTACTCATACATTTATTCCTCAGTCGTACTCAGTTGGTGCAGTAAGTAATTTCAATAATATTATTTTTAAAGTTAAGTCCATTTACAAAAACCAAGTGTCACGTAATTTACACGAAAGCTTTTATTGTCACTAGTTGAAATATTAATATCAGTTCCATGTAATTGATGTAATATGAAACATATGCTTAACTTCAGCATCTAATGCTATGAGAAATTTGTTGAATTTTCTCCTGTAATTTCAGGAATTGTTTCGATCCAAAGAGATATATGAGAATATAGATGTACATTCGCCAAGTAACGAGATTCCTGGACATAATCAAAACGTATGTATTGGATATTTTTTTAAAAATTAACCATTTTTTTCTGTGTTGCACTCACGACAAAGGCTAAATTGTTGTTTTCAAACGGGACGTTTACTGCAGCTCTTATTTCTGAGAACAAGTAGGCTTACATTTAAGTAACGTACTGGCTTTTACAATTTGTAACATTGAAATGCATTTTTGACAAAATAATCAGACTGAACAACAAAAAAATTGTTACAATTTTGAATTTTTGGGTTCAGCATGATCCTGACAATCTCTTTTGCTCGGCACCATTTAGCACGCAGTACTTCTTTAAGCATCTGTTTTTTTGACAAGAGTGCTTTTGATTTTTTAATTAGCGCTCTTTATCTCGCCATAATGAATTACGTGAGAGAGCTAGACAACTGTTGGAACAAGCTAGACGTGAGGCGGCTTCGAGAGGGAGAACAACACAGTCGCTAGCACGCACCCCGCTGAAGGTAAGTAGGACGTCGTACACACCAATAAGGGAAGAAGGTTATGTTGAGGAGCATTATAGTATCGAATCACCATAAGTGAATTAAGCAATCCAAATCGTACAAATTTTATGCTTTATTTATGCAGTGCGAGGAAGAACGACAGCAGCAACTAAGAGAGAGAGCAAGGAAGCTTATTGCCGATGCTCGGAAGGGAGTTGTCTCTCCGACCTCCGCCAATCCTCTGATTATCAAACGGCCTTCTTTTTCAGAAGAAAATAACATCTATGGCAGAAGGGAATCTCCAGAAAAGAAATCGCCCACCCCGACTGAGAACAACATTAAGGTTATTAACAAATAAACCAACTAATGTGACCGGGATTCCATGGCCTATTAATACTTGCTTAATATCATTGACTATTTTTAGGCTGAAACAAATGGTAATCCTTTTACATGGAATAATTCAATTCAAAAGCAAACCGTCCAACAGAAAATAGGATCTCCGGTTGAGGACGAACTGACGAATGACAAAATCTCACCGGACAAAGAGAACGAAGTGAGTACCATTAAATTAGTGTGTAGTGACCTGTATGAATGATTAGTTTTGTAGCTGTGGGTAATAATATGGTTGTATAATTTCATATATTCATTCATTTTATTGGCAGTTTGGAAAAGAGATTGGTAATTACATACAGAATGAATTAGAAGCACTCGAGAGAGAACAATTGCAAATAGACCGTCAAGCTGCTCTTCTGGAGAAGGAATTACGTGTAGTCATGGAACTGGGTAACAACAGTGAACAAGAAGAAATTATGATGACGAATTGGTTTACTCTTGTCAACAAAAAGAACGCTTTGTTACGAAGACAAATGCAGTTAAATATTCTGTGAGTGATCATAAATATGTGCATTACAATCAGTCGACATTCTAGTTACATTTCATTTGGATTTCTTTAGGGAAAAAGAAGAAAATCTGGAGAGAAGATTTGAGTTGTTGAATAGGGAACTGCGGTGCATATTATCACTGGAAGATTGGCAGAAGACGGAAGAACAAAAGGTTCGCGAAGCCCTGCTGCTTGACGAATTGGTGTCAATTGTCAACAAGAGGGATGAGCTTGTCCATCATTTAGATTCCCAAGAGAAAGCGTAAGTTTTCACGAGCTAGAAATTCAAATTTCCAAACTGGTAATTGAGTTCAAATGAGTATCGCATAAATAATTGTAATCGAAAATAATTGTGTAAGATGACCACATGTGTACATCCTGTAGGTATGTCACTTTACTTTCTTATTGTTATATTAAGTAACCACGTCATACTTTCAGATTGCTTTTTCTTGAACAATTTGTACAACCCAGGGAATTAAAATAATAATTTTGACTTTTTTTAGGATCGAAGATGACCATGAGATTCAGCGCGATGTAACGCGTGCAAGTATGATGCAACGAAACCGGAATTGTTTAGTGCAGTAACACAAGGAATTGTTGTAAATGACATTAGTAGTAATTGTTGTTTGAGGTGCCTAATTCTTAGCTCTCTTATTTCTAAACATACACCTATCAGACTCTTAAGTAGACAAATACAAACATTAGCATTAAGAACACAGTCTCCCTGAGTAGGCACTTCAACTAATGACTTCGAATTCGTGAGATATGTGCGTATGTCCAGCCGGGAACGATTAAAACGGCTGATATGTTGTAACCGTACTCTCGTAATGATACGTTAGATTAACGATTGCACAATTAGCTTGACTGTTGCTTTTTACATTAGCAAAAAATAATGAGCCAATTTTATAGATCGCTTAGAAGGATTGCCTGAACTTATGGGAAATTCAAGTCGCTTAGTGGAGTACTGATCTATTCCTCGTTTCGACCTATATTCCCCCTAATCGCCGGCCGTTTAACGTACCACGTTTTCAACGGTTGTTTCAAGGGTTGCATAATTTATTTTTTTATAAAACCGAAAACAGATGGAATTTTTAAAAATTTAAAAGTTTATGTTTAATCTCATTGTATAATTTATTTTATTTACGTTTTTAGAAAATATTTTGAATTGGTCTCCAATTGATCAGAGATTGGTCATCAAGGGGCCGGAGAAATTCGGCCGGATGACATTGTGAACATCTGCAGAATTAAGCCAAATTTAAGTTTGCTTTAATTTTATTATTAAATTAAGTTATAATTTCGTAAAAAGTGAATAAAATTATTATTATTATTTAACGTAAGGCTTAAGATGGGTTGAAAGAGAAAACGATGATGCACGTGAAGTTTATAGGAATCGAACGAGTACAAGTTAAATTTAGTAATCTCTTTTATGTAGTTTTAATGGTTGGTGGCACAATGGAAAATAATTTTCCATTGCAGTAATGAATTGGTACCCGTATCGAAATACGTACAGAAAAAAATGAACTCAATTGTGTAAACGGTTTCGGAACGGTTTCTCACTGTGTAATTTTCAAGGGAAATCTCAGTTGTGTTCGCTTTAGTAGGATTAGGCAAATTTTTATATTGTTTCTTAATGAATCGTTTTATTCGATTCCTCGTTGCGAACGTGTTCTTTTTCCTTCATAATGAATAATGTAGTCCTAACATTTTGTATAAATACAGTAGAGTTCACTGGACATATATCATTCTCTTCTTGGGAGCAAACCGTGCATAATTAAAATTATATATCTGGGAGCATATTATCTCACACATCATTACGTATAGTATTTTACTTTTCTAATATAATTTATAGAATAATATATAATTACTTTACATTAATTGCCTCGCGGTTTGGAGTCAACTTTTGTTTAATCGCGATTTAATTAAACATATTTGTAAAAAGAGAGGTTTATAATTTCAAATATTTTATACGTTTAGAAACAGTAACACGACCGGTCGTTGGTATTTCGTGAACTCTACCGTACTTATGTGAAATATGTAAAGATTTATGTAAATCACTGCAAATTGTTTTTATTCCTGTTAACTCTTGCTGAAATCGTCACAAGATAGTTGAATATGTCATGAATTTTGTTACATGATTTTTCCACAGGTACACTTTTAAAAAATAAATTAATGTTATTACATCAGTACCATACCTTGATTATAGATCATAGGACATTTTTTTTACTTTTCAAACTCGTTACGGTTATTGAATGGTAAAGAAGAAATGCATTGCCTATGACTATTTGTACTCAGTTTCAATCACCCTACCAGAAGTATGACTTTATTCGTTATATTTCTTTATTTAGCACGATGACGCTACAAATTGTTACCAATTAATACCTAAAATAATTTTTCTGTTTCTATTGTATTTTAATTACATTTTTTTATTGTGAAAAAAACGTTTTAATAAAGCAAATTCTGATACCATGTGAAAACAAATGAGCAGTTATGTATATTTTTGTAAGTTGCGTTCCTAACTATAGTTGTCTTAGTCATTGACATTACAACCGAATTCGAAAGTCCATTTTTCTATCAATTACCAGAACTGCAGTTTTATATTGTTGTTTAATTTCTCCGTTGAATGTTGAATGTTGTTAAATCATTTGCAGAACAATTATTTTTTTCTGGTTTAGTTATTGCGTCTTCTAATGACATTACCACTACTAATTGTAATGTAATGTTTTTGACCAAACATTGCTTTTGAGGCAACACTTGTGATCAAAATGTTTGAATAAGTCACACAATGTCGATGTTTTTCTCCTTTTTTTGGGGGAGCGTTTGTAAATTCGTCGCTTTGTTCACTCTTTCTTTCTCTCATTATTCTTGTGAACAAACCTAACGAACTAGACGCATATGTATAATTTGTTTTCGCATATATATAATGTTTAAATGATTCTACGAAAAAAAATTTAATTCATGTCATAAGTACACGAAATAAGAATGTGTTGAATCATACACATTATTCAAATCTTAACGTTTGTACAAAGATATATGAAATTTTAAAAGAATGAAGCGGGTCTCATAGTAAAATGCACCCCTGTAGAGTGAACGTATTGATGTATGAACACCCTCATTAGGCATATAATTTAAATTCAAAAATGTTTTTTCTAAAAACAGGATTTCATCGTTGAATGTATATACCACCCCCCGATGAGATGTACTTGTACGGGTAGCTCCTACTTCTTCCTTGAATAGGTCGAAAATACGTAGCCTGAACATTTACTTCATTCGAGAGCTCAACATGGGCAAATATTTCGACTGAGTGAAACAATTTTGTCATTTGCCGAAGCAAAGTTCCCTCGTCCTTGTTCTCCTCAGCGGGATCCTCAGCGTACACGTTGAACTCCTTTTCGAGATCCCGAAGGCCATTCGAATTAAGTGCATTATACGTGTTACCCTTATACACAAATTCGACAAGAATAAGGGGGTATTGACAGGGGTAGTTCGGAGACACCGCAATATAAGCGTACAGTTTGGCGGGATTCACCTGCAACGTCGCCTTGTAGAAAAGAAAACTGCCGTCTACGATGTTGTCGTTCAGCACTTGCTGTGCGGTAGGAAGCTTGGAGAATTCCTCTAGACTAATGGTAACGAATGATGTCAAAGTCGAAAGCATTTTTTTGTGTGTTATGGTGAATCCGGTTTCTAGGCGTAGGATTTGTCTTGCGAGAGACAGGCGATTTCGAAAGCGGTGCCTAATAATTTTCATAGTGCTCTCTAATGTTTTCTGGGAAAGGCTGAAACGAATTTCAGGTGTGGGAGGCAACAAATCAATACCACAAACTTCTTGTGCCCATCTGTAGGGAATACCAAAACTGTTGCTGCCACTCGGAAAGGAATCCAATCCTGCTCTACGTAGCTGATAGTAGGCACTTGAATTTGGACATGTTTCACCATTGTCTCCTAAAATTACGTATGTGAGAGAGATTGAATAATTTTTAGTATTATGTAAAATTAGATTTCAATTGTAAATAGTACTTTTCAACAGAATTAGTCTAACCTGGAAACAATGATGACAGTATGTTTCTGGATGATAATAAATCATCTGCTGCAATTCCTAATGATTCATTTAAGCTAATTGATGGGAGCACACAAATCACTTCTAGCATTGTAAGCCATTGAAACTCAATCATAAGAACTTCCTTGGTTTTCAAAGTAATCTTTAATATCACACTCAACTGGTGCTTCTTAATGCATTCATTCTTTTTCTGTTCTACCCTGTCCCTGATATTTGAGCCACCTCCTGATTTTTTACGATCTAAAAAAGTAATAGCCATTGTTTATAAATTTCCATAAAGTTATTCTTTAAAATCTAACTGCCTCATAATTTACCTTGAAAATTTATCTTCCTTCTGTGTGACACATCAGCATCATCTGAATCTGAATCATCTGAAGAAATATCATCTAAATGCAATTCCTCTGTAGGGGTTTTATCACATTCACCATTAATTGTAACACTGATCTGAAATAATTTTTTAATTTAGGGCCAACAAGAAATTAGCCTTCAAAAATTGTCACAAAGTGATAATTTGAAACTTACCCATTTTACAACTTGACTGTAAGCATCAGCCTGTACATATAAAACATAAAGGGGTTTGGGCAAAAGGTAAACCAAATCTGAAAGTTTTTTTGCCTTCTCCAAGGGCATTCCTAAATTTTCCTGTAAAGGTTTTGTGGCATCTAATACAGATTTTAATAATGGAGCCAAATTGTTTAATTGCTCTTTCTTTGCTTCAATATCTTTGGCAACAGATTCCTTATTGGCTTCCAATTTCTTACATTGAGCAGCCAAGTCTTTTCTCTGCACTAACTCCCATTGCAGTCTAGCTAATTTAAGTTCATGATCATTTTTCTTTGTCACTTCTGGTTTTGAAATTGATTCAGGTGCATTAGCATAGAATTCATCAACTGGAACCAAATCCATCTCTTCATCCTTTGACTTGAATTCCAGACACTTTTTCACTTCTTTAGTTAAATGGAGCACTTCGTACAGCATATTTTGCAACTGAAGGTGGTCACTGTCAACTTGTTCCCTTGCTAATTGTAATGCTACTCTGCTTTCCTTCATTCGCACCTTTTCCAGTCTGTTCAATTTTTTTAGCATTATTATTTTTAATGAAATTTCAAATTGTTTTTCTTTTACTAATGAAGCAGTTTCTTCAGAAGGCTTTGCTTTCAGCTGACCAATTTCTATTAACAGAGATTTTATTTCGCTACATATCTGTAGATACAATTTTACATCTTTTTCTGCATTTCTCTCTTTCGCTTCCATTTCCTCGAAAGTGACTACTTCATTGTACAAGTCGACTTCTGGAGTGTTCGGCTGTGATGTACCTTCAGCTGATGCGTTCCCCTTGGTGATTCTCCTTTTTTTGGCAGTCGCTGAGGTATCCCCCTGTTCAATTGGTCTCGTGTCTTTGGCCATTGCACAAATTCAACCGTTTGTAATGAATGGTAAAATAAAATATTAAAGAACAACAATGCACAAATCCGATATATCAACGGTAACACGTTAACCGCATCGTTGTGACAAATTGTTGAGATTTCTTTCGCGTTCTTAAGAATGACACATGCCGTAATAAAGTGCACTACGCAAGAGTAAAGTGCATCATTAAAAATTATTTATCACAATACCTAAAACGAACTTCCATTTATTCATAAAATTTGCATTAAAAACTAAACAGCAAGTATTTTTGCAACCTTACACACAAGGACAAATTTAATGTTGGCTGCATTGAAGTTGTAAGCTATACCCCTTTAAATATTCGAAATGTGGCTATTTGATTTGGAGAATAACCGTTAAAAATATTTATATTCCTTTGTATTTTTTATGTCCAGAATAAAAGATGAAGTTTATTTGATTTTATTTTAATATGAATTCAAGCCATTTATATATGAGACTATCAAGAATCTCCATAACATTAAAAACAATTAAACATTAAAAACAATAGTAGGTGGACCTGAGTACTCTCCCGTTTGGAAGTAATCACTTCATTACAATCAGTGGAAATTGCTGGTAACTGATTGAAATTTCTTTTCGTTTCTTGAATATATTATTTCTTTTGCAGATGGTTAATAAACAACCATCGTTCGGTTATGGTAATCGTTGTACTATAGAGAATCAATTAATTTCAGTAAAATAAACATTTGTTGGTATTCGTTAGGAATCCAATTGTGCAGTTTATTTTTAAAATGGTTTCTGCCATTTTACAAATGACATAACTAGCATAGTTCATTATATTCACTGACAACAAACTAGTTGATCACCGATTAATTTGTACAGAACACTCTACCACCTATGAGACGTGCCTCACATTATTTGTATCTTATAAGTTGGACGTTAACGAGAGAGCCGAGTAGACGCTCAACCAAATTATGAAAGCAAGAGCGAGAAAAAAGAAAATCTTGGAGCGTGCTTTGTCCCAGTTAATTAAATATTGGCGGGCTCTACTGCTGCAAGTTGCTGGACTACAGTCAGGTCCGCAGGTTTGACATTGTTTATCAGCCTCTAGTCCTGTGTCCTCTGAATTATTCAAATCGATTTTGTAACAATGAACCTTTCTATTGCAACTGGATTTGCTGTCGCATTTTTTCTGATTTTCTGCCTCTTTTTGCATGAGAAACGTTTCACCCAGGGATTTGAGAGACAGGTTGGCGCAGTGAATAGCACTTTCACGTTTTGTGCACACTCCGTTTTCGTCAAGACTGCAGATTCCTGGATGGGAGGAACACTCTATGTCAACTACAGGTGGTTGTTGGTCGCCATTTCGACGATCGTCCAACTTAATGCTGACACATGTACATTCACCTTTCTTTTTCGTAGAAATTTTCGATAACATTTTTGGAGTTATTGCAAAGTAACGTAGTAAACAAACAGTGATTCGATTTTGAAATTCACCGCTTTTATTTAATTATTTTTGTCTTGAAAGTTCTGGAATGCAAAGTTCTAGTCCACTAATTTGTCCAGATAATGGGTAGAACATATAGTATTGGTTTTTAATTTGATGTTTCTTTTGGTGCCCTTAATTTGGTACCCTTTTTTGGATATTCTGAAATTCATCGAAAAGGTTAGGAAAGGACAGTTGATGACGAGTAATTAGTTTCTTAATTAAGGAATACAACATAATAAAATTGAAACTAAAAGTCATTAACCACCTCATTTATTTATATTTTCTCTTGATATAAATATCTCTATATAAAATGACGTCGTGCTATTTCGGGTCACATAGTTAATACTACACATTGAAATATGTTTAAATTTTCTTTTCTTACTTGCTAATCTTGCTGTTTTTTCCTGTAATACAGGAGGTTCGTTAATTATTTATAAAACAAAAATGATAACCTCGTTGTCCACTTTCAAGTGGAAAAATTTTTAAATAAAAACAAAAGCGATTAGTAATGTTGAGACTGACAATGGTGTACCATAAAAATTGCAAATTTTTAAAATTTCGATTATTGTATAGAATTCAACTCTATAACAATAGTTGTATTAATTATTTTCAATCATTCAGCTATGTATTTCCTACTTATCTATCTATATATTTATAGATATTCACACAAAACATCACTGAAACCGTTTCGCCTGTTAATGTAGAACGTGTGCCAATTAATTAAATAAAAGAAGTGATAAAAAGAATCAGGGGAGAGACAGGTCAAAACAGGGTCTACGTCCTACTAGTCTTTTCAATTTAGAAATAGAAGAAAATGAAATACATTTAGCAATCATCTTCAACCGTCAACAAATTCACGACCAAATATTACCTCTATCTTATTAATTAAGGCAGAAAACTAAATTATGATATCAAATTGAGTCCTGCACTAGCTTGAATCTTCCACCTTTGTTATTGACTGCTATATTCCTGTAGAAATTGCATTCAATCGAATTCGGTGAATTGATACCAAACGATCCCTAACTCTCGAGCCTGAGTGTCACTCCTCTTCATGCGGCCTTTCTAGGATCCTGGCGGTACCTGAAAAATTTTATTCATGTGTTATACTCGTTACACGAGTTTACAAAGGTTTAGGCTGTGAAAACCCTACTTGGGGCGCGTACAAAATAGGGTTTGCCAGTTTTGAGAAGCGCTCGCGCTCGAGAGCACTTAATTATTGGAGTACTGGAAAAAAGAGGAAATGTTTCGGAAAATAGTTTTATTAAAGTTTGATTATTTTTATTCATGATACTGGTTAACATTAACTGGTTCGGTCAGAAGAGAAAGTCTTTCCAAAAACCTATATAAGGCAAAAAAGGCAACTGGCAAAACGAATATTTCCTTAGGGATAATTTACTGTTACAATTCCTAAACTCGTAATATTTAATTAATTAATGTTCTATCGGTTACAAGATATTATTACTGTTTTTGCATTGTTGTGTAAGATGCTACAGAGGATCCGCCTGAGTTTCCGGTTCCGGCTCCTGAGGTCCCTCCGGAAGAACCTACTGTCGCGTAACCTGTGCTTCCCACTGTCGTATAACCTGACCACTGACCGGCCTGTAACAATACATAGATGTAGATACCGGCGAAGACCTGGAAGTCAACACAAAATTTTTTATTAACATATACCTGAGTTCCTCCTGCCGTTTGACCATAACTGGAGTAGGCAGCTGCCATGGTCGAACTATCTGAACCCGTAGTTTGTGAAGAATCTGCAGCAGTAGTCCCTCCCTGGGTCTGTTGCGGTTGTTGGGCCCAGCTTTGTTGATACTGGTTGTAGTACGGTGGGTGCCACGGGGAATTTCCCCAATTTTGGTTGCTCCAACCTTGCTGCCCCCACGCCTGAAGAAAAAACAATCGAGTGTTGTATTTATTGTGTACATTGTGTCAAGAACATTAAAAAAAGCATGGCTTTAACTCAATATTGCTCAATACCTGCTGTTGCTGTTGCTGACCATAGTTTTTCCACTGCTGCTGGTAGTCCTGATTCCAGTTGCCCCATGCTTGGTTGCCATAGTTTTGATTCCAACTTTGGTTGTAACCTCCTTGGGATTGGTTACTCCAATTGTGAACTTGGCCTTGGGGCTGTGGAAAAAAGTGCAATTAAAGTGCAAAAGAAATACTAATATTATCGTAAATAAACTGTACATTAAGATAAGGACAATACCATTGACTTTTGACGACTCTTGTCATCACGATCGCCTCTACGGTCTTGCATTTTGTTACCACCGGAATTATCCCTTCTATCCCGGTAGCCTCGATTGCGGTCCCTCATATCTCGAGAATTGTGGCCTCCACGATCATTGTAGCGATTTGGCGGGCCTGCACGCCATCCTCCGCCTCCGCCACTATTATAAAGTACGAAACATTAGTGCAAGGTTTACAATTTTAAGATCTCATTTTTACGAATGCCAACGAACCGATTATCACGCCAACCACCTTGTCTGGGGGGTCCCCAACCACCTCTATTGTCACCTATAAGAGAAAGTTTTATATTATTAATATTATTGATAATATTCATAAACCGTATGACTTAATATCTATTTTATATATTATGTGGTGTATTACATCATAATTTACCTCTCCGTCTGTTGTTGAAACCTCTATCCCTCCAACTGTCGTGACCTCCGCGATTATCCGGCCGTCGGTTGTCCATCCGCCTGTGATCCCCTCCGTCGTGGCGAAAGTCCCTTCGGTCATTCCGATTGTCATCCATTCTGAATCTCTTCTGCTGTTGAAAATTGCTGAAGTACCCTTGGTCATTACCCTCTTTGTTGTACTGCGCAACTAAAGCTTTGGCTTCCTCGTCTTTGAGTTCTGTGTAGATGACTTCAGAGAAGATGTCGCCCTTTTCAGGAAGCGCAAAATTTGCTGCAATCGAAAAAGAAAGTCACATAATTTCGGTCGAACAAGGTCTGGGAGTCGAACCCTCGCCAATCTACCGCTCGGTCAACATTCTGCATAGGAATCACGCCCACTAAATTAACAAAGACAGAACTGCCGAGTGATATCCTGGCCGATTTAGTGAAGAATGAATGTTTACGGATGAGAAACAACTGGAACAGAGGTGGTCCAAAGTTGGTTTCGCAGGATCGCTTCCCCAAAACATTGTAAGATTTGACAATCAGTACAAATTGTAATATTGAACGGAAATATTTGGCAAAAAAAAACATATTTAAAAAAATAGCACAAAATAAATCGGATAATAGCGGAATCGAAAAGGAGGACAACCAAGGGCAATCAGAAAGGGAATTTTTAAGCGTTAGACGTCTCAAAAGAAACGTCGAATTTTCAGATTTCGAGGTTGACTAAGGAAATTCTTAAAATCGACCATTGCTAATTATTAATAGTGCATTACGATCCACTTTTTTGAAGGAGGCGCCCAGGAGCTTCAAGGAGGGGATGGGGGGGACAAGTCTAAGGAACAAACCTTTCATTTCCAAAATTGCGCTATCAGGTACGTCTTTGCCTTCTTCAGCTTCGAGCTTTGCAGTCCTAGATTTGAGTTCCTCATCGGTCGGCACTATGACGACGGCTCGTCGCACGAAGCCTTCAAACCCGCGCATTTTGCGCCTTTGTGCAGCTGGATATACATTTGTCTAGTTGGTAACAAGCAAATCAGATTAACCATGTGTCTGACTGAATAATTTTAGTAAGGGAATTTGTGGCAAAATTTTCTTCCAATCTCCGTCGTGAACTGTCGAGAAAATCATTCTGCAATGATAAGTTCTTTAACACATGGTTTATTTTTCTCCTCCCGGTGAATTTTTGCACGTGACGAAATTGTCGTCGGCCGCAGCTCCCCCTGACTATCTCTTTTTCCCCTACTCACCAATTTTACGATGGTAACGTACATTGTTACGGCTACATGTAAATGTCTGCTTGTTTTAGTCTCACTGGAGAAATCAAAAAAAAACTTTTGTACTTCAAAAGTCCTAAATGTGTTGTATATCGATACCAATAGTTGAGACTACAACATCTTAGAATTACGTATAATGGAATCAATATTGTTAGAAAAATTTTACAATTAATTGTACTTTGAATTGTGCTATTCTATTTTGTGAAGTGTTTAACTTCAAGTTATTGTAGTATAAAAAGGTGCACTTTTACAGAAAACAGCAATCAACGTTTTTGTATCAAGAAGAATCATTTGGTTTGATTATTTTATGTCAGGCTAAGGATTCAATGCTGACTGTTGACTTCATGTAAGCAAACAAAATGCAAGAGTCCGAAACCGATTTTTGGATGACAAACTGGAGTACGTTTTTCTGTATTAAATAGTTTTTCCGGATGTAATTTGCGACAAGCTTGAAATTTGTTTTTCTCTTAAATTCGCAGTTTAAATTGAATTAATTGTTTCTGTGCTTTCCTTAAGAGACACATATTGTATCACGTCGGAGACAATGTGATTCTTGTCATACAAATATCTTTCCTGAGGTTGTGAAAAACTTACCTTTATTACGGGTTCCCACAGAGACCTTTGATCTGAACGACTTACAAAATAAACTGACCTGATTTTAAGACGATATATCACTGAGTTCATTTGTTCGGAGCTACTATGAAAAAACTACAAACCTTTTTATTTTGGCGCAAGTTCCCGCGATCTCCAGTAATTAGATCAAAACTTACCTATGCCTTATCTTTAAGATTTTTAGAGTAATTGGCTTTTCTTAAAAACGAAAGAAATTTCTTGTGGCTACAATTTTAAACCATTGCTTTATAAAAGAATAATAATTCAATGCAATAAATTATAAATAGTTGCAACGCGTCGTCGTATGGTTTAAAATGTTTTAAACTACTCCATTCAGCATTACTTTTTTTTTTAAATTCCTAAAATTTGTGCCTTACTAAACCACGATTTCAATAGGTACTTTGATATTTCATTGCATTTCACATTCAAAACTAAGCAAAGTAATTAAAAACATGGAGCAAACTAGAACACATTCCCCATTTATTTTATTTTAAAAAACTTATAAAATAATTCCGAGGAAGTTTCTCAGGTATGTAGCCACAGAAAAATCTTAACATAATTAGTGTCTTTATAGTAGGGTACATGTAAACAAAATTAATATGTCCTTACTTGATCAATTATATAATTTCTCCTTCGGCAGGCTCCGATTTCCAATAGCGTGTTCAGGCATTTTGTACATTTTTCAATTAGGACTTCCCAACGACCCGAATAGTTCCTTCTCCGGGGCATTCCCATAACCTAAAACAACAAGGGGTAGCATTTAATATCAAATATATGTGTATAAATACAAAGTACCAATAATCACTGAATACTCACTTTCATTTTATCGATCAAAGCGTTTGTACCGAGAATGTTGTACATTTTGTCTTTGTTTTCCTGTGCGTACTTTGACGCCCAAGTTGTTTTACCGCTTGCTGGCAAACCGCACATCATTATGACCTGCAAAAATTGGAACCAAGATTAAAAAGTCACCACAATGAGAGGTCTTTTGATTACCTTTAACACAACTCACTTCACAATCTTCACGTTTTTCAGGACGTTTGGGACCCATTATTCTGTCCTCAAGGGGAATTTCTCCAACGTTGGTGAACCCTGGTAGAATTTGTGCCCACGGTTCACGATTCCCGAAATTTACTTCGAAGCTGCAGTTCTTGGACAAGATATGAGGAAATAATGGCTGTCCCTTCAGTTCCTCGTGATCTATGTTATAAGCAACGCCCTGGTACTCTCCATTCAACGTGTATGAAATTTCTATTTGATTTCCATCAAAATTCTGGAAAGCAAGAAACATGTTAACTGTTTTTCACTGTTTATTTAACATACTTATATATTTAATGTTGGGTTACTAGCTTACCAAGTAACAACCAACTACGTCGTTGACGATGAATGGTTTCCCATAATTTTGAAATTGGCAGTTTGTCGAGATTTTTCCGGTACCTCCGAACCCATAGGACAATGGTTCTTCACCCAATTGGAGTGATGTCTTTTGAACCGACCAACCAACTCTCAATATGTTTGGGTGAAGTTCGTTTTCTAAATAAGGAACTTTCAAGTTCTTGGTTATCTGTAATCATATTATTACTCAGTATCCGTTACATCGTGTCCGTCTTATGGTGTAAGGTGTAAGGCCTTGCCGCTCATGAGTACTTACTCTCACTTCGTAGTAAATCTTTCCCTTTTCAAATCCATAGGTGGCACGAGCACCAGCCCAAACATATCCAAATCCGTTATCACTAAGAAGAGTGGCAGAAAAGAAGTTTTCTTTATTTATGAGCATATGCAAATCCGAATCGACTGAAAATTAAAAAAAAGTTTAAAATCAAATACACAATTTGGATTAATCATTTCAAATGATTACTCTTATTCTTACACCAACTAAGAAGGACAGCCTTTTCGTCATAGTCAGGTTCGTCATCAGGCTTCCTAGGGGGACTAGGTTTCCTCTTCTCGCTAGGTGACCTCTGTCTTTTCTTTGCTTCGGTCGGCCTCGTATTATTCCAACGATTTTTCCTGTCGTCACCCTTTCTTATAAACTTTTCCTCATCCTCTTGCTTCTCTACATTGCCTTGTTCCTCAGATCTGTTGACGTCCATTTCAATGTCTTCTTTGACTTCTGCATCTTTTATAATTTAACTTTTATCAGATATCTGACAAACTCTTATAAAAAAATATTGAACTGAAATAACATACTTGTCTCCAGTTTAACATCCATTTGTATGTCAACCACATTTGGTTTCTCATCAGGATCACTTTTTATGTCATGTTTAATGTCTTCAACAGTACATTCCTTTTGTCTGTTTTCCAACTGTAAAAATCAAATGTATGATTATTAATGCTTCTTCACTACCAAATTAAATTGTAGTTCAGTAGAGACTGATCTTACTGCATCTTGTGCATTGCTGTCATCCAAATGAAAAGAACTATCTTCCATTTGATATGGTTTGGTGTCTTGTTGACCCCATGTGTCTAAAGATTGATCCTGTAGGAATATTTAAATGTTAAAATTTGAGCTCATAATTAGTTCATTAATTAAATTAGCCCAATGTTAAAGAATGGTAGATTAGGTTAGGTTAGGTTAGGTAGAAAGATACAATATGTAAAAAGTGAAAATCCCATCACCCAATAAGCTACCAAATGCAGAAATTGTTATTTTAGTAATCACCTCAAAGTTCTTCTTTGAAGAACTGTCATCTTGTAAAGCACTCTTGGAAGAATCTTCTTCATAGGTCAAAAAATTATCTTTTGATTCATCTTCATACTTTGAAACATCTGGATCTTGTGTCACATCAGTAACAGTAACAGACTGTGGGTATGGAGGCTCTGAACTATCCCCAGACATTTCATAAACTGGTTTAGAATCACTGTATTCTACACTCTGAATGGATATGTCATCAGTCATTGCAGGTATATCTGAACTTGGTTCTGAATCAGGTGGGTGGTGGGTTACAGAATCTTCGTTTACCTCAGATTCAAATTTTGATTCAGACTCCTCTGGATGGGAAATGAACTGCATTGAATCTTCTTCTGGATGAGTAATTTCTGGCTCTGAACTCTGCACACTTTGTGCAGATGTTTCATCTTGTCCACCAGGATAACCACTTTTAGGTGCATTTTGTTCTGCTTCCAGTTCTTCTGTAAGATACATTAATTAAATGGATGTAGTATGACTGACTGTCATTTTTAATGAGTATTATCAATAGGAATGTGAAAGAAATTATTTCACGCTACCATTCATATTATTTATGCTGGCAATAATAATAATGCACAAAAAAAGAAGTTGAAATACTAGTTCTTAGAAACAGTAACAATGAGGGTAAAACAAGTGAATACACAAATCCCCTATGTAATAATAATTTAAGAATCTAAGTAATAGTGATGTTAATGGAAAGCCTGGAGTTGAAATCAAAAACAAACACAAGCTTGAAGGCAATGCTGTCATGTAACACTGCCCAAATATTAATAAGAAGTCAATGATTTCTTATTAAGTCCACTTAATCTATTTACTTATTTTATTAAATTAATTTGTGATATTTCTGCTTGTTTAACTTTATTTAATTAATCAATATGTCCTAACCTTCTTTTAATTACTGATGTAAGGAAGTATTACATACAGATTATTAAAAAAACAAATTAATATATTACGCGGGCCTGAGCTAAACCTAACCTTCACGTTAAAATTATTAAGGGAGACAACCAAATGTGAAAATTTTTACATACTTAATAACAGTATTATTAATAACAATTTTACGTAAACATAAAACATTTAGTAAAAACGAAAGGTCCAATGCAAAAAATGTATAGTAGGTTTAATTTGTTTATTGCAATATTTACATTACATTGGCGGCCATAAAGCAGCCGGTTAGCTTCATATTCTGGCTCCCAATTTGACTGGGCGTCACCAACTGTCATAGTAATAAGTATTACACACCTGGTTCCTCCTCTTCCTCCTCCTCATCTTCTTCTTCATCCTTTTCTTCAGCTTCTAATGCTTCTTGTAACCTTGTTACGAGAACCGCCTTAACACCCTTCTGATCGAGACCTCGTTTCGCAAGCTCCGCTCGCAACTCAACCACTTTCAATTTGGCAGGATCCATTTTCACTGTTTACACTTTTAAAACATAAAAGCACAACCACAAAAGTTCTGTTACAATGTACTAAAACTGACTACGGGTCAAAATCTTAATTACAAAATACGGTCAACCGATCACTGGAAAATAATCTTAAACATAAACGCTTCGGATGCACTTGTAACACTCAGCCCGATTGGCCAACACTACGAAAACATGGCGGGAGAAGTCCAATTGGAAGATTTATAACATTTTCATGGAACGAAATTTTCTCGATTCTGATTGGTTTAACTGTCGCGACAGTTTTCTCTATGAGTACGCGGGTTTTAAAATTAAGAAATAAAATATTTATTGGAAAAATAGATATTTATCAAAAATTCAGCAGGTTTTCTCAAAACTGGGAATAAATATTTTTTTTATGTCAGAATGAATATGTGACGTTTTTTCAAAGTACAAATCCAATAATTTGGTTCAATCAGTTTCGAGTTACCACGGTGATAACGAAGTGATTAAAAAAAATATTTGGATCCTAATTTGTTACAATGGATCGCGAAGTTAGTCACCGTCAGGTACATGGTAAATGTTTATTATACGTGACAATGCAATTGAAGTTTCCCTTTGTACATCCGAATAGATATCTTATTATCTCAAAATTTTAAGGTCGTCCCGCTGTTGTTGACTTATCTAGCGATTTGGAAAAGAGAATCACAGAAGCTTTTGAAATATTTGATCACGGTGGAAACAAAACAGTTGATGTAAGGGAAGTGGGAACAATTCTTCGCTCACTGGGTAAGGAAATCTTTACTGTTATTAATTAATTTTTATTGCACTAATCGTGGAACTTTAATAGGTTGCTGCCCTACGGAAGCTGAAATACAAGAAATATTGGTTAAAGTTGAAGATCACGAGACGTCAAGCGTTCATTTGAACAAATTCCTTCCAGTCGTTACACAAATTATAACGGAAAGAAAGTAATTTCACGATTATATTAAATCTTTGTATTATTTCAAACATTTATTGCACTGCATATATTTGTACAATTAATTTGCAGGCTCCAACCAGCAACACCAGAACAACTATTAAAAGCATTTCATACCATTGATAAAGAGGGAAAAGGATATATTGGTAAAGAATATTTGTCAAAGTTGATAACAGAAGAGGTAAAATTCTCATGTTACTCAACCTGTGTTTCTGAAGTTCTTATGCATAAAGAAAATTCATTCAGGGTGAACCTTTTACACAAGATGAACTTGATGAACTGCTTTCAACAGCTGTGGATTCTGATACTGGAAATATCCATTATGAATATTATTTGAATCAAATAATGGTGAGTTCTATCATGTAGTTCATTCTTTTTAGGTATTTACTTAGGATCTTAATGTTACATTCTTCTACCCAATAAAAGGTTCACACTAGCAACCCTGAGTATAATGTTTATGCTCTAATTCCACCCCCAGTGGAGAAAAAACCTGCTAAGTTGGATGCATATGTTGAAGATTTTTAAATTGTTTTGGAACATATCAGACATTGGAAGTGGTGTAATTAAAAACAAAAATTTGTACCCAGTAAAGTTGTAAAACTATATTTCAAAATAATTTCTTCATTGTTAGGTATTGTAGAATTCAGGCTTTGTATAACATAACCATTACTCAAATACCAGTACTCCTATACATTTACATATTTATAAGTATTGCAGTTCTTAAAGTTTGGAAAAAACAGGTGGGTCCCCTTTAGTTGCCTGAGCAGTTACAGCATTCAAAAAGTCCTCACTCTGCAACATTGCCATATTAAAGAGTGCCTAAAAAGTAAAATTAGTCTTTTAGTTGTGCCTTCTATACATATAATCACAATTTTTATTTAGGTTGATTGATTGGAGTCAAACCTCAACTTCTGTACAACTATAGGGTTCTTGGTATTGCTACAGAAGCAACAGCTATTGCAGGTTTAGGTAAGTTATGTTAGTGTATTATAAAGAGTGCAACTTACAATATTATCCAGACCTTCATCCACAGAATGATCTCTAGAGTATACCAGACTGCGTTTTGTGCCCTGAACTGCAACAGGACTTTTACTTGCAATTATTTCAGCAACTTCTAATACACTTTGTATCATACTGAAATTTCAAGATAGTTATGTATATTGCAAATGGTACACTTTTTAATATACAACCAAATTTAATTTTAAATCATCTACCTGTCCTTGGAATCAAATACTTTACTGACAAAACCAGTTTCTTTGGCTTCAGCAGCAGGAAATTTCCTACAGGTGAAAGCTAATTCATTAACTAAACTGGCACTGCCCATAACTTTTGGCATTCTTTGTAATGTACCCACATCAGCTGCCATACCTAAGAAAAAGTAGTACCTCTTTTAATGCCATATGAATATCTTCAAATTTATGACACAATAATTACATATTTTATTATTAGGATATATTGGGATATTACCTATATCAACTTCTTTGTTTTGAAACCAGGCATCAGTTGTGCAGTATCGAATGTCAGTGGCACAAATCAAATTTAAGCCCCCTCCTATACAGGGACCATGAACAGCTCCAAGTACTGGCTTAGGACACTAAAATTAATGTATAATATTCAAAAATTAAAATTTGATTACTGTTTGAACAGGATAAATTTGCACTTGATGTTTAATTTTTTAAATTTACTTTTTCTAATGAGGATATACAGTTTTGATACAACTTAATCAATCGCCATAAAACAGCACTCTTTCTGGCTACATCTTCATGTTCACTTAATTCTGCTCCAACAGATAACATACTGTGTAAGTCTATGCCTGATGGTGAATCAAAAAGTAATTTAAATATAGTAGTTTTAATAGAGAAATATAATAGTCTATTATAGAGAAAATCATATTAATTTGATATACCTGCGGTGAAAATTTTAGGTCCTGCACCTGACAATACAATTACCCTGCAGTCTGGATTACTGGATAAGTGATTGAAGCAGTCTCCAATTTCACTAAAGGATTTATATTGCATTACAATCAATTGTTATTTTTACAGGACTATTTTTGACATTTCATACTCACGTCCACATAGTTCGATCCATTGCATTCATTTTTTCTGGTCTGTTTAATTCTACGTGTACGACGTAAGGTTTAGGATTTGAAACCAGGAGGGCTTTGTAACTTGGAAATGTCGAAGCCCTGGCCGCCTGTGTCTTAACCATTTCTATTACTTTAAAACTTTTCAGTGCCGAAAACATATCCAAATTTTGGAGTGTGGTTTATATTGTATAAGATACATAAGCACATGAACTTCGACCCTAGTCTTATCTTGCTTACTCGGGTTATGATTCAAACTTACGGTGTGAGAAAATTTCATGCGCCTATAGAACTGGAAATTCTTAGAACTTAAATAAAATTCTTGCCAACCAGGCAGGGCAGTACAAGTTACCCTAAGAATCTACGGAGAAATATTTATTTTATTGTTTTGCCAAACTTCTCCTAGGTGGCGGGCCCCATTGATAACGGTAGCGTAACTGGTGATTCAACATGGCGGTTTTTTTTATTGGTGGAACTGAAATGTTTACCTGCCATTCTGTTTTTCAAATATTCCTCAAATTGGAAAATTTAATACGTATTTACCCGCGCTCTTCTCTTAAAAGTTTAGTCATTAACTAACTCGTCACATAATGACGGACGATTTATTTTACCAATATGCTCTGTCATGGAGTGAGTTTTTGTTCATCGCGAATAATTCGAAATGCATATAATTATTGTACTAATGGTAACATTTTACAAAACTCAGAGCCTTTGGAAACGTAATATTGAAAGTTAGTAATGAAAAAATACACAACTTATACTTTATGTTCTTGAATCTTAGTTGAATATCCTGTCAACGGCCATACCATGCTGAAAGCACCGGTTCTCGTCCGATCACCGAAGTTAAGCAGCATCGGGCGTGGTCAGTACTTGGATGGGTGACCGCTTGGGAACACCACGTGCCGTTGGCTCTTTTTTTTATTACTCCTTTGCTGCTGGGAATTTGATAATGTGTGATCAGTGTTGGCATTAACACTCATATGGTTTCCTGTTTATGTATAAATTTCAAACAAAATTGTTCTGCATAAGTCTACAGGCTGTTTTCGTTCCTACAGTAACTTCCTCTGATATGGGGAATAGAATTACTTAAATATTTGTTTCGAAACGCGGCTGAAATACTTTACATTTTCTAATATTTCTCGAATACTGATTGTTGGACCAAATCTTGTGTTTGTGATCAAATTCTAATTCATCCAATATTCATTCAATAAACCAAAGTAAATTGTGCTATTCCAACTCTTACAAACTTTTAGACTACCGATAACAATTTGGCAATATACTTTTCAGACATAATTATAAAATTATATTGTATACAGGTAAATTGTATAAAAGGTAAACGTCTTACAAAGTCACTACATGAGTTGTAGTCAGTAGTATTTAATGCATTTATATATAACATTATGTAAGCATCGTGAATTAAAATTATATACTGTTCAATGAGAACAGAACATGGCTAATTAAATATTGTAGAATATTACATGGTGGATTGTAAAGAATGAAATTGGTTGGAGTTTCATTTAAGAAGATACGAAGCCAAGTCCCCTCCATTTCTCAATTAGCGATTGGGTCTAAAATTAACCGAACCGAACATGTTTTTTCTTTTTCGACTTCTATTTTTCTTCTATTATTCGTTTATTATGTTTTAAAGTGTATTTTGCTCATCCTCCGTCGGAGAGCGGTTTTCATTTGTCTATAATATTTGCCGTGGGTTTTTTTTATCCGAATGTAACTAAAAGTCACCGTTTTGTGTGTATGTGTTTGCAAACGTCGGTGACAGTGTGCATAGGTTTCTTAAGCTTTATAATTGCATGGCACTTATTTCAGTACTGTATTTGTAAAACAACTGATGTAATTGCAAATAGAGGACGACAAATAATTTCGGTTGATCGGGTTTAATTTGAGTGATGAAGAGGTAGCGTTTTCTAATTATTAAATTAGGTCTTATGATTATATTAAATACATAATATTATTTACATTTATTTGAGTACGAATTGAAAGATATTACATTCATATTCAGTGGCATCAATTGTAGCATTTTGTTAAGTACCCAAACAGTTTTACACAAATTTTAATGATGAAATTCAGTAATGTAAACTATTATATTTTATTTAAAAACCAATACATAAAATAACAGGAACCGTACATTCCCACTATCATTCTTATTAATGTAAAACTAAGCAGTTTCATGTACATATTTTTAGAGTTAACCTTGTTTATTGAATGCACAAAAACAAAAATATATTTTGTTGCGAGGAACGGTGAGGTTGTTGATTTTTAATAATTGATCCATAAAACCGAGTAACAGGTGCCCATAGAAAGATAGAAGAATATTATCAGTAATATTAATAGTGTGCATTAAGGGATAATGGCATTATTAATTTTCTCATTCAAGACTGTTTTGTGGTTCCTCTTTTGCATTTAATGGTGCCATAAAAATTGAAAGTTTCACAAGTTGAGCAGTTGGTGTCGTCGTGTGAAACAAGATTTAAATATCACTTAATTAAGATGTGACCTCTGAAATCAGAATTTCCGCATTTTTTGAAGAAGTTGATATATTGACATCTTTTATGTTGAGGAAATGATTCTCAAACCTTTCCTGTAAAATTATACAAAGTCTATAGGTCGCAGTTTATTGTTTTACATTTCGAAATAATTTTTAACATAAGCATTTTGGTTGCGACCCGTCATATTATGAAAATATCTTCAAAAAGACTATCTCAAGTAAGGGTTGGCGACTGGAAACAAAAGATGTTAAAATGTTGAACAATTGTCATCAAGGTTTTTACTTCTCATCAACATCTGTTTCTGTTGATCCCTTAATGTGTACGTTTTGGCTCAGTCACAGACCCCTGGGAATAAATGTTGCAGTAGTGGAAATGAAGCAATATTTGAATGAGGATGCTTCACATTAGATTATCCGCTTTGGGAATGCATCGGGAGATAAACAAATTAAATTTTTTATTGAACATACATAAATAGTTTAATTAATTGTACTGAATTTTAACAGCATTTGCTCGTAATAACTCATTCAACGAATAGGTGCAACGCACTGTAGACAGTTTATTTCGTTTTATATTGTTCGTTTTATATCAACACGTGGATTCGTTTCACAATTTATTTCTGCTTCTGTTCCACCTACGTTCTCCTACGAGCCGTTGGAATCATTGACAAAAAGTGAAACCATCCTTTCCAGTCCGTATAAAAGTGAAACATGAAGATAGGTGACGTCAAATTTCTTATTAGTTTTGGCAAGTGCTCAGGTCCGTTCGGCCAATAGAAATTCACTTGAAATAGTTTGTAGAAAACGGAGAAAAACTTATTCAAATCACCTGTGTCGATGAAGGAATTAAAATTTTTGGAAGATATTTTTGGGCCCACACTCTGCGGGTCATTACTGTTTTGGAGTATCACTATTTCCGACTCGTGCGACTTCTTTGACTTAAACACATACGAATGGTGTATGATTTGAAGAAGCTGGGAAACTTACCAAATATTTAAACTTTGTCCTTTACAACCCATCTCGTAGTTTAAGTCGATTACGGGTCATGTAACTCTTAAATGTGTCTTTCATTCTTAAGGGTTGGAAATGTGCAACAGATATATGACAGCTTCCACACGTAAATATCTGGATCGGACATAAAATAATTATTTCACTTCAATCGCTAATATGTGCATATGTAAAGCAGTTTACATCTTTTTTGAGTGAAACATCATATTTTCACACATTTTATAATAATCCTTATCGATTTAATTACGTTACTTCAAATCAAGAAGTAACTGCAATAGAAGAAACATGTATTTATATATAAGAAAGCCCTTGGGCAATATCCAAAATGATAAGCAGTTAATTAATTATTTGGTAAGACAGGATTATTGGTGGTTCGGACTTGTGATGCATTATGCTCCAACCTACGAATTGGCAAGTATTTCCTGTTGCCAATTATAAATGTGTGTCATTTTGTACTGTTGTGTGAGTTTTATCACGGCTGATAATTTTTATTTTTTTAAAATTATACAAGCTGAAGAATAAAGAAGCTACCAAAATAAATTACCTCAAAAATATTAACGTTAAACTTTATTTTGTCATTCATTGAACATGTGCCTCGACATTGAATAAACATTCAGACTCAAAGCTTTGTTTATATGAAACGTTCCATAACGGACATTATTAATCATTTAACGAGTTATTTATTGAATTAAATTACTTTTGCATGTGTTGTAAATTTTATCAGCCTTATCAAAAAATATTAGGCGTGTTGGTCGTTAATAGTGTTGCATTTGAGTTTGCTATATTTATTAGGCACTTGGTTTTTAAATACTCTTGCATAGTTTTTTCAAAACATAAAATCGGTTTCCGAAGAATGAGGGGTATTGCTCAAGAGTTCAACAAGAAAACAACTGGACTGACACTCCGGAGGTACTCTGACAAACCACTCAATGAATTGATTTTAAGTTTTGACAAAACTTTAGAGTGATAATACTTTTGTATGGAATCAATGTGAAAGAAGTGGAGATAGTAAAATATTGGAGTTCTTCTTGTAACACTTTAAATCGTAAAAGTAAATCACAGGTCGCCAGACCATTTCTAACAATTGTAAATATTTGTTTAATTGCAAATTAGAATTCTTGTGATTTTTGGAAGAAAATAAGCATTGCAAGCGAAACATTCATTGATCATTTCACTTTTTTGCTAGAATTTTTTTATTCATTGTTTTAATGATGGCATTGGACGGCAAGGAAAATATCATTGATTCAATTGGGAGAGCAATTAGTGGTGTCATCACACGCACAATGTCCCATTAAAAAATGACTTGACGCTCGAGTGGAACGCATGTGGTGGAAAAATGTTTTCGTCGCTGAAATTGAACCCGCTGAAATGTCAGTCAAACAGTCGAACAGATTCTAAAAAAGAAAAGTGCAGTGAGAACGATAGTGACGATGTGAGTGAACATATGTACGAAAAATTGCCCAGTTTTGATGGCGGATCATATCAGGTCAAAGCTTCCTCGAAACCTGGGAAGATACCGTTCAGCAAGAGAATCAGTAAATGTACGTAAGTTGAAGTTACTTTTTATTGACACTTAAACTGTTCTCAGATTCACCGTTCATAGATAAGTACAGATTGGAGTGATAAAACCTAAGTTTCACAACCAATTAATGATTAAATCAATGACCAACTGTCTTTATTTTGTAAACCGTGCATTTTGCAAATCCACCAGAGTCGGAAATGTAATTATACAATCAGAAACCGTAATATATAATACAATAATATTATATATGATGATTTATACTGATCGCACATCCCATTAAGTCTTAATGTGAATCATCTTAGAATTTTATGTAATGCACTCAAATACATAAATTACAGGAATATATGTCGTATTATATTAATTACAGGTGAATATTGGTCAAGAATAACAAATAAATTATGCTTATACATTTGTCAAAACCTTTTAATAATGAATGTGAACTTACGTTATTAGAAAGGAATCGTTGTCATTGTCTATTTAACTGATTTATTGTATCTCGTCATAAAATTTATTGAACGCGCGTTTGATCCTTGATTGTCTTAATCTTCTTCTTTTGGATACAATTATTTGATTTATGAACTTTAAAAATATTTTCTCTACATTAATAACATTAATTAGCGGGAACGGTTAAGCTCGTTCTCTGTGTAACCGAGGACTCATGGGCGTTTCACAGCCAGTGAAAACTTAAAAACTTAAAATAAAAGCAAAACAATTATCGTTAAGCGAGATTTATCGGTAATAAGGGACCATTTTACTTTTCGTTACTTCAAGCTTTGTCTGAAGATTGCTGCAGTTGCTGCCGAAGACTGTAGATACTTCATTACAGAGTGTTTCACGCTGGCGTCAAAGACATTCCTTCGCTCCGGGTTTATGTATTACAAATATATTCGAAATAAATGTGAGTGATTTAAAGAGCATCACTTGCACAAGAGGGAGAGTCTTTGCTGTGGTTAATCCAGGGCGGATTCCCTTCCTCTTTTCCCAAAATGATGGGGCGAAATTATTTTCATTAGGACGTAACCGACTGAAAATAGTTTGCATCACCTTAGCGCCCTAATTGACGACCATTTAAGCTTTAAAGTTAGAAACGGCGAAAAGCTTTCGTCTCACGTGTTTCTCTTCTGTGGTTGTCTCACAGTTCCTCGGGCGTTTTTAAATAGGGGAACAACACGTTGGCATTTCCCTTGTTCAGCCTATTCTAATGACATTTTTAAAACTAGTAGTGGCATTCGTTAGTGTTCCGGTCTTCGTCCGATGTTTCTTAACGATCTTTCAACTCTTGAAAGACAGTACCGTCTTCGTCGTAGACTAAGACATGGCCGTTTCTTTGCGATCGAGAGTTATTCAATGTAATAACCGTTTCCGCTTCTTTTTTTTCCTCAGCAGTCAAGTGACCCACTTTTCCGTAAAATAATTTCTATAAGATTTCGTGGTTCGATGTGTGTTATTGGCGCGTGTGTATGCATTTGCGTTTGTTTGGGTGACTTTAGTCAAATCAATCAGCGGTCGTATTCACATAATTTTGTTGTGGTTTCACACCTCGGTCATTAATTTTTAGTTAAAATATTAGGGGTTAATGATTGATTTTGCTTATGAACGTCGTGTGTAACGGAGCCAAGTTTGGTGCGAAAGTTTTATGGGGTATAGAGCAACTTGTAGTATTGTAATTGTAGTTTTTATACTTAAAGCGTGTATTCTCATTTCAATGAGCACTTCTATATTGTTGATTAAAGTGTAAGTCTTTAAAATTTTCAAAGTTAAAATAATAATAATAAGTCTTTCGAAATTGTTCATTTCTATATTCAAATTTTAATTTCGATGTCTAAACATCAATCAATATCATCGTATCAATACACAAATAAATAGATGCACGAATCAAATAAATAAACAAGTGAGTGATTTGAAAGTTGTCGTTCCATAATGCAATACACGTTAACTTTAGGTACAAAAATCTTATTTACACTTCAACGTATTAAAGTGGTTTTAGGTGTACGCTTACCGCTTAATAAATTATAACTTGAAGTCCAAAAATTAATGCTTTACTTGTGCTTTAGTCGGGGTTGCTTTAGTTTATAAAAAACTTACAGGGAAAATGGAGTGTCCCGGAATCACACATCTTAGAAACAGTCGCCCGGATGAGGACAACGATGATCAATATTATCAGCAAAGGGAGCTTCAACACGAGTCCAAGAATAACCACGACGGGAAACTCAGAGGAATTCCCAATTTAGAACGTAAGTGTAAGTGATTCACAATCAATTTTCCGATCCATCGATCCTAATTGATAGATTCAAAGTTAATGGAATGCAACAGATGCCTGCAGGACTAAAGTGATGACTGTAAATATCGAACGAGAGGATGGTAATCTAGGCATAACGCTCAGAGGAGGATTCCATCAGAATTCGGAGTTATCCAGACCTGTGGTGATAACCTATGTGAAACCTGACAGTCCAGCCGCCAGGTATTTCCAACATTAAATAAACGTCATTCTTATCCAATTTTACAAATGTTGCTTAAGGTTTATTGGTCTTTAGGTTAGGAACCATTAAACCTGGTGACCGATTGCTGGCTGTTGATGGTGTGTCCTTACAGGGTGGTACCTTGCACGACGCTCAAAAGTTACTAAAGCAGCCGTCAGCCACTATCCTTCTCACAATTGAGTATAATGTTAATGTAGGTACATTAAACTTATTATCTGCGAATTTATTACTTCGTATTAACATGAATCTTTTAACAATAGATTTTGGATGGTGTGGAACATGGGACTGGCCCTCTTCTTGTAGAGATTGAAAAGTCTTCCATGCAGCAACTGGGTTTAACACTTTTTCAAAGTGAAGGTGGTATAATTATAGAAAGAGTCAAACCAGGAAGTTTGGCGGACAGGTAACCATTGTTTAGTAACCCTTGTTGAGCATTTTTGTGCACTAGATTGATATTCATTCAATCAACAATTTTTAGATCCGGTGCTCTCCATATCGGTGACGAAATATTAGCTGTGAATTCTACAAGAATTAACGCAGCCTCTACCTCCCTAGAAGATGTTTTAAAGGTTTTAGAATATGAATATCCAATTGTTAGACTAGAAATCCTGCCTTCCAACACCTCAATGTGTTACTCCAAATGTGACACTTGGAGAGCGAGAGGTAAATAATTATTCTTTTTAATTCGGCATTTGACAGTAGATAAAAGGAACAAATTTTTTGTTTTTAGTTGAAAAATTGAAAATTATCGTTAAGCACATTAAAACGAAATTTTCGACATTAATTACTGACATTTATATTTCAGATACTCTCGGATCGTTTTCTTATAGTGTGAGCACGATCAAAGATAATAGAAGTTACAAACAGAAGAATTTTAAAGTTGACGAACCTGATAAAGTGTCAGACTACAAAGTCAATCATTTGAAGCCATATGGTATCTGTGGTGCGGAAGTAGCTTTGACCCATACGGAAACACTACATACCACCCTAACGCGGGAAAACGGTACCTTTGGGTTGCAGTTTATCGACTCTCCGGATGGCAGAGTTTTGATTAATTCAATGACGCCAGACGGTCCCGCAGAAAGGTGCGAAACATCATTTAAGAAGCACATTTACTTAAATGTGAATATTCATTTCGAGGAAATTTTATTTCAGGAGTCAGTGTCTACACCCTGGTGACAGAGTTCTGTCCATCAATCATCGAAGCTTAGGTTTAGACAATTTAACAGCAAAGGATATAAATGACCTATTAGAGTTCAAACCCAATGATTCCATGTCATGTTCCAAATTAAATCTACATACGGAGTTCGATGTTCTTGACACTGTTGTACCTTCCAGTGGAATATTTTTAGTCAAATTAATCAAACGTGGATCTGCGGGACTTGGAATTACCATGACGGGTGCGAGAACAGTTCGTTTTATGTTTTACACTAATATTTTGAAAATTTTGTTTTCAGACGTGGATCGCATCCAATCAGAGCTATTTTTTAGTTTTTTACAAATACCTCAAATAATTTGTAAAATATCAAATCAAAATCGATATACCCGATGATCATATTAATTATTTCTTTTAAACTTATAAATTACTTTTGAGAGAAGAAATAAAAATTCCGTTGCATTCTAAATGCGCAAAAACCAAGTCTAAAAATAAAGTCACGGAGAACAAAATTTCTTTTTTCTTGCACAATGTGTCAACAGTTTGATTGGTGTTTCGGTTCACTTACTCTGAATTTACTTTTAAACGTTTGATCTTCCCTTTTATCAGCTTCCAAAAGAAACGGATTTATAGTGTGCGAGATGAAGAAAGGTTCAATCGCCCATAGAGCCGGATCTCTTGTTCCTGGAGACAAACTTCTGGCAATCAACAACGTGCCCCTGGACCAGTGCTCTGTGGAATATGCGTCCCACATTTTTCAACAGAGTTCCAACATAGTCACTTTGAAAGTACAAAGGGAGGAGGGAAGTTCGGATTTGGCGAAATGCGGCAGAAAAATTACGTATGCGGTTGACCTCCAAAGGTTTGGGGGTCCCCTAGGAATTACGATAGCAGGATCAGAAGAACCTACTCATCCAATCACTATATCCGGTTTAACAGCAGGTGGACTCGCCGAACAAACTGGGGTGATACATATCGGTGATGAGATTCTCGCGATCAACAATCATTCGTTGGCAGGAGAACCACTTTCTAGAGCACATGTCTTGCTTCAGAACTCTCCAGACTTAGTAACTCTAAAACTTTCCAGGTCTTTAGTTCCAAGTAAGTATTAGAATGATCTATTATTAAATAGACGCAACCACTTTTTGTCCTTTATTCTTTTTTCGATAACACAACATCTTGTTCCATCCCAGGCCTTTTCGTTGCATTTATTTTCGAGTAAACGTGACACTGAAATTTCAATCAGTTACAGTGACTGTAAATTGTAGTTTACATTCTATTTTACTGAACAATAGCAGTATATTTTCAATAATAATTTCGTCATTGTATTTCTCCCATTAAGCCAACTGGATATCACATTCTTCAATAACAAATGTGTTTGCGTATGAAGTTCACAGGTTGCAGACTAATAGGAGTCCTGTACTTCCATCTTCGATTGATAGCGCTGTGGAATCGTGGGACAGTTCACGTATGGATCTGGCACCTTCCCCAGACTATCAGAAGCCTGTTTCGGATTCCCGTGGTCTGTATTTAAATTTTGATGTAATAATAAGTCGAAACATAAATCATGAACATATAAATAATTAATATCTATTTCTAGATAGTGAAAAAAGAAAACAAACTCCGTCGCAGCAATGGCAACTGTCAGATACACACGCAGAAAACAAATCCGACAATCCCGATGTGATGTCCCTGGCAAAGAATACCGCGCAGGAAAATTCTAATTTGGCCATTTTGGATGAAATAACGTCAGAAAACTTGAAAATCAAACATGAACTGGATTTGCTTTCTATTAAATTAGACGAGCAGAGAAAATCTAAGTTGACCCAGGACGAACAAAATGTATTAAACTCATCCACTACTAGTAATGCAATGCCTTTTAGCAAGGAAAATTCGGTGGAACTCAAAAATATGTCAGCGTCCAAAAGGGAACCAGAAGAAGCACCCATTGATATAAACGAAATTGAAGAAGAAATATACCATGGGAGAAAAATAGACAACCTTTCAAATGAATTGAATCGGTCATGCAAGGGCAGGGAATCCATGATGACGACGGATTTCGAAAAGTTTGAAATGGCTTTTCTACCAGAAACGAGAAACTGGTGTAAAAATCAATATTTTGGAAGCGAAGACATTCAGGGTTCTATAAGAAGCGAGTTTCAGTCTTCTCAACTCTATGAAGTGAGTATTGACCATCCACCATACTACAATATGTCTGATTAGCTGCACAATTTGAATTTATATAATTTCAGGTCACATTATATAAAGATCCGATATACGAGGATTTTGGTTTTAGTGTTTCTGATGGCTTGTATGAGAGAGGTGTGTTCATTAACAGGATCCGAAAAGGTGGTCCGGCAGATCTGAGCAACGTCCTAAGGCCGTACGACAGAATTATACAGGTATTTATACAGGCAATCGCGCACTGGTCATTGTAAAAGATAAAACGAATTGTTTAGATAACTCATTGTACTTTTCTGTCGCAGGTGAACAAAACATACACTCAGGACTTCGACTGTTGTTTAACGGTACCACTAATAGCTTCTGCTGGTGACTGTTTGATACTTTTAGTCGCCCGTAATCCCGGACATGAAATGACTCCCCAAGATGTAATATGATTGGCACATAAATATTTAGTTCACTAGTTACTATGATAGGTTCACCTGTTAATGTATGTGAAATTTCAGGATGATTTCGACTATGAAAAATTTACCAATCAAGTCATGACGATGTCTACGTCTGTGTTAGGACCAACTAACCATGAGGAATTCCATCGCATTCTCGTCTGACTTGCCTTGCTGCAGGTCATTCTGCCTTGGAACTATGTAAGGCATCTTGTAACATTTATTGCATTATTCGGCTTCTTTCAAGGATGCAATAGAACAGGGCTACAGTTCTAATGCATCTACATAGAGTGAGATGGATGATTTGTTCCAGATATAATGATAATTACCAAGAAAAAAATGAAATTAAGCGGGCGTAATTCGCAATTGGTTTTACCGTAAACTTCATAATCATCGGAATTTCACTTAAAATAAGCCTAATGCAATAAGTGCTGCAAAAAAATATGAATACTTAAGGATATTAAAATGAGTAGCAATAAAGGTGATATATAAAAAATGTACATATTATCAATCTGAAAAAAGAAATTAGACAGATTAGTTGATGAAGGTAATTTATTTAGTTAATGAATGGATTTTTTATATCAAATATAGGGGTAATGCTGCAAAATATTTACATTGTATTATTGATACCTCCTTGAATCCTACTCATCTTCATTTTATTGATATTTTTAAATGCTCTAGTAAAATCACACACTTTACAGTGACAACAAGTGTGTAAAGTAATAAGTTTTTGAGAAAATCATTGGGTCTAAATATGTATTTGAAAGCAAGTTATCATTATAGTTATGACTCATGACATTGTACCTTCATTAGCAATTATAATGTATTTCCAGGTGAATATAAAAAATGAGACAATTATCAGACAGTCAAAATGGCCATGACAGGTGGTGTAAAAAGCAGTAAATCTAGAATTATGTTTCCTTTATTGTGGAGTAGGAGTTAGGGGGTACAAAACAATATGAATGTTATAAATGTTAAAACATCTGTAAATAATCACACTACAACACAAACTTGAAAGTAATTTGTGCCCTCTTGCCAAGAAAAATGATAATAGAAATTACAGCAGGAATATTTTGTTTTTTTCTACTACTCTCTTAAATCAATGCACCAAGTTATGTTATTCATTAAAAAGTGTATGGTTTCACCTATTTCCAATTTATAATCCACACTGAGACCTTCAAAATTTCCTCCTACAAATTGTTGCAGATTGTATTATTATTATTATTAATTTAAGTCTTTATGATAATGTAATGCCACTCTTAGATTCACTCACATAGTCTGCAGTCTCTTCTTTAATTTGTGAAAAAATTGTTCCATTCTTATTTCACATTTTGTCTAAGTTTTCAAGAGGTTACTTCCTCAGGTGCTCCATCAAACTCAAGCTTAACTTCCTCTTGGAGCCCCTCTACATCCACTTCAGACTCTGGGGCATTCAACATGTTTAATGTGACTTCTGCTGATTTTCCAATTAGTCCTGGTTGTGGTGTTGCTTGCTGAACTGTTTGAACAGATTGCATAAGAGGCCTTTGTACAGGTAAACCAGCATCTTCATATGCCTTTTTCTTTAATGTAGTCCTTATCTGAGATCTGCAAAAATTTATTCTTCATTTGAATGTACATTTGATCAATGATAAAAGGTGGAGTTTGCTATATTCCTGATTGGGTCTTCTAAAATGCAAAAATTTCAAATCCTTCACACACAGATCAAAGAAATTGAGAAGTTTATAAAACTTACACAGTCTTTTCTTTGATGTGTTCACTAATTGTTCGTAAATCTTCTGCAAATCTATTGACAGCAAGACGAAGCATCTCAATTTCTTCGTCTGTCCATTTTGTGCTGAACATACACATAACAAATTCATTAATAATCAGTTGCCTTAATGACATTTAAGAGTTAATTATTTAATTTTAAGGTGGAAATATGAATGTATTAAACTCAAAAATTATATAATTGTATTAAAAAATTAATATTAAGTATAAAACATATATACAGTGGTATCTTGGATTTGGTACTCACCCTGCAGGGGAATCTGATGTAGGGTGCAACTGCATTGTCAACTCTCCTAGTTGATTGAACGCTGTACCAGCAGCGGTAAATATTTCACCAACCTGTATAAGACAATTTCGAGTACTCAATATGTATTTAATGCAATCGTAATTCAAAATTCAAAAAAATTAATTATTTTCGATTTTAAAGGTAGAATTCAATTTTAAAAAAAGGCGCTTCAACTGGTCATTACACGCTTCGCTCTTACACATAGATTTAGGTTGACTTACCTTGCTAGCGGAATTCATTTTTGCACGATAAGAAGTTACTTTCACGTTAATATATTAATAATCCAAATTCGAAACCCAAGGGCTGACTGTCTGACTAAAAAATGTAAATCCTAATATTATTAAACGCATTGCACGGTATTTCCAAACGAAAAAATGGCTTGCCGCAATCATCGGACCGCAGCAAAAGTATGTTTTGCTTCGGTTGACACGTATCAATTTTCATTCAATTGAATCGTTGCTTAATTTTTGATTATCAGGGATAACTTCTAATTATTGGGAGTGAACTACATAATTCTGATTCAACAACTAAATTCCCTGTTAAGTTTTATCTTAATAGGCGGTAGAAGATGAACGTTCAGAGGAGTTCCCAGAAGCGTTACAAATGGGCAATAGATTTAAGTACAAGGTATAAAGCCGACAATTGCACTGTAATTTGTTATTATATGTATATATATATTGGTTATTTGATCGTCAGTGCTATAATTTCTCTTTATAGAGCGAAGCAGGATAAAAATTTGGAGTTACCGTGCCCTCCGGGATACAGTTCTTCGGTTGCTCAAGTACACACCGAATCATCCAAAGAGAGTGACACAAGTCATTTATTGAAAAAGAAATCATGGGAAGTTGCATTGGGACCACTTAAACAGGTTCCCATGAACCTTTTTATCATGTACATGGCTGGTAGCTCAATATCAATATTTCCCATAATGATGGTAGGAATGTTAATTGTGAGACCAATAAAAGCTTTATTTACAATTAAAAACACATTTAAAATGATGGAAGGTGGTCACGCATCACAACAAAAATTTGTTTATATTCTTGGAAACATTGTTAATATAGGACTTGCCATATATAAATGTCACTCAATGGGTCTTCTCCCATCACATTCTTCTGATTGGTTGGCATTTGTAGAGCCACCATTGAGAATGGAATACTCTGGGGGAGGCTTATTATATAATTAAGACTTTTTGTTTATGCTATGAAACCAAATGAACAGTATGTGGTGTCAGTATGTGACACAATAAATTATTGGTGAAACCAAAAACTGAATATGTAAGTAATGTAAAAAGCTGGGTTTTGATTGGTTCTTGTTATGGTAGTTACAAGCACTGTAATTTAATATAATTTTATAATAAAAAAGATAGTAAGGCATTGGTATTTTTCAATGATTTGAACATTAAGTGAAGTAGCATGTGATATATTTATACATATTCTTATAATTTTGTTATAAATGGCATATTATGATTATCAAGTATGCCTAAAGAAGTATTGTATTGTGAACTATACATGATTAAAATTCATTGATATTTTAATTAAAAACTGCTAATTGTAATATTTTTGTAACTGAATTTTGACATTAAATTGTCTATAAATTTGATGTCATTGCATTATTGCTCAGAACCTGACATTCTCAAACAATTCCAAAAATAGAAAAAATTAGTATTGAACTTTTTTAATACTTTATTCTTATTATTGAATATAAAGTAAAATGAACTTTGTTTAACATATGGCTACAACACCATATATATGTGGAATGGGTGTTACTTAGCAAATTCTGAAATAATTGGAAAAAATACCTTTAAATTGGTAAGCAGAATATTAAGATAAATTAAGTAATAAATTAAATCTAACCAAATAGATTAAATGCTAAGAAAGTTTGAATAATACCTGAAATTGAGTAAAATCAAACAGATATATTTTAAAAAATTGTATGCCAAAATAAATTTTTTATTAAAACTTTAAATGATCTCTACAGTTACAGATTTCAGATTGTTAATAGAGTCATAACATGAGAGAACAAGATAGCTTTTAAAGGAAATATAAATAACTTACATAGTGATTCATTGATTAAGTTGTTTATGACAGAATTTTTCATTTTTGTAACACAATATTTTATTATTGCAGAAAAATAGTTGAATATAAAACTAGTTGTTAAGGTATTCAGAAAAATAAAAATAGCAGCTAAATTAAATCATGACTTGAAAAATTATAATTATCAGTTCATTTTAAACTGAATATTTTAAATCCTTTAAAATATTTATAAGCTATCAGGCCATTGATAACATAGGTGTTGCCTTAGATAAAAAAAATTCAAATTGAAGAGTGTGATTTTTTATAAGAATTAGAATTCCATACAAAAAATCATTTTTGTGTGATTCCAAGAGTTCCATCATGTGTAATATTAATACTAATTCCAATCTACTTAATCCTTCTTGATTGATTTAAGTAATTCTTCAAACAAGGTTTTTGGATCTTGAACCTTGGGAGCTGAATAATTTTGGTCAATGTATAGACCAGTATATATACCTAATGCAAACATGATCTGAAAAAAAATTTTCAAATAAAAGTAAATAACACTAAATTAAGCAGGAATGCAAACCTAATTTATGATCCTTCTTGCCTTATAATATGATCTTACAAAATCTTACAATATGAAGCAATTTATTTTAATAAATAAAAATTATTTAAGGGGAGTGGAATGAATATGGCTGTCACAGTACCATTGAACGACATTTACGTCTGCAAAAAAGCATTTATATTTCTTGGAATTTCAAGCAACTGGATTTTTAATTTAAATATTAGTTCCAATTTACTGTGAATTTAATTGTTCCAAGACCAAAGTTAGATATCCAGAATTAAAATACAGGAACAAACAGCTGGTCCAAATGTTTCCAAAAGTTTTAAGGTGCAATAAATTTAGAAATACCTGCAATAGGATTTAAGTTTCTTGTAAATTTTAATATTAAAGGTCTCTAACAGTAGTCCAACACTATAAAATTCAAACACATGAATTTTATAATTGTAAACAATACATGGAATAAAAAATTGGAATAATATTGTGCATTTATCAATTGTCATGGCCACAATTCTGCATTATAATTATTTTAAAAAATAGGAAAAACATTACACTTTACCAGGCAATAAGCATGGCTAATAATTTTGAATTTTTTTTTTATAAAAACAACAAGAGAAAGTGATTGGAAAGATCAATTTATACTGAGCTGTTTGAATGTCGACTGCATGGAAACCATTGCTTCAGACGATTCGGAACTGACATTTTCAAAAAAAATTGAAGCACAACATACTGTCCAGTTTTAAACTTGCTCCGACGTTAGTTTCACCAAAATAAAAGTTTACCTTATTTTTAATTGTACCAGGGAAACAGGGCCGTGTTCTATTTTGTTATTATTTGGTTTTGGCTTTTGGCTGGAATTGTGTCGAATTCTTACCACGCTCCTCATTTTTAATTCTTCAAAAGAGAATTTTCTCCACCGTATCCGTGTACCCGTACACAAAATAACAACGGTGTTTTTCGCCAATGACGGCGTAGAATCCGACCAGATTTCTAGCAGAAGAAAAATTATGCAACATCTTTTTTCCTAAGAGAACGAGAATTTACAAAGCACCAAAATAAAAATGGTGGATCCTGAGTTTACTTGATGGTGGTGTAAAGGGAAACTCTTTGCGTGAAGATTCTCATTGCCGATCGTGTGAATTCGTTGTAAAAATTCAGACATTTCTCTCGCGTTATGTGTTTATTCTAGATTTCTCATATCGACAGGAATTAACCGCGTTCGAAACGGCCGATTTTTTACGCGTGCTTTCTGGTAATTCACGTTTTGTTGGCAACAAACCGTTTGGAAGTGATAGTGGATCGATTTCACTACTTAGTTATAGTTATCATTTATTGTGTGATTGTTTCAGAATTAACATCACATAAAGGATCAATGTTTTCTGGAAATGGTCTGTAAGGAAGACGTTGTGCTATGGTTTAAAGAATTAAGTGGCCACAAGCGAATAGACGTTATGTGTACCTTACTCAATAAGTGCCTACCCACAGAGCTGAGGTTCTTCGGCACTTGCCTGGAGGACCTCGGCAAGCAGCATTTTAATCAGATGAAAGATTTAGAAGTGAAAGCCAATAATCCTGCGGAATTGTCAGAATTGCTCGTGCAGTGTATAATTAGTGATGCGAGGACCCGTCAAAAGCTGGCGCTTTATATATGTCTAATTCATTCTTTGAACACCACATGTTCTACTAATTTGTACAAGAATCTCTCCACTCTTGACATAAGCCAAATTGTTTTGTTAAGTAAAACCACAGATGAGAAACTCTTGGAGGAACTTCTATTGATTTATACCATTGCTGTAAATCATCCTGCCTTCACATTTGAACAAAAAGCCACACTAGGGAACATCCTGTTGACATTGAGAGAGAAAGAAGAGCAATTGCAAGCCAACAAGCTTCCAGAGCTCAGTGAGGATTATGTCAATTCAGCATTGAACCTGGCCTCACCAGACCATGGAACTGATGTTCCACCAGGCAACAATCCCAATTGTCAGGAGATGCCCCCAAGAGGGATTCCACCAGGTAAAGTTACATTTTATTATTAAAAATTTTTATTAAACAATCTTGATAAGCATTCAGACCAATTTCTTCTTTTCATAAACATTGAACTGTTTTTTTGTTAGGCTTAAAATGAGCCATTCTTACTGGCAAAACCAGTTTGGTCAGTTGTTGCATTATTTTAGGTTATAAGTTCAGTCAAGCACTCTTATTTGCTCTTAAATGGAATTGCAGTTTAAGTACAACAAAATTGTTCTCTTTAAGTTCAACACTCAGAAGGTCAACTGGTTCTCATTTACTTTTCCTTACTGTAAATTCAGAGTTGATTCATTGAGTATTGATTTTAAAAAATGTAAAAAACTTGTATATCAAACATGCTGTAATTTATTCTGCTTTTCATTACAATATTTCAGAACTGTTACTATTTCTCTGCTAGTACTTCAAATTTTAATAATTTATATTAAATTATTTAAAAATAATACAATACAAGGTGCAATAAATTTATTAATTCAGGTTGAAAGTTTGAAACATTTTTTAATGTTATAATGTTAAAATGTGAAGAGAATACATTTTTGAAATTTTGGTTTGGTTTAGTGCTATATTACTGCTCATCAAAAAATTTAATTCAAACAACCAAAAAATACCAATTGGTTACATACCCTTATTTTTACAAATTTTTTTCTTTCCCTTTTTCTGTTATATATTGAATTTGTAAAAAGATACTGGAATACATTGATTCAAATTATTGTGCTCTTTTAATGAAATTAATAACTCCTAATATTTATATTTTTCACACATGGTTGGATTGTATATTAAGTTTAAATTTAATTTAATTTAAAATATATATGATCAAGTATGGTATATTGAATAAATAAATTACTCATGTTAAGGCTGTACATTGCTTTCTTTCTGCCAAACCAGTTTTTCGACTAGCAGTGTCACATCGAGCACGGGGCGTTTTAAATTAATTCGCCTGTACTTAGGTGACCGTAAAGAAACTACAATTCTCAATACTGTTTTATTTTTTCAAACACAGATTAGTTAAGAAATATTTCTGTGCGTGCTACAAGTGAACGATCGTGGCGTTAGGTAAAAAACGATTATGTTCACGTGAATGCACAGCAGTTAACGAAGGATGTCTGAATTTTTTGCTGAATTGAACATTCGGTACATTTTTGTGGTCTTTTTTTTCAGGTTTGAGCTATCCTACAGCATTGGGATCCGCTGGCAATTACATACCTATTCCGACTTATTCACCTTTCCCGATTCAACAGCATCCCCCCATCGTATGGCAGGTGGTGAATTTTCCAAGTGTTCCGGCGGAACCCATGGTTGTACACGACATGGGTCCTCCGCCTCCGAGTGCCGTGAATTTTCCATCTTCGCCTCATATAAGTCGCCAGTCGTCGCCGTCACAGTCCGCCTCCCCTAGTCGGACGACGTCTCCCGTTAGAAAAAACTATCACTACAAAGTCGAGGGAAGCAATTCGCAGTCTCGGAATAAGCCCAACTACACTGACTATCCTTACCAGAACCCGATGAACGTAAACATGCATAAGAAAAATTGTCTCGACCGCTTCGAGGGAAAGGACATGAAGACATCGGAGGACGAGGTAGCGGAGAGTTCGCAGAGATGAGCGACCTGGGTAATTCGAAATTGGCAATAAGAATCTCACTGTAAATTAATCGTTCCAGATGCGTGGCCTTACAGATAGAAAAACCGAATTGGGATGCGATGAAATTCATCAGTTGAGAACGGCTGTGGTCAATGGTATCACTGACCCTGAGCACAGAGATTTCCAGCACTTCCTAGGAAAGCAAAAGGGAAATGAAACCGAGGTGCCTATTACACCGCAAATTTATCAATGTATTATTATGTATGCAATGTGTATGCTGATTGTTGATTTTATTTCTAAGGTTTCTCATTCTAACGTGCCAATACTTCCTCGACCTTTAGAGGCCAATGTGATGTCCAATCAACCTCCGTCAATAGTTCCAATAAAACCGTGTTGTTATGTTCAGTCAGGCACTGGCCCAAGGTATGTGTAACTTAGTGTAGTAAACTTCAACATGGCAATTGCCCTCCTTGGTTTCACTATGTAATCTCAATTTCCTGTTATTCAGGTACTGTCATAAAGTTTATTGTGATCACAGTCTTCAGGCACTCAATTTAGATAATGACGGTAGTCGCCATTGTTCCACTAGTAGCAGCAATTCTGATGCATCCAGTACAAGTCATTCACCCCCTGCTACCCCCGGTAACCCGAATCAAAACTGGGAAAAAGGTTAGTACAATATTGCACCAACTTTTCACTGTGTATGAAAACAAATGTATGTAAAATGAACTATCTAGGAAACTGTTTTTTGAAGGTATCCGTAATGATTTGTTTGCAGTGATTAAAAACATATAGCAGTGTAACGAACACGATAAAGGTTGCTAACCATGATTAATAATTGACAGGTTTTACTGCTGCAGCTGGAGTGGAGAAACACCATAGGGTTCAGGAAACTTCCGACGGTGGTTCAGAGGATACGGGAAACGTGTCAGCGTCAACCACGGTCACATCTGCAACACTTCCTAAGCAAGATCGGACTAGAATATTTGCGGGAAGAGGCCGTGGCCGGCTAGGAAACCCAGTGGGCATCCAAACATTGCCTAGAGGAAGAGGGCCTCACTCGAACTTAATAGTAGATAATAGTCATAAGAATTTGTCCAATAGCCGGAAGGATGGTCCTAGGTCTGCACCACCAACCCCACACGACGATAAAAAGGTAGGGCCTCAAATGTTTACATGTCTTATCTACTTTTGATGGCTTTCAAAGCTTAGTTTTAATTCAAGCTGCTAGTTTACGTCTCTGATTTTCATACATACATATCTTCCCAATCTTCTTGTAGTTTCCATTATATTTGTTTATTTTTCTTTCTTTAATGACTTGGAGTTCTCATAAGAACGAATGGTTTCAGGGCTACGCGGTGCCTTCAGTCGAGGCCCCTCAGTCTTCTTCAACAATGGCACTTCCGCTTCCATCAAGTGGAAAGCCTCTCAACCACGAATTGGTCGCCAGCGGAGTGCCTTACTCAACCACCTTCCTTCCAACTCCCTTCACTGGTCCTCACATGTTTCCTACCTACCATGGCGCCTTTGTCAGGCCTTCATTTCATTTTCATAACGGAGACCTACAAATGTATCCGTATCAGCCTCAGCCTCCCTTTGTCCCTCCGCCCGTTGTTACTTATTCGAGTACCATACTGCCACCAAAGATAGCATGTTATAACTGCAGTAGTCAAAGTCATCATGCCAGCGAATGCAAAGAGCCAACAATGGAAGAGTACACGAGTAAAGGTTATTATCAACAGCCTCATGCTAGTTGTGCAGTTCACTTTTAGTGGTTTTAAATGCTTTTTGGAGTCTTCGGCAAAAGAGAATTTTAAAGAACAACCGTCACGTCAAATTGTCACCTTCACAGTTTTTTTATTTGTTTCAGGTCAATACCGGATAGATTACAAGCCATATAATAAACAAGGAGAGTGTTTGTCGGATAAGTGACCAAAATGGACAACGGCCTACTTTCCGCTCTCCCCTTCGCGCCACTAACAGTGGAAGAACAATGTCTGATTAAACTGATACAAATAACGAAAAACTGGAAATTCGTAAGGGATTTTTAAAGGCACACAATTGTTTGATTAATTAATAGTTCAGTTTCGTTTTGTTTCTTAAAAAAATGAAAAAGAAGAAAAGCTAAAAAAATTAAACAACTTGCGAACAATCGGGAAGACAGAAATACGAAATGGCACCGTGCTGATCAGTAATTGACGGAGATAAGAGAATTTCCGAAGCGGAAAAATAAATGCTGCAGACCTGGTTTCACAGGAAGGGAAGCAGAAAAGAGTGAGGAAACTAATAGCTTTCCGCGTGGGTAGCCGATTACACCAAAACCTAAAGACGAATAGGACCCCTGTTATTGTGGTGTTCAACGACTGTTCTTTTGCTTCATTGATAAGAATATTTTACTTGTAAGAAAAACAATACTGGGAAAATGGTTTATACCTGACTACATGAGAATACTCAATTGGCTTTGATACGAATTTTATTACCAAGGTGGGCTTTACATTGGGTAAATGAAACTCTGTAGAAGAGCTTTGTAATTGTATGCAATTAAAAAGCAGGGCAATAAGATACATCTAGAGATCACGAGGGTCAATGTATATAGATACACATGTATGATTGTGTCATCTAGTTATGCATACCTGTGGTCGGTCGGTGGATATCTTGCATGTGATTTGTGATTTGTTTTTCGCGTCGTAGGCGTTGAAATTAATTTTTTTTAACTTGAATGTTACCAAAAATTATGTCAGAAATACTCTTAGTTGTGTTTGTTCACTTATTTTGTTTTCAAACATTTTTTTAATTCAAAGCATAGGCGTAAAGGTTCTGCTCAAGAATAGAATAACAACAAATCAGGCGATGTTCGAAGTTTCACGGTGTCAAATTTTCGCGCCTTGTGTTCAGCTGTTTCCGTTTTTTTATATGCACATTATTATTATTATTATTATTATTATTATTATTATTATTATTATTATTATTATTATTTTATTATTATTATTTTACTATGATTACTTTCGTCAACGAAGTGAAATCGATTTGTTTCTTTTCATTCTCTTTTCTGGTCTGTGGAGCTGAGAAATTATAACTCTCGGTAGAAAAATCAAGCATTCAAGACCTCGACGTAGTACGAAAGTGGAAGCATTAATTTTAAGGTTTCAGAATCCAGTTTATCTTAGGTGTGTTTTTTTATGTTACTGTTATGTCGTCGCTGTTGCTTCTGCTACGATATTTTTTAAAATTACTCAGAGTTCTGCCACTCCGGTTAATGTTGACTAAAAAAGACCTGTGTCCTTCGTCACAGCTGCGCAGGTTATTGCCATTCTGTAGGAAGCTCACACCCAGATTGACAAGTCCGTTCAAGCCAACAAGTTCTTTTTTTTTAAATTTTTATTACTACAACTATTATTATTTATTTTTCGTCGTTCATATTCCGAGTCTTGAGATTTTAGACTGATTTTTTTTCTAACGAAAAATTTAGCATGAAAGTCATAAGAAATTAGTGATTTTTGAAACCAATTTTATAGAAAACTCGAAAAAGTCAGCTGTTGCCCAAAGGCAGCATTTTAATTAATTTGTAAATTAATTAAATTGCTTGGTTTTTTATAATTTATTTTAGGCGCCAAATTGTGAAGTAACCGAAAATTAGAATCAGGCGGAGGCAGTATTTTCTTATAAATATACGCCGATCACTGTTTATTTTTTGTTTGGAAGGAAGGAAATTATTATAAATGCCGCTCATTGTCATGTCCGATGCTGTGCATGCTCGAAATTGGACGATCTCAAACATTGGAGGACCTATCAATTGACTACCCGTGTGACAACTTGTTGGATATGTATATAAAATAATCTATATTTATAGTTACACCACTCATATATATGTATATATATATATGTATATATATATATACACACACATATATATGTATGTATATATGTATATAAAAAAGTCTTTCAATGCTCGTCACCTACCTGCTGTGTTTATAATTTCATTAATCAGCGTACTAACGAATTTTTTCTATTTTTTTAAACAAAAAAGGTGGTAATTGTTTACAAAAAAAATACAAAACTAGAAAATTCATATAAAAAAATGTTGCCCAAAAATTTTTGATATATACATATATATATATATATATTTACTTGTAGGCTTCAATTGTAATAATTTTTTCGTTGTTGTTATTCTTCTAATGATTATGATAATTACTATTACTACTACTACTACTATCATTATTACTACTTTATAAGGTGGTGTATTTTTGCGCGAAAGAAAAGGTTCTTGAAATAAATGTTGGCTACTCATGCAGCAGCGTTCCAAGTTTTCTTTGCAATGCAATGTACGTTTTCGGAAAAATCAGGGAGAAAATGGCTGTCTTAAATAATTTCAATGTGTTTTCTTGTCTGGAAATATTTGTTTCAACAGTTCGGTCGATTATACTTGCTTGCTGCTTTTAAATGACAGCAAATGGAACATGAAATTTGTGTCCCCATGAGTTTGTCTGCCCCTTCAGTTGTCGTATATCCTTATTATTGGCTTCATAATATCATCAATAAATGTTTCAGCCATAGATTTTGATCCCATATTCTTGCAGAGTAGCACGGTGAGGACTCTGCTTGTAATTAATCTCTCACTGCGTTAAATTCGTCGTACCGTATGGCATGGCGTCATACTTCTGTAAAAATGTGTCAGTCCTACTTCCATTTTATTCCGTAGTATGAAGCATACAATTACATAGAATTCACACGCGAGTTTGAGCCATTTTGATTTTCTATACAATTTTTTTCATTTTGCGAGTATGTTGCCTAATTAGTGTAATTACTTCTTTAGTTTTCTGATTCGTTTTCCAGCTCTGAACTAATTATTATTAAAGTCTTGGTTTTTTGACAAAAACCGCTGCATGAACACAATGGTGACAGGTGAGCGAATTACACGCGAGCGGTTTACTTTCTTCGTGTGTGACTGCTCTCAATGTATCAGAAATAAAATTGAAGTACATAGGGAACACATATCGTTAAAAAACATATTCACAAACACAGGTAATAGGCAAGAGTGCCAATCCGTTAAACATAAATTTGAAAGTTTTGCCCAAAATTCACAAAAAATGAACATCTAATTGACTCGTGCAAAATAAATGTATTTTTTCAACTTTAACGTAAATGTGGATAAAATACAGCGGTCATTGAAGAGGAGTTAATTCTCCTTTTTATTTTCTCAAGTACATATAAGTAATAATTTTGCTCATGCAATGCAAAGAAATCCGAAAATTTGAATGATTTTAATTTGAATTATTTGAGAACGAGTTGCGAGAAAATTTAATCGTTTTAACACTTGTACCAAATGTAACGGTTTCTTATGAAAAATGTCAGGATGGAAGGAACTGCCTGTGTCGTGGTATCAATATCAGTTGCGCGGATTTTCTTGACAATAAATCTATTAAACGTTATTTAGGTCATGAATGAAAAGTATATTTAAATTGTCACAAGCTCTTTCAAATGACTTGCAAATGAAAAATTCCAATGGATTCCACAACCGGAAATAAATTGAGCATTTATACAATTGCATACCGGAGATGATTTCGAAAATAATAATTCGGCATTATATTTATTTTTGTAAATAATAAAGTTTTCAGGGTTTCTCAGCTCCACATCACTTTTATCCAATTCGGATAAAGTTGGATGGGAAGTGGCTCCACATAGTAGTCATCTGGGGCATGTACATTTCCTGCAGTCTGCAGGATTATACAAGTACGCAAAGGTACTTGGCACACGGTATGTAGGATATCCTTCCGGTCGTTGAACATACGGCTGGGAGTAGTTCGACAGAATAGGAACAACTTGTACGCGAAGAGGTTTAGCACTACACGATACTACTGGTAGACGGTCACTTTCTCATGAAGCAGGCATTGCTCTTATTCTAAAACCTTGGCGAAATCGATTCCCCTAAACGCGACCAGTAGTGTGACGCATAAACGGGCCTCGGCGCACTCTGAAGAACTGAAGGTATATTCAACGTCATTTATGGCGCTTGATAAGTCGTATTTAATCTCGGTTGGTGCCCGGTGTTCGGCAGCTTGTCTTTGGTAATTCGCGCATGATATTTGTCTAGTCCTCGTTGCCGTGTTCCGCGACCCTAGAGTCGTGGGTCTTGGTACAGGGCAGGGTTTCGTTAACCCAGATAAATTTGTGAACTGTTGTTGGGGAACGCTAGCCTTTGTTCGACATATATGTATGAAATGGATCGAATTCTAGATGTCGGAAATCTAACTAGTGTAAAATACACTAAGCAGAGAGGATGGTACGATGTGTAGTGTTTGATGCGGGCTGTCTTGGCGCAAATTTTTGAAGTTACCGGATTGATTTAGGGGACTTAACAATTGCGTCGAGGTGAGGAGCTGTGGAATATAATATGTCGAGTAATTTACGACGTACATTGTAAAGTTACACCAAAACGGCCATTTTATCTGGCACAAAATGTTCTCTATGGAGTACTCAAAAAATACGGACATACTCTTATAAATATATATATTAAATGAAAATGCAGGATTTGCATGTGCCGCCATTACGACTACAGTACAGAGACCAATTTAAAAATTTTTTCTACTTTTTGAAGTATTGTTCATGTAAACAACGGTGAAAACCGATTGAGTTACTTGTGTTTTTCCAGTCAAAAAAAAGGAATGCCGGACAATTTCTGTACGAGTGCAGATATCTCTGTTGTTGTGCGTGCGCTCGTGACAAAGACAAATAAACAAATCGAATGACAAAGATTAACCGAAGGATAAATCTCTACGTATATATGTACATGAAAATAAACACGCAAAAATGAATAAAAAAATTATAGATAAATAATTAAGTAAATAAGAAAAGACACAAATAATGAATAAACGCGAACCGTTTCGTGCGAGAATTTATATATTGTCTATAGTTATAAATAAATGAATAATTAATTAAGATTTTAATTATTAAATAAATGCTTGTAAAATGTAATAAGAAAAAAATATAAAAAGTATCGTATCCTGTATGTTCTACTCATTTTATATTTATATATTTTTATTGTGCTTGCTGTTATTATTAGACTAATGTATTTTTAGTGGAAGTAGTTATTACAATATTACTATTAGTTCTTTGTTTCGACAGAATTGGTGCTCGCACGGCGTCTGTTCTTACTAAACTGGAGCATTGTTGTTCTCTTCTAGAACGAGGTGGCAGACTTTCACCAAATGAACTGGTAGCTAATATTTAAGCTTTTAAGAATGTCGTTAAAGACAATAAGGCGTAAATGAAAAACAGTTTTTGTGGGCATTTTGTTTGTGTTCAACAATATCTATTTTCTCTTTCGTAAAAGTCTCTTGTGGTATTTACCCCATTTTCTTAAATTCCTTTAGATTCGATAGTTAATTCTGTATTGAAGCCCTGTATTTCATTTTTTATGATTCAATTGTGTTACTTCTTCCTTTTTATTATTTCAGATTTTATTCGTACACATTTGTAGCCCAATCACTTTTCGATTAAGCAAAGATTGTGACCTGCCTATCTTTATAGGTACACTTGACCTTCAAATCACGTAATTGTTTTCTGCTGGTCTCATCTAACAATTTAGTAACAGTTCCACTGTACAGAAGTACTCCCTGTACCTTCAATCCTCAAGCCCTCGGACATAACTTATTTGATTGTCTTCCTTAGTTTTTGCGGTCTTATTTGTAATAATTTCGGTACTACAAATTGTTACAAGAGAAGAAATATCTTTCAAAACATTTCTTTTGTCGTCTCATATACAAACAAGAATACATAATCTCATACAGATATTGCACTTAAGTATTTATGCAATTTTAAAATGCAAAGTAGAAATATTTTTTGCAGTACTTTTCGGTGCAGAGGAGAGACAAAATTGTGATTATTTTGTTACGTTTGTTATAAATTAATGTAATAATTTTTTGTAATTAAGGATATACCAGCCTTAAACCAGGTGGGACATGGCTTTAACATAAGCAGTTTCCATTATAAATATGTATGTATAAGTGGTATTGTATTTATAAAATGAGATTGATTGAAATGGTTCTTATTTTGTACAATTATTTATTAGAACTCAAATAAGTTTCAGTTGTGTTCCATTAATGTATTACGGCATGGCGAATGTTTTGTTGTGCGTAGACGAGAACCCCAATGAGTCGAAAACAAATGAGCTCCCCTTAAGGAATAGCTAATTTTTAGAATTAGGGGATATTTTAAACATTCTGCAATTTTTTGAGTTTATCAGACTGGTAATTTTATTGAGTTAATAAAATTCAATTTTTTAAAATCAATAGATAGGTCCGACCTTAACAGCCTATCGTAAACTTTTCATTTAAGCTCTTCGGGTCGAAGCATATTAGAAATAGTATGAGGGTGAAGGGATCTAAAAACAATATTATAATATAATACTTGAGCTTCTCAAGTACCAAGCAATTGCAACCAAGCAAAAATGAGGTAAAAGAAAAATAATCATAAATTGTCGTGTAGTCATCAACATTTGCAATTGAACGACAGATGAACGTTCAACGGCAATCGTCTCGTTGCAATTCTGCTTTGCTTCCGTGTAGTGGTGCAACTGTAGAATGTCGACAAAAAAATTGAACGCTTTCTACGTGATAGTTTCTGAACGCGTTTAATGTGTTGAAGGAATTTTCGGTTAGGATGTGATGCCATCAAAATACGGATTTCACAGGTAGAATAAAATTTTATTTCAAATCTGGGGTGCGAATCGCGTTCCTGAGGCTAGTTCGTGTGGTTTCTCAGTTCGATATCATTCTAAATGTAATCAGCTTTGTATAAATGAGAGATGTGAGTGACCACCATTCTCAGCTGTGTGTGTCGAATGGATGTACGAATTTAGGAACGCTTTAATCACAAAAGAATTAGACTTTGTTTTCGGCATTTGTAAAGTATGCTCACATTATTTGAAATCCATGGTGAGTGTGAGGCGCGAAAATGATGGGTCCTACAATTCTCCTATTCACCAGAATTTGTCACTCTTATTCTCCCCTCCACATCGGTTTCATTGAATATAGCAACACATACAACACTCACAGACACACATTTTTTGTGCAATTTGTTTCGCGTAGATTTTGCCTTTTGCCTTTTCGTAAACCAATACAGAAATCGAGGATGGTGTGAGACGCACAGCGTAACAATTATCTCTCTTTCGTCTCGTCTTTTGATTTCTTTAGAAATTTAACTCGGGTCCTTTGACCAAAATTTCAATAATATTAAAAACCAATATTTTGTACACCTAGGTTGCAGCAATTAACCAAATTAAATTGTTTTTAGTTAAATGAACCATAAATATGAGTTCAATTGAGTCTGCTTCCATGCCTGGTACAGAAGTTTCTGATAAAACTTCTGTTGACTTTGGAGCCAAAGCTGTTTTTCTGAAATCACAGAGTGATTCCACAAGATTGTTGCAAGGAACTGGTCAAATTAGAAGTGTTCCTTCACAGGGAACCACGAGGTCATTCTTAGGAGGAGTGAATACCACTCACACTCCTACCCCTGTATTAAGTAATATATCTTCACAAAAAGCAGGTTTGTTATTTTTGTGCCCAAAGAGGATGAACCATTGTAGACAATGCATTTATATTTCCCTTGAATTTTTAATTTTTTTAAATTCTTTATTTTAGTGGTTACTAGAGTGGCTACTACCACAATTCAAACAAGTGTATCAACAATGGGATCTCTAACAAGGCCACCTATTACAGCTGTTTCCTCAGTGTCTCATGCAACTACATCCTACCATGTTCCAAGAGGTAATTTCTGATAACATTAATAATAATGACTCCTTTTAAATGTTTTCAGGTAATAATACAAAGTTTTAAATTTATTTTTTCCAGTTCCAGCACAAGTTTCAAATATTGCAGCAAGACCAAACCAAGGAAGGTTTGTAACACTCCAACCTGTAGGAATATCATCTACTCCAACTACAGGTACAAATTTTATAATCTTTAAAAATCATGGTTCTGTTGTGATAATGTTTGTTTTGAATGGGTAAAACTGGATACAATATTTAATGATGGCTCAATATTTCAGCTTCCAAACCTACAGCCCAACAACAGATTTATAGGTCTTCTGATGCACCAAGGCCTTTACTTCTGCATACAGCACCACAGAAACCAGTTACTTTGACTCAAGCTACACAGGTAAACTTGCCCTCCAAATTAACTTAAACCTGTACATAATAAAATTTCAAGCAACAAGAATGAACACACTCATTAGTGTACATATCTTCCTTTTTCTCTCTGGGCTCATTCTTATTCTAACAGTAAAACAAACATTTTTATTAATGAACTTGACCTTTACTGGTTTGTTTCCAGCTTCATATCTCCACAGACAAAAGTCTAAAAGCTCCATCAGTTACCCAGGTGTTGCCTGTAAGGCTACCATTAAGTACAAGTTCAGGACTTATTGGACCAACACAGGGTTCAACAATAGTGCAGGTTAATGTTTTCCCATCTGCTTTGAAGCCTCTATTTGACCATTACAGAATATTAATACAACAAAATTGAAATCTGAGGTTGAACTGTTTAATATCAAGCTTAATGATTGCCAACATTGTATGTAAAGGAGTAACAATTTCCCCAAGAACCTCTTAGAAAGAAGCATTTGAAACAGCCATTTAGATAATTTTAATTTCAGCCCTTTAATATGTTTGATGTGTTATTTCATCTCTTTAGTTTTTCAAGTTACCTGATTCTCAGAGAGACCTTTTAATTATTAAAAGGTTTTTGTGTATTGTTTTGTTTTGTTTTGTTTTGTGTATTTATTATTAATTTGTACTTTAATTTTTCACAGAGTGCTGTCTGCTCAAGTACAGTCTTAACTACCCCAGTTCGTTTGAACGTTTCCACTTCCCAACCTCCACTAATTTCAACTCAAAGAGTTTCAATGACAGCCACACCAGGGACTGTTTTGGCATCACGAATAACTGTCCCTGCAGCAACAACAGGGACGGCTGTGACTGTAAGCGGTCAACCACGCATTCCAAGCGGTAATATATTTTGAACCCTTTGTTGCATCTTTTGGTAGTGAGGACTGTGATAACTTATTATTTATTACACATCAGCAATAGGTCAAGGGACAGTAATTGCGGCTTCAAATCGAGTATCTGGTACCGCTGCTGTAACACAAACGACAACAGTTATACCAGCGCAAACGCGACTGGTAGCAGGACAAAATACAATTCTTGCCACGCCAGCGAGAATAGGTACTCAGATAGTCAGTGGTCAACCAGCCGTACTGACAGCCACGGCTAGAATTGCAAGTGCAGGTAGGTGTAAAGTAACTTCATCTTAGGAAAAGTTACAGAAAAGATTGTCATGACAGTCTTAAACGGATTTATTTCTGGCAGGTACAACCGTATTGTCAACGTCAAAGCCAACAATGACAGGGTCTCAGACAACTGTGATGACAACTGCTACGAGAATGCCGGCCACAGGTGTCAGCAACCATCAACCCACCCCAACAAGAGTTGTGACATCGACAACTACAAGTAATGTAACAAGATTCACGGTGTCTGCCCCGGTTCCATCCACGAGGTCTACCACATCAATTACAAGTCAAATAACCACCCCTACGATGACACCGCGACTTACATCTACTCCAAGCCAGTCGACTGGCATTGTCGTTCATCCTCAGTTAGTTGTTAATGCTACGAAATCAACCCATGGTCCTAACCATATGTCAAATGCTAGACCTGTGCAAATACATGGAACCGGAATGGGACAGAAGGTATAACGATATAAAAAATTTTGACTTTTCATTACGTATCAGCAAGTATTCTGTATGGCTCATTAATTATTAATTTTAGGTGATAACTCAGGCTTTGCATGGCCCGATTCAAATTACCCAATCTCCTGTAAATATAACAACAACTAAAGTCATTACACAACCTTCTCTGAACACAGTGCAAACAACAATTACAACGACCCTGGCCAGCAAGCCAAGTAAGTAACTGAGTTGCATTCTAGGTGACGCCGTGGTGCAAAATCAAAAACATGAGATTTAATATTTATTGTACTTTTTTTAGTGTGTTATACCCCCTCGACGTCAGTCACAACAAGACCCGTAGCAGTTGTAGCTTCACAGTCAATTCCTATTGCCAAAATATTCCCTCAGAACTCAGGAAACACAACAAATGTTGCTGATAATGAAGTTACTGCATCTCAAACCGTACAACCTCCCTCTTCTAGTGTATATATCCATAGAACATTGCCATCACCGGGTAATTATAGTAGTGTTGCGTATGTTTCGTTAAGGGTATTTTACATGTAAGTGTGGTAATTATTCTTTTGTTTACACAAGGTCTTGTTTGTACGTCTTCATCACTTGCAACCACAAATGCTCCAACACTGTCAACGTACACACTCCCGGGAGGAGCATCCTATTTCTACGAGGCCCCTAGTGGTTACCAGCTTGCGACTGATGCCCCATTGGTAGCAAGACCTTTATCTCCGGACACTCCGTTGGTCTCGCGACAGCTTTCTTCAGAGGGACCTCTCATAGCAAGGCCTTTTACTCCTAGCAATAATACATTCGTATCCCAGACATCAAATAATACCGGAGGTATGTGAGCGTGTATTTTATTCCAGCTACCGTATAGAAAAACTAGAAAATATTATAGCACAGCACTATAAAATATTTCTTAATATTAGGTTTGATAGCGGCTTCGCAGCACATGAGATTCAATTCGGTTATGATAGTTGATCAAGGTGCTGTGCCCCTACAACCTAACTTTTCCAGTGAGAATTCAACATTGATGATCAGCGAGAGTCCGCTTACATCAGTAACGAAATTAAACTCATCTCCTCGTCCTAGTATATTAAGGAAGCGCGATAACGAAGCGTAAGTGGAGTCTTAAACCTTATATTGATTTTAGGGTGTTCCTGGAAATGCTCTAATTTCTATTATCATGACAGATCTCCGGCCAAAGCAACAAAAAATTTAACCCCTATATTGTCATCGGCCTCCGTCAGTCGGAGTGCATCGCCATCACCTCCTTCCCTTCATGTTGACACCAACCAACAGTCAAATGACCATGGACCTTCTTCCAATGGGTCAACCACCATCTCAGCGACGTCGTCTCCTGGCCCAGATGATCCTGGAGAGAATATTATGCCCGTCATTAAGACGGAATTCACCGAAGATGTTGATAGACCACCAGTTGAGATGAGTCCTAGGAAGAAGCCGAGGAAGCAATTACTGTAAGCATGACGGAAAGAATAGAGGAAAAGGGTACCAAATGTGAGATACAAATGATTTATCTTTGTTGTTTTTCCAGAAACGATGCAAATGATGCAATCGAAATGGAATTTATAAGTGACGACAGGATTAAAAAGGAGAGGGAAGAAGAAGAAGAAGACCTACCTAGTGACAAGGTATATGTGGTTAAAAGGCCGAACGTTTCTTTATTGCACAGCTACAAGCACAACTGGAAATCTCGCCACAATCACTTCTTAAGATACAGCGACGTTAAGCCGAAGGATGAGAGACGGCAAACCGTCACTGATTTGGCCAATCAGAAGCAAGTGGTGCAGAAAGTAAATGGCTGGAAGGTCTATCATCTAAGCACTCAAATGGAAGATTTGGTAAGTTTTTTGTAGCACTGGATTGTGAACTTTCCTACGGTACCAGAAATTTATCAATTTTAATTCTCTCCTAATGCTTTTCAGACCGAGATGGAGTCGCATGTTCTCGACCGATTATCCAGTATGTTGCAGACAATGGACAGAACCTCTTGTAAAGATATCGAGAAGGACGTGAACCGAGTTAATGATCTTATAATGGTAAGTAAGCGCCTAAAGAATTATAAAAAATGAAGGCAAGCCCAGTAGTCACGTCTTAATCTGAATATTTTTTTAGGGTAACATTCAAAGAAGCAAAGTGATCAAAGATCAGATGCATGAGGCGAAAACGCAGATGATGAAAGTTTTTGATCATAAGGTACACGTCTCTGAAATAATCAGCAGGTGCGCTAGCAAAAGGAATTTCAAAAAGCGGGATAAGTACTAGGGTCGATGGCAAAGCCACAATTATCACGGGGAAGCCTCTCCGGCCACATAAGCATAAGCATAAATCCCGAAATTTTGCTCTTCGGAGGCGAAATGTGAGAAAATCATTTAAAAAATTTTTTTATATTTAAGTTTTAATGGATGTAAAATTGTAATTAAAAATTTTGTGTCTTCTTACTTTTTATTTTTCTTATAAAAATTGTAATTTAATAATGAAAAAAGAAATGAGAATTGGTAATTGCCATGAAGTATGTTTATTGTAATTTTATTACTAACTAAAAATGAAATTGTATTTTATGATAAAATAAATATGATAATTTAAATGAATAAATGTTAGTTCAACGTTTCCCCAAATAATTAAAAAAAACACCTTCAGTTCAAATGTACAAAACTTTTTTAAGTCATTGGACTCACGTTTGATATGGAAAAACATTGCCATCCGATAAATACTTTTACAGAAAATGTCAATAAGGAAAGGAATGAATTTCCTTTCAATATATAATTGTAAAATATATATTAATGTTCCGCCTCCTCTATTCTCAGCCTCAGGACCTTAAACTTTGACTTGGAACACTTAAATCGCGGCAATAAACGAAAATTCCAAAAGGAAAAGTCCAGGCAATAGCACGGATGTTTATACTTATCATTATTTTGTGTCGAATAAGACCGTGTCCTGTTTTGGTGACGGGGGTTACCCACCTTCCCAAACGTTTCGCCAGCTTTCCCAGCTGCTTTTAACCGAGTCAAAATAACAAGTAAGTCAAAAAAACAGATGCTGAAAATGCGGAAGGAGATGAAAGGAGATCTAGGGGCTAATTGGTATGGGAAGGAGATAAGATTGCAAATAGGTATTCGAATGGGCAAAAGACGGTATGGTTATAAAAAATACTTGATTTAGTCGCGATAGAGAAAAGGACAAGGAAATATTTTCGACAGGAACACAACTCAAGAAATATGAATTGAGTTGTGTTGAATAGCAATTATCGCTAAAAGACGATCTAACAACTGATAATGCCAGAAGCTGCGAAAGCTGGCGAAACGTTCGGGAAGGGGGGTAACCCCCGTCACCAAAACAGGACACGGTCTTATTCGACACAAAATAATGATAAGTATACATGTGCTCACTGTGAAAATTTAAGTTCTACCAAGGATGTTTATAATAGAACCTTTGGATCTATGGCTACACCATTAGTTCAAGAAATGTCAAATCATCAGTAATTTGGTGCATCACAAAATACTCATTTTAAGTGACAAAGACATACATTTCTGACCTAATTTCGAATGGAATCTGTCAATACTACCAGGGTGAGAAAATAATTTAATAGAATTTGCCGTGCTTTAGGATACATAACAGGTTCAAAATAATTCAAGGAAATTTAAAAAACATTTTTATTATTAGCTAGCAAAGTTTTAGTAACTCATTCTAATAAACATAGAATCATAATTTTCTTGTGAAAAATATAAATTAGAATTCAGGTTTTAAAAAATAAATTCAAAGTATCATTTTTATACTGCAAATATTGATCTTTCCAACAGTAGGGTGCATGTGACACTTATGGGAAGTCATCATCATCCTCTGCCATTTCTTTTGCAAGTTCCAGGTCTTGTTGCTCCCTTTCCCTTCTTTCTTCAGCAGACTCCAAATCCTTTCCATAAGACTTGGGGGGGTACCTCATTGCCTTGACGCTTTGATTGTGCAGATCAAGACAGAATGATATTCTCTGGTGAAATGCAAGTTGAGGTTCCCTTGTGCAGTAAATGTCACAAGTTTCTTTACTCCTCATTGTGCCTGTTTCCGGGTCTAAAGTTGCCTCAATAACTCCATCCCTAATGGCTTTTGCTACAATAAACTCTGCATCTTCTGGTGAATCCAAGCCCAGCTTCTTTGCAATATCAGCTGGTGAAATTCTAACATAAGATAGTCCTATTGACCTTATTGCAGTTTTAATTACATTATGACGTAGTCTATGAATTAGTGTTGATGTATGATCAGCTTCAAATTGTGGTTTGAAATTTTCTAACACCTCACTAAAATGATGAAGATCTCCAAGTCTAACTGCTTGGGTCAGCTGAAAGTAAGGTGCCAAAGCTTTTCTTAGAGTAGCTTGCCTAAATATTTGCCTTTCAGGTATATCACCCAGTAATAAATCAACAGTTACAGCTAATTTCTGGCAGGTTTGTCTGAACCCAATTGCAGCTGTTTGTGGTGCTTTCCTCATTGCCTGCACAAGGTGTTTATGGGCTGCTGAATATTCCAATCTTGCAGCCTTTATGCAGCCCAGATAGTACAAAAATCTTGCCCACTCATTATTACTTGCTGATTCAGGAAAAATTGATTTTGAAACCAATTTATCAGCTTGATCATATAAATTGTAATGTAGGTAGTTGCGAAGAAGACAATTGATTAATACAGCTTGGCCTTCAAAATCATTCCTAAGTGTAGCTGTTCGTAACCTGCTGTGAAGAAATCCTCTGATGTTGTCCAATTGATTTGTCAATTCATATGATCTTGAATGATAAAAGTAACATTTCGCCGCCATTAGATCCAAACTTCTTCGGTTCTGGGCAGTTATTTTCATCATTAAAGCATCTGAACATTTCACAGCTTGCTCGTTCTTCTGTGTGTCTAAGAGCTTTATCAAAACCAGTAAATGTATATAGGCGTCCACTTCTGGAAGGAGAGTAGTTGGAGATTTAGTGCCTCTTACACGTTGATTCCCTGGCGTGTCAATTTCCATCGGGGATCCCGGTCCCTCTACGAAGGATAAAAGTGAATCTTTTTCACTAATTGAATGTGAATAAAAGTGGTTAATTATTCCTCTGAGAACTGTTGAGTTTAATTTTCTCCTGGTGTTTGGCAGTGCACGTAAAACTCGTAGTGCAAATCGTGGCTCCTTTGATTGGACCGTCTTTTCGATTTGTTTGGCTTGTTCCCTGAGATCTTGTATGCTCACCAAATCTACATCTTTTTTCGATGCATTTTCTCCATCAGCCACGCTCTCGGGACTTTTCATTTCTACGTCAGTGTCGGCCGTCATGCTTCGCAAAAAATTTTAGTGAATAACTATCAAAATTTTTGCTGGTCACTCTACAAAATAAACCAACAAGGTCCACGTTCAGAAATTTGATCACCCGTTGTTTGCAGCAAAAGCTTTACGACTGCAATATGAATCATCATTGTCAATTTAGCAACCACAAAACCAAACATTGAAAACATTTAAAAATGCAACTCTTAAATGTGGCAATCAGTGTCATATTTTTTGATTTTATTTTTTCGTAACACACTGTTACGATGAAATGTATTTCTATCTAATTACAGAAACCTTTAGATTTCCGGCATCTATGCTCTATAACTTTTGCTAAGGCTCATATGTTACAAAATAGTCCAAAAGTGTTTCTCTCAGGGCAGCTTACAAGGTTTTATGTAGAATATTTTTTTGTATTTGTAACTGAAAACCATGGACGATTCTGAGAGGAGGAAAGTGACTGAACTTTTGAAGGAGATGAGAGGTCAAAATGAAGAAGGAGGCAGTCAAACGTTAGTTTGAAGTGTCAAACGTTATTTTTTAAAATATAAATTAAACCTAGTTAACTGCTAATATTTTTAAACGTTTCAGTACAGGGGAAGGTGTTCGTCTCAATTGGATGTACAAAACTGGACCAGATCTCATAAACAGAGAAGACTATTTGCTTGGAAAATCAATTGACAAGTCATTTGAATCATTAAACAATGCTGTTAGCAATGACACTTGTTTGGGTAGGACGGGAGAACAATGTGAGTATAATAGAATGTAGTTTTCTGGTTATAATAAACAAATTTACATTGCTTTTTACATTAGTGTTTTCCTGTATGTAGCCAATGTGCCCAAAAGAGTACTTGAAAGAACTGACAACAGAGACCAAGTTGACATAGCCAAGAAAATACTGGAGGATCCATTATATGCAATAAAGCAAAAAGAATTAGAGGCAAGAAAGAAGCTATTGAATAATCCTGTAAAGCTCAAACAGATAAAACAAATGGTATGTTTACCTTACATTGTGTATTATATTTTTATATTTTTATTTTTTAACTGCTTTTGCTATATAATAATGGTAACCTTTCAGATTATGGAAAGAGCTAAAATGCAGAATGCAAAAAAGAAACAGAAAAAGAAAAAACGACGAAAAGAATTTACTATGGAGGAACTAGATAAGACAATAATTAAATTATTGAAAAAATTTAATGAAAAGGAGAAGAAGAAAGCTTTGCACAAGGTAACCCATTTTCGTGACTCTGACAAAATATCTACCAAGGACAAAAAAAATAATAAGCCTTCAGGGAAAGTAAGAAGAAGACCTTCAACATCTTCCTCTGCATTTTCTTCATCATTATCATCATCATCATCATCTTCACAATCATCATCTTTATCACCATCAACAAATGACTCTGACTCTGAGAGTGATTCATCTTCCTCTGAAAGGAATTCAAAAAGGGATAGAAAGAGGAGGAGGAAACTTAAAGTACAGGCAAAACAGAAAAAAAAGATGAAAGTACAAGAATCAAGTACATCAGATTGTTCAGAAGATACTCAAAGAAAAATACAGAGTAAAAAGAATGACAAAGCAAAAAAATCAAAAAAATTTAAGAAATCATCAAAGAAAGTGTCACACTCTAGTTCTAGTTCTTCATCTAAGTGTACAAGTACTACTGAGTCTTCTTCCACCTCATCTGATGAGATTGAGCATAATGATAAAAGACATCCACATAGAAAATCAAAATCTGAGAGTAAGTCTGAGCAAAGTACAAGTCAAAATAATAGCAAAAGAGAAAGAAGTAGAAGAAATAATCAAGATAAGGCAACAGATAGAAACCTGAAGGAGTCAAATAGGAGAAATTGTGATAGAAAATATTCAAAATATGACTCATCAGACACTGAAAAACCAAGAAAGAGTTATGGTTTAATGGTAAGTACCACAGCAGTTAGCTGTCCCTAAAATTACCAATTAAGAAAACAAATCGAGGAAAAGTTAAATTCTTGAAAAATATTATAAGGCAATTAACATGAATGACTTTTTCTTTTATTAGATGCCTGATGGATCCAAACCAGTAATAGGACACAGAGAGACTGTTAAAAAGTATGAGAAACCAGTAGAAACCAAAACCAAGTATGTGCCACCTCCAAAATCCAAACCTTTGTCAAAAAAGGAACAAGAAAAGAAACTGAAGGAAATGATGAGAGATGCTAAGGAAAGAAAGAAAGATAGAGAAAAAAACATTGCTGATCATAGGAAACTTGCAGCTGAAGAAGAAAAGCTTGAAACTTATGATGAGGATTTTGTGAGGTTTGTTTCATTCATGTCTCAATTAATTTTAATTTTAATTTCCCATCTTGCCATGATTTTTAATCATCTTTTATTTTTCCAGGCGACAAATGTCGCATTTGACGTCACAGGGAACAATGGCCGACCGTATCAAGTCAAATGTTAACAATATTCAGAGGTCTAAATCTTCAATGGATAACAGTTTTTTGCGAAAATAAAATTTTTTACACATTATTTATGGCATTGTTAAACATGGACTTTGTTATTCCTCTGTGAAATAGATGAAATTGGAAATTAAAATATTTTATTCACTTTTGTTTGATGCCAACTGCTTTCGTTTTGGAAACAACAATGTTTAACAATAATTCCATCCTGTTACAAATGAAACTCTTTTGTACAACACCCAGTATGCCGTAAAATATTGGTACAGTTGGACCAGCAACTTAAAAGGAATTGCGTGAGGGTTGAAAATACTTTGCAGAATTTAATGAAATATATGTTTGTATATCATTATTCGGTAATTTTTTAGTTCTTCACGAAATTTTTTGTTGTATTTGCTTACTTAAGTTGGCATTTGTAATCCACACTGGAACAGCTTCATTTTAACTTTGATGTGAAGTAAGCGTTGCTATGGAAACTTTGTTTTGGACGCAACGCAATGCTCTTATGGGAAACTTGTGATGAGGTTGAAAACAACGTTTTTTAAAAATGCGAAGCACTCGAAAGCAGTTACCTGTGTTGGATGGAACAACATAGAAGACATTTACTCCTGCGGGTAAATACTATCGTGTCGTTGCACCTTCCGAAAGAGAAGCTTATTTTATTTGTGTAAGCCACTTTTGAATGATGTGAAGTTATCTTTCAGGGATGATCACGTTCTTATGAGATGGACTACACACTCGAATGAATCTATTAAAATATGCGATTTACCTGAAGACCTTTATCCAACGGAGATGCACTGGTTTCCAAAAATTCTGTCGGCTGGCAGAAAGCCCTCTGACCTACTGTTGATTACTTCTGCCGATGGTAAATGGAATTTAATAACAATTTAAAAGAGAAAAATTGATGTTACCTTTGCTTTGGTGCTAAGTCTTCGTTTTCTGTTTTAACTTATTTGTAGGTAAATTTCATTTGCTTCACAAAAATGGAAGATTTGAAAAAAGTGTTGAAGCTCATAAAGGTGCAGCTCTGGTTGGACAGTGGAGTTACGACGGTGCAGGAATACTGACAGGTAAGTAGACTTCTAGAGTGCTACAATTTGGAAGTTTGTAGAAGTTATTGTTTTTGGTTTTTTGCTGGCTAAGAATAATTTGATCACTCTTGTTACAGCCGGAGAAGATGGTCAAGCTAAAATTTGGTCTCGGAGTGGTATGTTACGATCAACCATAGCGCAAGAGGACAGTCCAATTTATGCGGCAGTCTGGGGTCCCGACTCAAATCAAGTACTTCTGGCACAAGGCAAAACTCTGATTATTAAACCCCTTACACCCAACACAAGACCAACACGGGTGTGAAACTTTAGCTCAGAGTACGAAAAAAATAAGACTCACAATCCAATATTAATGTTGTATATTTTTTCGTAGTGGAAGGCCCATGATGGCCTGATTTTGAAAGTTGCCTGGAATCAAAAGAATAATTTGATAGTGTCGGGAGGGGAGGATTGCAAGTACAAAGTGTGGGATACCCTCGGTCGACAACTATACTCCAGCGCACCTGCAGAGTACCCAATCACTAGTTTAGCCTGGGCACCAGGGGGTGAAGTTTTTGTCGTTGGTTCCTTCAACACTCTTAAACTTTGCGACAAAATTGGTTGGTCTCACTCATTGGACAAGCCCAACAGTGGTAGCATCTATGCTTTAAGTTGGAGTCTCGATGGAACACAGCTGGCCGGAGCATGCAGCAACGGGAACATAATTTTTGCTCATATTTTGGAGAGGTAAATGAAACTAAGTTCGTCACCTGGAAATTGTGTTTTGTTGTAGAATTACACAAACTGAAAATAACTTTACCAATAGGAGAATCGAATGGAAAAACTATGAGGTAATGCAAACGAGCAGGAAAAGCATCACTGTGCGAGACGTCCTTACCGAAGTTACCGACAAACTGGAATTTTCAGGGAGAGTAGCTAAGATGGCGTTGGAGCACAATCACTTGATCGTAACAACGCCTAATCAATGCCACATTTATAATACATCTAATTGGAATACTCCGTTTATATTTGACCTGAAGGAAGGACCGACAAATCTGATTGTGTTGTCTTACAAGTATGTTTAGGTATAACAAGTAAGGATGTAGCGTATTACATCAAATTACACAATAAATGTTCTGCACAGGCATTTTGCTTTGCTGGAGAGATCTCATATAAACATATACAGTTACGAAGGAAAATTGCTGTGCTCTCCCAAAGTACCCGGACTCCAAATCGACACAATTGATTCTACAGGGATTAGTTTAAGCGGCGACACATTGGCCATTGTTGACCAAAACGATGACAAATGTAAGGAGGAATCTATATTTGTATAATTAATTAATTTCCTTTCCAATATGTTTACGTGACCTGCTCTTTCAGGCATTCATTTATTAGACATATCCAGTAGTCGTCAGGCAATCAGCCTAGCTCCTGTGCAACATGTACTTGGAGTAATGTCGGCAGCATTGAATCAGTCCCAAGGTACCCAAGAGAGGCAGTTAGCTTTCACTGATCGCAACCGTGATGCTTACATATGCTTTGTTTACGGGCACGAATACAGAAAAATATCAAAATTGGGCGTAATGATTCAAACATTGTCATGGAATCCTGAAGTGAATATGCTTGCCGGTCTTCAGGACTCCACCTTGACCATCTGGCTTTACCCCACGGCTTTATACATAGACAAACAGTTGCTAAGGAAGTGTTCTATTGTGAAGGACCTCAGGTAAGGTGAAGTGGATTCCCTTGGAGGTGTCATTTATTTTCATGGAATGTTACTTATTTTCTTACAATTACAGCGAGTACGGTAGAAGTTTGACATTGATAAATTTCATAAGTAACCAAATTAATATGCGACGGTTGGACGGTGCCTTAATTAGCTGCTCAGTTGTTCCTTACTGTGAAGTTCTACATGGGTTTGTCGCATCGAATAAATGGGACGACGCTCGCAGAATCTGTCGTTTTGTTAATGTGAGTACAGACGGGTTGAATGGAACTGACCGATATTTAAAATACAAGGGTGTTCATTCATTGTCTCTGTATCGCAACTGAGAGTATTGACCTTAAATTTTTGTAGGATGAAATGCTTTGGGCTTGCCTGGCGTGCATGTCATGCCACTTGAAAAATCTTGAGACTGCTGAAGAGGCTTATGCTGCCATTAATGAATTTGACAAAGTAGCTTACATTCAGCACATAAAGCAACTATCGTTTGGACCTTCCCAGAATGCTCATTTGGCATTGCTTTGTGGTAACCGAAAAGAAGCCGAAAACATTTTCCTACTCAATGGATTAATTTTTCGTGCTATTTCCGTGCATTTAGATTTACACAACTGGAATAGGTAAGGCGTGCCATTGAGATGGTTTATGGTTCTTTAGTTACCAAGATTTTTCATTGCCCCTGCCTCATTGCCGTCCCCTCTTTATTTCTTGACTTTACCAAAAGCTTTACCTAACAGGGCTTTGGAATTAGCATTAAAGCATCGAACTCACGTGGACACCGTACTCTACGCTCGGAGATGCTATCTGGAAACATTTGGTAAATCAGAAACGAATGAAAAATTTCTGCAATACGAGAAAGAAGTGGAAATCAATCCGGACAAAATAAAGCAGAAAATAGAAATGGAATATGCTAAGGAAAAGGATAAAAGTAATTCAGTGACTTTGTGAAGAATTGGAATAGTAGTACAGTAAATAGAATATTGTACTACAAAAATACTACTCAATTTAGTTAAATAGATATCAAACAGGTAATTTCTGTCTTCTGCCAATGACAGTGTGCAACTTCAGTGTGAGTGTCTAATTTTTTGATTTATGTTTCATCATCGGAAGGATGAATATCAAATGTAACTTTAATAAAAAATAATTTATTTTAGCGGTAATACATATAAAAAGAATCGTTTTTATGCCTAGAATTGATTTCATACGTGGATAAATAGACTTCGAAACAAGTTGTCTAACTGACTAGAAAGGGAAATGAGCTGCATACTACATTCAGTCTGCTGTAATTTTTGTTTTTTGGATATTTTCAAACGGGATTGCACTACTTCAATTTGTAGAGTCAATTCAAGTCACACAGCAGAAAAAATGAATGCAGTCTTTATGACTTTCATTTACAAAAACGTGAGCGAATGTTAATATGTGGTATTCTACATATCTTGGTAATTTAATAAAATAATAAAATGAATAAAAGTTACATATGTGGTCATATGTACATCCGTATGAGTTTTACGTAAAACATTCGCCATGTATTGTCACCGCTGCCTCGTACAATGTCTTATGGTTTTTTTCATATTTCAGGTTCACTGTAAATTTACATGGGGCTAATTGAAGATAAACTTTTAATTTTCTAAACTAACTATCGGATGTAGTAAATGTCACGAGAAATGATTGATGTGTTTTTCCGAATGATATATCTTGAAAATTGTGTTCAGAGCGGGTGCTGCTTCTGGGTCGTTCAGCCAGAGATTCGCACTGTTTGGATTGTCCAACATTGAGAGAAAAGCGAGCAACATTCTTGGGTTGTTCAGACTGAGCTGGACGGAGGCGTTATTCATTATGGCCTTGTAAATTGTACTGTCGGGGTCCAAGCCCTTGTCTAGGTCCTGCAGACTAGGACGACGATCGCCCAGCAGCCATTCGCACGCGGCATTTTGATTATTTCCAGTTATTCGGAGAGCTTCTTGAGCGTCATCCAGTTTGAAACCCATTTCCTGAAGAACGGTGACCGCCTTCGGGTTCGGCTTGAACTCCTTTATTTTCGTCTTGCGGAATTTCTCCAGCATTTCATCCACGGCTTGGACTAGAGTCACGTTCGCGTTGGCCGGTTGAGAACTCGTTGACGGGCCAGGCGTTTCGGTTTCGTCTTCACTTCCACTGGCTGTATCATTTGCATGCTCTATCAACCATTCCAAGGCTTCCCTGTGGTGCAAGCTGGAGACAAACAGGTACAAATCATGTGACGAATGGAAAGTGGTGGGGAAATGTGGTTTTGTAGAAGTTTATGGTCTTTTTTCATTGAACTGTTGGTACTGATTTGCAAATTCCTCCAACATGCTATATTGTTACATCGACCCTGAACTTGTTCGTTTCATGAGTGATATCGAGATTTATTGTTTATGCGTCGCTTGTTTTATTGATGCTTTCCTACTTACTTTTTCCTAAGTGCCATCATGGCTTGCTGCCTTGTAAACCCCATATCTACCAGGGCCTTGATGGAGGCCGGATTGATGTCGGAGGTGCGTCTCGTCGACAATTGCTCGTTAATCAATTTAATTATTTTTTGAGAATCTGGAGTTGGAGAAAGTAGTTTCGCTGATACTTCACAAAGGGACATAAGAATTTTTCTAACTTCTCGGTGAAACTGAAAGAAAAAAAAGGAAACTGGTGGTGGCCTGAAACAATAACGAACGCGCAACCGTTTAGTACTCACGTCAGCGGCACACTCTGCTTGCGGGTATTTCCGTACAGTATTTTTCTCTTGAAGGCTGTGAGTTACATTGTTAATTTGCGGAAGTGTTGGACCACGCAATGCATCTGGTGTTGGAAGTTCCTTAATGGGTGGTGTGTATGATTCGACCAACAAAAGTTCGTCTGAAAGAATGACATTTTAATGATCGAATTTCGTGCACCAACAAGCAAAGTAAGAATGGTACGATACAATATTGGCTTTTTGCAACAATTTTTCATTAAACAATAAAACAATTTGGCCGTAAGGCTTCCCCGATTGATTCAACGTCAGATTAAGCTGCAAATGTTATTTCTTAGATAAATTCATTGAATATGAAATATTTGCGCAATAAGTCAGAAATGCAAGAAGAATTGTGTTGAAAAAGTTGCTTTTGCGGCACACGTTTCAAGGTTAATAATTTACTTAAAATAATTTACAAAAATAAAAATAAAATAAATAAATACTTAAATAAAATCATGAGTACATATCAACATGATAGAAGCGTTTCGATAGTATCAACTTACCAGGATGAATCTAAGGAACCATCTCTCACAAAAATGTAGTTATTACATGAACAAAACAGTGTCAAATAAACTGTTATTAATTGAACTCAGGTACCGGTCTAACCTTTTAGTCAACGGTTTAGAAAATTTTATTTTCCAAGTGAATTAATGATTTAATCTTGATCTTTGTGTACTATTTCCTTTGTGACTATTTGAACTCACCATTGTTTTTAAGTCCTTCTTGATACAGTGTACTCGTGTTTGGCAGAGGTCTCTTCTCGGCCACGCTAATTAACCTATACTTGGGCGCCAGTTTGTGCGAATCTGTTGAATTGAAGAAGTGTGACAGAGCCATTAGTTTCAATTTTTCTATTGTTGATTCGTTGGTCGCTCCGACAGACCACGTTTCATCATTTCCAATTATGTTCATCTTGATATTTTCATCGTCCTCCAAAACTGATTCTAAATTTTGACTAGCTCCTTTCGAAGGTGTGCTATCTTTCTTCGAGCTACCATTCCGGTTTTTCCACATGCTCGATAGTCTTCGTCGACTGCCATATACTTTTATCTTCATCCAAGAAATCATTAAAAAATTTCAAAACATGAATATTTATTTTCGCCATTTGATGACAACACGACGACGACGACCACGACCGTTTACCGAGCAAATTTTCCACAGCAAAAATCGAAGGCTGGAGTGAAACTGCGCAGTTTTCCTTTTTGTTTCCGTTTCCGCCGGCGGTTTATCCACGACGAACTACATTTCTCAATACTCAGAGCTTTCGGTCCCCGTACTCTATTTTTTTCTGATCTCCAATCAACCATTCATACTTAATTTCGTGTCAAATATTAAAAATGACGTATACAATTCGAAAATATTTCTTGTGAGCAAAAATTTTTTATTGTAGTAGGAGCGGGTTTAATAAACGCGGGACAAAGGAACAAAGGTTAATAAATTGGTTTTGCCCTTACTTATTTCCTTCACGAGAAGCAGGTTGATGAACTACAACTTGCTAATTACTTCAAGTTACTAAACCTTACCGTGAATAAAACATTCGTATTTATTGTCCGGGATTTTCAGACTGAGCTCATGTATTAAATTTACGTTATTCTTCTTTGTTCGCTAAGAACAATATTTTACTACAATTTTATTTAGCTCAGTCAGTTTGAATGCATCAAATTTAAGTTTTCTACGAATATTTCTTCTGGCATTGTCATGACTGGCGTGCATTTATATGTGCAGGATTTTAGAATATTAAGAATCATTTGTGACTATATGTTCTTATAATTTTTATTCCAACCCACATCCTTTTGTACATCATTTTAGTATCAATAAAACAATGAGCATTAAATATTTTAATAATTTAATAAACTTAAATGATTAATAAATTGTTAAATAAATTTTTTTATAATAAATATATAATTTACTGCGACTTAGTTCACATTAAGTTAAGATATATTATTTAAGCTAAAAAACAATGCTTAAAAACAATATAATGTATGGAATGTGATACTACATCACTGACTACAATTTTGAAACATATTTGGTTTTAAAGTACTCCAAAGAAATCGTATATTTTTTTAATCAATACATCTTTCTTTTCTTTTGACACAATCGGTATATTGTTCTCATTACAAAAATTTTTCAAAATGGGCATTGTGTATACATTTAAATTTTTTAAGAGGGCCGAAGTTTTCATTTCGCTGTAAGTATGAAAGTCGTTTCTCTGCAGTGTACTGTTTCGATTGCGACCTAGTATTGTTGTTGGATTTGGCTTGAACTTCTTGAAGGGTTGAGAACGGTTCTCGAGAATATCGTTCTACAAAAAGGAATCCGATTAAAAATATTTTTAAAAATAAAATTATATATTATATATATTATATTTTATTTTAATAATAAAAATTCTACGTTACAAAAAAACAACCAACCCTTTTCTGACAACAAACAAAGGTTTGATCTAAAGTTTGGGTCAGGGGTGTCATACGTGGAATGCCGGGCAAATATGTGTTATAAGGAAGAGTATCCATCTGAAATTATAAAAACGAGTATTTTAATTACATTTCCATTCCACTTACCAAATGTAATTGACTGTTTATCTGAAAAATATATTTACTCTAAAAATTTTAATTTGTTCAGTAATATTATAAATTCTGTAATTTAATGCATACACGAAGACTAAAGACGCGAAATAATTGCAAGGAATAGCCATTCGTCAGTTTAATGTTTTTCTTTTTATGTAAATAGTCTTTGTACACTGATATACATCACAGGTATTACAAATACCCACGCAGAAACGACATTCAATTGAGACATTCTTCTTCTGAGTACCTATTCAAGGTTAAAAACTCAATGACAAAAAACTTCTTGCCTTGCTTCGAATGTTCAGAGGATGACCACATATTTTTGGAAATTTTCTTTCTACTGTCTCAAGGAATCCGTATATTGACTCGAAAGGCATTTTAGATTTGAACGGTAATGGCTCGTACGGAAATAAACAAATTATGGGGTAGATGTAAGTTATATTATTCCAGCCAAATGTTACGTCGACGTAAACCATTCCCTCCTCATTTTCCGGGAGAGGATACCCATACTGCAAAAGTACAATAATATGAAAGGTGAAATGGTGAACCAATAATCAGTACATGCTTAAACTTACAACAATCTTCCAGTAGTTCCGTAGGTCGGAGTATTCCTTAAATGGTCCGATATTTGGTAGATTCATATAGACACCAAGAGCAGTAGCTGACTTAAAATCTGGAAGTGTGTATACTGTTTTCTTGGTCTCGGCAAAACCGGTGGAATAGAATTTATCAATATCTACACCCAAATCGCTCAAACTCATTTCGGGTAACTTTAAACGTAGACCGTACGCACAAACCCCAAGAGAAGCATCTAATAAATTGAGCAAAATTTTGGTAGAAGAATGACACGAATTTTAAGAAATTATATATAGTTGGGTTTACTATAATCCTCTCATAAAATAACGAACCATATAATTAATGACAAAATCACGAAAGGAGACATTGATTTAAAATAAAAATTTTAGTTGGTTTTGGCGTAGATTGCAATTATTTTTATGGGACTAGTGATTGCGACTAAGAAGAATAGTGAGATAGATTGTGGCAATGTGATGCGAAGTAGAAATATCTGATTTGTCCGTATAGCATCACTATACAATATAGTTAAATACTTGTCCACTGTACCTGTAATGAATAAGTGAACTCGAACGCTCTGAAGAATTTCTTTCGTTTTTAAAAATTTGTCAGATTTGACAAAATAATTTTGCACTTCGTTCCACTCATCAGATAGTTTAACATTTAATGTGAAATGTATTGCTCGGAGGTACACGATATGGGGCAAAAAAAATGGTCCGTTTAAAATTAATTTCAAACTGTCCAATGTAGCTTCCAATTCATTTCGCTCATAAGAATCTTCCGAAATAATTAAGTGAATATGAGATATTTGACCCTTGACCGGTGCTGCCAAAATATCGTCCCGGCTTTCGATCAGACGTCTTGACAATAATTGATAAAACAGAAAAGTTGAATCATTTTGTAAAATAGTAGGATACCAGACATGTCAATTGTAAAACTAAATACCTGGCTAAAATTTTTTGTTTGTTAAATACGTTCAGAAATGTTACTTCTTCAATTTCCGCAAAATCGATTATAACAAGGAAATGCTTGAGTTGGTTCAACTTCGGAATGGTGGAAAACAATGTTTTATTTTCCATTATCATTACGGTTTACAGAAGTGTTTTTGAAAGTCGTTTCGCCTCGAAAAACGTTTCACCGTTGACGGTTACAAATTAACTTAGGCCAATCAGAAACCGGAAGCAGACAAAAAACCGTTTTTATTGTGACGTCATAAACAAATGAAGCAAGGAAACCTTAATCAAATTCACAATTTAGATATGAGCACCACGTTAACTGATACTCTTCGTTGCATTCAAAAGCTTGTTTCTTTGTATTATTTAAATTCTTCTTGTTTTAGTTTTTGTTTTTCTGAAAACCTAACATGACGACAATATAATTTGATTCGTATTGTATAAAATTTCTTCAGTTACTGAGTTGGTCACTATGGTCGGTTTTAACGAATTTTCATTCGACCACGCTTTTTTGACTCCTGTAAAAAACTGTTTTAAGTCAACATTTTTACGCCTGCTACTATTTTAAACTTTATTAAAATTAATACTAAACCATTTTTTTCAGATAAATTTAATTTTATTGTAGGTACGTTGAATTTAAGTCTATAAAAATTAAAAATTATTGAATTGGGAACGTTAGGGAACTTGAAGCAGACATCAATATATCGTAGAGTGTGTTTAGCAAGGTAAAATCAGCATGAGGCAGCAAATATCTTCCTAGGCGTAATTAAATAGTAAAATTTACTTGCAATTAATATAACTTGTTTTTCCTGTTTTTTTTCATTTGTCTAATTATTCACAATTTCAGATGCATGAAACGTTAAAAAATAAAAGAAAATTATCAAAAAGATCAGTTATATTAACTTGAAACAATCAGAATCTGCAAAATGCAAAAGGAATAGCACAAAGGCTTAGTGAAGCCCATTCAAACATTTCTAAATTTAGTGCAATTCATGTATTTTAATCCACACCTTGCGTTTCTTTTCGTACCATATTAGGTCACGTATGTCTTCAGAGTTTCAGTTTCCCCCATTGCAGTACAAAAAGGAAAACAGTTTCGAGGGAAGACACGATTTGATCGAACAACAACAAGGAAGACTATTATTGGTAATAAAAACAATTTTTTTGTTAGTGTAAACAAATTTCATTTTGCGGCGGCTCGTTGTTTACCCATGACGTGATTCGTCATTCTATTTTTCAATTTTTAACCGTGCTAATTAGGCGGCGTGCAAACTTGCAGATTTTTTATTGAAAAATTGAATCGTTCGAATATCTGAGGTTTTCAGGTGAGAGAGACCTGTTAGGCTCGTTCGAAATCATTTGTATTTTGCCCTTTTGATATCTGGTACACAATGGAATTGCCATGAAATATTGCCGTGAATGAAAGCTCAAACTTGTAGCTTTTTAGTCAGTCAAATTAATGTATGTAATATTTCGTAGTACAATTTACAGTGTACCCATAAAATAAAATTTTTTAAGTGTCTAGAAATAGGTATGGTTAATAGACAGATACGTATTCTTCTAGATGATTTTGGAACTCTTGTCAGACAACAAAAAATGAAATATTAACACAGGAAGAGAATAGTACAAATGAGGATGTTGTATGAGATTTGCTGGACCTTGACTGAGTTGACCTTCAGTTAGACTAAGATGTTGAAGGAGGTATAGTGAACACGAAAGGAAAAAATCGTTTCATAAAAATTCTGAACGCCGTGCAACAAAGGTTGGTAGGTATTTGTTGTTGATTTTCCTGTGAAGGAATATTCTAAGGATCAGAAATTTGGTCAGACCTTGGTATGTACAATATTTATTAAATAGATTCGTTTCAGAAAATAGGATTCATCTACGATTCATTGTACCGGGATATTACGCACACATTCGACACAGGGACTGGAATGAAATTTGTGTTCCACTCCATTTTTCGCAGTTCAACTGATCTGAAATGCCCATTTTTCCTCACTCTTCGGTTATTTACACAATCCTGTAAATTCATAATGACTATGGGGGGAATGTCAAACAAAACGTTGGCCAGTTGTTCGTGAATCGTGGAAACGCCAACACGAGCCTCATCGAAGACTCGAATTACTTATTTCAACTGTTCAATTATGTTGGTAGAATGTTGGTCGGACACGGGCCTTGGCTGCTTCTTGTGGCCTTCGTCACCGTTTTCAGGGGTGGGGGAGTACAATGCGTTGGATTAAATGAAACCGATAGCCAAAACGTCGACTGGCACTGTGGTACCGCGAAGGTCCGAAACAAAGGAATCACTGATGAGTCTGCGAAAAGGGACACCGGATCCGCAAAAAAGCACTACACCGTAGAATACACCGACTACGGAGATGTGCCTAATTTTAGAAAACTGGGAAACGGACATTTCGATTACTATAATTTTTTTGGTGGAAACGGCACGCAGAAGTCCGAAAGTGTTAGCGTAGTTGTAAACAAATGCTGCTCGTGGAATTCGTACTTTGACGTCGTCAACTTCAACTGCAAAGACATCAAGAATGAATTTTTGAATAAAACGGTGACTGGGATACCTCTTTCGAGAAGCCACTATGGAAGTGCTTCCAGTTATGTTTTTGTCGAAAGTGTTCCCAATTGTGGGAATGGATCGGTACTCTCCGTTCAAATCGTACCTAGGGTTCAAGTTGATGAATCTGGCATCGTACTAGACACGGAATACTTCTCCAGATATTGCCTGGACGAAAATCCCAACTATCCGAATCAGACCGTGGTTCTTACGTGTCGTAGTCCAAACGTTTTCTGTCAGAAAAAAGCCTGCTTTCGGAAATGTTGTCCTCTTAAGCAGTCTTACGACCAAATGAGCAGAAAATGCCAGGAGACAAATAGGCCGTTTAATCCTGAATTTTTTGAACTTCCTTCTTTACGTCCCAACGTGTCAGTCGGACTACGGCAGTTTGGACTCTACTTGGGCGATGCTTGTGAAAAGCGAGGAAAGTATCTATTGGAACAGGATGAGGGCGAACTCAGCTATCTTGACTCGACCGGTACCCTATACGTTCCACTTTACAAAAAATGCTTTAATAAGGATGATTTCTGTGTCGAACACGTCAAATTGGAAAATTTCAGTGGTATCGGAAGTTTTTTGTGTTTCGCTGGAAGTTCGGCACCCTTTGAAAATTCTCATCTTCAGTACTTGCTTCTCTCCCTGGGACTCATCATCTCCAGCATGTTTCTTTTAATAACATTCTTTGTCTATTTATTCTCACAAAATTCGCAAAAACTGTACGGGAAATCATTAATGTGCTACATCGCATGTCTCTTCACCGCTTATTTGTCCCTTGCTGTAGTAGAACTCAACTCGACCGAACTTAGTAAAACTATCTGCATTTATATGGGTTAGTAAATATAGAAATATTTACACTAAATTCTGTAGTCACACCCAAAACACAGAGTTATTGATATCAACACTTAATTATTACAAATCAATAATGCTATTAATTTAGTTTTCAAATAAATAAGTATAAATGAATGATTATTCTTCTTTTTTTAATTTTTTGATTTATTTAATGTGATTTCTATCTTTTCAGGATATATAATTTTGTTTTCTTTTTTGGCTGCGTTTTTCTGGCTGAATGTAATATCATTTGATATTTGGAAAACATTTAGGTATGTTACACGATGTAGAAATTTGTAGTATTAAAATTAAATTATAAATAGAAGTCACTCGTTATGCAGACTAAATAAATAAATAAGAATAATCTGATATTAACTTAATGTGACTTCTTCGAAAGAATAATTCTAAAGGGTAAGTTAAATTAAATTATATTAGTATTGAAACTGTTTGACTAAATATTTTAAAAAAAGTACAATCCAAATATGGTGTTACTAGAGAAAGTTCAAATTAGTACAACAAAGAATAAATATCATTACCTAGACCACATAACGGATTTGTGATTGTGTTCAAAAAGTAACAAAATTCGCAGCAATATTCCGCGAAATTTATTTAATCTACACTTTGGTTATTGGTATTCATCGAATATTTGAGAACGAACATTGCAACCTGTTTTTTAAATTTTTTGTTATAATGTGATGTATAAGATTTTCTGAAAATATTCAGGTATGAGTAACTTCTGCTTGTTTTCAAACTTTTGTGACAGGACTGTTAGAAGTTTGGACAAACCTAAAACCAAAAAAAGCAGAAAAATTCGTTTTCTTTGGTACTCGTTGTACGCCTGGGTGTTTCCATGTGTCATTACTGCATCTTGTGCAGTGGTCAATCAGATGCCGAATTTCCCATTTGATTCGATAAAACCCGATATAGGAGAGGACAATTGTTGGTTTTCAAGTAAGTTTACCAACCAACCAGTGTCGTAAATAATGTCCGAAGCAAATCGACGGAGGCGAGTTAAACTAAGAATTTATGTTTACAGGACAAAAAATGGGGATTTACGTCTTTTTCATAGCTCCCATTTCGCTGCTCATCATCTGCAACATCGTTTTCTACATTCAAACTGCCTGGAGAATCTGGAAAGTTAAATCGGACGTGGCCAAAATGGGAAAACAAAAACGTAAAAGATTCACGGCCAATAAAGATCAGTAAGTAGGGTTCGCTCTCTACGCTGTACTTCTTGCTTCATTTCTTTGTCTAAACAAACTTGCAAGAGAATTTGACAGAATCGGCCGAGATCTAAATTAAGTTTCGGACACGGGAAAACAAACGGAAGAGTACATAAACAAAGTGATGTTTTGCTTTTTGCTTAAATTCTTTTGGCCAGGGCCGTAGACGTATATTGTATGTCGCGTAAAGTTGAATCTATTGAGATAGTGTACAATTATTCAAACTGAATCTGAAAAAACAAGCGATTTTCACATTTGTACTCCAATTTGAAAATCTTCACGGAACACCTCACTACGTGTGATCAATAAAAAGCGATTAATGGGTTGAACGGTTAATGAATATTGTGTGAGACGTCGATTAATTTGCTATTTCTTTTGAGCCCCCTAGAGCTGGGCTACTATTAAAATTTTTGGATCAGACCCAATCGTTTATTGATAGATCATCTTTTAAGTTAAATGTTGAAGACTTCTGTTATGTTACAGGTTTTTAATCAATGGGAAGTTGTTCATCGTCATGGGCATCACTTGGAGTTTGGAAATTATTTCATTTTTCGTTCCACATCCAATTTGGTATATCTCGGATACGGCCAACGCACTTCACGGAGTTTTCATATTCGCTGTGTTTGTCCTTAAGAAGAAGGTAATTAATGTCATGTTTAAATATGACAGAGAATCAAGAGATTCAATCAGAATTCTAATTGATGACTCTGTCGATTGACGGATGAAACACGACTAACATATAATTAATATACACCTCTATTAGAAAAATGATTTGACGAATGAGACTGATTATGAAATTGAAAATCAAAGCTTCTCGAACTCATTCGTTCGATTTTTATTTGCAAGATATACCAACAAATGTCTCAGCGACTGCGACATCCTTTGAAGAACATGAAGAAACTCTCAACACCAAATCCGGCAAAAGACATTGCCATAAAAGACTCCCAAAATTCGTCGGATAAGGGCAAATCGCAAACGGAGCAGACCGGAACTGGAAATTCTGGAAGTGAATCCAACACATGATTTTATATGACGCACACATTAAGCAAAGAGTATGTTTTTTAGCCGTTAAAATGATCAATAGTTCATTACCAAAAAATGACATTTAAGGAAAAGATAATTGTAGAAATGTGAAATGCAGAAAACTATAACACTGGTGGCTGTTCGTCTTTACACACGTCTTTTCTGGTCATCGCAAATTTACCGAAAGTTCACGAGAGAATGGAAATGCCATTAAAAAATTACTCGAAAAATGAATTGTCAAAATAACGAAGAGCAGAGCTTTAGTCAGTAATAAAAACTGTGTAAACCAAACCAAAAAAATAATAACTTCAACACATTTTAACGTAACAGAAGCATGGTAGCCGTGTGGGTTGCGCACGCGGGAATAGACGTCAACACTTGTTGATTTGTCGTTGTTTACAGTTTCATTGGCAGGTTCATTCTCATTTTCCAATTTTTTTAAATTGCAGTTTTGTGTAAACAAAAAACAATATTTTAACTTGTCATGTGTTACTAATTTTCTTTGTCGACTGGGCCTATAGATAGCAACGTCCTTTTTGTTAGGGTTCTTGACAGGATGAGTAAATCTTGACAGAAGTAAAATGAAAAACGAATTAGTTAGGATAAGAAAAGACTGATTGATTTTGTTAATAACCTTGAAATTCCGGAATTATTCTCAGTACTATCTTGACGTATTTTCAAAATGATGAAACGGATGACCAACATTTAAATGTGGGTCTTAGGTATGTGATGTCGCTTTTGGTAGCAACTAAAACGGCAAAGTTAAGACTGAAATATCACTGAACTTTCATATATATGAAATAGATCTGATCAAAAATGTTTAGGCTGCGGTACGACTGATTAACTTTTTTTTGATGTCGGTCAAAAATGCCTTTGCGTGCTCTCCTTGAGACAGAAATCTATTCGCACCCAATAAAAATCACCGTGTGGGGAAAGTGGCAAATGACCCGAATGTATCGTTGCCTGTGCGCCTGATTAACTTAGTCAACTGAGGAAGTGAAACTTAATTTCTGAGAAATACATTTCCATTAAAGGTCTTTATAATTAAAATTCAATAGATTAAATTTCTACTTTTAATACATTTACGAAAAAATTTACGGCAGTAAAATTTCAAATAAACAGAAAGCATCCGAAAAAGCATGTTTGTTCAGCTTGAGATCGGCGAATTAACAGAAAGAAGCTCACATTGAATGAGCGAAATTTTGGAAAAAGGAAAACATTGTGTTCCCTTCAAGTGATCTCAAGCTGAAGGTGATGGTTCTTTCATCTGTTCAAAAGTTACTTTTTAATATGGCTACCATCTATCTGGGACTGTTTGTCACAAAAGAAAATCTTTATATTGGGCTTTTCCTTGCCGCAGTCTGTACGTCCCACATAAAATATTCTAAATTTGATTCTTTATTTTTATAACAGAAAAAATGGTTTTCTTGATCAGTGAATTTTCTTTGTTGCACGACTGAACATGATGCAGTGATTTTAGAAAGATGAGAGGAATTCTAAAGAATTTAACTCAAGGTTTTCACGAACCAGAAAGTTGTTTATAAATAATATGAAATACTCTGTAAAATATTGATAAGAATATCAAATCAAAATTACGAGTTTGAAACTCTAGAGGATTGAAAAGTAATTCGTATTTACGATACTACACATGGGAGGAATTATTAAGTGTCAGGTAGTAAAGTAAAATGTTGTAAGTATAAGTATAATAAATACACAGCAATTGTCTAATTAAGAAGGAAATTTTTTATTAATTGTTCAACCAGTCTTGCTTGAATCTGTTGTATCTCGAGTTTCTCTGTTAGGAAATACTGTGGTGCGATTGTACTGCTACGATGGTATTTACATTATTATTTACATATAAAAGCACACACGCGAAATCTGAAAAGTTGTCAACAATATTGACTGAACAATAGCGGAGAATGTACAATAAATTCTTGATACATAATAACACGAAAATAAATATATTGTCTATGTATAGAGTACACAGGTTCGTGTTGGTTGAATGTTACATCTTACAGTTATTTGTACGTTACAACTAATTATTTGAAATTGACTTCTGTAGTACGCATTTATGTTTAGAATACCATAACAATTTACATTACTTTGAAAGACTCTTCCTTTGCACCACTTGCAGAATTCTTTTCCGAATTTATGTAAATATGGGTGTTTTTCCGGACCATTGTCTGGTAAGACAAAGAGTCATATACTTTCTGCATAGAGTTCGTAATTCGCCACCGGCGAGCTGAAATATTGCTAAGATTTGCTGCCATCTTGAGTGTCACTTCCAGCAGCTTTCACCTCTGTCAAAGAGTTACTTTTTCTCACGTCTGAAATTTCTAGTTCTTCGGACAGTGTCGTAGGCCTGTTCTCTTCTGACGAATTATTTTCCAGCTCGTCTTCTTCATCAATGATTGATATGTCACGTATGGAAGGTCGGTGACTTCGCCTTCTCCATTCGGAGGCGACCGATGGTTGGGATGTCTTGGTAAGGAGCCGGGGTCCTAGTAGTGATATTATAATAGCACCGATAGGAGCCGTTAAAATTATAGAAAGAATGCACACGAGAAGGACAAAGTCAGCTCTCTTCTTGTCCTCGGGTGTCCCATTGGTTGCGTGCTTCACTGTTTCCACGGCTACGGGACCTAAGGCTGCCTGAACTGTTGCTTTGGCCATCAAAGCGAAAGCTGCGAAAACTTTTTCTTTCATATTGAGCCTGTCGCCGAAGGCAATACAGATGGTTAGAACCATGCGAACCTGTAGGTGTTGATAAAAATTTAATGTACTAAATTTAAATTAAGCAATGGTTAAGTAATTGAATTTTGGTGTGTGCAAAAATCTGAATTGTACGTTCGACGTAGCAATCAAATATCATACTAATTTTTCCAACCCTGCATGCCTTAAATTTAATAATTTTATTGTGGGATTTTTAATTGCAGGTTCCCGCTCTTACCAGGATTCCAGCTCCCAAGCATAGAAGTCCTATTTTTACGTCTTCACCATTCATTTCGTCTATTTTGATTTCTGTACCTGTGATTCCGAAGAGAATCGGCTCGAAAATCATCCAAAAGATCTCAAAGGCGGTTGCAGCCGGATTCTAGGCAGAAAAATTTAAATCGGTACTGAACATGAATAAATATTAATTCGTGCAAGTAAAATACAACTTCTCCTATTTTCATAGTAGGATTTTTATGAAGACTTTTAGATATTTAAAATTATAAGACTATTTAGGAGTATAAGGGTGACTTTAAATGCCCTTTAAGTTTTACTTGATGTTCTGAGGATCCATTTTGCTTTGAAGTTAACAAAACCTAAAATTTGGACTAGACTTACATCTTCAACGTCCCAGCCTTGTTTGCTCCAAAACAGGAACGACACAAAGGCGGCAGTAACGCATCCGAGAGGACCTGCTCCTCCAAAATTTATCTCCTCACTGCCTAATACGGCAATGATCCCACCACAGAACAATAGGAGGACCCTTAATGGAATTACAAAAGGCTAAAAAGGATTGAGAAAAGCCAATAAGTACATTATAGATTCGAACCAAGCCCGTGGGTGCCATTTACGTACATCATCTTTTACTGGAATAAATTTCATAAGAAATCCCCAAACGATTCCAAAACCGAATCCCATGACAACAGACACGGGTCCCTGAATTATATTAAATACTAACGATTCTGTAAGAGAAGAAGCGATTCAATAAACAATTCTAAATCTATGGAAGTATGTACTCGAAAGTAGACTGAACTACGATTGTACCTTTGGAGAACATGAGGCCGTGGATTATTCCAAAAATGGCAACGGAAGCCGCATCATCAATACCAGAAATGGCTATGATCAGGGTGGGAATTCCCTTGGCAATTCCATAACCCTTGGTTCGAAGTCGAAGTAGACAAGGCACAATAACGGCTGGAGACACAGCAGCTATGATGGACCTGGAATGAAAAATTGGTAGTTATAAAAAGTAATAAGGTTAAATCGTTCGAAGGAACGAATGATACTTATTGTTGGAATTATTAGTCGAGCGAAAAACTCTTCAACCAGGTCGATTAATAAAACTTTTCAAAGCAATTTGCTTTTAATTTTTATTAAAGTATTGTTTTTAAACTTTCGATCCTTTTAATACTGGAAATTTGGAAAACGTTTATCGAGTACGATTTTTCAAAATGTCAAAGTTATGCTTTAAGAAAAAATATTCACGACTTTTTGAGATTGACTAGTATTGCTGTACCGATCTATTTAATAATTTATCAGCAGCTTCATATTTTCAGTATCCAGAATATATTTAATCATTTACAACTGTCAAATTTATTAATAAAATATTCAGAGGTCATTAAAGTATTGGGATTTGGCTGCTTTGAAAAACTAAAGTTAAAAAAAAATTGATTTCAGATTTGAAGCTTGTCGGCCTGCCTACTTACTAAAAAAGGAGTTTGATATGTCTTCTGCCATGATGACTTTCTATATTTCTCCATCTCAAGAAGCAGATGAAAGGCAATTAACAGGTACCTGTTTTATTTTTTCTTAACATTTGACAGTTCTTACCCCAATAAAAATCCCCAGATCCAGGGAAGATCCAACAAGAAGTAAGTCATGGTGGCAATTATGGCGCATTCTATGATCCATGGCACGAGGCCCAATTTCATGACGCTAATGTACAGTCTCCTTAAAGCTCGCGGATCCAAATCGAGTCCCGCTCGAATAAGTATGATGACCAAGGCAATTTTCCTGAAAATATGTGAAATCCTGAGTAAAAGACAAGTTTGGGGCGTAGTGCAATTGACAAAAATTTAACAAAAAAACTGATATCAATCGGTGAATAAATTGGTCACGTGGTTAGTTAAAAAGATTTTGAGAACCTCAAAGGATTAAGATTTAATATTAAAATTTAAAAAAATTCTCAATCGGAGCAAGATCTTCAAGTTAGCAAACAATTCTTTAGTAGACAATTAGGTGTGTGACAAGATGGGATAATGTTGAGAGAAGCTTGGGATAATTTTAGGGAAATGTAACTTGAAAAACAAGATTAAAAGCAGCATACGTAAACCCCGTTGACAAGGCAAAAGTCTGACGTATAATTTATGAAGCCTTGCCTCAAGTAACCCTTAAGACAAGACGTAATACAAAACTGTAGAAAATTTAAGATTATTAGCAACAGATACCAATGCCAAACTCATTATCTATGAATGAAACAATTCGAGTCACATGTGATGTTTTTCTTTGTATGTGCTTGTAGGTTCTCTGAAGTTACAGTAAAAAAAAATATGATTGTAAGGCATGCATAATTTTAAATTTATGTTTGAGAAAATGAAAATAAGGAAATTAACGGTTCGTATCCCAGGTTAACATATTTCCTGACTGAGGAAATATTCAAAAAAGGATAATTTTAGTTTAAGGGTAGGTTTGAGACATAGAAGAGTACCCTTTCAGAATCTATCAATCTATGTCTGTATTCTCGTGGCAGAGCTATAGCTTCTGAAAAAAGTTATTATTGCAGAAGGAAACACAATTACATTCTCACAACAAGAATTGCAATTGTTGAATGTAGTAGAGTAGGAAACAGTCTTTTCATGTCCTCAAATACAAAGAGACAGATTCAAAAATCAGAACACAGAGAGACATTCATGTTTTTAGGATAAATTTGTTTATTATTGAAAAAGAAGTATAGGACCAAGGTTAAAATCACCAAAAGATAGTTAAGGGCACATACGACATAGTGGAATTGAAGATTGTTGTAATGACAAAATTTAGGTTGAGATTAAGTTGAACGAATGCAAAATGAATACCCACCCTTTCTACTTTACGGAAATTTTATAAATTGACAAGACGCTAAACGACGTTAAGTTAAAAGTGAAATAACACATTTTAGTATATGACAAACACATCTTTGTAGATAATAAATCAACCGGACTAGTGGTGCTATTACTACATTAATTTAAATCTATTGTCCAACAAAATGCTCACTTAATTGTGATTAGCTTTAAGAGGTACAATGTTGAACCAGACCGAAATTAAAATTAAAACGTAAGTCTCACTCAAGTAGATTGAAAAATACAACAATCAAGTGAAAAAATATGTTAAAAAATCAAATGTTGAATTTAAGAAGACAAATTGCATTTTTTTAAACAAAACATTTGGTGATTGATATTTTGTGACTTTACTTATCTGTTTTCATCTATGACTTTTAAAGTTAAAGTTAGACTTAAACAGTACTATTACTAACCTGAGTATTGAGCAAATCTCTTTATAGTCCTCACTAATGTGTACAAATCCGACGTTTTGAAACAGTACACCCACTGCGAGCATTCCGACCAGAGCTGGAAGGGTGAAAACTGTGGCCAGCCAGCCACCCAAATTGGCACATATGCACAAAAGAGCTAGTCCAAATAACTGACCGCCCGGGGCTGCGGTCTTTCCTAATATACAGTAAACTATTCCCCATAGTAAGAACCCGACTAAAACTAGAGCAAGCAACCTGGCAAATTGACGGTAGGACATGCAAAACGGGTAGGGACATATTTTTTGCCAGTGAGAAGGTTCCCATGATTTGGTGTTTTCCTTTTGCCTGCACTTGACACAGAAGAGGTACCACCAGGAGTTGACCAAAGAGACGTCCTCTTCTGCTGCTCTGCTCTTCTCCGAGCAGAAAGACTGGTTCCTCGACCCTGAACGATAATGTCTTTCGTTGTTTGAATCTCCGTTCCAGTATTTGTCTGAAAGTTTCAAAAAAATAAATTAGTCTTAAATTCTACGTATATACCAATATGTGTACTATTAGTGGGTACTAAACGGTATACTGAATTTAATAGTTCAATATTCATTGTTCATTCAATGTTCATTGGGTGAGTTAAACAAGCTATTCTAAACCAATAAAACTTCTACTTGAATTGAGATCGAATCTTTTGAACCTGATTCAGGCTTTTTTGAAATATGGTGTTAATAATTTTTACTTTTGTATAAAGAATATTAGGAACAGCTTTCTTTTATGCCAAGAGGGATTCTGCAAAATATTTGCTCTTAAGTGCCTTATAACGTTATTTTGTATTTGTAACTTTTCTGTGATGAGCTACAAAAATTTCTGCGACAGCAAAACTTCCATAGAACTTGTTTTTGTTTATTTAAGGGCTAGATTGTCAAACTCTCATATCTGGGTAAAATAATATTTTTTACAAAATGAAAAGTGAGATATTTTTGATTCGTTTGAAACAACGGGAAGACTTACGTTCGACTATAGAACCGATAGTCGTAGTCAATGTGAAGCTAATCGAAATTTCTGAAAATTATTAGGACATTATGGGCATTACAGAAATAGAAGATTAACACAGAGGACAGATGTAGATATTGGGACCAAAGATTCAATTTGTTGTTTTATAAATAATTCGGATCAAAACGAAACCTGTTTCTGAATATTCTAACGCATATAGGACCCTGGAACTAGACAATCAGGGTGTTGGTAGTGTTAAAACATCATGATAATTAATGGAAACAAAAATAGACAGTATGAGTCGCCGTAATTGGCTAGGAAAAACATGAATGCATTTAAGTAAGTCGTTTGGCAGGAATATTGAAGGCTGATGGCGTTCACACGTATACTTATCATTATTTTGTGTCGAATAACACCGTGTCCTGTTTTGGTGACGGCGATTACCCCCCTTCCCAAACGTTTTGCCAGCTTTCCCAGCTGCTGGCACCATCAGTGGTAACAGTTTTTTAAGCAATAATTGTTATTCACTCTAACCGAGTCAAATAGCAAGTAAAGCTAAAAAACAGATGCTGAAAATGCGGAAGAAGATCAAAGGAGAGCTAGGGGCTAATTGGTATGGGAAAGAGGTTTCGGTATCAGAATTGGGTATTTGAATGGACAAAAGACGGTATGATTAGAACTAATATTGGTTTAGGAGAAAAACGGTTGAGAAAAGGACAAGGAAATATTTACGACACGAACACAACTCAAGAAGTACGAATTGAGTTGTGTTGAATAGCAACTACTGCTAAAAGACAATCTAACAACCGATGATGCCAGCATGGCCCAAAGCTGGCGAAACGTTTGGGAAGAGGGGTAACCCCCATCACCAAAACAAGACACGGTGTTATTCGACACAAAATAATAATAAGTATAATATTAAAGGCGCCTCGTGAATATGCAACAGTAGAATCACAATGATTTTCGCGGTGGCCTCACCTTTTCTGACCGCGGAAGGTCAAAGCCAAAAACAAAAAAAGAGTCCAAGAAGAAAAGCAATACATGAAAAGATTGGAAACTCGGTGCCAGGTCTGGTGTTTAGCATTAGCGGAACGCATAAGGAAACGAATGGTCAAATTCCACATGCAGGTACGAGGACATTGGTATCCAATAACACTGTCTTACCGTCTTCCGTGACGTGATAGCCATAGTTGTGATGGGCTGCATTGTGCAAAATAGATTTTCGTCTCACTGGTCCATGCTGATCTATCGAATGCTCGGAATTGATGGAAGGTTTTCTACTGAAGTGTTGATGGGGAGACAGGTGTGCCGGAACGGTTTCTCCGACTAGAGACACCTTCGGCCTTTGATGGTCCGACTCGGAGCCGGGGCTCGTGTGCTCCTGAGGATTCACCTCGGTGGCCATGTCGCTGCCTCAATTACTCTTGGTCACTTCTTAGGAATAGATCTTGCTAAAAATAACAAAATAAACTAACTTGACGTGATGGACTTGCAAAGGTCTCTGTTTTACTCGTGTCTCATGACGCGAGTTACTTTACACTTTCAGATTTCGTTTCACATTTCTTTACAGCTTCACTTATAGTGTAGTAGCCGTTCTTACTATGTTTAGGTGACACAAGCTGTATCGGATAAGCTGAAAAAGAAATTGATTAGACCTTGACCAAGGACAAATCACTAGGGCAGTTGAAATGTTTGGAAACAAAAACACTGGGCTGTGACTGGGGTAAAAACGCAGCGGTAAAAGGCCGTGTAAATTAAACATACAAACAGAAATATTCAAATGTTAAAAGTAAAGCAAAATCTGTAAAATTTTCAAGGTCTAGTAAGATAGAAAGCAAGTAGTGTCTACAGATTTTCAATCACGACGATAAAAAATCTAATATTTAATAAAAGTATTAATTTGTTTAATTAGAAAAAGGCAGACTTAAATATACAGTTGTAATAAGAAACAATGAACTACCTGTTAGTTTCTTAATTGCCACCACCGGTTTTGCATTAAGCCGATTTGAATAAAAATTTACTCTTGGCGGGGAGTTTAGGTGACGGTAGGATAAGACCAGCGGTGTAAAGGTAATTTAATTGAAATTAATCCATATTACGCGACCCACTGTGTCCTTCAAATAAATTTGTCCAAATAAATGTAATAAACGCACACATCTACTCGTCAAATTAATCACTCCGAAAAATTAAATGGGACACAACCCTAAGTACTCGAACGGCGAGTAGTTTGATTGCTGATCCGAAGGCAAAAAACCGATATTTCATGTGAAATCAAACACTCAGGTGCAATCACCTAAAACCTGAAACTGAATGTGGAAATACAACATACACACACAAGCAAACGGGGTTTTCTTTTCACGATTGAATTATCGGTCGTTTAAAATTTTGTTTGAAGTAGCAAACAAACGAAAAAGGCATTTTTGTTTTCTCGCGAATTTTACATTGAACTTCAGTTAACTTTGGCGAACCCCGACTTGTGAGCAACAGTTAAATACCACCGACTTACCCCGAAATTTTACTTCGGATCTATACTTTTCTTTACACGACACTATCATAATACGTATGGTTGTCACTCACGTTGAAGTCTCACAACTAGTGTCTGGTATCTTCACGAAGCGTTGCAATAATCCGCCGTTCATTCGTTCCCCTCGTTGTTTGTTCTTTTTAATAACCAAGACTGTGCAAATGGTTCATATTTGTCAGTAGAATCAAGAGGGAGAATAAATTTCCTACGATAGATAATCGGGAAGGTTGAATTTTTGTTCGATTCGATAAATAATATTGTTAATATTTGTGGGACCAGATGAACGTTCTGTGGGTCCGGTTCAAGCAACAATGATTCAGGGCAGCCATTAAGCTCCAACTGTTTAGTAATTATAAATTTTCTTTGTAACTATGTCTCGACTGAATATTTTTCCTCATTCTTATTCTGATAAACCGACATAGTCCCTAATAAATTAAAACAAATAATCATTACCAAATTGGCAGATGATGTTGATCGGATTGATCTGAACGGATTTGTCATGAAAAAAAGCCGGAAAATTTGGTCAAAATAAAATTATCAAAAGGTAACTCGAGTGTCGAGTCAAATGTGTCTGAGTACATAGCAAAAATTTCTAGTACATAAGAAACCCCCAATTTGATTATTGTAACAATTGATTCGTGTTAATGTGTAACCGGAAAACATTGTTACAGTTTGAATTGAATTTATGAAAGATGTAATCAATGAATCACGTTTTCCTTTGTAAAAAAATTGCATCACACGTTTCATTTGTATTCTTCATGGTGGCGTCCATTTCGGCACGTGGGATTTCCAGTCGTCGTTGTCTTCTACAGAGAATGATGTCAATTCCGTCAGAACGACGGTAAAAACGAATTATTCTCTACTTCTGAATCATTCGTTCTAATCCTCTCGAGTAAGATTTTCCTTGGTCTCTCCATTCTTATCTGTCTTGTTTGTTTTCGCCTCGCCGTTTTCCTGCCACGTGATCAAATCCTGTTTAAATACGGCACTGTTGATAGTAGACGTGTAATTGATTAATTAACATCAATCGCGTTTACCAATTTTTAGCAACTGGTTTTCTACCGTTTTGGGTTGATTGACAATTACTTAGCATGGCCCTCCTCAAGTTTGACTTGTCAAATTTGTTCAGGGTTCAGTGGCTGGTACTAAGTTCTTTATTGCACACTGTAACTCTTACCTCAGGAGTATTTCTGGTTACTCCTTAATGTACGTTTCGCACGGTGGTCACTTCTTGATTCCACATTTTATGAACTTTTAAAAATATATAAATATCACTTATAATTTCAGTTTACTTGTAATTTAAGTTTTTTACTATTTTGAAATAATTTTTTTTAAGTAAAAAATATTATTATTTTCTCTGAAGGCTGTTTTAGTAGCTCTGAACCAAAAACACCGTCAAAATTAGCTCACATTAGTAATTTCACTGTGTAAGTTTACGAAACAGCTTTCTATAAAATCATAAGAGTCCTGCTGACTAATTTATTTGTATTAGGGGAAGAAACTCTATATCTAATGAGTTAAACCATTGAAAACCGTCCACGGGAAGGATTATGCATTAGTATTCAAAGGAACAAAATTCGGAAAGTAATTGAACTCACCGTGATAAAATTAATTTAAATCTGTTAATTCAAAACTATTCACAAACAAAAATAATAAATACAAACAAATACGAACTTAAGAGATTTTGTCAGAACCGAACAGTTCGAGCTTACTGAAAAAATCCGAATGTCGAACGACCACGCTCGTAAGACAGCAATTAAAACATCCATACAGATGGAAATTCTTTTTGTGTTTATCGGCTTGGCCATCTCGTAATCGATACCTCCCGATACATTATAGGCGGGTACTATCATCGAAGGGGAAGGTCGAAATTTTTAAAATCTGCTTGGACACTTCGTGTACTGATAACAGTGCTAAAGATTTGTCAGCAGATTTGTCAATGTTCGGGTTACACAGAAAACGGTGACAGGTCGGGCAAGGTAGTCTCCTGTTATCTAAACAACAAAGATTCATCACGCAGTTTCGTGTCAAGACTGATCAGGGCTTTCCTCAAGGTGAAAGGCAATGAATCCGGTGGAAATAGAAAACACATGTCTCTAGATATCTATGTAAGTTATCTGGAGGTGGTCAAGGCGTCTCCGAAAGGGCAGCAACGTGGAAAATTACAAGATGGGCAATATTTTTTTTACAGACACCCAATATACTAAGAAATTGCGTCATCATAGAGGTTTTGCAATGGGCTTTGGCATTTTTAAATTTGAATATTTTGGTGGTTATACCCCTATGTTTGAGAAATGACAAAATAATCATGACGCAATGTAGACAAAAGTCAATATTACGTTTGGTACAGTTTACCTTATATAATTTCCCAATTTGGCACATATTAACAATCATTTAAAAATGTAATTCGCCAGAAAAGGATTAATATTTATTACCCGTATAGTTGGAAACGATTAGAGCAGATTTTATGATTAAAGAAATTAGTGCGAGAGATCAACATAAACGTAAAAATGACAGATTAGTAAAGATATTAAGGCGTGCTGTTTGTTATTATTTTTATGTTTCTTCGAAACCTAAGGCTTATTATTATTTGAGTGATTGTATATAACTGTCTCCGGGGCGTGCTTGTAATTACCTCGTTCAAAGAAATCATCGCTAATCAAAAATATTATTAAGAGAAAGATAGATTTTTCTTAAAAAAAAATTCATTTTTATTCTCACTTACAGGTAAAGTCGTATTTAAAAGATACACGTTGAGATTATTTGTACCTTAGGTTAAAAATGGTATGTGTATTTCATTTGTCATTCTTATAGTTAAGTAATGTATATTAGTATACATAATTGTACCACGGAGCCACTCGATTGGAAAAGACAATCCTGAAATGAAATAAGCCTGTATTACATTATGCAAAAAAATTGTAAGTAATATACTCGGAGGGCAACGTACATTCCCCGTTTTCGCTACTACCAATACCAATATTTCTTGGTTCAGTACTAAGCTAAAAATAATATACAACATTATATTTCTACATTCTATCTACCAATTTCATCCTTCAAAGGTTACGAAAATTAACGTAATAAAAATATAAGTAGGCGAGAACAATTACAACGCCATTTGGAAAATACAACCACAATGGGTTGTTTTGAATATTGGTGTCCTCTTTTACAGGTCTATGAAAAATATATCCTCTACACGTCTGAGCAAATGTTACGACAGGTTCTAAGGTCACAAAAAGTCATTAGTTCTATTATGTTGTTAACTTCCAGTGAATTAAATTCATTAGCCTCTTATTGTTTATAGTCTACAGAAATAACATTTAAAATCATTACCGGATACAGTCGTAAACTGCATTTGGAATTTTCATTTGGTAATTCATGCACATATTAATAATACCATAATTAAAAATGGTCAATAGTACTACTAATTAACAAAATTTAACAGGCACAAAAAAAATTCTGAAGCACAATTAAAAAATACTATTTGTGAAACAAGTAGGAAATGTAGAATAAAAGAAAGTCAAAATTCAATAACAAAAAATTTATGCAATAAAACCGTCAATAGAATATGTAAGAAATTAGAAACTGCAAAACTAGAAAGCTCTGTCAAGAAATTCCAAACATGAGAATGACACGAGACACTTTAACATCGAAATGGGTATCAAGTCTAGAAAAGCAATGCCCAAGGAATCTGAACTCTTGGGTGGAATGATTGACAAAAAATTTTAAATACTTTATGTACAAAAAAAGTATTCATGTCAAATTAAACATGGCACGGTCTGTCCACTGATCATCCAATAATCCTAAATCGCAAGGATCGTATACAAAGACAGGAAATCCGGAATCAATGAATGTAGAAAGTATGTTACGGTATTCATGTTCATAAATTAATTACAGTCTTTTGCAGGATTCATGATTGATCACGGGGTTCTATTTATTTTTTTTACGTTATTCAGAACTGCGTATGACATCAGAAAGATTTGTCCAACCGAAGTATTTTGTGCTATACCGTCAGCAGTTGATCTAATAAAATCGAAAATTTTAAACTGGGATTAGTGTGTAGCTGAAAGAGAATTGATTAGGTTTGCATCCCGAAGTTCGGTAAGGCTCAATGAAATTCAACAAAACGTATCATCTCCAACGTTATTTTCTTTCCACCAGGGTCAAGGTTTTGTTCTCAAATCCAACACATCAATCAGAGGTACATCATTCAATATAAAAAAGTTATACATAAACCTTATTCGTCGTCTCGTGTGGAATACATCCGATTTTAATTTTTCATTGGAATTTGGAACCTGAAAAAATCAAGGTTAAGGTTTCAAGCAACAAAGTCGCAGTATCCGTTAGGTTGTGTCGATCGTTTTGTACAATTTTCGTTATTTTTTTACTCATTTGTTCGGCTCACGACGATTTGTTCTGCTCAGAAAAAACAAGATGGAGAATAAATTTGATGGATGATGGGAATGTCAAGTGAAAAATTATGTGTCAACATGATCGGATTCGTAACAGTGATGTGTCGAACGCAATTATTTGCCCCTTGAACGTTCCGTCATTTTGATTTCTTGTGTGCTTGAGGGCAGGCGAGTACTTTCAGACACCTCAGCCTTACTTAACATTTATGTTTCATACTTCACTTGTGATATTTTGTTGGGGTATTTATTTTTTTCATTATTCTACAATGTCACTTTGTTTGATGTCTGTTAATATTTTATTAATCTTGTCTAAACGGCCGATTTGTCCTCTTTTTTTTCTCTTCTCGATCTGTATCGAAAATGATTCCACTTTATGTGCATGTACTTAAGCATGCCCTTAGTTTTTGTTCTACCTTTCTTGTATTTTATATCATTACGCCAAGTTTATGTTTAATGAAAATGATTTACGATTTGTGATATGGGGTTTTCTTGTAATGCATCAGAGTACGCAATTAGGTTTGAGTTTCTATTGCCGTAACGCATATTACACGAGTCGACATCCAATCTCCTCAATTATTTACGAGACATTTTACCTGTTCTTTTAAGAAGCTAATTTCTTATTATTTCCATTGTTTGTAGTTTCACGTCTGATTTCATTGATGTATTTCTTATTCAACTCCTTTTTCAGCTGGAAGGAGTGACGTTATTTGTTATTCCGTTCTTGTGTTGCGTATTTTTCAACTACTTTGTAGTTTTTCATAATTTCTCCCGTTTTCTTAAACGTCCACCTTATATTTTTTTAAAGTGTCATTATCTTTGTCAACATTCTTATCGTTTCCTTTTTATTTCACTTTGAAATTACCACTTCATTATTTTTCCTCTTTAACCGCAGCCCTTTTTTTCCCCGGTGATTCAATTTCATTAGAATTTTTCTAATTATTTACTTTTCACAGAAGCGTAATTTTAATCATCGCAATCATCTGAATAATCCTCATTAGAGTTAGTGTCGCACACAAAATCGTCTCAAACATTTCCCCTTAAGTTTTCCACAGTTGTTTTTTTATTCCTTTCCGAGTCTTTTTAGGCCTTTTATAAAAAACGCTCGTGAACTTAATCCGTAAAAAATTAACGGGGAAATTTTTTCTTTTACAAAAAGGTACAATCGATGACTTAAAAAGCGATTAAAAAGGGTGTTACATTTATTATGGGAAACAAAGGTTTCATAACTTTTAAAAAAGTTTCAAAAGTGTTCCATGCGACAAAATAGTTAATGAACTTCTCGAAATTCATCTCGAAATTGTAACCAACTTAGAAAACTGTTAATATCTATTTGTTGTTCAATTATTTTTCAATTATATTGCTGCGATGCTTTATGTACGCCAACTGTTAAAACCAAAGTATTATTGATATACGACATATACTTAAAGAATGAGCGATGGAATTTAGCAATGCAAAATGTTAAATACATTTAATCAAATTTAAAGACTGTTAGTAAAGTAAAACGTTGCTTGAATAGTTTGATATCCGAATAACTCAAAATTGAGTGAATTTTTTGGTAATTTCAAAATGAAATTTTTCACTAATTATGTTCACCTCAACCGTTGAAAACTATTCCTTTAGTTACTGAAAAGTATTCGAACACCACGCACTCGGGTAGGACAAAGCTCACTCGAAATTAATGCACGAAGCAAATCTAGACTTTTTTAAAAAGTTTTTTCAATAAAGCGTAAAATGAAATAAAATGAAAGTGAAAAATTCATTCTTCATTCAAGGTAAACACAAAATATGTTGTGAAATTTTAGTCGGAAAGCTTTGTGATTGTTGGTGAGTTGGTGAGAACACAACAGCACGTTGCACATTCAAACGTTACATAATATTAAGGGACATGAAATTTTCGTAAGAGTTCGGAGGTTATTGCACTTCTCATATCAGTGCTGCTAATACTAATCTACAAAAACTTCTGCTTTAGGCAATGGCTAACGGAGATACAAAAACTAAAGAAAACAGACACATACACACCTACATAAACACATGCACACAGAGAGAGAAGCTGTGAATTGAATAATTAATTTCTGTCAATTATGGTTAACCTAAGACAGTTCAAACAGGCATCGCCAAGTTACTAACTTCATGAACAACAATGATGTCAGGGGCCGATCGGAAGACTGTAAGTACTCGCCATTAGCACCTCGTTTAATGAAAGCATCAGGAAATCCTTTACTACTTAAATGAATCTATCGAAAACAAAATTTTGAAGAGAGCCTGACTCGAGTCCTCACCCTTATTTAGCTCGTAATGAACTTGAAAAGGAAGCCAAAAACCAAAAGCCAAATATGGCCGAAGCCTAGGCACGTGTTGTTTGGGGAAGGTCTCAGGTTCGAATAGTCCAAGTGACTTTTTCAGGTACGAGAATAACGTTGGGCAATTATTTCCGACTTCTTCAAGTTTTGCCCTCCCATTCTTATGTTTGGAAAACCTTGTGAATTTTGGCAGTTGAATGGAAATGTGTCAATGCTTCCTCCAAAATTAAGTGTAAAATTCATAGAAGGGAGTCTTTTGTTGTGTGTCAAACATTTCATTAAATTGTTATTTTATTTTAAGTGACAACACCACTGGATTTTCTAATTACGAGAATAGTAATGGCTCAAATTTTTAATGAATTCACTAGTGGTCTGAATTTAACAGGATTTAACAGGTATAACCGAAACATGCAGTAGAAACAGCATGAGTACATAGTAACAGAACCGTTACAGAAGTACTCCTTTAATAAAACAAGCTGGGCATCGTGAATTTATTTTAAGAAACCATTATAAATACAAATATACATGTGATTTAACTTACGAATATAAATTCTAAAAAAAAGTTTTGGTTGTGACGAATTACACATAGATATTAATCTTCAGACAGTTGCATCTTAATCTTGTTACAATTACTACAATCTTAATAATAGTACATTATTTTTATTTTTATTTTCATTTCTATAAATTTAATTAAAGTTTAGTGTCATGAAACTGTCACTACAAACACCTGGTTAGAAATGACGACTAACAAAAATGGTTTTATGTAAATATTTGAACTGTTGAGTATGGTTCATTACTTTTCACGTGCTTCTTTTTATCATTCTTTGGAATAGTTTAAGTACCATTATTATTAAATACTATTTTAAAGCATATTTTGCTGACGAAACAATCAATTAATAATGAATGAAAATTAAATAAACCTTCGGTTTTAGATAAATGGATGAATTCAGAAAAAAGAAAACCTACACAATGTATTGACATACAAAATACATGGCAGTGAAAAATATTTCTCGGAAGTTCTCCAGAACCTTTAGTTGGAAATTCCACGTTTTGTTAGAAGTAAGATTATACAAAGCAGATTCAGTGATTGTATTGGAGCACTGGATTCACGCAGGTTATCACACTTATTACAGAGGATATCTTAAACAACATGTCCTCTCTTCCTTAATCTGCTCCTCATAACAATGCCTCTGCTTTTCCACCACCTTCGAGCACGTCAGCCAACTGTCTCCTCTAAGACTACCTTTCTGTACCTTATGGTCGCTCGGATTCGACATATTAATAGCTTAGAGTTTTAAAACATAAATACAAACATGCGTCACAGCTCGGGCTGCTCTTATTTGTATTAAATTTACGTAGAACAACAAATTACTTCACACCGACCGCGAAAAAAAAAACTGTGCAAGATTTTGATTACAAATTTAATTAAGAAAGGTAAAACTGTCGACTTCGCGAATTGAACAACCACTACTGTTATTTAGGAATGGATTTAGTTGCCGTCAAAGACAAACAAAAAGAAGATATTGACTTCTCGCCATGTGTGTCGGTTTAAGGTGAAATACGGTTTTGCTACCTAAAATATTGATCTACTTGGAAAGTGAATACCGTAGATGGAGCCAAAACAAGAAAATTTTTTTTTGTAGTAATTAATTCAAAGATTATCATAAACGAACATTTCTGGGATTTTCCTGTTGTGAGGGGTAGTACACAAGTAGGAAGAATTTACTCATCGGGATGGTTAAAATCCGGAAGTTACTTGATTTACTATTACATTACGAATCCTCACCTAATATACACAGTCTAAGATTTCTAAAGACAAGATTTCTGAGTTAGTCGAGAGAATGTTGTTGCTTATATTAATGTTCTTACTACTACTACAACAGACGTATTTGTTTCAGGCAACGGTACACTCGCTGAAGAAAACACACTACAGACGGCAGTCACTCTCACAAACATACACAAGGTAGAAACACTTGCTCACTTTAAATTAACAGAGAGAAAGTGATGCCAATTATAACATTAAACAACTGCTACACTCAACTGCTTGTATCCAATAAAGATATAAAGGTAAGAAAATAAAAAGGTACATTATATCCTTGAAGAAGTGTTCTACACAAGTTGCCATTGGTGCACCACTGCCACCAATTTTGTATATTCCTGTTTACGCCATTAACCGAAAGTTTTAGCAAAGAAACGTGTATTCAGAAATATACGTAGAAATCCTTTAAAAACTTAAAATTAAAAAAAATCCGATTATAGCAGTTGGATAGTGTAGTTTACAGCATGCGATAAGGGCGTACAATTTATACTCAACTTTCGGGCAGGCTTGTGAAACCCATCCGACCTCTATTTTATATTTCCCGCTTAATCGTTAGAAAACTTTAAAAGGAAACTTTCACTTTTTCGAAAGTTTAAAGCTTTCCCCAAGAAGAAATTAGTTAAATAATTAAAATGAAAACTTGGCCTGTTTCAAACCTTCTTACCGTTAAATCTTGCTTTACGTTACTCTTCACTACATTATATTATTTTGCATTCACACCTCAAACCACCAGGTATGGGTGTTACACTTCACTAAATGCATAAACTATTAACTTAAGGTAGTGACGCTAGTTATTACATTAAGTATCTCACTCAACATTTGTAGTTATTTCTACAGACTGAGCGACCGGTTCCGTTCGATTACTACAGCTGTTTGTAATTGTGCTCCAGCTACTTGTAACTGCTCTCTAAATGAGTGGTTTCGCGACATCTTATTGTCATTCTAGAGCGTTTCACCCTGTTGCAAAATTAAATAATCTGGGTTGTTTGAGGGATCAATTCGTACACTTGAAAACTGCTACCTTTCTTAATATTAGTGTAAGACTTCTGAGCTCATTACATTGCGCAAAATATTACTGCCAGCAATTTTGAGAGCCGTAAAAGATAGAGTGGGTGTAACTCGGTCTTGCATTGATCACACAAATGGATATGTTAAACGATTTCTATTATTAGTTAATTGAAAAGCAGTTAAGTGTCAAAGCACAGTACTTTTAAATAATGTGCAGCCGTGTGGGCTGAATTTTGAATAGCCAGGCCGATTTAAAGTTAAACTCTGTGAAAATGCCTTAAGAAATGAGTGAATATTAACTGCAGAGTGGCAGCCGAGATTGAATGACGTCAGCTACATGTGTTTCTACCTGACGAAAACTAACTTGAGACTTCGATTCTCCGACTACCGTGCCCGATTTTTCTTTGGTTGTCTAATCAATGTCTCCAGAGTTGAGACATTGACTACGGGGACACTTTGGCTGTCATTCTGTACCATAATAAAACTGTCAGTCTTTTTTCTCTCGCGCCATAAATAAATACTCGGAAGACAGAGCCGTCAAGCACAGAATGGGGAACAACCAATATTATATAATTAAGTTAAGCTAGTTACTCAACGATTATTCTAAATTGTAGTCAGACTCATTCCTGGGCAGCCCTGTTTAAAATAAGTTGGAAAAACTCGTTCCTTGCACTAATTTAATGATAAAAACAAGAAACTTTGCCTGCATAAACAATATTTAATATGCTCTGCAAATTAAATTTCATCCGGATTTACTGATATGCCTGTAAGTGCTTCGAATACAGAATTTTAATTTCCTCTAAGAAACTACGCTACGACCGAGTACCTGGCAGGTGTACCATTAAGAAATATGCGTTTGCTTCGCTTGCCAGAACTGAAATTTAGACGTTCTCAAGAACATTCTTTTTTTGAAGTTTACGTACTTAAGAACACGTACTTACGTGTGCATTTTGTGACATGTGTTTATTGCGTATTAAGTATGTATACATTCGTACTGAAAAAATTTCATCGGATTCGAGCAAGACTTTCTAAGTATTGCAAAAAAGAGAATAAACCAGCTAAAGTATTGCTTTTTTTGAACATTAAATTTTGTGTCACTGACTATTTATTGGGTTGACAGGTAATAATCTTATGTTTGCGGTACGAGGTAAAGAAACCAAGCAAGTCTAACAACCTTTCAGACGTACAGAACGTATCTTATTTCTTATTAATAAAAATGTAAAAAAATGTTCAAGTGTTCATCGTCATGCGATGCAATAACTTAGGCAGCACCTAATAACCGTGTGGAAGTGGTAATTTAAAAAACATAAACTATTTGTACTTTGTACTATTAATATCAGATACTTCCGTTAAATTATTGTTCATAATAAAGTGACATGACAAGCATAAAGTACAATTTAGGACGTATGCAGTAAAGTCAGTGAGCCGGTAGGAACATATTTAAATTCAAACTACTTATTGATTTGATGTTCAATGAACTGGAAATAACGTCAACAACAGTCTATTAAGAAAAATTAAATATACTTACTATAACGACAGTATTGAGATAAAATGTATTTTGACTCGTAAACAGAAGCACGTACACACATACTTATTATTGAAATAGTGAACGATGAGAGAGATGTTTAATGTGTAATCGCTATAGTAATTGTATTTGTATCGTAATTTACCCATAATGATGTTAATTGGGTTCTTCAGAAATAGAGGGGGGGGAGCGAAGACTCAAGGAGGTGTCAAAAATTTGAACCCATGAGAAAATCTGTGACAATAAGTAAACAAACAAATAGAACTTAATTTTTAGTCAAAATTTCACAAAAACAACTAGGAAGCTGTCGAACAACAATTTTAAACATTTGCCGTGGCCTCTAATGTCTTTAATTTGAAAAACAAGGCCCTTTGATGTCTTGGCTGGCAAGTCTATCCGAATATTCAGGATGAAACCGTCCAAGTCCGAGCAAACAGTAATAATACGTGTACATATTTGCTTTACCTTACATAATGACCGCTAATTATATATTGTTATCGTCAGTTCTCATTACGGGCGGGTAGAAAGCATTAAATTTGAACGAAAGAGAAAAACTTCAGCCGACCGCAGAGTTCATTTATGGTTTATACCTGTTTTGATGTTGCTGGTGCCACTGTACCAATAATTACTTGTTCGACATCTGTGCCCACGGAGATCAAACGTTACTAACTACAAAACTAAAGCAAATAGTTCGGAAAGGAAGAAGATTTAACTTAAATTCCCGATTTCTCACCAAGAGAACGCGACACTTGTTGAACGAATGTGATTTTCTCGTACAATCGCTTCCGATGCCCGGTGTGAACAAACAAACAAACAATCGAAGTAAATCGAAGTGTGAGGCCCGTTGATTGGTTGTCTCGTGTAGTGGAGGCGCTTACGATCAAGTCATTGCCAACCGAGTCGTCAAAAACATTGCAGTTAGTACTGTTAGTATAGAGAAAAAGGAGAAGATTGTTAATTTTTTCTTCGACACAGACACCATCGTGGCAGAGGAGCTTTAACATTTTACTTACAGACCATGACTGTATGCATAAATTTGAATGTGACTTCAATTGTGAGTTCCAATCAATTTTTAAAATTCTTTGATTTCCAATATCTTACTTTTTTATGCTAATAGTATAGTTGTGCAATATTATTTCAAAACTGACACGAGTTCTGGTTGGAGGACCTAAGCATGTACATCAAATCTAAAGGCAATCTCCAAGGCTACTTATTCATTGAGGTCAAAGCCCCTCTTGTTGATCTAATTCTACCAACGATATAGGTGAAATTATATATTACCTTCTTTATGTAAAAGAGTAACAACATCCAGCCATACCGGTTTCACATGATCGATAATAGTTCTTTACTTAAGTAGTTTTGAGAAAAACTGATATTATAAAAGTTGGAGAGAAATACTTTCGGAATGAATTAAAGAGAGACGTTGGGTACACACAAAGTTACTAAGTATTTGAATTTCACCGGAACTTGTAGTGTCGCAATAAATATGAGAGAAAAGTTTAGGTTTTTAAGGTATTAGGATTAAACATGATTTGGTTTAAATTTTGGTGGACGAGAAGTGTTAAAATCTGGTGAAATTTTTGTCAAAATAGTCCCCTAATCCGATACGAACGACGTCTCCAAACTTCATTTTATTTCTCGTATTATAAAAAGCGAAGAGTTTTGTATGAGCGACTGACATTGGTTAAGCCCTAAAATTAGCTACGTTTTCAAGAAATTTAAAAACACTTGAACCTGATCCTTTGATCTGTGTACTGCCCCAGTGACCAACATCTTTTTAGTTTTCATAAGTAGTAGTCAAGTTGTCGTAGGCCGTTAAAACATGGCAGATGTCATACAAATCCTCATTTTTTTGGTTACCTATAATAAATTTCGTTTTAGAGTTTCAAGGCGAACTCTCGTTACCTCACGTAACAACCTTATGTTGGATTACTAGTTACTAGGAAGGCCCGTGTCAAAGGGTTAACGCTGATTTTAGGATAGCAGTTTGTTATGCTAGAGAATTGCAAGAGTTCATTTGAACTTGTCAAGTTGAAGAAATTTATAGAATGAAGTTTTATTTTAATAAATACGAACCGAAGCTGATAGGAGTACGTAGCACGACAGATGATTTAAAAATATATTCTACTGAACCTTTAGTTAATAATTCTTCAGCTCTTACTCGTAGAGCTATTAACAGAAAGCAGAGGGCTTATGTATCCAGTTGTTTTCTCCTGAGGCGTTGTATTCATGTAGATTTCCATTGAAAAGGACAGTTGAGGTTTGAACTTAAGACCATGTTGTTGACATGCAGGGCACTAATTGAGATAGTTTAGTAGTTGAAGATTTTTTATGCGTACTTTATGAAATACAATTAGGTTATATTTTAAATACAATGCTTCGGTCACCTGATATTTTGTTTGTAAAGACGCATGTCAAGGTAAATGAAGCAGAGATGAGTACGACAATTTAGTAGTTTAATAAATTGTTTGCGATGCAGCGGCACCAAACAACACAATGATATTACAACTAATAAGAGCCCAGCTACACGTACATACATAAAAAAAGATCTGTACCTGATTTTGTACCTTAATATTTTCATAAATACGCCTAAGTAACAAGTTATTTTCCAAAATTATTGGTTATTAGTTATACAGTTTACAAAAAGCATTGAAGATCAAGTGTGAAATAATACTATAAACGCAATCGGGCGACAATATGTAAAAATTGTCGCAATATTCGAATTAACGACAGATTTATAATAATGACACTCGGAAAGCAGTTTTGCTAATAAATTTCGAGTAATAAACTAAGAAAGTGTTACTTCGAGGCTCTTTGGTCTTTGGCAAGAATCCTCTTAACGAGTTAGAATGTCTTGAGTGACGTAAAGCACGTGGTTTTAATGGGCACGCGTGCCGAAACTCGTTCCAAGCTCGATCATCGTTTTATCCGGAATTTCATTGATTTGATCATTCACGAAGAATGGTCAATGGTTTTTGATTTGCAATGCGTTCCATCTTGTAGTGTCCTGCGAGTTTCACCACAAGTGTAACTACTCATCACGATATTCACCGGTTTATGGTATTTAGAATGTTACAATTAAATCATACTGACTTTAATTCTCGTTAACACATTTCCAAATCATTGTTTTGTGACAACTTGTGTAACGGTCATACTTTTTTTGAAAATTTTTATCAGGTGGTGAACATTACATACGGATGTAAATATTCGATTTTGACTTAACACTTCATTATATACAATATTGTCGTGTTAATTTAGTTGCTAATCTATCTTTATCATAAAATCCGCAATGTGGAAAACATAATCGAGATGACTTCCTCAAACTAGTGGAGCCTATTTTGCATTTCGTTGTAATTTGAAAAGGTAGTTTGACAAAAGAGTAGTACTTGCCAGAGGTTAAAGTGTTCGTAACTCCCAAAGGCCATCCATTCCGTTTTCCGCATTCGTTTCGATATTAATCATTTTCGGCTGACTCGATTAGTTTTTTATACTCCCCGAGCACAAGTCTCTTGTGCCATGTGTGAAAACCACCTTTTGCGTGATCGGAAAACCGCGAGCGTTTTCCCGCAATGTGGGAATTCCCTTCAATCGACAGGAAGATTTCTGGAGTCTTCCACAATGTTCACAAATTCAGGGCGAACTGAATAAGAAAGAAGCGAGTCAAGTCGGGAAGAAACACGATTTTTAAATATTATATAATATCGATGAAAAATAGATAGTTTTCCGACAGCTAACGACAGGTTGTGAGTTCGAATGACGGTGGTCGCTCTCATTTAAAATTCAACTTGCATGAATTAGTGAAGGGTAAAATTTTTGTTTAAAAATGCCGCCCCAGTCGTGGGGAAAAGGAAGAGGCTCATGGACAGAGCCCGTGTGCAGTAACCGTCCGATTCGTCCAAAGATCCCGTGTAAAACACAGGCAACTTTCGATTTTCCATTAACCGACCGAAACCGGAAGTTGATTTGAATTGTTAATGGCGGCCAAGAGTTTCGGTTTTTAGAATGGAATTCAATTGACAAAATATCGAAAACTGCAGTTTTTCAAACTATTAACTATTCGTCTTCAAATGGCGAACAAATGCAGTTTCTATTTATAAATTCGTGTTTCACGGTAGTCATCACCATCGGTACCCACAACTTTCATTGTTTCCGGTCGGAGGGAGGAATATTTAAATCTTTTAACTATTTTCTTGGAAACGTTGTAGTTAGTTTTTCTTGGATCTGGGTTTAACTTGTTGTCTTTTAGTGTCTTCGTGTCTTTTTCAGCGTCCTCGAGTAAAGTTGTGCAGTTCCCACTTGACCGAAATACAAAAAAAACACAATGTCGTCAATGCCGTGCCTGTTGACTTTTCTCAATTACAAGAAATCTGTAGTGTTTTGAAAATTTCTCTCAAGTGATAAACGTGATGTAACCAGTGATAACGCGTTCCGTTGCGACACACATTATCTTTCACATTTATTTAATCATGTTCGAAAAATTGTTGCCTACTTTCAATACCAACAATTTCCAAATTGTTGTACGGGAGTATTCTCTTGAGTGAAGCGTCTGGAAGTTCCCGCTGCCTTCCTCAACATGAAATTACGACGTGGTTGCCTGGTGTACTCATCGATACTTATCGTCTTAAATATCTTATTTATTTTATATGTCTGGTTGGGTGCGTAATAGGAAAAGTCGTGTGTTATTAGTGTTTTATTTTCTGTAGTATTTCTGTAACGTAGACATAAGACCTCAGAAGGTCCACAACCTTAGCCTGATTGTTTTCGGTTTGATACTTTATTGAATAAGTACTCATCAGTTGCTGCACTTTCCTTGAAACTTGTCAAGCTTTTCCCCTGCACTGTTACGTGATGCCATAATGGCTACTTACATCTGATTGTTTTAATATACGACTTGACTGTGTTCAAGGTAGTTTTCACCTGGATATTGCCTTATTGGTAATTCGGGTAGTTGTGTCTTTTTGGTTCTCGATTACTCAATTAGTGGTTCATTTATTGTTTGTTTCTTTTGTTTCCTCTCTCAGTCCTTGTGCATGGCTCTTTCATTTGTAAATTTCGTTTTTGTTCATCAGATATCAACAAGTTTCTACTTTTCTTCGTTAGTTTTCCGACTGCTCTGCTGCTTCTCATTTGATTCTTTTCTACGTTACGTTATATGAATGAATATTCGACGCTCCTAATGGTGTTACTTGAATATCTTAGTGTCAAACGAGTGAAAAGTATTTAGGTAGAGATTTTCCATGTTGCGGTGAATTAAGAGTGGTCGTCTGGCAAGGAAACGCTCGATGTAAACCATTTATTTTCGTACACAAAATTTCTCTTAATTTTTTCCTTCCTGTTTTGTGTTTGTGTTTCTTTGTTTAAATACCTGTACGGTAACGAACAAGAGCACTCATTATTTTAATTGTGGGGTTGAAAGCATCGTGTTTTCCTGTTGTTCTTTTGCCTTGCGCATTTTAAATTAAAAATCAATCAGAGAATGACGAAAATCAATACCATTAATTGATCGCAACAAAAGTTTTTCCCAATGTATTTACCGTTGTTTTGTTTTTTGGTCGTCGGTTACGAATGCAAATAACTCCACAACTGGAACTTCCTTGTCTGAGAGTGTTGACTGCTGATTGCATCGCTGACTGGTCTATTGTCGACTGCCCCGTGATAAGACCTGGTTTGCACTGTTTGAATAACAATATCTTGTATATTGTCTACCTGCTCCCACTCCTATCCTCCCAAGGAATTCGTTAATTTCAGTTGATAATTTGTACGAAATCTTTTGGGGATTCCAATTCTGAGGTTAGCGGGTTTAGTCGACGCCATTTATTTCTGCGAAAATAGTTAAGTTGTTTCTGGGCTTCTTGCTTATTTTGATATCTTCATGGTCAACCTTAACTTCCTGTCTTTTTTGTTCTCAATTTTGAAGTGGCATTTTTGCTAAATCATGCTTTTCATATTCTTTAAATTTTTTTGCCTTCTGTACTTTCCCATAATTAGAGAGCGTTATTGTTATGTTTTATAGGAACATTACTCAATCGAGCAACCCACTTTTACTTGGACCTTATTATGCACCTTGTATTTAATGAAGTTGGTTCACATGGTATTGAACATTGTGCTACAGTGTAGAGACATGCATCCAGAGTTAACTATATTCTTGAGACTTGTACAATTATGTACGCAAGCAGTCGAAGGATCCAATGCTTTTCAGATTCACAATGAATTGTTTAAAATCACCAGTGGTACTTCTGAATTACTGCTGAGCAATAAGTCTTGTTTACAATGCTTATTATTTTTCTTCTATTTCTTTTTTTCTCATTCATTCTTTACGGTTCTCGAGTTTTATTACATCTCAGTCGCTTTAAATATCCGCCAGGGGCAATGCGAATTTAAAATTTATTACTAATTTAAACACTTTGCGATAAAAAGTTTAAAATGTTTTAAAAAGTTTTAAAACTAAAAAATTATAGTTTTCGAAAAGTTTTACATCGCGTCAAAACCAATTTAATCAATTTTATTGTGTTTCTTGTGTATTTTTGTTGGGTTAGGACTTTGCGTAATTTTAAGTAAGGGTCCGTTTAGTACCAAGGATTGTTATAATATTTTTATTCACAATCAGTTGTGTCTTGGATAATTATTATCGGTGTTTCCTATGTTGTTTAACATTTAGCTATATTAATAATTATTTTTTTTGCGAAGCCTAGCCGCTCTTACGTATACATAACTTGCATGGTTCTCATTTGAAAAATGCGTATCTAATTTTATTTGGATTTTGCACTGCTCTGTGACAGTCTTAAAATAATGAACCCTCAGGCCGAGATGTGAATACAAACCTAAAACTGTAAATCGTTAGTTTAGTAGTTGCTCTATGTACTTCATTTAATGCTTTTTAAGTTTTGCATTGTTTGACGGAGTGTTTACGTATTGAATGGTACGTCATCAACTACCATGTCAAATACATTTTTCTTAATTTAATAAGTTATTCGGTGCGGTTGTTTCTGTGTATAAATAGATTTATATCCGAGCAGTTGCGAGGTGTTCATGTAACGATTTGTACGATGGTCATGTTCAGCTCGGATCGTTAAATCCGACATTATACGAATCCAATCGGTGGATCGTTTCGGTGAGTTTGGCTATTAATAACTACAATCATTTGAATATTTGCAATGTGAGTAGAATTTTAAAATTCATAGGTCAACGTGCCGGTGTGTACGAACTTTCCCGGGATCCGTTTAAAACGGGAAACTTCCTTACTTCCATGAAAGGTTGTGATATCAACTTAATTATCGGTCTGCAAGCGATGATAAGAAGTAACGGTCAATTGAGATAGCCGAATTGATTGATTGTTTCATGGCCGGATGTTCGACAGCGATAAACACCCAGAGAGTGACTTCTTTCCAAGATGTAACAAGTTCAATTACTTCATTAAATTTTTAAGATTTCTAGGTAAACGGGGACGGTACTAAATGCTCTCAGTCATCCCGCGACAATTTCTATTGCTTAGCTGCCTTCCCAATGTTCCATGCCAAAAGAGTCACTGCTGAGGGACTGACTAGAATACAATTTTCAGTTGAGAAAGTCACAAACGTAAACCTTCGGGTATTGCTTCAGACATGTATTGAAATAAGTCCGAAAAGAATGGACGGTCCTGACTCACGTAAGGTAATTGTCGTAATTGTCATCGGCGCCGTTACAGGTACAAAATTTATTAGGCTAATGACTAATTACAAATTCAGTGCACAATTACTGGGCGAGCGATTGGAAAGACGCAAAAAATTTCTGTTACAATGACAAAATGTTGACTGTTCTTTCTTTTAATAGTTTGATGTTAGCAGAACTACCTGACAGGTATGAAAAATGCAAAAAAATACCGTTTCATGAAAGGCTAATAAGGGTCTTCACGAGAAGAATATTTATCCACGCTCATTCTTTATTTTGTGTTGAAAACGATTCCTTGCCTCACAATATCTACTACAGTTTTGTTTTACTATTACCTGAAAATTTGTATTTATTACAGGTGTCTGACAGGAGCCCTTATGCAAAAGAATTCTTTAAGGTGTCCGCAATAGGTAGAAGTATAAGATAAAACGTAATACGAAGGGAGATAATTGAATTATTAAATTCATAACACGGGCATAAATGTATATAAAAGTTTAAAGTCTGTAAAAGGCGAACGTGAAATAAGAATCTTATTCATCCATTCGTTCTGTCTATCAATCGATCGTGTGTAATCGAACCAACAGAGAAAAACAATAGTGCAATAAACACAAATATTAATTCTCTCACGCTCGGGACGCAATTGATTTTGTTTGAGTTTGACACCTCTCGCGAACTCAACATTATCTTAAGTGGTTGTAAGCTAATAGCTAATAGTGTTGAGAGGACCGGGCTTACACATGAGAATTGGCTGTACACGATCAGATAACACAGATGGATGTATGCTCGGGAGTAAATAACTCGTGAGGAAAATCAATTACCAATCAAATTGTACAGCGGTACATACGGTAAACACTCTCTATTCGATTGTTTTTTCGCAATATATAATGAATGCATAGTAGTGAGACTTCCCTCAAAGTTTTCACCATCTTAAAGGTTGCCTAAAGCAACAGCATGTTTATAATGTTATGAATCCGCCTTCTGGAAATAGATCTCAAGTAAAACACATTTCATCGTACGCTTTTCCTTCAAGTTTACGACCTTTCCCATCCATCGATTATCTGTCGTTACAACGCAATTATTCTGTCCTCTGTCCTCAGTCTTTCTGCACAATAGTTATTATTGTTTTTTTTTCATTTGGTTGTATTTTTGCATTTGTTTACCTAACCAACTTCATGTCATCGCATTTCATGAATTTATAAGTAAACCGTTCAAATAGGGTGCATCTCATTATTGATTCGTCACTTCATCCCACCAATCATACTAATAATACAATTTAAGCACTAAATTTAAGCACCAGTTCGAATGGTATTAAAAAAAAATGTGTGCCAACATATTATTCCAGGGTGCACTACACTGCACAGTCACTACACTCCTGACTTATTGTAATTCGGTAATACAACTTAAATGCTTCAGAGGGAAACTAATGCAAAACATTTTTACAATTTATCGGGCGAGGTTTCAGAACAACTCAAAGTTTTTGATTAAAATTTTAAGTTCAAAAAGTGATTGATTTTAAATTAACAATGTCTCTTCCTTACACCACTGCAGACGGTGTGCAAAAAGGACACTTGAATTCTGCCTTTCCTAGCGCACAAGTGGCCGTTGTGAAATTTAAATTAATAAATTATCAGCAACAATAAGTTTAGGTTAGTGGTTGACTTTAATTTTATATTCTAAAACCCTAAGCAAAACCCGTTTCATATTTTCCACAACTTAAAATTCAATCAGAGTAAAAATCCCGCGGATGAAAACACAAATTCCCATCGTTTTTTATCGGGCTCGTTTCCATTTCTACCGCTCACCGAACAATCAATAATATAAATCGGTAAAAGCCGTAAAAATGAATTGGAGTATAATTTTCCTTTTTGTCGGAAACCCGATCAAAATGGAAACCTCTCAAAGGAAATGAGGAAACCTCTTCCATCGAACTCTTCTCTCTCTCACTTCCTTTCGGTCTCTTCCACTTGAGTTTCATCCTTCGTTTATTTTTTCCTTCTTCCTCATGGATGGAAACGTCACGTCTTCGGGCCCATGTGAATTTGTTGATCTCATTAGGTGAGCAATTTTGCCAACCGTTTGTTTTGAGCCACGATGATGAAATCATTTGGACAAACAACGACGGAATATCAACAAATAGTTTGAGGTATTTGCCCCGTTTCATTTACAGGTAATTGGAAAACATTGTCATGGCTGAAGACACTCAAAAAACTTAGTCAAAAGTAAGCAGACAAGTATCATAACTTATTACCCTTACACCTCAAAAAAGATACCCGACACTGTTGTCCACTCATTGGTATCTCCTACACTATGGAATTTACACAATCCATCCCAGACATTGGGCAAATCCTTCACTTTTCCCCTTTGATTTCAATTGGTGGTTCGTGTGTTTCATGTGAAAAAACGGGCAAGGTTCTAACAACCGTGATCACTTAGGTACCTTCCATGTGAGGTTCTTTGTCATTCGGCTTTGATGCACGAAAAAAAAATACCAAGAGAGGCGGGAATAAAGTGTAAACAACATTTTCCGATTCAGTAAAGAAGAAACTAAAGGAAGGAAGCTTAGCAAGCAATAAGAATTGATAAAACGGAACTAAATGAAAGGCAAACAATTTGGCAAAATAAAGCCCTTTGGAATGATGTCACGAAAGTTCCATTATTACATAGGGCATTTTGGGTAAAGCTCTCGGAAAATGAGTTTTGGTGGAGGAGAACTTACAAATGTATTTTCTCTGTGTGCGTTTGACGTACAAGAGCGAAAGAACTCAGACATTCGGAATGTCTCTTTTATTAGGTACTGTGGTAGGCATTTCACAAGGTGCCACTAAGTTCCTCCAATTGATGGTAAGGTCTCTAAAAGTCGTGTTCCATTCTATACAGATCCTACCATATTTTTCCACCTCTCCCCCCTAGTGAAGTACCTGTAATATTACACCACCCTTAAGTTTGCCACATGTACCGCATGGCATATCAGTTCCTATAGCTCTTTTCCGCTTTCTCTTTGTCCTCCCCCACGGCCATAAACAAAGACACAAATGAAGTTAAATTCTGTACACAGTTTAGTTTTAACACATAGATTCGTTTTAAATTCGGACTGTAGTCATGGACAGTCTGTCAAACTAAGTTGAAATTTTGTACAATGTAGAGCAAGAACCATAAATTTTATCACACTCGAGACCATGTGATTTGCTCGCAAAGCAATCTATCAACACAGTTGTGTCACAAATGGGTTCACCCCATAAGCAAAAGCTTGCTAGAGGTGATATTTTCCAGGTAATTAATTAAGCCTGGCCAGATATCTATTTAAAAAAGTGAAGTCGCGTAGGATTTGCATCACATGATATCTATGTTATATGAACTAGTTCTGAATCACACCACCTATTGGAATAATGTAGCATTATTAAAACCAGTGTATCATGCCTTCTGTTTAGAATAAAATGGAATTATAATTTCAAATGTCGACGACAGATGGCTTCAGAAAAATTTTCAACTGGGAGCTAGATGGTTTCAAAATATGGGAAATATTGATCGAAGTATCAGGCAAGTATAATGTGTTAGGAGGTAGAATGAAGCTTTGCAAAATCCTCTAGCCTGATACTTACGTCACAAGGAGCAGTGCTAAGGCCCGCCTCCCTCATTTAGAGAAGAATAAAATTATCATTTCAAATGTCGACGACAGATGGCTTCAGAAAAATTTTCAACTGAGAGCTAGATGGTTTCAAAATATGGGAAATATTGATCGAAATATCAGGAAGTTTAATTTTTTAGGAGGTAGAATGAAGCTATGCAAAATCCTCTAGCCTGATACTTACGTCACAAGGAGCAGTGCTAAGGCCCGCCTCCCTCATTTAGAGAAGAATAAAATTATCATTTCAAATGTCGACGACAGATGGCTTCAGAAAAATTTTCAACTCGAGAGCTAGATGGTTTCAAAATATGGGAAATATTGATCGAAGTATCAGGCAAGTATAATGTGTTAGGAGGTAGAATGAAGCTATGCAAAATCCTCTGGCCTGATACTTACGTCACACGGAGCAGTGCTAAGCCCCGCCTCCATTGTTGTTAAAACGAATATAAAGACCTCCCCTTTTAATTCGAATGGAGTGACTATGTAATGCAATGTATAGACAAAAGAGGGCTCTGTTAACATGCTGAACACCCCGTACGACGACATGATAGGTTTTTTTTCGTGTAGTCTGACGTTAGGTTTCGAAATTTAGCAACTTTGACAATAGGCTGCTTGCCTATGTAGCGGGCTACACCAATTCTATTAATGTATACTATTTTTCTTATAAATATTAACAGAAGGGAGGAATGGCACGCCAGCAATTTAAAAAAGAACGAAAAATTTTCCATAATTTCCACGCATCTTATTTGGCCTTCTTTCAGGTTTTGTAGTTCTATGTAGGTACTCATACATTTCGCATAATTGCTTCCTTAGCTATTTATCAACGTCAACTACAATTGACATTTTGTACCGCTCCCAACCAACCATGTAATTCAACATTATCGGTTGATATCGAATTTTATTTACGCTTTTGTTGAGGAGAAGCCTCTGTTGAAGTAGGAATTCAATAAAATATGCGATTCTTTACAATTTATTTTATTAATTATTCTCACCATTTAAATAAAAATCAATAAAATTAATCGAAGTGATTTATCATTTTCTTATTTACAGCGTCTTAATAGTCGATGTATATGCAAACGTTAATAAATATTTTTCATTTATTTACTTTTACTTGTCGCGTCAAGCGCGCTTATTGTAAAATCCGTATATGTACATAACAGTTGAAAACGATTATTTCGTTCAGTAAACAACACTTCAATTGTGATTTGCACGAAGTCGAGCGTAATATTAGTTAAACTTCCTTTGCTAATATTCAAGTCTATACATAACTTTAAATCACGGAAAAACGCGCATATATATTTGGTATGTGCAGTTTTCGTGCCCCTTGAACCTGCTCCCACGTTGAAGAATTATAATATTACACAGAAAATAACATACGTAGTTGTCTACATGTTAAACGTTGGTAGCCACAGCGTTAATTAATGTCAATGTGTTGCACAACCTGGTATTTCTCTAACGTGGGAAAGGCATGTTGACACATGACACACTTGTTTTCCTTTCTACCAACACCCAATCCTAGGTCAGTCCCAGAATTTGATCAGTTTTGAACATGACCCGAATTAAAAATACATTTCGCCTTTATATTTGTTTTTGCTTAGCTACGTATGTATGCACGTACATATATATATATATCCAATTGGCAAACATCACTCTCATCATTTTCAAGTTCGAAGTAATTGTCTTTCACACCAAGGATATTTGTTCCCGATGAGGACTTTGATCCCGCACATCACGTGCGGGAAGTTCATGTCACACGGATATCTCCTGTATTTGAACTCTTTTCTTAGGACAACCGGGAGTCTGAGGAGCTCCCTGCTGAATGAGGATACCACCACTGAGAAGAATCGGAGGTTGGTTCTTTGGAGGCGGCGGTGGTTCAGGTATGGATGGACTGTAAAGGATGGATCCACTCAATCTGCGATGCATTTTCATGGGATCTGGTGGCGGATCGTAGCTCGGAGGAAGTGGGTTTGTGCAATTTGGTTTCTTCAGACCCGAGGGTGGCGACGATTTGAATTCTTGCAGGGAAATTTCCATGCCGCGTTCCGCCGACAGCTTGTGGTGTCCGGCGAGGGCTTGCTTTGTTGCTTCCACGTCTCCGGATGAACTGCTGTAGCTTTCCACTTCCATCATTTCATCCTTTTTCTTGTCGTCGAAGGTACCGTGTCCGTTTCGATCTCTCTGGTGGTAAATGCCGGCAAATATGAGAATGTTGAGCAAGAGAAGGAAACATCCGACAGCGATGGTCACTGTCAGTGCTGTCGTATAGCTCTGGTAATGACTGGAAGCCAATTTCCGGAATAAATTGTGATTGTTGTTGCTGCCATCATTGTCACTCGCAGGTCTGATGGTATTCTGACTAACTGCACTTCCCGTTACATTCGGCGGACATTCGGTTGTCGTTGGATAGTCTTTAGGAGTTGACAGCGGCGTCTCAACAGAGGTAAGAGTAGTGGCCGGAGTAGTTGAGGCTGTTGCTGTCATGACGAAAGACGGCCGTTGCAAGGACTGGGGTCGAACAGAACCTGAAAGACACATTTCCACATAAAACTTTTCGAATTTAGTAGAAAACAAATTTATTTCTACCACATTTTCTTAGTGCAGTACCAACATTCGCAACAAAATATCTGTGCACTTTGCTTAATAACAGTTAGCCTTCCTAAGTTCATTATTTAAATTCACCTTTAAACCTTCAACTGCCTTCCATTATTACTTAAAGGAAAGTTATTAAGACCCCTTGAACTCGGCAAATTAATTTCAAATTTAACAAAAAAATTTTATTTATCAATCCGGATGACTGATAACAGTCGAGTAGCCGTGAGGATGTTAAATAATAATCTTGGAAATTGAATCTCTGATGTAGACTGGGAGACGGTGCACCGAACGTACCTGACTTTCCTACTGGGAAAACCACTTTCAAGTCAAGTCACCAACCAGATTCCATTCAACTCGAACTTTATGTGTCCGCTACATATTTCTTTACGGTCATAGCGTGTGTCACGCTCAAGTTCTAGTCCTTCATCAGGAAATGGAATCAATTTCCCAAAATTCTGCCGGGGGTAATTAAAATCGAGGGGTGAGAAAGACGAGATTAATGGGATTACGTCAAAGGTTCAAAATCAATAGGACGAGCAATTAGAGTTATTAAAGTGAGATGAACCACTTTGAAAACTTCGGGTCATCCTCTCGTTAAATTTGGTAACAAGAACAGCTTTTTCTGCTCCACTTGACGGTGATTTTTTTTAGAAGAGTTAAGTGCACAATGGGTTATCGATACAGAATCCGATCAAAGATCGCATTTTTGCCGGAGTACAACCGATCAATTAAAAAAGATATTGAATAATAAAGCTCACATCTTTAATCTGAAAACGTCTTGGTATTTCCTGTTCAACATGCAGATAATGTAACGTAATCGTTGGGAAAACAAATCGAATCTAATCAATTGATTTCTCTTTAATTTTTGTGTTAATTACAGAAAAAAACAATTTATATATAGAATTCAGTGTTATTGAAAAATTTGGAGATTACTATCGCATCGGTGAGCTTTGATGATAATCAAAGTGATTTATCGTAGTTTTTGTGTATAAATCATCTGAAGTATCCTAACATCTAAACCGAATTCTCCTAAATGCTCCCCTTACATCAACTGTTATTTCTATTCAGTAGGATAAATCGGAGTTTTGAGACTAACAGTGTTACGACATTTACAGTAACTTTTACGTATATTCCACACACCCGAGTCCGATGGCAACGACCACGGAATGCCATCTCAAATTAACACATTTAATCGGTCAACTGTTAATTGAATAAAATAACTGCTAACTTCTTACCATCATAAAACTGTGCGCTTTCTTCTTGAAAGTGATGGTGTCGCATGTTCAAGTCATCAACTCCGGGCCTGTGAAGCTGCGGAATTAAATTCAACCACAGCGACATTTTGTGTCCTCTGTAGTGGCTTTTCATTTCGGCTTTGGAAGCTGCGACGAGAAAACAGAGATAGTTAAAAACGTGCGTGTGGGAAAATTTTTCTGGTCAATCAAATTTCATAAATACAACCAAGGCAAGTAGTTCTGTTTCGACGGGTGCCAGTCGCTGAAGATTTTTAACGAAATAAATAGCCTTGGTTCAAATTAGAATGCCGTTTATCTATTAGTATTCTAGTAAGTCAGAAACCGATAATTGCTTATAAATTAACATAGTTTACACGACGGTAACAAGCTTTTAAATAGAAATTTGAGTCCGTTCGAATTTTAACCATTGTAGTCAACAGAAATAGAGAAGTTATGCTCGGTGCATTCTCTCAATAGCAAACAAATCAAACCTTTTCGGTGGCACCGGTTTGCCTTTTTCTATTTACCAAACAGTCGGTAATTTCATTTCCTAATTTTAAATCGGATTTTGTTTGAGCGCAAAATGAAAAAAGCAACGGCAACGGTAGAAAATGGCAGGTGGACCGGAAATAGAACAATTAAATTCGATTCAGTGGCAGGAAGTTCGGTGCCCTGCGAATTTGACCGTATGCAACCGTCAAGCAGATTTTAAAACAAAACCAGTAGAAATACTTTTTTGGGGATAGATTTCTGGCACTTTTAAATAGACAACCGCGGGAGGGACAAGATCCAAACCAGCCATGAAACCTAATTCTGTCATTTAATTTCTGATATTTGTCATCTGTGGCAACTAAATCGAAAACAAGGAGCCACTTGTGGAAAAAAGTTTCGTGAAAACATACGTCAACGTGCAGTACCGTGTTTTACTTCAGTTTATTACATGATTCCACTTCGTGAGATTATTCAAAATAATCCGGTAGTTAGCATTGGTGAAATAATATTTCATTTATGTTTAAATAAGCACAATGTTCAACAAACGGATGGTGAAAATTATAATGACTACGTGTTGGTTCATTTTATTTGGTCACGTAAGAAAAGGAACTAGTTTCAAGTGACAAGTACGTTTAATAAATTTGTACAAAAAATATGGGATTTCTCGCTTTACTAAGAGCACATACGAAAACATAAAAGATGACAAGAGGAATTCCGATGAAATATTCAAAACAAAATATACGTTCAATTGAGATCCGATGATACTTTATACTGAAACAAATAATATACATGAACTTTCGTGGTGTTAAGCTATCTGGAAGAATGTAGATGACAGTAACAAAAAATTACACAGTGCAATAAGACATGTTCACGAAGAAAGGAAGCTATAAGTGGAAAATTTATATGCCGACATGAACACCGATGACAATGAAAAGACATTCACTCTAATAAAAAAATATTCACACGAATCAAGTTATTAATTACTAAGTTCGCAAATATTGCTAATCGAAAACAGATAAATTTGAGTATTAACTAGAGAGCGAGAGATAAATAGAGAATTTAATTAACTAAGACAGAAATAAGGATATCAGATTGTGTTGATACTACACATAAAGTTGTGTCAGTGGTACATTTTTAAAATAAAGAGGGATTAAGGGAATATATTTACTATAGAATAATATTTGGAACGTCTTGTTAAAGTCGATACACAAAGATTTAGCAAGTCACACGCCGACTATTAAGAATAGCAACAAGCGTGACCGATAATGTTGATTGACTAATCGTCCCATCGGAAGTGTAAGTGTCACAGGATTAAAATTCTTCCAGATTAATACCGTTAGGGTTGGAAATTAATTTCGAATCTCCTCAAAATCAAACATGTCTACTCACATATCTCTAGATAAAGCTGATTTATGGAGTCGTATGTGTCCCAAAACGTCGGAGAGGATTCTTTCACATCCGGCATGTTGAGTTTAGGCTGGATTTCCGGTTCGTGGGATTCCGACTTGGACGACCGCGAACTGTTGGGATCTCTGAAAAACAAAGTAATAACCAAAATACATTAAATTTAGCGTTGAAGTTCCGGTGTTTGAGAGAGAGAGAGAGAGAGAAGAGAAAGAAAGAGAGAGAGACAGGAGGACTGGCGTGGGGAAATTGAAAGGAAGAGCAGGAGGATCATTTGGTCCATGTGGGAGCGGCCGAATTCGGAGGTTGCGAAAATTCCGGAAACGGAAATTCGCACTAGATGAAAATTAATAAAACGTTTCATGTGGTTGCGGGAAAGAGAAACCGAGCTAACCGACGGTTTCGTGTGGAACACGTCAACATTAACGCAATATATAAATATATACAAGGCGCTGGTGTGACAAGGAGCTCTGGCAATGCTCTGGCACTGTTGTTCACTTCATTCAACTTGCTTCTTGTCTACTTGACTTCTAGTGTCCAGCCATGACATGTAGAAATCAGTGTGCAGGAGGAACATGTAACATAGGGTTGATATTTGGTAGTGACTATGTGTCAAGAAGCAGCATTAATATTTGAACCATGCGTTTTATATCAAGTCCTTCATATTATAATTCTGTGTACCGTTAATTCCTGAATTATTACAAATATTTACACAGAAAATACATTCGTAGTTTGGAAATCATTATCCTTAACTCTTTCCCTTACGGTAAAGTACATACATGTACATATGTATAAATAGCCTGTTGCATTTGAGAACGTTGGTCTTCTCTTTTTTTTTAAATTTTGGTTTTCAGTCTTTCGACGAACCAACACGCTTCTTCGACTCATTACTTTATTCCATTGTTGTTTTCGGTCGTTTGCACCGCTGACTTTTTCCGGTGGCAAATGCCAAGTGGTTGCTCTTGCCAAAATCAGATTGGTTACAAATCAATAAGCGATTATACGAACTAAATTGAGCTTGTGTTTATTCCTTTTACGATTCTTTCAACGAAGTTTTCGCTTTAATTTATTTCCCTGCCTTGGTGACGAATTTTTTTTTATTAAAAATAGTAATAGGAGGACTTATGTATCAGTCAACGTTCAGTCTGGAAAATCCAACTCCAGCATTTGGATTGTAATGGAAGAATTGTATAATATTATCTCAACTGGTCTGTAGAGTTGTCAATGATCGCTTTCAGTATACAACATAAAACTTATACTAATCAGGGAGGACGAAAGTGTTGTCCACTGACACATAATTTATTTTCATAAGAGAATAAATAAATCATGTGTTTCCTCAAAAAAACAGCAGGATAATAATATTTTACTTAACAGAGAATACCTGAGTTACTTCACTGCGACCCGAGATGCATCCAAGTGAACACCTGAGAAACCTAAGAAACTCGAACCGGTTAGAGTAGTATTGTACAGCTGTGTACGTCTTAAATAAATCCTTTTTTCTTCTGTAAACAGTCTAACTTATTATTCCTGAAGCATCGTACACTTAACAAGATTTTACTACATTTTTACTTCTACATATCGTACAGGTGCGTATTTTCGTCGGTCTCAATCCAGACACTCCGCCTGAGTTACACATTTCTGTTCAGCTTTGAGTTTAAAAGTTTCAAGTGGCTAAATATTCAACACACGCGCGCGTATCACTCATTCTGTATCCTTGTTTTGGTTTGACAGGTGAAAATAAATAATTGATAAATAATTCCACGGGAGCGGAATGCAAAATATCTCACTGCTTAAATTTATCCGTACAAACAGGTAAGCGAGAGACTATCCATTGTTATTTTTAATTTAATTAATCGGGGATAGTCAACATTAATGAAAATCCTAGACAAGTCCAGGACTTCCTATTGCGAGATTCTATCGTGATATCTATTAATTGATTTCTCCGCATCGCAATGTCTGATTAAAAATTAATGTAACTTTTATTAAAACATTTCACATAAAATGGCGTGCGGAAAAGGCGACGACATTTTTTATTTTCGCACCTCGACCACTTCCCGTAACTTACTTTTCAACCTTTCTACAGTCTACCTGGAAACAAAGAAACTTTTCTCCGAGGGCAAACCGGGTTTGTCAAAGGTTGACCATCCTTTTTTTGTCTCTAAACTTCTATTTTTATCAAATAAGAAATTTTTCTAATCGAATTTCTTTCCCGGGGGAAGTTTCAAGACGTGCTTTCTTGTGATTTGTTTTCTGCTGTGCAAGACATTCGTCGTGAAATGTGACTTTTTGTGCGATTTTATTATCGTGAGTTATTAATTTCCAGGAGAGAACAGCACATCTCTAGATGAGCGTCGCAGCACATTAAAAGTGTGGCTTTTCATAAATGCTTTCGATGTAAGAAATTAGGTGTTGACTCGGTTAACAAGGAGTCAAAGGTCACGTGTACCGACAAGACCGCTGCACCAAATTTTAAAGCTTCGACCAAGTGCACAGATAATTAGAATAATGAGCACGAGAGAGGAAATTTCAATGCGGGAGTACGCATTGAAAGGCAATAAATATGGTGAGGGAAATAAATGAATGTGCTCGTAAAAGAGGTTCTTAACTTTCAAAGGAAAATAATTGTCCGACGCATAAAACGCCAAGTGGAAGTGACTTCTGTCGGAGAATATCAAATTAGGTGGTTGAAACCCCTTCTTTAAAGAAATTTCCACTGCTTGACGTGAAGAAATTGAGAGTGAAACTCTTGTACGCATTGTAAGAGTCACTGTGTGCGTTGCATTGTATTGGAAAGAAAGAATGCAGGTTCTCAAAATGACCTTTCCTTTGAAAACAACCGAGAGAAAAGGATCTGCAATGTAAAGTTGAAACCCAAACTTAAAGCAGCAGAATAATAATTACTGATGATACAAAATTTACCTGTTATTCATTACAATTGTAGGGGTGTTAAAACCCCTGTGTGTAGCATACAGTTGCTCTAATGTTTGGCAATCATTGTGGTGACAGAATACATCCTCTAAAGTTCGTACTAGTGAAATACACCCAGAAAAAAGTTCTAGAAACGCACTCTTAAAGGTAAACAGTTTTTTTTGTGAACATTTCTCTCATTCTCTCACTCTCTCAACAAATACAAAATAAAAAAAAAGTAGATAGATAATTTATAAAAAGAAAGCTAGGAAAAAGTTTCACAAAGTTACATCTCCGTTACCGAATTTATTTCAAATAACCGCAGACTGGCTAATCCGAAAAAAACAAAGTTTTATTGGGCAGTCAAGAGTTTTCTTTCTGTAAAAGAAAAAAATATCGTCTACAAGTCGTTAAATCAATTTTCAAACTCTCTGGAAATACACTCGAAATGAACTCGTTTGATTTGGCGTCCGTAGTTACACGCGTACTTGTTTATTACAGTTCTGTTTTCGTTACTGCAAGACTACTACACGACTTTTCACCGAAGCCATTTTATTCTTCAAACCACACCACGAAAGGTAAAATTCTCCTACCCCTAGCGGTAACCGCACTTATCTTGTAACACTTATACTTTGATTAGAAGAAATTAAGAAAAGACAAATTTGTGGGGAAGAATTTGGGAATGAGAAACATTAGGAGGGGAAGACTGGAAAGAAATAGTTTTGAGACAGTAAGTAGAAAGTCTCCAGTTAGAGTTAGATGTGTACATTTCTTAGATAAGAAACTACAATGTTAACTGCAACCACCAACGTTATAAATGTAAAAAGTTAAGAAGCACGACTTTCAAGTCATCGTATTACCTTCGGAACAAAAGCAAAAATTTCAACAACCAAGATCTTTTAAAAAGGATGGAAAAGAGAAAAGTAAATCACGATTTCATATCAGAAACCGAGACAGGTAGATCACAGGTATATCGTTCATTATTAAAACTCCGGTTGGTTCACATTGAATTGTTTTCTTTGCAGCCTAACAGTTTGGTCGAAAAGTTGCCAGTTCATTGACGGTTGTTTAACCGGTTGTTCTTCTTTTGGCAGCCTTCTCGAAAGTGTGCGAGAGAGAAAGAAAAAAAGAAAGAAAGAAGGAGGAAGGAGGAAGGACAGAGTAAAATTTGGACGGACAACCGGATACGGAAACGACCGGATGGAAATAATTCAAAGGAAAATCGTTTTGAGAAACTTCGCCGTTTAGTTCGAAGATGCCGTCATCCCCGCGGGACTTTTCCAACGAGTAAAATGAATAATTTTGGAACCTTCTCTTCGGACTTTCTGGAAGAACATCTCCCAGGGATGGAGTTCGAGGGCCGAGGATAAAACTCCAACGAAACTGGAATTTCTTCCTGCCTGGAATCCGACTCATTTAAGGGAAGTTAATGAGACGACAAAGGAAAGTGAAGGAGCCGACATTTTTAACGATGGGGAAACCGTGGAGGACGAGGAGGAGGTGAACCCGAGGAAAATGTTCAAAATGTGTAATTTGAAAAGAAAACCAGACAAGCCAGAAGAGTTTCGGGAAGAAAAACGGAATTAAATTAAAATATATATGCTTTCTTCATTCTAACACAAACCTTTTGAGTCTTTCTGCTCTTTCTCTCTCTCTCTCCTTTAGTCCACCTTAAACATTTCTCTTCTCCCCTGTTTTATGGTTTGTGTTCACGTTTTACACTTAATTTTTGGCAAAGGAAGACTCCTAACACAAAGTCATTATGGTTTTCGTGTTGACTTCATCTTTAAATTTGCCCTTACTGTCCCTTAATTTCTTTTCATGGAGCATTTACCTAGGCCTAGGAGGTTACCAGTGTTCCACGAGGGTTTTGTAGTACCGTGCAGTGGATTTACCGATTTAGGTACTGGTTGCCGGCACTGCGAGTCGGTTAGTAGCGTCCGTTTGTATTTGCTTCTTTTACTTGTTTTTCCAGTTCTCCGTCACAGAATTCACCTTTGGATACGGTTGAATTCAGATTTTCTCAGTCGTACTGACCTCGTTTGCAGTGCGCATCCCTGACATGGCTTTTCTTTCGCTCTTTTCCCGGAAAATGCTTTCCCGTTTTCCCCGTTCGTTCATTCCTTTCTTTGTGTCGTTTTGCATTCTTAGGATGTTTATGCAATGTGTCAAAGTAAACGGCGTAGAATTTAATGCGATTCCAAACTGCCCTGTTTAATTTTTCATTGTTTTATCGAAGAATTTGCCCGCTCGTGAAGGATGTTTTTGTTTCGGCTACTTTCCTTGCATCCTACGGAGGGTCACTTTGTTGTTTTTGTGCCGTTGAAGAAAATTCAATTCGCTCGAGGAATGCAACGAAGGTCCAAACCCTTGTCTCTCGGACTGCAGCCGACGTGTGCACATTTACCGCTCTCCTGTTCAACATGTTAAAACCGTGTACTTTTCCACTTGTAAATGCATTCTTCCTTCGGGATGATCATCACAGGCGTCACTTTACCTTTCGTTCACTCCATTATCGATGATTACCCTTAGGGTCTTCTCCAAAAAAAAAAAAATTGAAGAAAAATTCGCAATTTGGTTATCGTCAAATTTTCCCAAAACTTTTCCCAAAGCATTAAAGTTTACAACTGAATGGTCCTGATTTTTCTCGACTATCTTCTCTCTCTCTCTCTCTCTCTATCTCCCCCTGTCTCTTCTACTTTTTTCTTCTGGCTGCTTTTTCCATTCTTAGTTGTTCACGCTTTCTGTCAGACTTTTTAAACTAAGACATATTGAGAGAGAAATGAAAAGTTGAAGGTTGTGTAAAACACAAAGACAGAAAGAGAGGAAGAGAACCGGAGACATAAAAATTCTTTTACAGTTCCAACCACTTTTCTACTGATTCATTGTCTCTTCTTTACGGGAAACAAAATTCTTCTTGTCCTTTTTGTATCAACTGCGAGAGAATATTACTTTCGACTTTTTTCGAACTTTTGTCAAAGAGAAGTATTCATGTGGATTTCGGGCTAAACGAGGATAAGAACACAGAGAACGAGTGAGACATAGGTGGCGTAGAAATACTGGAGTAGAATAGTTTTCTGTGTGTGTGTGTGTATGTATGTCTGGTTTGCTTAAGACAGTTAGCTATGGAGATCGGAAACAAAATGGAAACCGATGAAGAGCTGAGGAAACAGGATTTTACAAATAAAACAGAATTGGAACGATTTTAACGGGTCATTGAGTAACTGAACTTTTTCCTTTTGTTTGTTCCTACCCAATCGGATTTTTTTGCTTCAAGTCAAGATTTTTAAGTTTCAAAAATAACAGTTCAATCCAATGTGAGGGTATCTGCGCAGTCATATGCACTGGTCGATCTACCGTCAGAATGGTTACATGTATGGTTGACCAATCAGGTCAATCAAGTCCTGTTACTAAAGTAAAACAGTTAAGAAACAGTTAAACAGAAAAACTTACCCGTGTCGGGCAAAATCCGAAACGTAATTAATTATCATTTTGGAAACGGCACCATCTTGTAAGCTGTAATTGTGAGGGAAATACGGTTGACCACCGACCAAAGGCAATCCCAACACATAAGGCACATCTTCACCGTGAACACTTCCAACTCTCTGAAAGGAAAGGAAAGAGACGTATTAGTCTGCGAGTTGAATTCGGACGAAGGTGACGCTGAAGGTTACGAGTACTCACCTGAGGGTAGTCTTTTTCCCTGGACTGATGATCGAAGTGAAGGAAAAAGGTTTTGCCACCCCGGAGAGTGTGCAGGTACCCGACTCTGATGAGTGGGGCCACCGTGTGACCATCGCTCAACACCTCCAGGGTAGAGTCTCTAACACTCAACGGATTCTGCACGGGTTTCTCCCAGTCCGTGTACTCGTTCTTCAGAGTCGAGAAAATCTCGTTCAAATGATAATAATAACAATTTCTAACGTAAGTCCGTAATATTCTGTCCCGTCGACTTTCATTAAAACCAAATTCTAAATCCTGAGCGCTCAAATCCGAGTAGGACTCGGTCGAGGTAAGGCTGATGAGGAGGTCTTTGTCTGGAAAATCGGCAAACTCGTAGCCGGGACCGCTTCCGGCGGAAACCTGCTGCTGGATGCTAATCCCGGACAAAAGACTCGAGTCGGGAAAGACACCTGATACCTGACTGGTCGACAGGACGGCTCCATCAATGAAAGGAGCGAACCCAGCCAAGAAGCGTGGGGGGTCCACCCGAACGGCCAGAAGCTCGGGGAGCGGTTTCAATCTCAAGCAAGGCGCTATGTCATCCTCCAGAAGGTCTCCGTGGCAACCAGTTTTCTCGGCGACTTTACGCTTTATTAAAAGTGGTTCCCTCTGAAGAGCCCAAGGACTCAGTCCCGACCCACTCAGTAGAATCACACGATGAAGGAGATCTGCAAGAGACAAAAAAAAGTAATTCGTTCAGCACTGAGAAAAACTTATATAAAAACTTGATTGATTGATTTTCTCTTCGATGATCGAGGAAAGGAGTCACTAGACAATTGACAATAAACAAAAACCGTAATCTCAGATAAGGCAAACTGATAAGCGGTAAATGAAAGCAGAACCGCGGAAAGTCGATGGAATCGTGTTATTTCAAATACATAAGACCGGTCAATAAAAAAAGCACTTATTTTTACACTTCTTTGCCTTAAATCTCACCGAAATAAAAAAAAAACAGTCAGAAAGTGCTGAAAATCCTGCCGTAACGGAAATTTTGGCGGCAGACAAAACAACTCTTCTTCCTGCCACTGCGTCGTACTTATATATTTTTATTTATTTTAAAATAACAAAGAAAAAATACATAATTTTAAGAATAGATTTACGAATGTGTGTCTGTACGTGCATCTCTCTGCGAAAGTAAACGAAGACGAAAAACTCCAAATGTGTGAAGTCTGACCGGAAAGGAGGCAGAGAAAGCAAAGGCAACAGCGGTTGTTCATGTTTTATTTATTAAATTATTAAAGGACGGCATTTCTCTCCCTGGAAAAGGGTTTTTCACGTGTGCGCCACATTTTCCCAAATTTATGTACAAAATTTGATTCGAGTTAACGTTTTTGCGTTCGTTTACTATTCATGCATAATTTATTATTAACATGTTACCGGGGCCTCCGTCCCATCGCCTGGCAATTCACTCTAATTTTTAATACAAAACAAAATATGTTAGTTTCCCTGTAGTTGATTTCTCTACTACATTTATATTGGTTAGTGCATTATTAGTCAACTGAGTGTCACTCTCACGTCTGCAAAGGTTAAAACAACCCTCTGTAAGTTCGGTAAACTTTACAGAATATTATTGGAAAAAAAGGAAAGAAAGGTTATCGGAAGAAAACTTGTTAAACACCCATGCTCCGTTGGCGGTCGAGAAGCCAAAAGCAGACACTCGAACACCAACGACTGGGAGTGGGGTCACGAAGGAAGGAAACCTATTAAATAACTAACTTCTGTGTTAAAGCTGAGAAGGATAAGAAAAGGCAAGAAAGGTTAAAAAAGGAAAGGTCAGACAGTGTCGAATAGGTCGGGTAATAAGGTAAGGTCAAACCGAGAAAGAAAAATAAATTTAACTTGAAAGAAAAATACTCTTGTACCGAAGGAAGACTGAGAGAGGAAAGCAATGGAAAAACGTATATAATCGCGAGGGCAACTTCGGTGGTAGAAGGAAAGAAACATTCTTCTTATCAGTCTTGGTTGTATGACAAACGACCAAGGAACAAAGGTTTTGGAGACGCAACGCCACTCAAGAAGCTACTCAAGTGCTTCGTAATAACCTTTCTGGTGGATTTTATGTACATAGCAGTTCATATTCTATCAAATAAATATATAAATTTATGTTGGGAACGAACGGAAGAAAAAAAAGTGAAAATGAGTTTCTTGGTGAACTCGGTGGCCCGTTCGCCATCATATCCAACCTCATTGACGTCCTCCGGAGAGTAATTTTCCTTTGGGTGTTGTGACAAAGGAAAAAATTTGTTCTTCAGTCCTTTCATTTTTTGTCCTTTCGTAAAATTTGCTATTTGTACATAGGCCGTCCTGGGAATGTAATTAAACTCGTTCATTTGGGTAATCGTCACTCTTCTCCCATTTCTATTTTTCGTCTATTTAATTAGGTTGGTTTTATGTATTGTTCTCTATTGTTCTCTGGCCTTGTTAAATTTCTCTTAATCCATGTACATGATAATTGAAACTTTTATAAAAAACCAGAACATCAGAAGATTTCATAACTCACACAACAGTGTTACTTGATATTTTGTATTCATGAACGAATAAATCACTTATGTTTCTGAACTCACCAGAAGAAACATTTTCAATTTTATTTTTCACGTCTTTTCTGTGTTACGAGTAGATCATCGATTTCTTCTTTCCTTGCAGGCATTCAATGTTTCCCTCGACATCTGTATAAGGGTTTTAAGAGTATTCTATTGTATCCATTCAAATATCTAGTTTTATTTCTTTTACCATCGTAATGACTACAAACATATTCCAACTGAGTAACATTTTAATAATATGTTATAAATCTGTGGCGTTGATTAGTATACTTTATACGAGAAAAAACAATTACGATTATAAATATATAGTATATTATTATTATTATTAGAAAATTTTTAAATTGAATAAGTTAAATAATTTTTAAAGAGACATTTTCCTTATAGCATACAGATGTACACGTCACTACATATATAGAGAAAAATACGTAGGATTTTGTATCATAAATATTGGTTTTCTTTAATAGACCTAACATTATTTTTTGTGGGCATAAAATCATATTCTTATAATAAAGTCTAAATTTGTACTGAGGTATCTTTTCGTTCATCAATTGTGCTTACTTTATATTTTGTATTTCAATTCTTCTCTCGTTCTTCGAGCATGTTTTGTTTCCACCTCGAATGATTTTGTTTGAGAGAGAAATAAACCCTTCCGTAAGAGGACTGCAGGGAAAACCATGTTCCCTGAATAATGTGATTCTTCTAACATTTGAATTTTTATGAAAACTATTCGAGAAGACACATTCATCCTTTTAAGGTCGCTCAACCTTTTGTGGCGTTTCTTTGTGGGATAAAGTTGATTGTAGGAGCGTTATTTTACATCAAACCCTCCAGCGTTTCATGTCTGGCCTCCGTCAACAGATCTTTTCCCCTGCCCTGTCACCTGTACCGTTTAAACTGGCATTACTCCTCACGAGTTTGTCAGTTTGTTTTCTCTGTGGGATTTTCGAGACGTTTGATCCAAATATTTATGACCAACATAAAGTTGAATGCATTCGATCTGACGCTGACGAATCTTCGCTCATCAACACGTCAAGGTGAAAAAACATTTGACGTAGAAAAGAAAAATAAAACTCTGGTTAAATCAGACGTTACTTAAATTGATTTTTCCTACTTCAAGTTTTGTTTATGGCTGGGGGGGGGGGGGGGCGGTAGGCACCAGGTGAAGGATTCGAAGGCTTTGACGACTTTAGTCTTTTTCACCTGAGGGAAAAGAGCAATTTTTTTTTGCAAGTTTTGACTTACCCTTAGCTACAGGCGAAACGGCAATGAAATTTGACAAGGCGGCTCCGGTCCCGTGGCCCATCATTGTTATTCGATTTGGGTCCCCGTTGAAAGCCGGGATGTTCTCCCGAAGCCAGTGGAGACCGGCGACCAGGTCCATGAGCCCGAAATTACCCTGGACGCTACCCCGAGCTCCGGTCTTTAAAAATCCTGAAATTCGTAGAATAAAAGTCCATTACGAAGAGTAAAAGTACAAGCTCAAAGACAAGTTATTAAAATGATATCTGAAGTCAAATATTCACAAATAGAGTCCTTATTATTAAGCATATTCATTTTCATATCATTGTCATGTCATGTCGTCGTATGGATAATACTTATGGACCTACAAAGTCACGTATATTTCAATGTGTCACAATATAATACAAAAATATGTGCTTCAATATACGTAATTTAACTTGGAATTTTTTATCAATTGCAATGTTCATTTTGTTTTCAATCGAATCATGTTTTTTCCCTATTAAATTATTCATAAATATTCGGCTACAATTAATTAAATGCGCTAGCTATTGATTTACCAGTTGTATTTTTAAGATAATTTTCCTTAGAATTTCGATAGTGTTTGAGGTTAGTGTCGTTCTTGTACCGCTTCTCAGACAACTACTAAACTATTTCTTACTGCACTACCGGGTTGTACTTGTCAGTCAGACATTCTTCCTCTTCCTCACTTAGCAAAATTGTATTTTACACTTTTGAGAAAATTGTATTTTCTCCCTTAAAGACTACATTTCGCCTCTTTTGTTCCCCTCAATCCGAAATAAAAGTCAGTGATTAACATCAGAAAAGAAAAAAGGAAAGTGCAGATCACCGGAAATGCAGTTTTAATGTCGTTCACGTGCACTCGGTGGATCACTCAGTCTGAAGGTGAAAACATGAAGATTACAGGTCCTGGCCTTTTCCAAAAAAGAATCAAGTGAACTTGACGTATGAAAAGATCAGGGCGTCAACTTTTTGACTTGCGGCGGAATATTTTTTCCTAGGTATTTTTCTATTTTTCTTATTTGTCCTGACTTTAGTAAATATTTGTACAAATAAATTGGCCCCACCGAGGCAAGTGACAGAATCTATTTTTTTTTTATTTATCAGAGCGGCCAATATCCTCTTTCCATTAACCTCTCAGCCACAGAATATTATATTAATACGTGCATATAAATTAGTCTTTCATCTATCAAGTTTAGGTTAGTTTCGAGCAGACTATTTACTTCCATTTAATTTAATCGGATTACCAGGGATAGAAACTACAAGGCGTCGCAGATTATTCCAATTAATAATCAATAAAGGTTTCAGCAGATATTACTTATTTCGTTGCGGAGCTTTCCACGTTCTCGAATTGAAAATTTAAAAAAAAGGGAAGGACGCCCACGTCCGGAGGGTAATTTCCTTGTCTTTTCTTCTCCAGTCATTCCACGGCACTCCAAAGGGTCATTCGGGGGGCACCAAAGCATAAAGAATAACAATAATGGAGAGACTAAGTCAAGAGTTTTCGAACGAGTCAAATGGAATAAATGAAACGAGCGGAACTCAGCTAGAAGTGTACGGTCTGAAACAATGGGAGAACGGGAGAAAAGAGGAAAAATCGGTGAGCGAAACGAACGTATGAAGCAAAGACATTATCTTCTGTAAATCATGGAAATTCACAAATAAACCTATGTAATAATACAACGAAACTTGTTCAAACAGAAAATTAAATAACGAATAAAAAAGCAGAAGAGAGAGAGAGAGAGAGAGAGAGAGAGGAGCGACATTAAATGTTTGCAGCAGACTTCTGATAAACTTGCGAAACACTTTGCACATCCATGGAGTTAAGTTTTATACTACGACCGTGACGTTTTTTTATATATATAAATAGATGCTTTCTTGTCTGCACTGCTACAAAGCTGAAGAATTATAATTAATATAATCATGAATTAATATGAATTATAATGAATTATCATCATAATGAAAAGCTTCCCATTAAGAAATTATTAATTATGCTGCAGTATAATATAATTTTCCTAGAGAATGTGGCACACAATTTTTGAACGCGAATTTTTTGTTGTGTATAGTATCTACAAGTTTTAACTGGTAATGATAAGCCACGTCAAAAATTACAAATATTTTATTTTATTAAACGAAGACAATACATTTGTTAAAGAGTAAAAGGTTACTTAATACAAGGTACAGAAACCTAAACTTAAGTGCCACTTTTTTCAAGTTTTTATGTAAATACATCATTTTTGAAGTATTATCAAAACTAATTTTTGACAAAAACTCAAGACTGCAACACCGTATAGTCTCACTAAAAATATAATATTCAGCTACAACTTTTTCATATTAATGTAAATATTAAAATACTTAGAACGCATCCCAGTGATTAAATAATTCACCAGCATAGCGTACGGCTCCGAGTACCTAACAAGCATCAATGGAATTTATGAAAAACAATTTATTAATAAATATATATATGCCACCAATTGTGCAACATAAATTTCAAACCACTTAACCAGAATTGACCATTTATACTACTAACTACAGTTTATATACAGGGTTAGGAACAAACCAATATGGGCTGAAAGAGCAGTCACAACGCAATTAATAAATCTCATGAGTAGGTGACCTTCAAAATAAACAAAGATCAGTTTCCAGTTGAAAATGAAATTTGAAAATGGCCGAGAGGTGTACAACTACCCTTCTTATATCTTACATTGCAATCTAATTCAATTGTTATCACGCAATAGGGCTATCAGTTTACAGATGACCTGATCGTTGATCTCATCAATGGATGTAATACGCGACCAGAAGGAACTGAGCGGTCAGATTACGCCAACAGCAGGGCCGCTCGAACGGACACTCATTAGGCTTCGGCTACTGTAGCAAACGATTATACAGCTTGTGATTTACATGTGTGTACATCGAACATCCCTCACAGAACAAAAAATAAACTTGCTTAGATTAGACAAATCAACCCAATGAAATCATTTTGGAGTACCTGACTGACTTGGAATGAAAACGAAAAGGTTTTGCGTCGGCACTTAAAATTATTCAGTTCTGAAAAAGAAGGATGCATTCGTCCACAGGTGGGAGCACGGAGGTGTGAAAGATGCAGCACGGGACCGGAAACGGAAACGCTTGGAAAGGTCCCATTTGGAGAAGTGTGCAGACGTTTAGGACAAGTGAAAATTCATGATTAAAGAAGATTTAATATAAAATTCGTAGGATAAATAATTAATAAATGGAAGTTTGCCCTCCCGGTAGTTTTACTTCGTTTTGATTTTGACTTGGCAGACAAAGGAAGAGTTTCTTCTAGGTCCTATGTCCGCGTGAGTGAGAAATTGTTGTTGAAGATCCCTAGGGACCGGGAGAGATTTGAGAAGAAAATAGTTCCGGACTAGTGACACACACGCACCCACAGATAGGATAAAATTCATGCATGGAGAACAAAAAGATTTGGCAGGAACTTGGCACCGGCACTGGAAGGACAAAGAAAGAAGTTAAGAACAGATGGCGAACGCGAAGGAGGCGGATTGGAAATAAAATAAAAGACGAAGAAAAATTTCACGTGTTTCGGTCGGCGGATGTTTTAAAATATAAAACTAACGTAACTTCTGTTTCTCCGGGAGTCAGACATTCGAAAACTGAACAAGAGACGTGAAAGAATGAAAGGAGAATTTTTCAAAGAAATGCTAGGGGTACTACGATATAAGTATTGCAAAAGGAAGAAGTAAAAACCAGCAGTTCATGGGTTGACAATCACAGCAAAATAAAATATATAAAATTAGAATCATAAATTGGAGATAAATCTAGCTAAAAAGTATATAGGGAGAGTTTTTACTGTAGCTGTAAGTCTGCAGTTAGTTAAGAAGACTCTACTTTTAGTTTCCATCAAATATTCAAATTGTATTTTATGTATATTTTAAGTCCATAAGTCGAGTAGATGTAACAACATGGAGTACATCAAAGATACATTTAAGTCAAGTCTTTGTGGTTAATTTTAGATAATAAAAACTACGCTCTTTCAAAAACTTCAAAAGCATGTAAAAAGACACGTCCGACACCGTCTGGGAAGATGGAGGAATAATACAAGCGAACGATCACGAAAAAATTGAAACACCACACAAGGGGCAATCTGACACAAACCGCAACAAGAAAAGACCAAGAAGGACTAGGTGGACGAATTGGGAACGAATACTTTAAGATGATGAATGAATAAGGAAAATGGCTACATGATGAATGAGAAAGAGAAAAGAAAATTCAGAAAATCTCCTACGACCAATTCCCTGGAGTGTAATCCATTACAAAGATTCAAATATTTTCCTACGAATAATCCGGAAAGCAAGTAGGTTTCTGTTTCTTCTGAGAGGTTTCTCTTGTGGAGGAGAAGAAGAAGAAGAAGAAGAAGAAGAAGAACATCCGCCGTCAACTGCTGCCACTGCCACCGACTTGATTAATTAAACGCCGGCGTGCGAACTCGGCAAAATCCAATTTCAAATTGATTTAGACTTTGAGTGATTCCAATTTAAAGAACAAGTAGAAAGATCTACAAAGTCAGTCACAAAGATCCGGTGACGGTTCTACGTTTTACATTTTTTTCTCCAGCGTAACTGTAAACGAGAGAAAGAAGAAGGCAAAACACCAACCCTGGACTTTTCCACGTCGATTTAAATCACATGAGATCGAGCAATCGAGGCAAAATTCTCATCGTGTACCTTCTACCCGAGGAAACTCTTTTCAAAGGAACTCATCAACTCAAAGGAGAGATGAATAAGATCAAGAAATAAAGATATGAAAGGAGGAGATGAAAGCAAAGAGAGAGCGAGAGAGAGAGAGCAACTGCAGGAGATGACGACGAAACATAAAAGGGTAGTACCGAGGAGTGTTAGCTGGCGAATCCAAAGCAACTTAAGTTATTTTAACAAGAGTGACAATTCAACACTACACTCTGATAAATCCCACTAATCATCTTACAGCAAGGGAACGAATACCGTTTTATTTATTTGCCATTTACTTATTAAAAATAATCTTTTCATAACAAGATACAACTCTCGTAACGACTGATACAGAAAAGCAGTATCGGTAGACAAACATAAAATAATAAGCAGCAAAATAGAAACTATAAAAAAATCTAAACTAGTAATCTCTGATAGTTCTTTTTAAAATGTCACAGGAGCTCGTTTCCTAAGGTAAATTATTTAATTTTTTTCCTCAGTCAAATTGGTAATATTAAGTCCAATTAAGTCTTAAGCAAATTTCGGTGTGACATTCGAGGATGTTTCACTACGATGGGCTCATTTCCTGTTTTAAACGGGCAGACGTGTTTCCGGTTTAAACGACCCTCTTAACCATTTACGACTATTTCCGGGGGTATCTGAACGAACCGAGCCTGTAATTTGCTTCGGTCAAAACCTCCGCAGTCTTATTTTACAGAGCCAAGGGAGGGAAAATTTCATCCCTCCTCCTCTTATGGAAAGAAACATTTTATGTAATGGGAAAAAAAGTTAAAGTAAAAATCTCATACGTCTGATGGGGGTAGTAACACCTCGTTTCCCGCCTGATAATTTTTCAGCCGGAGGTAGTCGAAGCTTTCTCTTCTTTTGGCATTTTTTTTTTCTCGCCACCCTCAAAGGTCAGCCAAGTGGAAATTTCGAGATTCGCGTGCGGTCATTTCCTGGGGAAATAACACTGACGTTCAACGATAAGAAAAACCTACAGGGATGGAACAAACAAAAATTAGAACTCAAGCGGTGAACTCCGGCCGAACTTGACAACGACCGAGGGACTCCCCTTTGAGCAGATGTTTTACGAAACGAGAGTTAAGAAGTCATTGATGATTAGCCGTAAAGGTTAATTGATTTTGACTAAGAGTAACAATGTTAATTAGGATTAAATATGTATCGGGGGGGAAAACATCCCTCTAATAAGCTGCTCAGCAGCATCCCGACAAACAGCCACCTATTTCAACAAGTCTATTTTGCATTTTATCTATTTATATTATACCTCTGAACATTCATATCAAAGATAACGATTTTAGAAAAATGATACCCCCCAGTTAAATAACCCGAAACATCGGTATGAAAAATACCACACCATTAATAATCCCTGAAATTAATGTGGGGGGGAGTTGGTGACCAAGAGAATCAGAAACATTTTAGTCTCTCAAAAGGGTGAATGTTTGCCACTTGAATTTCTTCAGACCTCAGAGCGTGCAGGGAGGATGGTCGTGAAAATTTTTACGAAAGAGCTCGAGTAAGGCCGTTTGGTTTCAAACTCCGAACGAGTCAAAAGGACGCCATTTGAATTTTCTTCTTTTCATCTCTAATTAGCTTTCTCGCGACTAAAGTTCCGTCTCTGTGCCAGACTTCACAAATACTTTATTTAAATAGTTTTGAGTCGAAGGGGGGGGGTAAAAAAAGGACGAAAACTTTTACGTTGTAATTGCACCACGGCGAATCCGAACTGAATTTTAAAGAGGAAAAGACCAGAGACCATGGTAGGACCGAGAGTTGTCGTTGTCTCCACATTTGCATTCCTCCTCCCCATATTATTAACCGTACTGTTGACAATTTCGATCACCTCCTCTCTCTCTCTCTCTCTCTCTGAAGATCTTTTCTCTTATCTTTCACAACCATGTCGAACCATTTCAATGCCGATCTAAGATTGAGGCCTAACTCAGCGTGGGTTCGAATTGAGTGTTCTTCGTGTAACAAAAGACGCCATTTTGTAACATCATTACCGCCATTAAATGTCCCCTCTAATGTTATTTTATTTCTACTAAGTTCCAAACTAATGATGTGATGGGCCCGACGTTCGGAGTCCAGAGCGACCCACAGAATTTGAACATTTGACGAGTCAAAACTCGTATTTTTTCCTTTCTAATTCTAAAACACCGGAGCATTTTTCCAAGTATACAAATAGAAACTCATTAGTCGGGGTCCGTTTTAACGACTCACTCGTGCGGTCTTTCATTATTTACTTTTTTTTTCTCATGGTAATAATCTGAGCAAAGACGTAGGACACGGAGAAGGGAGACGGTCGAAAGCTTTGAAAGCATATTTCTTAGCTTGCGATCAATTAACAGAGAGTAATTAAGTGTGAAAATCTCCTGAAAAGAAAATCTTTCCTCCTCCTACTCCCTCACCCGTTTTCTTTCCCGTCCTAATTCGTCGCCTCGTGCCCGTGGAAAACCCCTGACAAAGATGGCGGACGGAAATCTCAATCGAACGCGTCAGAAAGCGTTCGAGAGAAAGTCCTTTCTCTCAGGTTCGGGACAACAGGAGGTTGTCGAGAGAGAGAGAGATTGAGAAAGGGCCCTGTGGTATCTCATAAGGGCCCCCAAAAAAAGGCCCCGAAAATTTTGAATCTGCTGATTTGACCGTTCGTTTTCACTGTATCCGGCCTTGGGATTTAATAATCCACTGATTCTTCCCGGGCGACGCATTTTTTTTTTCCTCCTTTTACGGGACGAGCGGATTAAAAAGGCCCCGAGAGAGAGCACTCGAACTGATCTGCTACTTTCACATGATGCACACGAACAAGATTTCAATCAACGATAATTCAATGAGATCATCAGAACTCACGTGGACAACTTCGGGGTGAACTTTGTCGGATTCGCCAGCTGAGTCTTTCCTTTTTAACCCTCCCCGAGTAATAAATTTTGTTACTGTCTTGGTGTATACTGCACTTGACTAATCCGTCATATTTAAAAGGCGTGAGTGTTTGAAAGAATTATGAGAATCGCTTAAGTTTGAACATCTCTTTTAATAAATACAAAAAGTAACGTCCTTAGTCCTTAGTCTTAGACAAGATCTCTGAACACTTACTATTGTGTACACTAATTATTGTTTAAAAGGAATTGCATTTTATTACATGAATTTCATAAGTACATAAGTATGTAACGTAATAAAGGGTTGTACATAGGTACAAGTTTTACGTGATTTTTATTATACCAAAACCACAAAGAAAGTTAGTCATCGCAAACTATTATTGTTGTGCCTTCTTAGTCAAACATATCCATTTCAAAATAAATGTTTCCGCCTGACTATCGACTTCTTCAAAATGGTGTAAGTTTAAATAATAAATGACGACAAACAAACGGATTAAATGAGATGTGAGATGTGTAACAGCTAAAAACTGTCCAGCTCAAATCAAAACACTTAAAATGCTTTTCCGGACTTGATGGGACTCCCCAGAAAAACATCAAGCTTTTTCGTAAAGCACACAAATGTCGGAATTTTTCCCATTCCTCGACGTCCTTCTCGAACATGATTTTGACAGGAATTTTCGGGAAAGCTCTTTTGACACCCGAAAGGTAAATCTACCCAATCGTATTCTTAATCAGGTCACGTAACCCTGTTTTACTTTTATTCAAGGTAAGCATCGGATGTCAGCAATTTTTCCGTTATTTTGATGGGTTGATACATCTAATAAGGGAGCACGTGGCAGCAGAGGAAAAATACAATTCCGGAGAACCACACCAGAATCTGGAACTTTAAATTGGGAACTTTATTATTACAAGTAATTACAAGTAAAGTGTGAGATTCCCCCAGGGCACGTTACAAGACAGAAATACAAAAAGTAGTAATCTGAATGTCGGAAAACTACTTCGCATCCTTCTCAAACTATCACAGATAGAGCAAACTATACAATCACGAACTTTTCCTATTCGTGGCGCTTTAAATTAAGCAGATTCTCATCTTGTCCATGCCGCTGTAACAAAAAACAAACTGTTGTACGTGTTTTCTGCAATTGTCCTCCGTCCTCTCATCTTGCTGTACTCTACTGACGATATCAACAAGTTTTGTCTTTTCCGATTTAGAAGCTCCCACTTTTTTTTGTATTTTGTTTCCTGTCCGTATTTTAAATAATAATCCAACACTGGTAGGACGGAGTGTGATTTCCTTCAACTCCACACGTACAGAACTTCGAAACAAAATGTCGCAAACACAAACGTTGCGAACTAATTTCCGTCCAACAACTTTTACTTTTGTATGCATGCTTGAATTTTATGGCTATACGCAAACTTTTACAACAAACGTGGTGTCAGAGGGTTAAAAAGACGAAAAAACCCCGAGATGATTTTTTTTTTCTCACGGCACCCTGTCAGTCTGAGGTGTCTTCCTCCTACAGTCCCTGTCTTCCCCATTACATGAGAAATATTAAGTAGAAGAGAAAGCAAAAAATAATCCGACCAATTGAAAAGGCTCCTTTTTGTGAAAGTAAATTCACAACCCTTCGGTTGGCAAGGAACATCCCCCTGTTTGTTTCGTGACCACACCAAATTCTTCAGCGCTCAACAATCTTCTCGAAGGAAGTAGAATTGAAATGTTTAACTTAGGAGTTAAGCCGACATCATCAATAGATTTATGAAAACAATCACACATTTGGCACTGAGCACTGAGCTTGCTAAATAATTTAGACATTATATCCTGTGAATGATCACTTTTAGCAAATCCAAGGATTTACTTCAATGAATTCGATTATTCCAAAGTCTAAACTTATAGTTATACTCCCGGATTGTATTTTAACTTAAATGATTTGATTCAGGGAACACACGTACAGTTTAAGTGTTCATTTTGTAACGTATAGATGTGATGCATATAAACTGTATCCGCAGCGAATATCTGAACGGTTCTATTAACTGTACGAGTACGAGTTCTAACCGACAACCGACCTTCGTCTCAAAGGGATTTCCTATATTGCTCATCAGTAGATATGTCTTTCAGTTTATGTTATGAACTTGGATTATAATATTTCTGTCGCTCACGAAGCATCTACAGGAGCTCGTATACTAACTGAATTCCAGTAATGGCTGCTATTCATCTCTCACACGGAAATTTTTCCTTTTTGTATACGTTTCATGTATTTTATACAAGCCTTAAAATTTAAGGATCGAATTGAAGGGTCGGGTGTCTTTGCTTGAGAGTAATTTCGTCACTTGGCCCGCAATGGAACTTTCAAAATTACAAGTCAAGGTATTTCTGCAGTCGAAGCAGTGCTGACGTAAAGAATGCAGCAGAGATGATGCAGTCAAAGGTTAGAAATTTCATTTTGATTTTATTAGCAATTGGGTACAATCGTTTATTTTTGTGTGGACGAGACAACCCCGCACGAGCCTCTCGGCGAAAGGCTAAATGAGGGATGAGCCGGTTCAAAACAGGGATATTGTCTCTAAGAAAGGCTCGAAACCGCATGGTCCCTCCGACGGAAGCCTCAAAGACCCGTGGGAATGTGTGCAGAGGGTTCTAAACAAATTTACGTAGCGTCCCTCCGACAGATGACCCACTCAAGGCATCGCAACGAGAATAGGAAAGGTTCAGCAGGTGAGTGCTACAGATCACGTCGATACAATCGGGTAGTGCAAAATGCCCACGACGCTCGGAAAATAGACGAGAGAAACTAGAAAAGTAGAAAAGTAGAAAAGTTGCCGAGTAGTTGCACATCGGATCTTCAAATTAAGGTGGGCCTTTGAGACCTCAGGAGTTTTTCCTGGAATTTTTCACGGTGGTTTTGTCGCAAAGGAGTAAACGTGTTGTTTGTAGTTGTGAAACCGCAAAAGGATCTACTCGAACAGTGTATAACCCTTTCAAACGTGCTGAAAACTAGAAAGAACATTTACATTTTACAATATTGTAGTTTGTGATGCAAAAATTATTTTACTATCACGGTGTGTGTGCTGCATTTTTCTTTACATAACTCCATTTGTGGGGTGAAACATTTTCCGTAAACTAAAAAATAATTACTCAATATATTAATCGAGAAGACAAATGATCCTTTCGCTTCTTTGCAGGTAGTAACCATTCTAATCACGGCCCTGATTTTGTAGAGTTCCCGATGGAAAACCCGTCGAAAACTTGAAAACTACGCTCTTTACAATTTGAATATTACAAAATTTCTGGATTATTTTTTTGTGAATGAAACTTTCTTGAAGTTAATTGACGTCGAGTACCTTTCATGTACAAGTAGACAATCTCTAAATTAATGAACGTATGTAAAGTTACAAGTTTAAAATGAATACTTTCAAAATTGTAGACTTCAATTGTAAAACATATTTAATGCTGTGTATTTATAGAATGACCGAAAGTGAAACTTTTTATCTTATTATTTAAAATTAAAATAGACAAACGGATATATTATTATTTTTTCAACCTTAAACCACCGTGTCCTACCAACTAAAACGAGAAAATAAATTATTGGAGAGGATGACCACGGACAAAAGATAAATTTCTCATTTTATTCATCTCGTAAGCTCTCCTAAAATATTTCTTCGCCGTTTTGTTTCATAAATAAGTTACGAAACATTTTTTCACTCTGCAATACGACACTATTTAATGGAGTACACATTCCTGACTCAAATATTTCCGTCTCACTAAAGGACGGCATCTTGAGCTTTTTAATCCAAGTTAATTCCGTTCAAGTCTTTTAAGACAGTCTGTTGGCCTCTGATACTAAAACTTATTTAATGAATAGTTCACCATCTAAGCAGCTTAACCGACCCGTAGCATCCCATAAAATGTCATATCATGTCGGTACTTCTTCTTCTTCTTCTGCTTTCCATAGGCAACAAGATGGCCGACACGTTTGCGTGTGGGACGCTGCCCCTGATGCCCGGGGGTACCTTTCTCTTGTCATCTTTAGAGAAGTAAACTGAAAACCAGTTATTAGTTATTACGAAATTTTTTTCATTTCGGGCTTCTTCTCAATCTACCCACAAATCCCCTGAAGCACCGAGCCCTCGCCATTCACCCCCCCCCCCGAAAAAACCGGCCTCCACACCTCCTTTTCTTCTTTGGGGCCTTTAAAAAAGGGCAAACAAAAAAAAATTGAAAGACCGAGCCAAAAATGTTTCCTGTCCTCAAACCACAATTCCCCCCCCCATTTTTTCTTTTCTCCACACGTTTATTCCGGCCTTTCTTCTGCCTTTCTCCGCCATTTTCTCTCTTCTATTGATGAGATTGCGGATAAATTTGAGTTTTTCTTACAGAGGACGTGGTTTAACTAAGCGTGAAAGAAAACAGAATGAAAATATACGTCTTTAAATGGTTTCCTCTCTATTTCACTCACGAGTCAAATTCCTATGTGTTTTTCTCAAGGGAAGAAAACAATTTTACCATAATTTTTTGTTTTGCTTCCAATTCCACGTGGTTCTCGAGTCGGTACTGTGGTACTGCGTGGTCTCGCCACGTTATGTTGTTTAAAAGTACGGATAAGTGTGAAATTCCAGCCAGAGCAAACTGCCACGTACACAACTGCAGTGCATACAAAACATCAACACAGCAGACATTGTGCGGTAGAGCAAACAGTTGGACCACGTCTTTTTAGAATTAAAATGAACTGCCTTTACAAAAAAAATATGGCAGGGTAGCTTCCTTTCACAAGTTAAAAATGTGACGATACTGAATGAGAAGATACCCCCAGTGTGTCTACTTGAATTTAACAGAACTCCTGCAGTGCCACGCCATTAAATCTCAAAATTTACAACGCGACGTTCCGAATGTATAAACACAAACATAAAATTAGATTTACATGGATCAATAAGTCTTAATAATGCTCCTTTCAGAGTTCGGATTCCCAAATACCACCTTTAAGCCTGTAAACCACACAAACACACACACACACACACACACACACACACGTCTTGTACCTATTTAACCGTTGAGATCTGACTACAAATCGCATCGACACAAATCGGATCATTTATTACGTTAAGCATATTCTTAATCGGACGAGAGCTTTTATTGGCGTCAAAGCAGTCCCCGAGATAAAATCTTGCAGACCCAAGCAAAGCTCGGGTGGAAAAGATTAAAACGAAACCGAAAATCGTTAGCGATCAAAACGAGAAAAGAAAATCGTTCGTTTTGAGATCCTTTCTTGTTCGTCGGTGCCCTCGAAATCGGCCCTTTTTAACCTCCCAGGAGATTCGCAAATTTGCGTAAATTTTACGGGTAAAACGAAAAATGGGAAACCGCAGAACAAAATTGCATTCCCCCGTTTTCATAACTTTTTTTTTTCTTCGTGGAAGGCTCGTTTTCCTAACTCTTCTAACCTTTGAAATCAAAATAATTCGATACGAAAGTCAAGGAATATGAAAAACCGAGAAAACTGAAAAACTGCGGCCGTGAAAATTAGGAGAAAAGACAACTCACTTTTAAGGTTATGAAAACTAATAAATCATTATTTTGCTCCGTTACATCTCTGGGGTTCAACTTATTACTCCTCCTTTCTTGCATTTTCCTTCCCTTTTTCATCTTCCTGGGGCCAAATAGTCAACCTGGAACATGTTTTCCTATGAGAGTGCATTAAAAATTTTCAAAAGTTTTATTTATGCCAACTCTGGTTCTGCCGCCTATCTATTACCTGCCACCATGTCTTCTGCCTTGCATCCAACTCCAATCGACGTCGGACTCTTTCATTACTTTCCACCAAACCTTTTTCTCACATTTTCCCGCGTCGCCCTCAAAAATCATTAGCAACTGACTGTTGCTCCGATCATTAGGCCCTCAGAACTTCTTAAAATCCTTTTTCCGGTCTACTTGAAAACTCATTATGAAAAGATTCTCGTTAACCAATCTCCTAAGGAGAGAGAAGAGATGAAGAAAAATGAACTGGTGTGAGACGTAGAGAGAGAGAGAGAAAGAGAGGCAAACACAAGAGAATGAAAGAAATAGAAATGAGAGTTCTTAAATGCTAATAAGGAATGACTGATTCGGTCGAATTCATCAGGGAGGGAATTTTTTCATTGCGGACAATCTCTTGGAAAATTGAGTTGTTACCATCGGCATCGTAAAACAATCTGAGAAAACTGCGACAGGTACAACACGAGTGACCAACCAAATTGTACATAACTAAACAAAACATAAGTGAAAAACATTAAATGGCCACTCCAAGTTAAATTCTTCTTATATATGAAAAAATAATATACATAATTGTGCTTCTACAACATAAATTTTACGTATGAGGAACACTTATTAAGGCTACCTTTTCAGATGTATGCTGCAATTTGTTCTATCAAAAATCGATCACTGGGTTACATTCCTAAACTGATTCGTTATACTCTATTATATTACATAAACAACTATTTGTGCGATTATATTTAAGTTATTTATAAAGTATAAAAAAAATATATCCATAAGCGTACTGCCATACGACTGCGTAATTCTTCCTTATATTATTTACCTATCAATTTTCCTACAGTTCAGTTATGTAATTATGTAAATTTTTATTTGTAGATATGTGTATGTTTAAATTATGGCATTAATTTTGTAGCGACGCATGTTTCATAGTAAGCCACCTTATTGTTCTATCATTAAAATTACGTAAATTTACTTAAATACATGAGTTACATAAATTTCCGGGAAGGAAACTACCACATTCTCCAAAAATCGATCACTACTACTGTGAAACATTGTAATTTGATGCTCTACAGCATTGAACCGAACCGTACTGAAAACGATCACCGGGACAGTAACTTTATCAGGCGGTACCACTTTCTGGTAAAAACAATCCCTCGGGACGTTAACACAAAATCCAGTTAATAAAATTTAAACGACTCCCGTTGCTCCTACCGAGGGAGGTGAGGCTCCAACAATCCGTAAGTTTCCAGCTTCTCTCTCTCTCTCTCTCTCTCTCTGTGGGCTGTTCAATGTGGTTATTGTCACGTTTTCTCCCAATCCTCTCTAGTCCACGAAAAAAAAATGACTGGAGAAAACTCATTTTCCCCGTTTCTCCAGTAGAAAAACCGGAATCTCCAGATTTTCCGATTGAATTGCACTGCGTCACACCACGTTCGACTAGTTCCATGCACTTTTTCCTACTTCAATTTTCAGTTTCTGGGTGAATAAAATGTCAATAGCACGTGTTACGGAAGGTCACGTTTATGGGATCATATTTGTGCAACGCATAACTCCAAGTGACCTATTTATGGAAAGTATTCATGCGACTCAACTCATATTATGAATAAATATACTTCGATAACAAAGTGAAAATAAATAAAATATACATTAACAGCAAATTTAACGTTATTTGCCGCGCAATTTTACATAAACCTTTCCTCAAAGAATGACAACTTGTACTATATTGTTAAGAGAAATAGGCAACAGTTAAACCACTACATTTTTAGGGGTGATGAACTTTTGAGTTGGTGTAAAAACCTAGAAAGGTGGGTTGTACCTTAACAGTCTCAACTACTTGAGGAAGAATCACGCATTAGAAGTGGCTTCCTGTCCTAATACAGGTATTAAGTTTAAGTATAAAGTCTCATGGACGTAGTCTTGCACTGATTACATACATTATATTACAGATATTAATCCAAGCTATAGCTTGTTCATATCCACTTTGTTGTAGTTGTATTTGTAGTAGAGCATTAAAAAAAACATAAGTAAAACTAAATGTTTCACCCCGATGCAGACCGAATTGCCATTTTGTATTTTTCATGTTGTTTCCCCGTTCTGCAGCATTCCTACTCTGATATCCCTGACTAGTTTATACTGTAAGCAACTATCTTACGACTCCTGCTGATGACCGACGTTTGTTTCCGTCAAGTCTTTGTCTTTGCTTCATTTGTCAGACGCAATTTCAATCTCGGAGTTTCAACTTTTCGCCTTTGCCTTTTAGTTCATTTCTCTTTCAGTTTCTACGGTTCACTTCGTCCAACGTGGAGTTCGCTTCAGTTTCAAGAACGTCAAACGGAGATACGAAAATCTATTTTCTTTTTTTTTGAGTGAGCCAGGGCAAATTATAACAATTAAGGTCGTCGTATCGTGTGGGTCTTTTGAACTCAACTGCACCGGATAAGATTCCATCAAAATTCATTTTACTTGAGCCTTATGGTTCTGCTTAGAGGGTAAATGTCGACAATATATTAAAAACAAGTAGTAAACTAACCAACAAACAAAAGAAACATTATTTTTGCAGTTTGTTGTTCAGTTCGCTTGTATCGGTATGAAAAATAGAAACAAGTCCAGTAAGTCAATAAATAAAATAAGGAAATTACAACGACACAGAGTAAAGATCCCAAACAAAATAAAATCAATTAAAATACCAACTATTATAGTGACTTATGTCTTAATTAGAAAACATAAATATGCTATCGGTAGTACAAATAGTTAAGTAATACAATAATATCTGTTGTGCTATGTTAAAATAAAAGTAAAAGTAAACTTGTGTTCGACACAAGAACCGATCTAATTGTGCGTAGAATAAAACTAAAGAATTTTCCCTGTACTAAAAATTCAAACTATCAACTACCACTAACACTACCTAAAATTCACGTTCATTTGTGTCTTTTTCTTCCACGGATTACACTCGCAGACATGGTTAGTGGTTTAAAATGAACATCAACATGAAGGCAAACGTCACAATGTAGCCTTTTCCCTTGCATTCAGAGACCGAAGCAATCTTTCCAGGCATCCCTTCTATTAATTTTTTTTTTCAGTTCACAGAACAAAGCAATAAAACTTTAGTATATAATAAAAACAAAATAGTTTAATTGGAGTAACGTTTGTGGCATTTTCCTCGAGGACATTCTCTCTTCAATATTTGCTGCATAACAGTCCTTAATGGCGAGGGAAAAAATGACCAAAAGGGAGGCGGTCGACGTAATCAAACCCATTACAATCCGGACCGTGTCTGAAATTGTCCTTTTCGAGAAAGGACAAGACAAAAAAAAATGGGTTAAGAAGGAATTTGGATCCTTTCGCAAGCGAAATGCCGGATAGTTTAAGAACCTTTCCCGTCTGCGTTCGTCCGTTCATTTATTTCGGCTTGACGAGGTCTATTAGCGGTGGTTGAACACATCCCCTCGAACATCATTCCTTACAACTTGTTTCGGCCATCATCTTCCAGCCTTCATCTTCTCGAGTTACCACCGGCAAGAAAAACAGTTTCCCCATAACTCGACTCAAACAGAAAGAACATCAATTCAACTTTTCACGGTTCATCCGCCTCCCTCGTGGATTTTTTTTTACTTCCTTACAACAACTCCCTCACTCCTTTCCGTGGGATCATCCAAATCGATTGGATGTGAGTAATTGATAAAAATGACGTTGTCCCAGACGAAAATCCGAATCGACTCGATAGAAATGGATTGATTAACGAGATTGATTGAGAACCTGAGAAAATTCTCAGAGAGCCTGCAAGAGTCGATCGATCAGTAACTGACCGAAGGCGATCACAAAGAAAATAAGACAACTTGAAGTAACGAAATTCTACAGCCGGAGGTAGCCGAAAATAATGCCCAAGAAATAATACGCGGGGTAGTAAAACTCCGTGAGAGTTTCCACCAAGGTCGAAGGTCAGGTGTTGCCATTGCGAAATCGAGTTGAGTTATGAAACAAAGTCATTTCCTAACCAAAATATTTACACAAAACCCTTTCGGAGACCAAATTAAATTTCAAATCGGTCCTTGGGCAGATATTCATATGTTCTCTTAAGGGGTGAGAACACTCGAAGGCCTTTTGTAGGAGGTTTGGGTTAATAATTTGGAGATGTAACGAATTTATTGTGAGAACCGCTTGTGAGCAGCTTGTAGTAAACTCAACTATACTCTTACATATATAGTTACTACAAGCATACCTTAATTTTTATCATAAGACAGTTTAATTTCACTTTGTTTTCACTTTATTCACCATTATTTTCATATTGCGACAAACACAATGTTGTGAACGTAATTTCGTATTCAACGTGCGAAAAACCTATGTACTGATTACTGTAACAGTGAATAATTTTGTTGGAAAAACTTTTTAAATATTTGTATGACTACCATGTCAGGGAGAAAAGCTTCAAGATGTTCGAGAACACTTGTTTGTATCAGTAGAGTGCAGACATCTTCTGTTTTCTATCGTTTACGAAGCAATACATTACAGTACTTTATTTTATTAAATCATTCAATAGTCCAATACGTATAGTAAACAAAAAAAATTGTGTTATGAATTTTGACAATGTTTGACCAATACAATAACTTAAAAAAAACATCGCTTATATTAAACTCTTTTACACAGTACTAGGCTTGTACCCATTCCCTGTCACTAGTAATGAATTCCTCAGTATTCGACACCTACTGATGTAGGAGGCTTCGTTTGAGAAGTACGAAGGCGGTGTAGGTGAGAGAATTCAGTAACCGTAGACACAAACCAATTATCTCATACGTCAAGTGGTATCATCCCTCAATTAAGCAGATCAAATTTTCAGTTCATATTCACAGGGTACGCGAAACAGTAGGAAGATGAGTAAAGTTCGTTCCCTCGTAATCGAAAAGGCTGGAAAAGGTCGAAAAATTCCTTCATTTTCTAATGTAAAAGCTCTGATTGTTTGTCAATGTCGAATGAATCGCAGATGAGCGAATAATTAACATTTGTTAGAAAAGCAAAATGAATAATGGAAGAGACGTATAAATAAGAACGCGTTAAAAAGGAACGAATTAAACTCACGAAATTCTCAACGATACAATTACACAAATGAAGTATTAAGATTGAATGAATGAGTGATTGACTGACTCACTCAAAAAGACTTTCTCTCAAAAGAGTTAATGCTTCACTAAACAAGGATATAATCTTTTCTTATGTCAACAGGACAAGGCACCACCCTGACTTGTAATCAAATTTTGTAGTTATTGTAGCAAAAGGTACAATTTTGGTGGCGCCTTACCAACTTCTAAAGTACAGTTACAATAAACAGTGTTGCTGGTTAGTACTTTTAGTGTATTACTTATTAAGAATTGCTGTAAAATACGTCGAAAACGTTTTACGTTGTCTAAAATTTTTATGTTGCGTCTGTCAAATATCAGAGCGATTTCCAAATTCCTTCAACTCTTTTCTAGGACCGAGGCACTTGTCGTTCTGACAAAAAAAACCAAGCAAAAGTAAAGCTCGTTTTTTTCCGCCATTAAAGAAATGTGTTGCGAAAGATTGGAGTTGCCATTACACCACCCAAATCGTTTATTTTATATGCAAAAAAGAAGTGAAACGCGATGGACCACTTCAAAGGGTGTGAAGTGATGCTAAAATGGACATGTCGACCTGTTAGAGACCGTAATTCTTACGCCCTTTTTCATCGTCCCTCTCTATTTTTTATATTTGTTCCCTGTACATACTTAGATGAGCGCATGTGGATGTTGTTCGTCAAACTCACACACACACACACACACACACACACACACACACACACAACAAAAGAGAGAGAGAGAGAGAAAGAAAAAAGGGGGAGACTATTTTCGGGAGGTGAAAACCTTCTCTCACAAGTAAAAAAGGCAAGAGAAAATGACTTTTCATCTAAAAAAAATTTGTCAGTTCACTAAAAGACAGGTCCGTCCCTTATTTTACCTACAACATAAACATTGACAATGTTAAACATTAAATCGAGAGAATGACAAACAAGTTTTTAATTTAATAATATACTGAAAAACAAACAGTGGAAGTGGGTAGTTGCTAAAGTAACAATAAAACTGTTGATTTGTGACAGAAGTGCCAATAAATATCATGACCAGGATATTTATTAATAGCAAAACTGGCATGATTTACGCGATCAATTATTGTATAAGCTCACTGTATAGGAAAGCTAAGTCTCTGTAAGAAGTTCTATTGGAACACATTTTTTCGTGCCTTTTTCCTGGAACTCTCAAAAGTTCGCCCTTGCACCATCCATCCGAATATTTCCTGGTCTACTTTTAGATCGACTCTAAAGCAAGAGTTTAGCCATCACGACTTGAATATAAAAAATAATTAATTGGTCTTTTGCAAAAGATCGGAAAATTTATGGCCGAAATGCGGCAAACAATTTGATTAAATCCCATCTCCTCGGGGACTTTATAGTTTCGGGTCTCTAATTTCTTTTCTTCTTCACTTCTCCGCCCTTTCTCAACTTCTTCTCGTGCACCACTTCACTTCGAACCTCCTTCCTCTGTCCACTTTCTTGCTAAATTCCATATTTGCTCCATAAATCAAATTATCAAAATGGATCGTCTTTTAAATTTTTCGGCTAAACCGAAAACCAACTTTCTTCTTTCTCCGCACGCGGAAACCGTAGAACATGCGAAAGGAAAAATGTTATTTATTAATAATTGTACGTACATACGGTTGTACACACTGATTGAGAAATTCATAACTGTGTACACCAAGAGAAAAGTTGAGGATGAACAACAAAATATTGGTTCCAAATACTGGGAGTGATTTCACACGTTGTAATATCCACTTAAAAACTATGAATCATAACTTTACATAGTTTTTTCTATACTAAGTGCCAATCAATAGTTGTTTGTATAAGTTGTGAAAAAGAGGCGACACCCTGACACTGCGGTTCGTACTTGTGTACACAGAAATGAACATCGCGAAAAATTTGCTTAAGAAACTAAACACCTTTAAGGCCATACAAAATACAATATAAAATACCTGTACGACAAGTAATAATTCGTCAATTCCTTATAGCCAAAGATAAAACAAAAATTCAAGATTTTTATAGTTACTATTGTACCTAAGAATAATTAGAAAAATTTGGCCAATGTTACACCTCAATGATGTAATAAAAATATAGAAAATTAAAAAAAGTACAGTGCGTAATATATATATTGCACAGTATTAAAAAACTGTTTCATTTAAGTATTGATGTCGACCGCATGAATGTTGCACTGCCCTATAAAATATGTACTATATATATATATATTATGACTCAGTGGGATTTGGTATTTAAATCTATACAAAATCCATCAATCACGCAGTACAAAGTTCTCATAAAGTGCTCGAGGAGTTCGAAACACAATGGTAAAAGAGTGTTAAAAGTTTCCTGCAGATAAAAAACAAAACTTTGGAACGAACACATTGCTCGAGGATTGTACCAGGTAGAACAGGTTGAATTTGAGGATAGCAAAGAGTTTCTACTAATTGCTAAGCCGCAAAACGGCACGATAACATTTCCAGTCGTTACCTCACCGCAAAACGGGGAATCCGCAAAACCCGGCGAAAAGGACAAAAACAAAACCTAACGGTTGGACAAAAAAGTAAAACCGGGCCGGAACGTAGGAGTCGTGCGACAAATAAATTTCCCAGACAAAACCAAGAATGATCTTTTCGAGGACCTAAGAATTAGATGAATTCGAGTCGCAGGTTGAAACGGCCATTCCAACGTCACAGAATGAATGATCGTCTTCGCTGGCAACATTCTCCAAAATTTACTTTTGGCCCTTCTTCAAGAGATCTCTTGTAATGTTTTGCTACCGTTTAAATCAATTCTGTGGGTGGACGAATACCGCAGATGCTTCTTATGATTCCGAGAGAGACAGAGAGAGACACAGCAGGTGTAGTAAAATTGTATGCAACGAAAGAGTTCCTCGGAACTGCCTACCTATGGGGTACTCACTCAGCACATAGGTAACTAATGGTACTCACCTAATATTCCTAGGCGAAAATTGATTGTAACAACTATTACGTTTCCATAGGCGGCCAGAACGGATCCATCGTATGGATTTCCAGAATTCCATTCGTACGATTCTCCGTGCACGTAGACGATGACAGGAAACGGACCTTTTTCCTTGTACGGAGTCCCTGGAAAAGAGAAAAATTGCATTTCATTGCATTTTTGTTCATACAAAATGGCTGTCACTGCCTTGTTAAATTACAAAATTTAATTCTTCGACACAATTTCGCTTTTAGTGGACTTCCAACTCTGCATTTTGATTTCGGTGCTACACCCCTGACTTTTTCAATTCTTTTCTTCGATTCTTTTTGTCTCCCCTTTTGTACATTTTCGCATGACTACTCTTATGTCACGTGGAAATTTTATTTGTTTTTTTCTTACCCATCGAATGAGTCAACAAACCATTTATATATTAATGTCTCTTTTCGTATATTTAGTTCTTTTTTAATTTCTCCAACTGTTGTTCCAGATTTGGAGCAAGTGTACACTACAAGTTGTTCACATTTTTGTTGTAGTCGTGTTTTTTTGATTGGTATAATTACATTGAATAGCATTATAACGTTAAACTCATAATATTATTTATATATTTTTATTAATGACACGGAATTGCGAGGTTAGAGTACATTTCTTATGATACGATAATTTGTTATACTTTTTCGTCGTGGTGAAGCCTGGTGATGTCCCGTCGAATATTCACTCGAGACGGTGCAGGTTCTTCCGTTCTAAAATATTTCAAACCATCGCAAAGAAAATTTAAATAAATTACAGCTTGTCTGTTACGTTAAGTAACACATTCTCAGGTTATCGTGTACTTTCAATTGACAGATCAATAGGAAACGCTACTGAAATTGCACAAAATGTCAGTGACTGCACTGCACTCAAACCACAACGCGACATCCAGCCGAATGCAAGAACCTTTTAACCGAGTCGACAAGAAGGAGTTTCTAATTCTATTTACTTTCCCATTTCCTTATTTATTGAAAAGTACCAACTTCACTTACTTAATTAAAATAGTGTTCAAGAAGAGCGGACAATGGAAGAACCGCCATTAAAACTGCACCCCGTCAGACAAAGCAATAAAAACAATGGGCCTCCACGTCTCCCTGCTATTATTGCACTATTAATAGTTAACACCCCCTCCACACAGACACACATACACACGCGCACCCGCCATTGGGTTTCCCCAAGTTGAAGTTCGTAAAACATTTTCGGCGTTAATTTTTCTTTAAAATTCTAAAAACCTTTTTCTCCAATAAAGTTAAAATAAATAACGCGAGGTCTCATCCAGTCGTAAGGTCGAACTATTCACAACTATTCCGGGTTAGATCAAGTCAAAAATCACGCCTACCCCAAATTCGAGGGTTATCCGGGGAACTTCTTTTCATTTTGGACTTTGCCGATGCCACTTTCACAACTTTCATGGCCGATTCATAACTTTGGAAATTAATTCAAGTGGAAGTTTAAAAAAAAAATAAAATAAAAATAGCAGACAATTCCGCTTGGCCTGGCCGGCTATGTAAACTTTTGATTTATTCACCACTACGTATCTGTCCCACTCTTTTCTATTTAACCGTTTCTAGATTTCTCTCTAGCTTCTTCTTTTTTTTGTCACCACCACTACAATTGTCTCTCCGTCGCCATGACGTTTTCTCTAATGATCTTTTCTCTTTTTCTATTAATTTTATATTTTACTGGTTTTGTGTTTATATACGCTTTAGTAGATTTTCTCCTCGTCTTTTCTCTTTCCTGGTTTTACATTTTCCCTTTCTGTTCTCCTTTGCTCTTCTGCATTATATCTAGTTTGTCCCTTGCTTTTGTTTTTTTGCATATTCGTTGGTTCTCTTTTTATTAGAACTTCACAGCAGTGTGTCTTTTGGGACAAATTCCATTTCGATTGTCTGTTGAGTCCTTTGGTTCGTGTTCGTAGGGAAGTGCAGTCGTTTGACGAAAGTCAAATCAAATCCCCCCACAAATGTTTCCCTACCTCTGACTTAAATTACATTTGCTTGCACCGAGTTCTTCGTCACGTTCTTCTTTTACCACTTTGTGGTGTGGGTACCCACCGTCACGCCGAGTCCTTTCTTATTTCTTTTACTCTGGCTATTTTTCCACTCTCCTGAATGATGAACACCTTGACTCCTTCCCTTTCTCCCTGTCCTTTTTCTTTTCGTCCGTGTCTGTAATCCTAATGCACTTACACCATTCATCCGTTTACTTCCTACCGTTTTATTTTTTTTTACGACCGTTCCTCTCTCGCTTCAGTCACTTGTTAGGTTCCCTCGGCTAAAACGGGCGACTTTATAGCTAATTTCTTCTTCAAATTGTTGAAAGTTTTCTATTTTATTTCCGTGGCCTAATGAACCGTGCCGTCTCCTTTTTTCTTTTACTGCTAACAGTTCTCCTTTCGAGTGCACTCGCACACCTGGCACACACACACTCTGCCGGTCCTCTTCGACTTACTTTTTTTTCTTTTTAAATTAGTCATCGGTGACCAGCCGTTAGAACTTGTCGTCAGCCTTTTATAATCTCCGGCTGTTAAATAAAAGGCTCTAACCTGCATATATATTTACATAAAGGTCGGAGTGACCCATTGGAATTCAATCGACGTTCCCGAATTAAAAGTTGTCATTGAACCATCCGGTTCATCTTCCATTCATTGACGTCCCTTCCAGGTTCATCTCCTGTGTGAAACACGCGCACGCACACAAAGAAGGAAGCAAAAGCCGAACGAGCTTTCCTTTTTTCACCCCGTCGAAAACCTCCAATTATTTTCTTTTCCATTCAAAGCACAGCATTTTTTTCTCCTTCAAATCTGGTTTAAGTCATTTTAATTTTTTTTGTCAAGTTCCCCGTCAGGGAGGCTGTGGGCGCGGCAGAAAAGAGCTTTGAAGCATAAAAACCTTTTCTTTCTGGAATTCTTTCTGTTTCCACGTAGGCACCTGCAAGCTCACTCATACAAAAGGCAATTATAACTCTTATTATTATTTTTTTTTGCAAACTAGGAGACAGAGTGGCAGGGGGAGGGAATCACAGGTGCGCAGTTGGACGAAAGTCAAAAACGTCAAAAAGGAGACTGAGAACACGCAAAAAAATTTGAAGTGAAGTTGATTTTCACGACGAATGGCGACGAGCAGAAAAAAAAAAATTCTCACTTGTTTCTCGTGGTTATTTAAAATTCTAATGAAAGTAAAAGAGAGAGAGAGAGAGAGAGAGAGAGAGACCTAATTTGCCAAATACACTTCTACAACTAATAGAGACAACTACAACACGTTCGTGGACACAACTTACTACTCGAACTTCAATTCGGACGTGAATTTCACATTCCTCCTTAAGTTGACACCAATTTCGTGGAAGAAGACAATAATCGTCAGCCATTGTTGTGTGCCATGGCCGCTTCGTCGCAGTCTTTCATTATCGAAATGTTCCACTGTTACTTCTCGTTCCGTTGTAATTGCTACCGTTATTGCCGTCGTTAGTGTTAATCGGGTTATTAAATTCCACCACAACTGTTTCCGGTCACCTAAGGATCTTCTCTGCCCACGTGTCCCGTTCCTATTCGCATATTATACATGTATGTATTATTTTACAGTGGAGTTTTCATTCTTCCTGAGTGGTAAGTTAACTTACCTCGACTTGCTGCATATTTAATGTACGCACGCGGTTTTTATTTACTTACATCTCTTCTGCTTTTTCCTGTTCGTTGTACCGAAGCGGACCAAAATTCTCAACAAAGTAACTTAACCAAATACCCCTTTTTTCCCTTGTTTGAAGAATCTTTTTTACCATTCCGACTCGTACTCGTAAAGTCACCACACATTCACCGCAGAAAGGCAATTCTCTTTTCCTTAGGAAAGTTCCATTATTTTCGAGGCATTCGCTCAAAGAGCTCGTTAAGACTTTTCAAAGGTATAATTCTTTGTTTTATTGCTCGGGCCTGGTAAAAGGAAGAAATGATTTTTCTCAAAAGCCCACGCTGCATTACAAACATTTAAAATTTATAGGTTTTTGATGTCGAATGAATGATGCGGTGGGTGTAACGAACGAATTGAAAAATAGTACACGGTTAATAAGAGGCTACGAATGTAAATAAAACATTAATTGATGCAATTATTGATGAAATTTCGAGCGAAGCGAATAGTAGCGGTTGTATACAGCACACGCAACAAACGTAATTTTTTTTCCAAAAACATTATTTCCAATTTTTGAACTTATTATAGTTATATTGTACTAGTACGGTATATTATAATGTTATATAAACATAGTATTATATTGAAGTGGATTGTCAAATGTATTGTCCACAGGGGTATTTATTTGTAAGTTTGTGTACGTTTGTACCCACACCTTCAAAAACAATAGAAAACTAGACCCCTCTGAATGGCAGCCATTTTGTAACGTCGTTTATGTATTTAAATTAATTTGTACGTATTTTAGTACTGTCTACATGCACAAAAGTTACATCTCGTCTGAAGAGTGTCTAACAGTCAGTTAAAAAGAAAATAATGTATTTTTTTTATTTAACCTGAGACAGGTTGTAATCCACGGCTCGTTTTGAGTGCATCGACTTGGGTCTTGGACGGATCACATCCAAGAGAAACCCATCGAGTTGATGGGTCGTTTGTCACAGAAAATCAAAATACAAGATGGTATTGTCTTACGAGTTTGCCAAATATTCGCTTCTGATATTATTAACTTTCTCGAGTGCGAGCGAAACTACCAGTTCGCTTCGTAGAATCGACATTTTCCAAATAATAATTTCCGCCATTGTCTCACTTCCGTCTTTTCTGTTTGCCATCCGTTTGGCGCGACATTCAATATTCTTGTCGGGAATTTTTCATTAATTTTATTGCCCCGTTTTGATTTATCAACAGACGCGATTAGAGGTCTCGTACGAGGTCTAAAACCGGTTTCCGTTTCCGTTTGGTCCGTTTTATTTCTTCAGATGAAAGCTCGAGCCTTCAGTCGCTCCGGCAATCCGTCAAAGAGGTCTGTTGTCAGCAAACAATCTCGTTCCCTTGGAATTCTCTTAAACCGGTCTCTTAAACCGTTTCCCGTACCTGAAGTTAATTGATCGGCCATTTTGATTTGAAGTAACTCTACAAGAAGCAGTCAACGAACGTGTTGTGTTACCTACGTCATTTGATGTGGCACTACTTGTCACAGGATGTGCTTATACTTATCTACTCACAGGATAACGTGTGAATCAAAATGTTGTTTCGATTTTATATTCTTTACACAAAAATTTAAAAAAAAATTCATATTGTTCCTCGCAAAAGGGTTTCATGATCATCTCAGCTTTTAATAAAACTAAGAATCCTTATTTTACTGGAGTAGTTGAGTCAATCACTTGGCCGAAACCGAAAACAATTTTCGTATTAAAAAGTTTAGACGAATTCTTTTAGTTCGCAAATCCTGTGAGATACTGGTTCACGGGTCGGAGTGAGTACTACCCGGTGGGTCTAATTAGAAAAAAGTGAGAGTTTCCAAAGAATGTTAAATATTTTCCGATATGGCGGAAAATTTAAATTCCGGTTAAAACGAGTGGACAAATGCATTTCTCCCTCGATGGATTTCCTACTGGTCCTCTCCTCCGCTTCTAAAGTCATTTTTTCTGGGCCCAAACGAAGGGCCCGGACATGTCCTTTCCTGCGTTCTGCATTTTTCCATGGGGCAAACCACATTTTCTTGGAAATTTTTGTCTTTCCCATTAATTTTGTCCTTCCCTTAAAAACTGCTTTCCCTGGCTCCTGATTTACGATTTTCCGCTTTAAACTGAAATTTCTTAGCCTCGCCGAAAATCTTTCTTCTCCTTTATACCCACGTGTACTTTATTACGTAATAAGTTTTAATATATTATTAGTTGTGTGAAGTCTTTAATAAGTTTTATTTATTGCAATTTAAGTCAGGTCTCGTGTCACTTTGGGGTCTCCGCGGGCGGTCTGTTGATGCTTTCAATGTAACGTTATAGAAAAATAAAGATGGAGTTTGTTTCCTTATTAACTTATCGTACTTTGCTCAAATGCAGTCTAAAAGTTTTCCAAATGTAAAAATACAAAAAGTAAACTATTCATACAAAAATAATATGGTAACAATATAATCCGGAACTCGTTGTTGAAGAATTGAAATCACTTTGGTGGGTAACTTAGAATAAAACTTCCTATTGACGTTTTATTAACTCACAATGTATATTCTATTGTTCTTATTTCTAGGTCGCATTTAGTAATGCTTATATTGTGATATTTATTAAAAGTGAAAGTGTGTACTGTACCAATTTATGTACTGTAATGTAATATCTCAGATTGATGAATGGGTGATGTTTGTGTAATGATGGGGACCTTTCAGGTTACCAACACAATTTTGTTTTTGTTTTAAATTATTACTTGTAGTTGATTTTGTTATGTACGGTTATTAATTTATATGTTCACGGCCGTAGGCTGTTGTAAATACCAGATGATCTCTTTGTATTCTAAATCGAAATAAAAAAAATACTGAAAGTGATTTTTGTAACGTTGGTCCACTACATCGGTTCAAGGGTCAGTTCTTTTTTTAACTTTCTCTTCCTCCAAACATTAATTTTTTTAACTTGTTTTCCGTGGTAGTGACACCTGACAACGTCACTCTATTTTAATTACTACATTTCGGACACTACAAGAGCTTTCCTTTTAGACCGGGAGGCCAGGGCAGTGTAACACGGTTCTACCCCCGGTTCTTCTGTTTCACTTCAACGTTGGGTGAATTCCATTTGCCGACTTGATGGATAAATGATGTTCTCCTGAATACTTTTTTGGTTGCCTGGAGGAAAAAACCTCTCCGGCAAAGTGCTTGCCTACCGTGTCGTGCGGAACATGCTTCGAAACATTATTTGCATTTGCAGAGGACTCATAAATAACGCAGAAAATCCGAACACTAAAGTAAAAAATATAAAAATAAAACGAAAAGCACAAGATGAATTTGGTCAAAATGGAGATTTTTGCGGTTTGACACTTTCCACCTGCGACGGAAAATAAAACCGCCTAGACAAATGTCACGGGGCTGGAGGTAGGCGATCTGCCCACATCACAGAGCCTAGGCGCTCCGTTTCCGTTTCCGGTCTACCCGCCATTATCATTATCATCTTAAAAACCGGAAGTGATGAATTAGCCGGTCGTCTTCCTCCTTTGAAACTGATATTGAAATTCCTTTTTAAGAGTTTCGTCTTCCATTCTTTTCCTTTTTGGGAAGCACGGAGTGGCACCACCGCCGTTCGAGACGTGGAAGAAGGAAATGAGAAGAATCGGTCGAAGAGGGTGGGCCAAAAAAGGAATTTTTTGAAAATGAATAGGATTCTTTAAATCATGAAAGGTTTATGTCTTGCCTGGTTGGGTACGGGAAATGGTGAGGTTTATTGTTGCAGAAAAATTTATTACCCCTGATAACTTTTCGGATTCTTTTTTTCCTTGTTCCTTTCCCGCCATCGTCAAATTCGTTTTTTCCCTCGTGTGTCAGCCAGTAATAGAGAAATAGAACTAGGAAACAGGTCGTTCCTGGCAAGGCTAGCCCCTTTGAGGTAGATAAAACGCCACTAAATGCCCACATTGTGAGTTCCTAATCCTCTTCCTTCTCCGTAATACATGTAATTTATAATTTTTTATTTATTTTTTTCAATATTAACATATAATTATTACAATATAAATTATTACTTCTACTTACGATACTTTGTCTATTTTAATCACATAGTGCACCCAAACTTCCGCGCCTTTTATTTCAGACTGCATATCATAAGTGGAGTCCTCTTCGAACCTTGGAGACCATTTATATCATGCACAAGAGTAGTGTTATAGCTCGGGTATTGTTTTGTGATTTCCTTTTTTTTGGAATAGTATTTTGTGATAAGTAGGATGTAAACCCTAAAAGTTACAATTAATTCTCACCCACAAAGAAATTGTTCTGAAACTTCAAACGTAGTCATTTAACCCACAAAAAAACTGGTCACAATACCGCAGTGATAAAAACTAAGAAAAAATAAAATAAAAATCTAACCTGTTTTGTATATCTACTAACCATTTATTATCGGCTACTTTCTTCATTATTCCGTCAGAATGCCTAGTTAAAGAGTTGGTCTCCCTAATTTCATCCATGTTCTTCTGTTTCTGTTATTGATATAATAACCAGCCCCCTACATCATCTGACACTCATCACACCCCGGAGGAAGTACGAGCCGGATGAGGACAAATCCACCCCGTGCTTTCCAGACCGCAAACAATATGTCATAAATATTATCTTACAAAATAATGCAATTACTTAATTTCACGTAAAATGTAACATTACAGGAATTTTCAATAACCAAATGAATGCTTCTAGCAAGTTCATAAACACAACAACGATAAAAATTGATCAACTTTCTGGTAAGTAAGTCAAAGTTTTTTTAGATTTGACAGATGCTAGTTTACCTTTGGTTTTACTATTTCCCTAAAGGTAGTTGTACTATATATTTTTCAGATTTTTATAATTCAAACCGTACATGTTTCCAAATGCATCATGACAATGTACCCGTAAGTTGTTTAATATGGTTTACACAACTGGTTTACACAACAAAATATGGTTTACGTAGACTCCTTCCTGCTACTCTTTCATGTAACAAAAACACTGAACAAATTTCGTTAAACTCAACAGAATCCCACCTAAATGATACCCTTCAATAAAACATACACGCCGAAATTCTTTTGGTGTACATAATTTCATGGTCACATCATCAATTGTGTTACATTTACTGTGTCGCAGTTCACTTCCTTCAATTCTTCAGACCAAAATTCAATGGGTTCCAGATATGATTGATGACATGAGATTTATTCACCGCAGAGAGCCCAGATGAGACTGAAACCCGACGATGAAAGATCATTCGATTATTCCCTCAATTCGTTTACTTGTCGGGAAGGGGTAACTGATCGGTAATTCCGTAATAAACGGTATAAATTACCGGGTAATTTTTTAGGGTAAGTTTTTCATTCAGGAATAGGACAATCATTCGTAAAACCGCATCGATCAGTCAGAAATTATTCGATTTAGGCAAGAGACACATCTCAGATCGATTTAATCATTCTACTTCTTCTTCCATCGAGAACTTTCAAATTGTGAAAGGAAGGGAGTGATGATGGTTCTCGTCCAATAGACAAAATAGTTTTAAATACGTGACTGGATCCCACATAGTGTCGTATCAGCATCAGTTACTCTAGTAATGATTGGTCCACTGTAGTAAACATGTGACTGTCAAACCATCCATTCACGCAGCCACACGCAGAGTCACACTTGTATTTCACAGATCTTCTTACCTGAAAAGAAAAAGGAGAAAAAAATTTAATTACGCTCTCATTTAACATCGCGAGTAATGTAAAGGTATTATGTTTTGTACATGTCGGAGTTCAAAGTCAGGCCTTCTGTCAACTCAAAATTATGTACCTTGCAATGGTGTTATTTTCACGTCACACCTCACGAAATTAGAGGTGGGAGGTGGATGGATTTCAGAGGTGTCAAAGCACTCAGAGTTTGACTTCCATTCCTCACGTTATTAAAAATAAAATAAAAAAATAAGTATAACCGTTTTAATTTCATACTTTTTCAAATTTCAAATTTAAATTATCATCGTATCAATTTATCATTTGCCAAATCGATTTCGCGAAATCGAACTGTGAAATGCGGGGGTTAAATGGGCACGACGAGTGGGGGAGTAGAGTCAGGAGTAGGAGAGGGGAGGGGGTCGGAAAGAAAAATTCTTCGACGTTTAGCACTCGAACCATGAAATTTCCATCATTCCACCCGATGGTGGCATAACATCCCTTGCAGTTTAATAAGTATTTCACCGGAAAATATTCTCAGAATTAAATTACCAATTAAATTTTCCCGGGCCACGGATAAAATGGAGTCCATTACTCTGTGGATAATATCCACGGGACCATCGCGGAATTTTCACAATGTCATTTGAATAGAATAGAAAAAGACAGGTCGTCCTAGTCTCTCCAAAATCCCATTCAAAGTGACTCGTGGCAAAATGAAAATTTTTCCCGGGAATGCGGGAAAATGTCGGCCGCGATGAGGAAAATGCCCGGCCGAGACCAAGTGAAAATTGATCCGTCTCCGATCGACCTTATTTAATTCTTATACGAATTATTAAATGCTAAATCAAATCTGGTTTTCCGACCGGATTTCGAGACGCTTTTCCGGGGATTTTCCCGGAGAGAGAGAGAGAGAGAGAGAGAGAGTTCCTTCCGCGTCGACACACGTCCCGGATATTCCTGACTGCATCCCATCAAAACTCCTTTGACAGAAAAGCTCGTTTCCGAGGATTTCCAGTCCTCGTGGCGGAATTCCAAGCTCAACCCGTGCAAATCCGTGTGTTTACATTGCCCGAATTGTCGGCTCCCAACTCTGTAACATTGCGACAAGGAAAGACAGGTCGGTCTGTCGCCATTGGGCGGATTCTACAACCGGATGGATGGAAATTCAACCTTCGAATTTTACGTTTCGGTTTTCCAATGCTGCAAAGCCATAGGCAACCACTAGACGGTAAATGACGATCAGTTTCCGGTCCCAGACAACTCAATAACACAATAACCCAGGTGGAGTCTTCAAATTGTACCTGTACCTACTTGAAGTGAACGAAAAAAAGATGTTTTATTGCGAGACCAAAGGTGAACAAAATAAAACAAGGAGTAAGTGACCCACATGAGAGAAGACCTCCCACTTCCGAGCCAGAACATGTAAAATACAAAATGTACACGTTCTGTCTACAACTGTAGTGTTAGGGTAAAGTACACAGTAAGGGTGCCTCTGGTGGATTCCTTTTGTCTTTTCTGTTTGTTGACTGTCGGAGGCCTACCAATGCCATTTTATCCTTTCGATTCTTTCACCAGTCGAATGTATCGCGTGATAAAACAAACAGACGTAACTCCGTTTCAAAGGGCTCTACAAAAACACAGCTCTCCTCCAACCCTAGGCAGCATGTTGAGTAACTTGTTCATTGCAATTAATACACCTTTAGAACAGGTTATTAGCAATGCAAATTCTATGCGGCTTTTAAAGTTGCCAGAAACTTTCTGCCATTTTCTTTTCTTTTTTGTTCATCTCAATTTTCTATTCTGGAATTTTGCAAAGACTAATTTCTCGACAATGAATTTGGATTAGGTTCATTTTTTCATCCTACCCGTACCTGACGGGGAATGTTGGCTCAAAAAAAACAAAAAAACAAAACAAACTTATGGCGATGGGAGAAAGTCTTTGACGAGTACATCGGTCACCTGCACTTCACTACACCGAACATTTCAACATTCCTCACAAGGAGACATCAAATCACTAGGCCCTAAACCTTTTCACAACCTTCCTAAATTTCTATCTTTTATTCTTATTGCCCCACATCCTGCCTTTTCCATTCTTTATATACTACTATTGTGAATAAAAATAGAACTAAAAGCTTTCGGTTTATGTAAAAATTTACAGTGGAAAGGAATTGTCCTACGTAAATGAAGTGACGGAGTTCCCCCCAAGCTTCTTATCCGTTCGAATTATTTTCTATTTGGTCTTTTTAAGGGAAAAGCATTTGAATGTATTTTTGTGGGACGATGAACGTGGAAACGATGGCTAAAGTCAAATAGCATTATCACTCGTGGTGAATTCAGTCAAGCTTTCAATTTTACTTAGGCTTACCCCGTTCCTGGCAATGTGTCTCTCTTAAAGTATGCACATACTACAGTTTACTACCATTTCAACGTGCCATCTTACTCTTCGGTGTGACCCCAATATTGTTTGTCTGTCGTTTCAAGCGCACTTATGGTTTAACACAGCAACGGACACTCAAGGTATTCCCGTTAATCGTCTCCATCAAAAATAAAATAAAATAAGAAGTACCACTCCAAAATTGTGTTTTACATGCAATGGATTCTAAGAAGTAGCAGTAAACATGAAACGCAATTAATAATTAATTATTAATGTATTCGGCGTAATGTGCTAACCAGAACATTTACAACTGTGTGTGTACAACTGATATTATTTCACAGTTATATTTTGTTACTAGATAATACTTATAATATAATGTTATATTTTACAAATGAGTATTGTGAAAACTAGTGCACACCACGAATTACATGTAAGAATTATTATTATTTATTAAAGTGAAAGATACTAGTAAAAGAGGCGTCGTTAGGATAGTTTACCCTAAAAAAACATTATCGTACAATTATGTTGTCATTTTAATTGAAGGCAATAGAAATGAGGTCATTTTGGGAGTTGGAGCGTTACAATCAGACTGGAATGTAAACACGTTTTTGTTTTATACCTTGGAGCGATGTAAGTTTTAACAAAGTTTACCACGACCTCTGAGAGCTTCTAGATAATCCTCTAAAGCAATAATACGAGTAGTAGTAGATAATGCTACTAAAGATAAAACCTAAATAAGTTGTCCAATAGTTTGACGATATGTTTGTGTCAAAGTGTGTGTGTATGTTTCACATGGAGCACAGTTACGATTTAATAAAGTCACAACTTTGTAAACGCATCCATCCCTCTTTTTGCTTTACTCATTTTTTATGTATTTTAGTACATTTTGTGTGATGTTTAACTGTTGGGCTTCTGTAATTTTGTATTTTTTGTTGTTCATTGTACTTTGCTTTAGTTTAGTTTCATATCTGCATAGGTAAAATCAACACTCCTATTGCCGCAGCATAGTTTGTGCAATGTTTACGTTAATAAAATCATTTTAAAATTTATTAGTCTTTTGTAATAAATAAATTTCTGAAGATATCTACCGGTGGCACCTGATCGAGCTTTTGTTTTTTTGTTTCCGTATAATTATAATTTTAATGGTTCGGAGTGGCCACACGCTGTCTTCCCGAGAGACAAAGCTACGGAAAGTCTTGGGTGAAATGAATTTGGCAAATCAATATAGTTTCTCGATATTATCCCTTTTCTCTGGTGAATGACTGTGAAGTGAAAAAATTGAACACGTTTAACAGACATCGTTCTCGCCTTTTCGCGGACTTTAATAACAGTCGTCACGTGACTCAACACAAAGTGTATAGGAAAAATGATAATGGGAAGAAGGAAATAAAAGGAGAAATTGAAATGGCTGAGTGGTGAGAGGTTGTCGTCGACGCGACGAAGAAAAATCCAATTCAGAATGTGACATACGAATTTTAAGTATTTCACTAAAATTTTCCCAGTTTTTCCTTCCATTGACAAATTAAGCAACAGCGTTGCGGCGTCCGCCGTTGTACTGTCGGGAAAATCAAACTGGTTTCCTTTTCAACTTGTCAACTGTTGCGACATTTTCAAAGCTAACGTTTCAATCAAAACTTCTCCTTCTGGCCGGAGAAATGACGCCGACTTCTTCTTCTTCTTCTTCTTCCTCCTCTTAAACTAACTAAGAAAAACTTTGTGAATTCGACTTGAAACTCTTCCATTCGCTTGTTACGTTACATAAATGTGACTGCATTGTTGTGTTTAGGAGTTTCACCGAGAGCACATTGACATGCCAGAACAATATAGGTAACCTGACATGAGAATAATGCCAAGTCTGACCAATCCAATTTTATACTGCGCAACATTTAAGTTTAACACAAAACCTTACACTTCAACATATTGCCACCTAAGTATATTTATATACATTCTTTTCTCGATTTGTACTTAATAATATTTTTGTCGTATTACTGTAAAATGAGGTTTCCTTTAGAGCAGTGTTGAAACGGTACAAATTTCTTTGTTTATCATTCATCTACATTATCCATACTATTACTCCATTATACAGTTTGTTCAACTATTAAGCATAAATAATTAAACTATGATTTTTCTTCCCATTTAATCACCGACGCTCACCCGTAATTTCTTCTGATCAGTCGGTTTTCAATTCCGGCCGAGCGAGTCGATCTTCCGTTCAAAATGTGATCGATTCCGTCCAACGGTCCATTCTCATCCGGCCACCCTTAAGTCACCACCCCCAAAATCCCCAGCCGACCTCATTTCAATCACAATACAACCGCAGGTCTGAGGTAACGTTAAGTCTTTGTAATAATCCGTTCGGGGGTACTTTTTTCACCGTCAGCCTCTTCTAAAACTCATTTCCCACCCCTAACCCCCGCGAATGTGAAGCTTTCCGAGCAGCTTTCCCACCCGGTGCAGCTTACCATCAGGGCAATAAAATTCCGTGAAAGGATTTTAATCAATCAATAGGAGAACATCGAGTGCATTCGAAAATCTAATTGGCATTCCTTTGAGAGAGGTGCGGCCATTTGACAACCCTTCGAGACTTTCACTCAGGGGAGAAAGTACTTTTCCTTGAGCGTGAAACAAGTGTAAGGAATCAGTCATTAAAGACGTTGTCTTTCGTTGCTCCCTTTTTTCTGCCTCGTGGACTTAGCCCTTTTGGCCCTTGCCCCCCCCCCGTTCTGGGGGCTCCCCCGCGATTATTCTTTCCTTCGGTTAGGTTAGGAGGGTTTAAAAGGAAAACGTGAAAAATTGGGGTAGAAAAACTACATTTTCTATAATGTATTCCTGTGACATCGACAATTTCAGGAAAAGTTATTGGATGGAATAACAAATCACAATCTTCTATCCCATTCTTTTCTCATTGAAAAGTGTTCTCAACTGATTTAGAATTCCCCAACCCCTTGGCGGGTCGCTGCACAATCATCTCTCCCCCATCCCCCTCCCCCTCCCCGACTCATAGGGAAATTCACCTACTGCCTCACTTTCACTTTCTTTCTCCACTTTCTACGTGTTCGGATGTTCCCTTGTTTGAATTTCTTCAGCAAATTTAACACCATTAAATTTATGCACTTCAATCAATCTGCTTCTGGTTTGAATTAGCCGCCGTTTCGGGGGGAGGGGGGTTGCCGGATACCCGTACCGTCGGTACATTCCCCCCCCCCGCCCCTATCGCTAATTAAATCCCCCGTGGTCGCTCACTAAGCACTACTCATGTTGTATTTGTCGGATCGTATCGCGGGACCATTGGAAATCTCCCACCGCCATGTGTCAAGTTTACAAACTAGAGTTTCAAACTGTCATCAGTTTAAAACTTTATACTGCGGTTCACCGCGTCAAATCTAATAACTAACTATTAGATGTCCCTCATCTTAATTCGTAAAGCAAACGAGCGAGTTTTGCAAAGTGGGTGACTGGGCAGGGGGTTGAGAAACCTTTCAGCGAACGTCTGCTTACCCACTCCCCAATTCATTTCTCTCTCGTCAATTTCAATTGATATTCAATACGTGGTACGTCACGGTTACTCCTACATAATTTTTCATCATACCTAGGAGTTGAGACTTCTCGTCTAGTGAACTTATCTATATTATCAGTGTTAAGAAATCCGTGAACCTAGCCTTTTAGGTCCACGTAAAAAACGCTGGATTTTTAACCTTTTATAATATGTATATTGAAGAATTGATGTTGAGAATACAACACATATTGTATGACTGATATTGTATAACTGATGTTATACGACTGACTTGTACGAGTGATTTTGTATGACAAATGGATCACTGAATAACAATGAATGGCATTATTAAATTACACAAACTTGCTATTTTGTAAAGTCTAAAGATAATCGAGTCATTTCAAACGATCAGGTCCGGCATGAGAAAATATGAGACGACGGTGGTCTCCGATAAGCGGACCCTTGTGATAAAAAGATGACGGGACACAAAGAAGTCATAACAATCAGTTAATATATTTTATTAACACACAAAGAACCTGATAAGTATTGCCGTTACTGATGGAATAATTAGTTTATGTGAGATGTACATAAAGACCTTTGAGTATATCGGATGTTCATCAATAAGATCAATAATATAGCAAGTAATCGTCAACGAACAGAACATAAATAATCATAAATAGAACAAAATCAATCCTACTCTGTTGGTTTACCACCAAAAAGTATTACGCAAGGCAGGAAGTTATTAATTTTATTATTTAATAATTTCTAATAATTTCAGACTTTATTTTTTTATTGCTGAGATCATTGTGCGCACGATGCGATCGAATATTATCTATCGAGTATATTAATTAATACACTAGAAGTAAATTTTAATTACTACTTTTTCATAACTCCAACTTGGTTAAATTAAAGTACATCACGTTCGACGTTACTCAACGTTGCGATTGAGCTTATACAAAGACAAATGAAAGAGATCTCTCATCTGTGAAGCGACTCTGACGGACACGTCTTTCTCCGGCCTTCTAAACGAGTAGATCGATAGAAATATCATTAAATTTGTCAAAAGATGTCGAAATGAATCGAAGCCGCAATAGAAAAATATAAAGAAAAAATAAGAAAAGTGAATAAGACTTTTACCGTGCTATTTAAAGTCTGTCAACGTGACACGAACGACAACGTTAAATGAAATGATGTTCAAATAGAAAAGTAGAAACATCTAATAGAAGAAGTTGAAGATTTCACCTCTCTAGGAACCAAGGCTCTAAGCCTAGCCCCACAGGTCTGGTTTTTCCTGTCCCTTTTTCTACTTGAGGGTTTTGATCGATAACTTTCGTTTTCACTTTTGTTCTTTATGTGACGGCAATAAATAAAAACGCAGTACGAAAAGATTCATTTATTCTCATCCAAGGTCTAATATTGTGTTTAGCAGTTTCATAACAGTCATATTACTTACAGAGATACATAGGTCAATAGAATTATTTTGTTTTAAAATAATTAAGTTTAACTTTCAGTTACCAGATATTCTCCACTTATCTTCCTCACAGCATTATTTATGGGTACTCCAAACATGCACCACGGCAACTCCTTTAATGGCTACGAGTTATTTTCAAATCAGTAACTTAACAAGTAACTTTCTTCCTCAATTGTTAGGGTTTGAAATATTTTTTAACTTGGTAACTCTACTTCTCTTCTTGTCTGACAGCGACACGCTTGTCAGAACTGAATTACAGGCAGAAAACATAAACTTTAGTGTTTGACAAAAGCTTAATAGAACGATGAGTTCCTCTCTTGTACAAGAGAGGTTTACTGTTAGTGCAAATAATAAAAAAAAAATAGTAAATAAATAAAGAAAGAATGTTGATGTAGTGCTTTTTTTACCAAAGTTCAAGGATACGGGAACTATGGAATTGTTATAATTCCTTTTAGACGTAAACTATCAACATATTTATAGTAAATTTTCAAGTTCAACTACACCTCAAGTTCTTCCTAATTAAGAGTTAACATTCTACACTGGATACTTCGCAAAAAACTGCCACACTTCGTACGCGTACGAAAGGTTATTTTTAATTTTTTTTACAGTAAATTTAAACAGCTCCTTGTTACACTGTTCATTTATTAAATGTCACAGTAGAGCTAAACGACAACAAACAAAGAGAGAGAGAGAGAGAGAGAGAGAGAAACCCAACCCTTTGACAATCCTCGAGGTCTCATTGACATTCCACTCGGCGACCAATCAAAGACTTAAAGTCTGTTACCCGGGGGTCCAACTACCCGACACGCAAACTGTTGGCCCAATCAATAAGTCCATCGTAAAAAAAATGAGGAAATTCTCTGCTGCCGATGAAAAAAATGAGCCGTGGACCAACAGCAGGAGAAAACAACGTCGCAGTGCATTAATAACAGTTTGAAACGAATGTTTCTCTCACTCCCTCCGTCTCTCCATGTTAGTTTTTTCCACCTTTACAAATGACAGACTAGTTGGTTGTAACTGGGCAACGTCAGAAAGAAAATTGCCATTTCCCGGTAAATGAGGCAAACCGACTCTCTAAGACGCAACGTTGTAATGAAAATTGTAATAACCATAAAACCATTTTGCGGACGACTGCGGTCTAACCGATTCCCGGGTTGTAATAACCGCATTTCCGGTCGTTACAGTCGACCCCCTTCCTCTTCCGGATATGCCATTTTTTTATTAATTAGAAACCTTATTGGCAGGGCCCGAGACCCACCGTTTTCACTCGGCCCATACATAATTTATTATTATTGTTATTGTTATTATTATTTATTTGTTTATTTTTATTTCACCTTTTAGGAACCTACGTCTACGGGTCACAAGCTTATTGTTCGTATCCCATACATAAAATGTTATTCATTGGACGGCAAATGTCACGGTTCGACAAAACCGCAGCAACGTGTTTAATGTGGAGGGTGAAAGGTTCGAATCCTTGCAACACTACAAACCACAGTGATGCGACCGACATCGAGTGTACGTAAATTTAAAAACAAAACAGGTGATGATACGTAAGAATGTACGAAGGTGAGAAAAATAAAAGAATTAATAATTGATGGTGAATAATTAAATAACCCCAATGTAAATAATAGATTCTGCGAACGGTTTTTTACGTATTGATGCAATATTTACATAAATTAATTGTCATTAATTTTAATGCTGTGTATTTCGACTATTGTATGTAACATATTTAGTATAAATTATAAATATTATTTAATTAGGTATTTAGGCTAATAACTATATTGTAATTGTATTGCTTTTTAATTTATTAACGCTTATGTGGTAAAAGGTACTCGAGGCTAAATATTTGGGGAATGGATGACTTTGATTTGTTAATTTTTTAACTTCCTCAAACCTCGTTCGTATTACAATTATTAATAATTTGTTTCCGGGCAAGCTTTAAATACTCTCAGCCACGACAATAGTTCGTAGGAACGGTGTCCGGGTTGGGGCTAGCCTAACTAGAGGTAAACTAGAGGTTACTAACCCATTTTTGAGGCAGGCAACCTCACAACGACTCCTTCACCCAGTTATGGTAGGATGAAACATGACCACTTAAATAAAAAATAGGTTCTTTACGTTTAGTTAAGAAAAAGGTTCGAAAAAGGCAGAAAATGAGAGTCACGTGTACGAAGAGGCCTGGCTGTTGACTCGTTGCCTGAACCAAAACAGAAACCTCGAGTTGTCCTCTCCCATCTCTAAATATGGCTTTCATCACTTCCCTCATTCGCATTCCTTCAACAAACCACTCGACCGCCGCCGTTTCCTGAAGAGGCCGTCAAATTACACAAACCGATGCACTTCGTCATTTTATGTTCACTCTAAAATCGTAGTAAAACGGACAAAGAGTTACGACTCCATTGTAAGCAAACAGATTCATGGTAATAACATGCAAATCAATTTAAATTCAAATAAAACGAATCCAATTTTGTTATTCATGTAGAAATGCTCTTTGCTCGCATACGTAGACACGACGGGAAACGACAAGATACATAGATATTTATTTTATCGGATACAAATGAACTTTTATCGGAATTAATAATAATAAAAGCGTAATCAATCAATCGTTTTGCATGAAATTTATTGGAAATCCCAGAGGTGTGGGATGGGTTGAACCTTTCAGACTGACTTTACCTCTAGTTTTTTTGCCCCACACAATTCTTCAAATTTTTCGTTTCTGGTTTTTAATAGTTTTTACACAGCACTTGGGTGAGTTTCATCGATTCTTCACGCCAGACAGACAAAACCGAACAACCAAATTTACGTTGGAAAATTCATCGTCGACATCTCCTCCAACTGTAACAATAGTCAATAACTCCGTTTATTATTATGTAGGATTAATGAAAGGACACTGATCATCAATAAAACATCAATAATAATAAAAACCTTCCTGGAAAGTGTACCCAGGGGGGGTCATCTGCTCCTCCAGGTAGTACAGGTTAAAATAATTGCTTATTTTCCAAGTAAAATCACATTAATCGTCTTATTTGTCTGGTGCAACAGACGAGGAAGGACGTGAGCAAATGGCAAAACGTTCATTCGTTTACCAAAGCCATCGAAGTTCTGCTTTTACTGTCGCGAAACGTCAAACGTCAACCTCAAAACCATAAAACGGTTTTCCGACAGTAAAAAAACTAGTTTAATAAAATTAAAACAACTAAAGTTAAGTTTCGTCGGTGCTGTTGGAAGTTCTTCCCTTCCCAAAAAGAATCCCCCCAAAAAAAGCACACGTCCCGTTCATAACTTGCACTCTCTCTCTCTCTCTCTCTCTCTCTCTCTCTCTCTCCAGACAAAATCTTATGAGAATGCTTAGACCCCCGCGTTCCCACAGGTCGACGAAGGAAGCAAAACTCAATGGATTTTAATGGAGGATAAAAAATGATTACATGAAAAATAAAGTTTTTTTTTTACGCTTCCCTTAAAGTTTTTCCTTTTCCATTTTTGCGCTTTTTCTCGTCTCGTCCGGAAAGTTGCCGAACTATAAATCGAATTATATACGAAATTTCTTTCGGGACTTGAACATGTTTTACCATTCCTTCTCGAACTTCTCTGCACCCTGACAGACACCGCCACCGCCACCGCCGGCATCAGCATCAGCAGCAGCAGCACCACCGCCACCGTCGTCGACGCCGCCGCGAACCAGCTGAAATATGTTTGGCTCCCGGCTTTTATTACCCGAAATATTCATTGGCAAAGAAAAAATTTTCAGTTTTGGTCTTTTGCCCAGAATCGAAATCACTTTTTAATAAATTCTGTTTGCCAGGAAGAGAATATAAATTAAAGCAGGAAGCCTCACACTTCACGGAAAGACTCGGTTATTAATTTTTTTTTTTGCTCTGCTTTCGCCACGCCATCCGCCAGACTGAATATCCAACTAGAAATAAAGTATGGCAGCCATGGGAAATGATTTAATGTTAAGTTAATATCGTTTAACCGAGCGTTCATGACAAATGGTAAATCACCTCCCGACGAACCTCTTAAACAAACTAAAATTTAAATACTTGGGCTTGCAAAGTGGAAATTCCGGCCCGTTTGTAAATCGAGCGCCGTGACGAACTTCTGCTGGGAAAATGACACAAGTCACCGACTCATGTGACCAAACATGTAACTCTGAGTTACGCAGGACAAGACCCTCGTTGTTCCCACGGGGTAAAACTGTACAGATCCTCAATACAGAAAATTTTGAATGTACACAATACTGTAACTACACTAAAAAGGAGTAACTAACAAAAATATTTTAACTTAATCCTTCGTACCAAGTGCTCTTCTATAGCATTTCATAATGTTACATATGTACGTGTTACCTAATATGTACTGGAGAAGAACATAAAAACCTCTACCAATAACACAATGTAAATAACTTGGTATTTAAATAAATTTAATAAGTAGAGGGAATTTAGAATAATTTACATAAATTTAAATTAAGGAAATCAATTTCAGCAGTAACCTCTGTTTAATATATTATATGTACAATTTAACTTAATTTTTTACAACTATTTGCTACAAATTTGCTACAGATTTGCAATTATACACATAAAATGGTGTAAATTTAACAACAAATAAACAAAATTTCACGTAATTTCTTGGGCAAAATTTAAAATTCAAACCGCTTGTCTCTTAATAATGTAACATCAAAAACATTCTGACTACAACAGGAATTTATGACGAGTTTGAACGTAGTTATGTAGTTACAGCTACAGTTATAAAAATGTAACATATATTAATTTTCATGTATCGAATGCAGTAGAGGGTTTGGTTATTTGACTACCTGGGTACCTGAAGAAGAAGTTATGCTCCGAACCGGGAAACCTATTACCGACCGAGAACTGTAGAAACATGTAAATACTTTTTAATAAATTTCACCAAAGTAAACAGTCGTAGACTGAGAGTCTGTTAATATTAGAAAGCTTTTAAAGACGGATTTATGTTTTCTGTCGGAAGAGTACGAGTCGGGTTACCGCGCGCGTTTTACGCCCTGTGTAATTTTTGCAAATTATCTGCAAACAGACAGAACTCACTCGTTTTCAACAAGAGTCGCTTTGGACGGACTGTTTGGAACAGATTTAGCCGAAGAAGTCGATTTTCACTACTCGTCTCCTTTTCTTCCACTTCAAGGGCAACTCCGCGTCTTTTATTACTTCCCACTTTATCCATCATTTTTGTATTTCCAAGCAACGGAATTTGAGTTTCTAATTTTTTCTAATCTAATTTTTCAATTTTATCGCCGTGGAAAGTGACAATTTCAGAATGGAAAATTTATTACATATCAATCATACCGGTGACGTGTGTTTGAGTAGGCGATGTTTCGACAACGCCACCTCATCTATTTTTCGCTATTTCTCTTGCTCCTGTGGCTCCTACGGCGCCAAATTCATCAGGTACCCGGTACCTGGCCGACGCATTCGTATTACGGTACTTAGTTGTAGTTAACCGTAAACCGTCCCTTAGGGGTTGTGTTAACTTCCGTCTAGAGTTGCGTCAGTTGTGTAAGGAAGAACTTTCTTTTGGCTTTTTCCCCGGGTACCCGATTTTCACTTTTACCTTCTGCCATTTTCCTCTGTTCCGTCCGAAATCCCGGCTCGAGTTGAAAATAATAATCCGACAATCGTTCATAAATTATTCAGGTCGGTTCATTGGGGCCCTGGATGAACAGTTTCCTAATTTTAATGTTCCGGTCCACGGGTTTCGCCATCTCGAAATGGGCCCAGATCAAAGGGTGTAATTTGTCATTTTCTGAACGCCGCCGAAATTCGGAAGGCCAGGGCAGGAATAGGAGGAGGAGGAGGAGGAGGAGGAGGGGGTGTCTCAGGGCAGCCATTAGCCGTTTTTTCCTTCCGACAAAAAGGCACGCAACCCAAAACAGAATTCAATTTCTTTCCAATTGATTGTCCGACCTGTGTGGTTCATTTGCCGGAGTTACCGTTTGCCCGCACCCCAGAGAAAAAGGGCAGAAAATGACTGCTAAATGTTACCCCCCAACCACAAACGATGGGGGGAGGTAGGAGTAAAAATTGCTTTTCCAGAAACCTGATGGCGAGTTGACTCTACTGGAAATCCTCAGGAAGCAAAAAGAGACTGAAAAACCGGAAATAGATTAGGCAAACTAAAAAAATGACAAAAATTCGTCCGGAATTGTTTCGGGGCTTTTCTGCCGTCCTTTCGCATGAAACCTGAGAACTGGAAAATGGAAAAACCTGAAAATTTTCAGGAATTTTCTTCTTCCTTCATTCCCCTCCTCCGCCTCCACCTCAACCGCTCCTGCTGTCGTTTCAGTTGAGTTTTCCATCTGCTCGCTGTCGTGGCTTGGCAAGAATTGGCATCCTCCTTTGACGTCCTGCTCCCGGGAGAAAAAGGTCAAGGCTCTTTGTTTTGATACCAGCGAACCTTTTCACGGGATTCCTTTTTTTTTTCCTTTAAAATCCTTTTCACACAACAGCGAGTCACAAAGCACCCGGTTGGGATGAGCACCCGGACTTAAAGCATTCTTCCTTTCTATTTTCTCATGGTTGCCCATCCTACCATTTTCCTTCCTTCCTTCCTTCCTTCCTTTCGCTCGTTCCTTTCCATTCCTTTCCTTTACTTTTTTGTCCCCGGAACGGGGAGTCTCAAGCAATTCCGAATTACTGCTTTATTTCTCCCATTGTAACCCCAGTGGCACCGGTCCAATTTTAATATTTTCCACCGTTTTTCGCCTTTTCTCCTAGGAAAGCATCTGACTTCAATTACCGCTTTCATCTGTTGTTTTCAATTTAAGCCGAGAAAAACTGATTAAGTCGTCTGAAGGGAAGGTGGCGTGTTCCTTGCCGGAGTGTGAAGACTTGCAGACCAGAAAAAAACTCTTTATTTTTCCTTGTCGAGTTATAAAATAAGAATTCTGATGGTACGAAACCAACGGGAATTTTCTGTTTCGTGAAACGTTTTCTTTTTTTTTTCGCTTTCTCGCACACGTTCCATTGAAAGGAATACACAATGCGGTTTAATTAAATTTTAAAGATATTAAATTGTATTTGACACCACAGCAGCTGTCGTTCGATAATATAAAAGCGGGGATAAATAGTGGAAATAACTTCTGGTCGAGTACCTTTCAGGTATTTGGATTCCGGCGGGTATAACGTTTGTCAACATGGATGGAAGGAGTGATGGTATTGATGTTAACTTTTCGTAACATCGACCCGAGACTCAAATCCATCAATTTGTGTGTCACCTGTTAAATAATTAACAGACTCCTTACCGTGACATTGTTGGTTGAGTTCGCTTACCGTCTTTTTCTACCTGTTAAATATTTTAAATGTTTTTTAAAATCCCACGAGTCTTCTCCTTTAATAAGGTGGTAATTAACATTTATTCATCCAGTGCAGTTCACTGTATTTCATTTCCGCCTTACTTGCCGGCTGTTTAATCTGCATGAAATAGGTTTTGAAAAAAGGAAGACTCCGCACAATTTATGGTGGAACACCGCACGAGCACCAATTACTTACGTTGTCCTGCTACGACTTTCGTGGAACGCCACGTTCTATAATATACGAGTTGTGCATGAGCAGGGGTAAGATAAGTGACATTTGCCTAGCTCAACAGCGTTACTATTTGGAATTATGTGCTGACTTTCTGACGGTAGCCCGAAGCCCGAACTCTACCAAGATAACTTTACCTAATAAGTAACTGTAACGGTGCTGCAATTATAAAATTTTTATGTTACTGTAATTAAAACACTTCACTAAACTCTAAAAAGCAGTACGAAGTGCCTAACAAAAGGCTATATTTTTACGTCTTACAAAGCTTACAGTATTGTATTTACTTACTATTTACTTATAGTTTATAGTACTAGTTAGGTTAGGCTAGGGTTAGGTTGTAGTATCGGTTAACGAAACTGTAAGGCTCCTGTCTTGTAATTATTAAAAGTTAGTCTTTTGTGAATTGAGTGAGACGCGGCAAACAGATGTAAGATTTATATTAAAATTTTATTTAAGTAAATTTCTTGGGGCTTAAATATCTGATGCACCAATATGTTATTAAGTAAAGATTCAATAATATATAATTTGGGAGGACGGATCTTCGAGAACGAGACTGACGGAGGCTGATCACGACAATCCAACTACATTAGACTTAGACTACAGGTATGAGGTCGCCTAGAGAAGTACATAATAGTACCGGAAGTGAATTACACTCAACACAAGTTAAAGTCCCGGCAAATAGAATTTCAATCACATTCAATCTGTGCTTCGCCGTTTCCGGTCGATCGATTCCACCTTCAGAACACTTCAGAACGGGAAGGTAGCACATTTAGGACGTTATTTAGAGCTCTCCTGTCGCAGACATAAACATTAGGAAGCGAATTCGAAAAACGGGTTCAACTTCACGCGCGACAGTTTAATACTCGGGAAGACGTTCACATTCGACCGAATCCTTTATTTCACGTCAACCTTCATTTCCGTTTCCTCAACTGTGATGTGTCATGTTTGACGTTTCTTCCTCGTCTTAAGAGGATTTTCGATGAATCGTTTCGAACCACGCCGAAAAGACGTTAACAATCGTACGGGCCGTGTCGGCCGGTAAGTGGAAAACCCTTTCCGGGGAAGATGTCCAATGTGAAAACTTTGAGTTGAATTAGTATGTAAAAAAAAAAAAAATAGTAAATAAAAACTAAACCGCAAGTTGGAACGAACCGCCGCAAGGCTAAGTTAATCAGGGCTTCCTGTGTATTGGAACATTCCGAGACTTGATTTCCCTTTGAAAACGTTCGAGGTATATTTAATTTACATTTTCCAATCATTTAAAAGCTTTTGAGATCGTTTAAGGCGGCCAGAGGGGCTTTCAGAATGAGGTTGAAGCAATTTTAATATTGATAAAATGGCTGGATGCCTCTTTTCACGATAAAAGGTTTCGATTTTCCATTGTTTGAACTGCTAACATCTTTCGGGGCCTACACACCCGGGCCTCTACACTTTATGTACATCCCACTAAGCTCACCCCTTTGTCTGTCCTCTCTCTCTCTCTCTCTCTCTCTCTCTCTTCTCTCTCTCCTCTCTCTCTCTTTTCCTCTCCAGCTAATTCTGCTTTCTCTCAGTGCGTACACCACTTAACTGACAAACCTTCACCCTCAAAGGTGAATGTTGTGTACTTAGATGACAATTCATAGATGAGACTCAATTTTAATAATTTGAAATCGAACCGGGTTATGGATTGTCAATTTTTTTATTTTAATTTTAATTAGGATTGTTCACTTTCCCACGAATGGGACAACACAAAATATTTTTTAAAAACAATGTTGTAAGGGTTATTTACAGGGTACAGAGTATTTTGTTCAGTATTTGGCAAATTCTGTAATTTTTTTATTTTTGTTATTATGTAGTAATATGTTGCTCAGCAATTTTCTGTGGTCTTATGATTCTAATCTTCAAGCTCTCGACGGCGGAAATTATTTTCTAAGACTAGTCGATTGATCCGACGATCAAGTCGGTGCGGTTAAGTCATTTCTTTCCCAAACCCAAACAAAATGTGGAAGTAACACGTGGAGTGGTGTCCGATTCGACTTTTTTTTTGTTCATCTTCGTATTTGTCGCCTCTGAATTAGTAAGAAGTATTTGGTAAATTGTTTACTTACAAAATTAATGTAAAGCTGTAATAAAATGTATAAAAATGCATGTGAAGAAAACAAAATACGGCTATTTAAGAAGATAATAATTCAACTTCTTTTTATGAAAAGCAGCAATGTTCACGCAAATTTAATATATTATACGCAATATTTAATATAAATATATATTATAGGGAAAGCATTCTAATGCAAAGCGTAAGAAGTTTACTAAAAGAAAGAATACGTACACAATTAAATAAGGTACCTTGAACCTTTTAAAGTTTGACTACATAAACCCTTTATCTGCAGAAAAATTCAGTTCGTCATCCTTTTACTAACGACAAACTGGAACATTGCCACTAATGTTTTTCTTTTTAATGTCATGCAACCTGCAACGATAGTTGTGAACGACTCTTTACATTTACAAATTCAACATCCTACAACGGTGTCAGACGGAAAAAGACTTTCTTTCTCGTACTGGAAAGGCATCACGTTCGAATGAAACTTTCCAAAATTTGAAAAAAAGTTTAAATCACGAGGATTTTGGTACGCAAAAAGAAGTTGAGGATGGTCAAACATTTGGCTCTGCCAAGTGACACGGGAACGGGGAGCTGAGGGGGAGGCAGAGGGAGGGTAGGAAGAAGCACCCGCCGTCTACAAAGTACGTGAACGAAAAGCCAAATAGTTATACAATAGTTTATTACATTTAATCTCTTCCATACAATTCTGTCTTGTTGCACTGGAGAGATTGTGAGAGAGGCGACCGACTGACTTTACGGCTTTAAATGCCTTTCTATCGATGCTTATGCTTCATTACACATCTCTTATTTTTCTCTAATACGACTGTTTATGGGTCAAACTAAGATCAACTTATTAAATTGACTACTTTCTATTTTCTAGTTTTTTTTTTCTGTCGGATTCCTTTATTTTTACGCCGCTCTCATCTCACATTATTGTATGGATGATTGCATCGTTCAAATAACTAGAATTATACGTCTTATCCTTTTTACTCTTAACTAAAATAAATAAGCTTCCAATTTTGTATAATTTTATTATATATTGTTATTATATATTATTATTATTATTATTGTTATTGTACTTATGCAGCGTTTGTGCGTTTTTTAAATGCTGTATTCGATTGGAAACACTCAGATGTTTTCAACAGCTCAATATTATCGAGATTGTACTGCCTGGATCGGTAGCTTACTCAGCAAGTCGTTGCTCAACTCAAGCCCTTTAAAAAAGTTATATTCAGCAAATTCTAAAGTTAGTCTAACCCAGAACAATGAAACCATTTAAGGTAATTCAGTTAGAAATACGTACATAATAAGAATATAAATCGAAGGACTGCATGGGAAATCAATAAGCAATTTTACAGATCGAATAATTTCTTCGATAAAGTTTCTTTCCATTAACTAACCTGCTTCTACACTAATACTACAGTATATTAATATCATTATTCTGTTCAGTGAATATCACATCTGATTCGAGAATTATAGTCACTTTTGGAACACTCTATTTAAGCCTAAAATTAATAATGTGTGTTACAAGAAATTGTACAATAGTATATTTTATTATAATGTAGTTATTGGATGATTATATAATTACCAATAAAAACGTAATTGTTTCTTAGTTTTATATTATAACAAGAAATGTAATATAGTATATTGTAATGTCGTGTACTATAATTAGAGAAGTGTTCAATAATTTTGCTTGTGTTGTTGAAGAAAAACATGTGAGGATAGAAAGTGTGAGGCAGCAGAACAAAGAGGAACACGAAACTTTACAAGTTTTAGAACTTTTAATTTTCTACGAATGAGTTCCTAGGCGTAGTTAACAGGAGTAACAACGAGAAGAAACAATAAAAGTTTGATCAGGGTTCCTCCCCTATTAGCTCATTAATTACATTCTCAAAACGACGATTTTCATCCGTGTGTTTAATCCGGAATTTTGTACAAATGTTTGAACAACAAGTGTACATAGTAACTAGCCAAAGCAGCAGTTTCCTCCATTTTTGATTTTTCCCATTTTAATTCAGCGATATTTACGGAACGATACGGAACAAAATTCAACGGAATCTAATAACCGATAGAGAAAAAAGTCAGAGCCGGAACAAAGGAACACATGGACCGGAAGGAACCTGCACAGGTGAAAATAACAAATGGATGACGAAAAAAGAGGAACGTTTCACCTGTGAGTTCTGTCGCTGAGTACTCTCAAGTTGTGTCCAAATCTTGTGTTCGGAACAAAGTACCGAACACGTGAATTAGGTCCCAAAGAATATAATTTGTACTTCCACGGATTTTACCCCGCTACAACTACTAACATTGTTCAGTGAGACTTTTTGTTGCATATTTTTATATATAGGTTTTTGCGTACAAATTTTTAAGTAAAAATGGTACATTAATTCATATGTGAGAGCATGTAACAGTAGGGATGTGACCTGAAGTTCCACGTAGCTGCCAATCTTAGTCTGATTTCATTAATCGTTGGACCTTTGATAAAATCAGTTCCTAGATGGAACATCAATATAATTCTATTCAATTCGACAGATGTTTTCTAGTTCTTCTTGGGGTGACTTCGGTGCATCGGTCATCTACTCAACTCGTGCGGAACAACTTCCAGTACAGAAAATTTGTCTCCGGCAGTTCCGATAGGACGCGCCCACCTGACGTGAACCTGAATGCGTTTGTCAGTATTCTTTCAACAAAATTAATTTTTCTTGTTGGTCCTCATCCGTTTGTTGTCAGAGCAAAACAAACGATCAAGCAGATTGTGACCGGCACCGACAATTTGCTACAAACAATACCGGAGGAGATTCTCTCGCTCTTCGGGTCATTCATAATTTTCATCGGACAATGCCACGAACCCAAATTTTTCACCCTGACTTTTTGCCCTTTTTTTTGCAACAAAAAACCAATCCTCCCGCTTAGGGCCATTCTCAAATTAATTAAACATTACAAAGGACAGACAAGTGGAGAAAGTGACCCAAAAGGTCGTACCGAAGCGGCTCATTGTGTACCATTTCAGGGCAACAAACAATGGCTTCTGTCTGTGGACGTCGTCTGTCTGACGTCTCATCCCTGACTTATACAAAGTGAGACGAGTTGCGAGAAAATAATAATTTTTTAATGTTCAATTGTAGAATAAAGTAAACGTCACTTTCGACGGTGGAAAGTTGTCGCATGCGGCATGGTGGTGGTCAACAATAAAAGTAACGAGTTCTCGAATGATCCATTTGACAATCATCTGGAGTATAAACCGTACGTTAAGTTCTTATATTGACCAACTTCATATATTTGACGACGTACTACTTACAATTTATGTGTATAATATATATACATAAAGTCTTTATACATGGCAATTATATAGCTCTCTGATGTGTCAAAATCCTGCCTCTGTTAAGTTAGAAACTTGGTGAAGTTAAGACTTGAGGGCTGGAAATTTTGTATACATAACTTACATAAGTTTGAATGTAAAAATTAAAAGTAAATGGAATTCTATTTACGCAAAAAGTGTGTAAGATCTAAAGGAAGTTTGCTTTAATTTAAATTACACTCGTAGTTCCTGTCTGCTAAGACAAACTACCCGTTCCCTTTGGGTACATTTTTTTTGGTACTTGAAATTGCCCTCTTTACGGTGGACACGTGTAATTTTTACGTTTAATTACAATTCATTTTTCAATTCAAATTTAAATTCACGAGCCGGCTCCAGTTGTATTTCCCTCCTTCTACCTTTCCAGGTGCTTTTTTCTCGTCTAACAATCCTCCTGATTATAATTTTCACCGCTTCGTAAGAATCACTTTGGATTTTTCTTGTCCAGTTCACTCACCCCGGTGCCTCCGCTTTCGGGGTTGATTCCCTGTACTTCCCCTGATAAATTTCAACGTCAAGTAACCCATTAAAATCTCCCAGGATTCTACGTGAATGTACACATTCCGCTAATTAAAAGCAATTTTTTCAGTTGTCGCAGAGACTAATAAGTGAAGTCGAGTCTCGTCGGCGGCGAAAAGGTTTCTCTTGCCTCAAAAGGTTTATTTTACAATAAAATTTCAAAATTATGGCAAACGAAACGAGGCAAAGTCAAATTTTAGACATAAAAGAACTAAGAATGGACGAACTCAACTTGACTCGTCTCCCGTGAATAAGACTGTACTAAAATCGAATATTTTAAAGAAAATAATTTAAGATTTCCTGTACCCGTCTCATAATTATTTTTTGTAGTTTTTTTAAAATTTATTTATTTATAATATTTATTGCAATACATTGATTACAGATTCAGACTAGCAGTAAGTCGGAATTATTTTGTGTACTGTGTTGTATTTCCTCTGGTTAAATGCTTCCAACATTCATTAGGAGCTGAAGAAGAAATAGTAGAACAACGTAACAAACCGCAGCAGCGGCAGCACATCAGTCAGATATGTGTCTCTTTCAATACAAAGACTAAATTGGAGTGTTCAGTCTCTTCACGGGAAAGAAAACAAACACAAGGGACAGTAAATATGAACTGAATGGCACCCTGCACAGCCGATGAGGAAGAACAGAGGTAGGAATATTGTGAGCCGCAGCGAGCAACCAACCAACGTGTTTCAGTCTTCTTCCAGTCAGGTAGACGGAGAGACACACAACACACGTGGTCGACATCGAAGGCATTTAACAACACAACAGAACAGATTGAAATACTTTTCTGACAGGAATGTAACGCATCGTCTGATTTGTGAAATTGGGGCGTATTCGTGTTTATAGAGAGAGCGACATGTAGTTCTGGCCGTCTCTTCCAGATGTTTCAAAACTTTACCGGGGATTTACAAACAATTCACGCATAATTTTCGAGGTCTGGCGAATCTAAGTGGCGAACTTGGGTTTGAAATGCTTTTGTTTGTAAATGAGGGAAGTTCCCGCGGGACTTTTCCCGTACAAAAATAATAAGTTCTGGACGTTTGATATTTTTCGTCCAAGTTAAACAGCATCACTTCTTTCCTGTGAAAGACGTGTTTTCGCATATTTAATTTATTTATTTATTAACTGCTGAGTGGCGATAAGGAGGTGTTTGGGCAGTTTGACAGGTATGATTTAAGGTAAATGCACTTGAGGTGCGAACTGCGAAATGAAATACACCGAGTTGAAATACTCAGAGTCTACACAACTTCCCAATCATCCCCCGTTGTTCTCAAGTACTAAGACTCGGATGTACATCTTCCATCGGATTCCGTTTCATTGATCAACGAACGTATTCTTTTCCCTTGCATTTTCTACTATATTAAATTCTAATATTATTAAATTAAAAGTATACGATCCGGAACTAATGCCTTCGAGTATTTTTTTTCTCGAATTTTTCATATAAACTTAATAAATTGAATTGAAGCGTTCAAGCTCTGACCTAATAAAAATGTCCAAGTTATTTATTTTTTCCAAGTTCAACTTTGTAAACGTCGTGTGCGACGTACTCGTTCGCAGCGTTTTCTAATTCTCGTGCACTTGTCCGGAAACACATGCAACTTAATACAAATGCGTTTTTGACAGCATGAAAAGCTCGTAATCTCTGGGTTTTAATTGCCAAAAGAAAATAAAACGCTTCGTGCCAGCGGATTAAACTGTTTTTGCCACACCGAAGCTCGGAGATGTGAGAACAACCGTAACACCTGATTGTTCCCGCGTTTTAACATATGTAAAATTTGATTCGTCAACAGGTGGAGAACTACTACCACTACAATGACCGTAATCTAAGTTTACTCTTACATTCGTACTTGAAACCTAAATAAGAGTTCAGTCACGCAGGTGTGTTGAATGTTTTTTTATACGGAATTTATTAAAGGTCGTATGATCTTTGAAGGGAATACTTGCTTGAGAGAACTGCACCACACTTGTACACTAAAAACGTATGTTAGGTAATTTGTGGATACATATTATGGTTCCTATTTGTTACTACAATAGATTTTATGTATAGATTCGTTGAGTATTTTTGTTTGTTTGTAGTATTTTGCTGCGCAAGTATCCAGCTCGAAGGACAAATCTTTGTAAGGAATTCGGCGCTGGGTTTTCACTTGAGAAAACGGGTTACACCCTTCGTTTTGTAGTGTGAACATACTTGTACTTCGCAAAAGTGAAGTGCAAAATTTGTAGTAAGCACCAAAACTGATGGTACTGAATTTGAAGCGCTTTGTTTCACTTACTCACTACAACTAGTTTGCCATTAAACCTGTTTGTAAGGAATTACGGTAAAGAAAATGACGTAAACAGGTAGAAGAGGTCACGTGAACCAAAAGCAGAAGTTAATAAAAGAAAATAAAATAAAACTAATAAAACCATAAGTAGCACAGATGTACCGGCCTTAACAACTTTACTGTAGTACAAGACCCTGTTGAACTCCATAAAACATAACAACTCAGGTGCCACAGGTAAGATTCTAGCGGGCAAACACCTGACAACACAAGTTCTCTTATATATTTTCATTAATTAAGGGCTTTATTCAAATGGAAAGTATCCGAGTGACTTATGGAGTTGTGAAAGGTCGTGGGTCACCAGAGCTGTGGCAAAGGACAACCAAACTATTTTTGCATAATTTCAGTGGGGCAGAACCAAACGTGACAACCAACACTAACTCTGTTTGTGTATAGGTACCGTGGGAAAGGCAAAAGGATTAAAAAGCTGTTTGGAGAGGGTTAAAAAGCTTAAGCCCCGATTACAATCCCGACCGTAAATTAGTTTTCCACAACCTGTAAAACCTTAAAATGTTTGCCATATTTTTTGTTTCCCCGTTAATGAATGACAACACTCTCTCTCTCTCTCTCACTGTGCCTCTCCGTTCTCCATTTTCCTGGGTTTTGATTAAAATCTCATTCAAGACTACGTGGTCTTTTAATTACTGAAGTCTGCGGTCTACCGATACGCAAAGAAGGGACCCACCTTTTTTAGTTGTGATGGTTTCCCGTCAGCTAGTCTAACACACCTTTACAATAAGCTCAAGCAGCTTAGCAGGGTAGTAGTATCCATAGAAATGGAGGAAAACAAAACAATAACAATAAACGTTTTGCAGGAGTCATTTTATTGCTGCTCCCGTAAAATGCAATCAGAAAATTGTTTTTCGGGGGAGTGAAAAGCATGGAAACTTGAATAAATGAAAAATTATAAAATGGATAATTAGTAGTCGGTTCATGAGTAGTGCACGTGTTTAAATCACTTAAACAACCGGATTTGTAGTGCGACAGAAGTGTTGCTGTCCCAAAAGTCGGGCTCCTGTCAGGTACTCCCACGTTTGTGGCGCTACGACAAAACATTAGCAAATTTCTTTTCTTTTATTTGCACGGGGGAAAATGTTAAGGATAAGAAAAATTAAAAAAAAAAAAATAGGTAACGGTTGAACACAAATGAGAGCCGGTGAAGAGGTGGTGGAGGGGAGCAAAGTAGAGGCACCGGCTTTAAGGCTAAGCTTTAAGCTTTTTTTCAGCAGCAACAGCAGCAGCAGCAGCGGCAACGGCAGAAGCAACAACAAAGAAACTTACCACTGAACGTAAGCAGATGATGGGATTAATTAAATCTGGATGCTCGGAGATTAGAGACAAAGTTTTATAATTCATAAGAGACGACTGCTGTCCGTTTTTTTTTTTTGGGGGGGGGGGGTTTTTTCGAGCACAACACTCCTGTTGGACAACAAAACGTTCAAATTACGCGCGAGCACAAAGCTCGCGCAAAGCTCGAGAAATAAAACTGCAAATGAAAAGCTCATCCTCTTGCTTTCGGCGGACGAGGGTGTCCTTTCCACTGGGACTGCACCTACAGTTGCCCTTCATTTTCCGTTATTCATTGTTCATCTCCAGGCTCTCGTTTCATCTCATGGGAAGAACCCAATTTCACTCTTGCGGTTTCCGGTACGAATGTGACATGGAACCTGTTGTCCGTACGCCTGGACAAAATCTCTTTCGCCGTACTTTTGCAAACCTCTCTCGGGTGCTTCGACCTTCGTTCGACGTGTTCAACAGCCGAACATCACCACGGTCATCACGGGAAGTCCGGACTTTTATCCGACGATCCTCTACTTAGGTAATACGACGGGCACTCCCAGGCAGTTCTACCTGCTTTCTCACGGGCTCACGCACTCCTAGAACCTCTCAACGACAGCAGTCTTATCAAACCTGAATCGAAGTTTAAGTAACAAGTACAACTTGAAAATAAAACAAACATAAAAATTAAAAACTGAAAGTGGTTTTTATTTTTACTGCATTACATTTTTTACTTTTTACTACACTACCCATCGTTGTAATAGTCAGTAGTACTCCCAATGTATTAATTTCACCGGATTATTGTGGTTCAACTATTATTAAGCGTAATTCAGTAACATCATTTGTATATTATTTATTAAAATTATATTTTGAACCATGATGGAAACATTTACCTACTTGTATAATGCTTTCTCATATTTTTAATATTGTTTGTGGACTCGATGTTTACGAGTACTGTAAAAGTCCTCCTTTTCTCGTTTAAATATAAATATAAATGTATTCCGTTTCTTATTCTTTTGTCTCAGATTGTCCTTCTAAAACGTCTCCCAACTCCCGTGTTGTTTTCTCAATATTGAAGGAAAAATTCTGTCGTCTGGGGAGCAAAACACAGTGCCGGAGCTTTTTTCCTCTACTGATTTTTACTTCTTCAGGCTAAAAAGGGTTCTCCCATTCTCACTTGACTGCCATGACTGGAGGGAATGAATTTTTTACCAACCAACGCGTGTTTGCATATGCAAGATTGAATTCCCACCGAGGAACGGGGTCAAGGCATTTTATTTTTCAAATATTATTTTTTTTTCTGTTCAGTAGATAAATATGTATTTATAATTAATTGCTCTATTACGCTCCCGGTTTATGTTTGGTCATTTAGAATAATCAGTAAACCGTCCCACAAGTTCCTGGATGTAATTTAAAAAAAAAGAAAAAACGGGGAGAATTTAAATATTCAGAAGTGAATAACTAGAAAAAGGAATAGAACAGGTTTAATGAATAAAAAAATAGAAAGTTATTAAAAGGGATTTTAGATAAATTACGCGATAGCTGAAATGCAAAGGTTCAAGCAAGCGAAACCATTAAAATATGAAATACTTCATTAGAATTAAGGTCTTTAGAAGCCCGAAACAGTACAACTGAGTAGTTAAAGTTAATTAATAACATTAAATATATAAGAAATATAATCAGAGGGAAAATCGTGTGTGAGAGAAAATTTACAAATTTCTCTGGGGTGGTTGAAGTTCCTTTGAGACTTTCAACCTCACTTGGAGATGATCTACACCTCCACATCACCTTCACGTACTCCCACCTCATATATTCTAACATAATATTGACCTCGACGTGTTCAGTCCATCAGTGACAGTCTCATCTAAAGCCCTCGAAAGTTCGGATGGGAAGTTCACAAGGAAAATATGGCAGGGGCCATTTAGCAAATATTTGTTCTTGGGCATTACAAAACACACACACACACTCGCGCATCAGTTCAAATAAACAGAGGGATAAATTCGTAGAAAATAGAAAATGTGACTACATTTCCGAGTTCTCCGTTTCAAAATTATTAACTTCCTCAGATTTTACCCCTGCACGTTTAAAGTATAATAATATAAAATAGAGCGGGACCCTTCATTACCGTACCGACTCTGCTTATCTCGCCCGTGGCTTTTACCGATATTGAAATATTACCGATGTGTGAAGATAAATTATCGAGCTTATATACTATATAAGTATTACCTGTGTGAGTTAGGTTGTTCGCGCTTCCCGTAAAAATAATTACGGCACGTTAATAATTTACCGGAAACCGGAAGTTGCTTTTTCCAAAGGAAAATGAAATTGAATTGTCCGAGTAGCAGAATTTATTCTCTAGCCGGTCGATTGCTTTTTTCCTATATAATTCTTTAGATTATACGCAAGTTTTCCTTTTCGCACCTTCTCGTGTGGATCTTCCCATCTTTTGTGCGACTTCTTTACACCGCCCTGTGCTGGCGGCTGCCTGTATGTTGTGTGTTAAATTTGTAAATTTTACCTGTTCCTGACTCGGAGTGTTTGTTCTGTCATTTCTCAACTTCAACTTGTATCGCCCGGTCTCTGATCTCTTATTTTTTTATTTTCTGCCAGTTTCATAGAAAATTTAGAAATTTTCAGATTTGAATCTCTTGGAATTGGCCGGAGACACAATAAAAACGTCACAAACGTCACTTTTTTTGGGATTTATTCTAGAAAATATTTCGGTACTGGTATTTTTCTCAGGGTGCCAGAGAAATAAAGAATCAATCAGGTGGTGGCAGAGGAAGAGGTAGTGGTAGTGGTAGCAGAAACGTCAGATCCAACACCGAGACACCTGCTCACTGCTTCAACTCAATTGAATGCCTCAACAGTAAGTAAGAAGTTCTAAGTCGAATGAATTAATAGAAGTGGCGGACAATAGATGATCTTACGGATTGAATTAAGACCAAGCAGAGTGATGAGGGAGGAGGAGGAGGAGACGAAGAGAGGAAGAGAGAATGATAGAGAGAGAGAGAGAGAGACATAGAGTTGCGATAAAATAGAAATAAAAGAGGAAACGGGGAAAAAGTAAGGAAGGAAAAAAGTTTTTCAATCACCGTGATTTGATGAAAAACCATCTCCTACACAGAAAATCACTTTGAGAAACCGAGAAGCGGCAACAACGACATCCATTTCTTTAGCCTTTCAGACAGATGGGAAAAGAAAGATGAACAAATGGAATCAGACGAGCTGAATTTTTGGAAAAAATCGAAGTGAATCTGCCTGTTGAAGAAAACTCAAATCAAATGGAGCTAAATTGAACAAACAAACAAATAAATAAACACACAATGAACAAAAACATATATATACAAACGCGTGCACGGGCACTCACCGACACACGGCGACACAGACAACTGCGTGTAGTTACAGAAAAAGAACAAAACCATTTCCTTGCGACACATTTCTTGTACAGTTTGATGAGTGCACTACATTTCTTTAAAAACAGTTATCAAACACGATTTTCTATTTAATGTACATGTTATGTAACTCACAAGTGAAAAACGGTTTTTTCATACATAAAAAATTATTTATGTATACTGTAACATTTTATTAATGTTCTCAGTGTAACGTGCACACATGCAAACCATGGTTGTTGACGTTTTCAAACTACAGTTAAAAATTATTTGATATTAATAGTCACTATATAATAACATTTCTTTGATGTTAATATTTATTTTTTATTAATATTTATTTTATATTAATATTTTTGATAACATTAATAGGTGCGAAACTGTATATGTACAAGTAAAGGCGACTCACAAAGCAAAATTTAAACTTTTCAATACATAAACAGTTTATTCTCGGATTATTAGACGTAATTTTGTTTTAATAATTATTTGACCATTTACGTTTTGTCTAAATATATACAGAAACTTGAAAAATTTTAGATGATTTGCAGAAGAACTGTAGTTTTTGTAAAATTAAAAAAAAATTCAATCAATCGAAATTATCAACTAACTGAATTAAATAAAAAAATACTGTTATGTTTAAACAAATGTTTATTGCAACTCCTGCACAAGGCTTATACCATGTTTGAACCTATACTCAATTTATACTAAAAATTATTATAAGTATGTATGATTAAGCAGAAAAAATTGTCTTTGGTATATTTTATTTATTGAGATTTACTTAAAGTTACCTTTAAGAGATTTTATTCGTGGAGTTTTTCAAAACTTACGTAAAATATTTTCGGACATGGTCCTATTAAAAAATGAGTAAATTTATAAAAAAAAACCAAACTGAGTTTTACTGTAAGTTAATAGATGAAATAAATTTTTATTGTTTCTACCTGTCAAACTATTCAGACTATTAATAGTCACAGATTCAGATTCGTCCTCTCGTGTTATGCCTGAAACTCGTCATTTTTCTTGTTCTCGTTGAAAGTGTAAACGTTCTTTCTCTATTTATAGTTTTTTTTTTTCATCAGAACTTTACTCATCAAATTTAAACTTCCCTCCCGTGCGTTCGACTTTATTATTTCACTTTATTTTCCGGGAAAGCTCCGTAGCTCATCTAATTTTTCCGAAGTGAAAATTTTTCCAAGAATCGCAACTTTAAATTAACTTCAACATTCCGAATTTCCTTACTTTTATCCTTCACGCAATCTTTCCTCGTTTCTCTCCGTCCTAGCCTAGACCTATTTATCTGTCTATCTCCGCCTATTTTCTATTCTTCGATTCTCTCTCTCTCTCTTTCTGCTTCCCGACAATTTGCTTTTTCTCCAGTGCGAACCTTCCACTTCTCCACTTTTGACGCCAGACTCGTTATTAACGGAAACCAAAGACTTGTGAATTATTCAGAAAAGCTCAATTCATGTCTTTAAGTTGGGAAATTCGCGGCTTCTCTCTCTCTCTCCCTCTCCTTCCATCCCCCGCTAACTCCTCCATTTGCCCTGGCAATTATGTCAACACTTAAAGACAGGTTTTGGGTAATTTGGACCCACACTTCTGACGGGAAGTACAAAAGAAAGAGGCAGACTCTCCTGCACTGCGGTCTCATACTACCAATTGTTACGTGTAACCTCTTCAGGGGTTGAAATCCTTCGTGCCACCCTACAACCCCTTCGTATGAATAACTACGACATATATCAATAGTTTGTAGATGTTCTTGCGGAACAATTGGTTTCAGGTCACTGTCACAACTTCGCACCACACCTCCCTGCTGTGTGCACTTCATTTCGTCAAGCGGTCCTGCTTTCCTAGAAGGTACTCAAAATTATTTAACTTCTTCAAACGGTACGCTTCTCTCCAGTTATTTCAAATATTCTTGTCTATTTATTTTAACTATTTGTTTTACCACACATCGTTCGTTTATATTATTTCTCTATTACCCGAACGATACGTTTTGCTAAATCTATTTGCTAGGAAATTAAAATTTACCCGGAAACATAACTTGAGCCTCGTTTCTAACAATTACTTATCAGTGTGTTCGCTTCGCTATTGAAATCTAAATTATAAACATCGGTATAACATCCACATCGTGAATAATGAGCCATCGGTTTGAAAGAAAACCCGAATTGATTCGAGAGTGGAGTGAAAGCAGACAAAACCATTAAGTTGATTTGATTGGGTAGGGTTCCATGAAATTGAGATAAACCTCGTAGGAGTACAAACTTCTTAAAATATATACATATATCTATATCTATATATATATATATATATATATATATGTATACATAAGCTCCGTTTCCTTTTCGGCTTAATGTAATTCGTGACTTTATTAAAACCCTTCAAGTCTGAACCTGGGCGAACCTCAATGCCTAAGACGACGTCGTCTTCGGAGGCAACTTTACGAGTGGTTACATTTTCTATACTTCATGTCAGTCGGTTTATTAGAAAATCTGACAATAAAGCCGCCACCCCATTCTCCCACCCCAGATGTGGTGAGATGGGAAAATTGGAAAGCAAGTGGCTGACGACAGGAACACAGCGCCATGTTCGTTACTACAAGTAAATGCTTACTAGAGTGATAGTAGTCGCGTACTAGACTACACCTTTGTTTATGAGATTCTTTTAAGTATTATTAATAGTAATAATTTAATTAGAGCTTGTTTAAAGAGTTTGTATTATTTAACGATGGTTAAAATAATTTACTTATATCGTTTATGATTCTGTTGTCGGCTCGATAATTAATTAAATAATTCTCAGAAATCTTAACAATCTTTTAACTAAAACTAATTTCATTGAATAATTCATTTAAATTTAAAGAATCATATTGTAATTAATTTATCTCCGTTCATCTACATATCTAGGTTTTTAATTTTACCGTGTGTATTATGCACGGTACGTTGTAGTTAATGGTAACGTTTTGAATTCCGGTTGAGGAATATTCAGATTATTAAGTTCTGTGGTACTTTGGCACTACACGTTCTCCTACAACAAAAGCGACGTTGTCAGCGATAACGACAACGTTAAAATCATCCCTTTTGACGGGGGAGGGAGCAAATTTCGTGGGAGCAGACAAAACGTTTAGCAATTTTGTCGGTACCCGAGCGAACCGGTCGGGGCAATTTCTGCACGCCGTCGTCTCTTTTCGAGTGCACATTTACACTGCAGCAAGTAATTAACCTTTTTCAGTTAGTAAACTGTTCGCCCGACACCAAAACGACGGAGTTTGGTTCGGGCCTTTGTCAGATTTCTGACGCCTAGAAAATTTTCCAATTGAATAAACTCGAATGGCGGCAACAAACTCTAAGCATGGCCATTTATTTTACCCGGCTCCTCGTTCCCGGAGAAAACTATCATGAGTTTTTTCATGTTTAAATACTCAAAACAAAGTGTACTTACAAACTGTAGAACCTGTTGTACAGCAACTGACATTTACATGGTTTATTATATATATAATATAAAGTACTTTTCTTGTTAAAACCCCCACTCAGTTCGGATTTTTTAAACTGGCAGGATCTTTCATAGGTGAACTTTCTCGCTCACGACAGTCACTTAATTGTATTAAAACCATTGTAAATATTATATTAATAGTATTATAAGGTTCATAGGTTTATTAATTTACAGGATTTGGAATAAAAACTGAGAAGCAATTAACTTATAAAAATATAGGTATTCAGTATGGTGGTTTTTTATCGACAACACAACTCTGCGACTGTATACGTCGATTATTTTAATAGAAATAGAAGTCAGAAGAGTTCACAAGTAATAAAAAATAATAAATTAATATCAACACAACACATTTCCGTGGACAGGTAAGGGAAAAATGTGAATTTTTCAATTTGAACCGACGCCAAATGAGTTTAACGGCAGCGGCCATCACCCGACCTCTTCTAGTCCTAGTTACAAGCCTAGAGAATTCTCCCCCTGTATAGCGTCCCTTCTCCTATTAAGGCAGCCACTCCGATCAGACGTTGTTTGCATACGAACTTCTCCCCGAAGGGTTGTTTTGACCAGAAAAAATTTTAGGAATTTTCCTCGAACAAGAAAACTTTAACAAGAAACAGTTAATAATTTCCCGGGAGCCTTGCATACCTTATTCTGTCTCTTTTTAGTTTTTTTTTTTTAAAGACGTAGTTACTTCATCTCCCCCCCTAGACTTCCTTTTACGATGGGGTTGAAGGAAAATTTTCAGAATTTGACAACTTCTCTTGTGACTTAAATCTAACAAACACGGTCCAAATATTTAATTTCAGTACACGCCAATAACTCAAATTACATATTTTGTTTGAGTTTTTATGTATCGATTATTACAGAATACCTATGTTAACTGAGGGCTGGTGACGGCAACCTTCGTGCACCATCAGAAGGATTGTGTTTCATTTTTCTGAGAAACATACCCTACTATTACCGCACTCAAAGTGTGCAATTTTTTTTATTTATGCTGTAGTAATTATACAATATTGTCTATTGCCAGGTAAACTCTATAAATATGAAACTATTTTTGAAATGCATAAGAATTAAAAAAATGTTACGTTGTACACTTCTGTAAAATGATTAATGAGTTTGTAATATATTACAATCAATTAGTTCCTCAACATGAAGGTAACAGCCATACATAATACATAGGTGTAATACATTGAAGTATTAATAGATACACCAACTTCAACAAGTTGTGTCTTTACGGAGACCGAACTTTTCGTTAGATTAAAGATGATTCACAAGCGAAGTTCCACTATACTAGTTTTACTAGTTTTGCGACAATTTTGCTACAAGTAAATTTAACCTGTAAATTTCTTTGACGTGAAAAAATAGTGTTTCAAATGTGGTCCGAAAGAACATATGATCCCGAAGAATCCCAAGGGAACGCAGCTACAACAGAATTTCAGAACTTTATCGAAACAACAATGTAGAAAAAACAAAGAGTACAACAAAGACAAGAAGATTTAATGGTCAGACAGCAAGGCCCACGTAAGCCGGCCGAGGTCCCACAAGTTAGAAAACTAAACAAAACTATTATTTGTCACCGTGTACCATGTTGTAACACTAACATTTTATAATAACTCGACAATAATATACATTTCGGACAGGTGAGCTTTCCGTCAAAAAAGTTCCGTTCATTTGGAAGCTTTCGGTGTCACACATTTTGGAGACAAGTTCGAGATTTCCTTTGGCAGGAGTGTTCCGGTGTTCGACAACCTTCTATTTCCACTGTCGCCGAACGAGAATTCTTCCTAAATAGAATTAACCTTGTTATTTTTTTCATATAAGATTTCGTCTAGAGAAGTAGACGAGTAGACAAAAGTTTTGCTTGCATTCTCCACGGAAACGTCAAGATTAAAGCGAGTCAATTCGTCGAGTGGAACGAAATTTGCCAGCCATCACTAACGAACAAAATTAATAATATAGGGAATCTCAACGTGAGTTAACGGAACTCGAGTACTTGACGAGAAACGATTTAATAAACAAAGTTTTCAAAAAGGAACCCTTTTTACGTTGTCAAGCATCTATTTAACTAATTTTTTTAATCCTCTAGTTTACCATTTTCCGTTTATTTTTAAATTAAGCTTCGATGACATTTTACTTTAGGTAGTGTTACAGGTGCGTGATTAACTTAGTAGTTCGCGTCACATTTGACATGTTCTGTAGTTGAGTAGGCAACGTATTTTAACATCCAAAGAGTTTGCATCGTTCCATTGGTAATTCTTTCATTTATTGTATGTGTATTTATTTTATATATCAAATCACCTGATCGGTTTTATTATTTAAATATTGTTAATAATTGAATTTAGTGTAATAGTAATTGGGTGACTATTGAAAGTTTAATTCACCATTTCATCCAGTGATTTAGTTTATTGGTACCTTAATCGGTTGTATTTTTGCACCCACCGATAGGAACATAACATATTACAATCGTTGTATATTAAGTGTGCCCAAAAAGCTTTCATGAGCACCGACACACCGATCTTCATGCTCAAATAAATCATTTAAGTCTGCTATACTTCGATAGGTCAAGGTTGACATAATTAATGATTCTTACCAGTTAATTACATAATCGATAAATTCACCCCGATGTCCCGATATTTCAAGGGAAAATCAATTTAGCAGTTTTTACCATTGTGACTTCTTAAAATTCGGTCAAACATTTGAGCTCTAAAAAAATTGGTTTTCGACTCATCCGCTGCGCTCGAGGATACACCCGAGCCTCCAAAACGTGACAGAACAAGTCGTTAAAGATACAATTGCTTCTACCTAAAATTCAGAATTTAAATTCTGTCTCTCTTAGAGGAAAATCACAGGGCAGTCATCCATAAAGAATAATGAGAAGAGCTTAAAAATACACAACGAGATTGTAAGCCCCCCCCCCCGGTATCGAAGAATAAAATTGTTAATTATAATAACGAGGATGCTCAAGTAAAAGAAGACAAATTAGAAAAGGTAGAAATCACAAAGTCAGAAGATAACTCCGTTTTATGGCGTCGTCAAATGGCAATTTAGAGATGCCATGGGAGTGCAATGTAAAATTTAAATTTCCCGCTTAGAAAAACATTGACGAGGGTGTGCGCGCGGGTGAGGAGAGGGGGTGGGGTGGGGGGAAGCAGGAAAACAGGAGCACATTCACAGCTGATTCCGCTGGCATCGACCCTAACCCTTTGAACCCTGGAGAGCCTTACAAATGAATTTCCCGGACCTTTCCATCTTATTGAAATCCTTTCCTTGAACCATTTCACTTGGACATTTCAGGTGCTAAGCCTTCCGACTCCTCAATTTCCATCTCAAAGTTTCAATTTCTACCGGTTTCCTACGTGTTTCGCATTTCACCTCCATTTTTCTCATCTGAACGTCTCAGGTCTCGACGTTCCATTCACCTGAGAGAAACTTCAAAGCTTTCACTTTCTCCGATATTACATTTCATTTCACCTGTCCGTCCGGGTCCGTTAACGAGGAAAAACGCACGCGTGCAGCAGGAAATTACGGTTGTTGCACACATTACAAGTGTTACAATTGCGGAAATTACAAGCGTTAAGCGGAAACAACGGTTATCCCACCCCGAGTCAATTTTTTTGAGAGAAACGAGTGTCCTCGTCCTGGTTGTGCCGTCACATTTCGTTTTACTGGAAAAACGCCATGCGAGGAGAGAAGAAAAAAGGTGCGGTGAAAGGAAAAGCTCTTTCCGTGTGATGTACACCTTTTATAGTCCATAAAAATCTTTAAAGTCATCAAACGCCGATCTACAACTTATCTATCGGCAATTTTTCCGGGTCGCACTCTCAACTGAATTTTTTTATCATCAAGTCAGAGCCATCGATGGCACCGAAATTACCCGCCAGACAAATCGAAGACAAATCTACTTGATTTCTCACCGAGTTTCTCTACTGTTGGCGAACTATTAGTTAGTATGAGTCTTACGAAACACCTGGTAGCTAAAATCGTACAAATAAGGTAACAATGTGCGCTGCATTAAAGAAACTAAAGATGCAAGTATCATACATCTTAAAATGTATAGTAAATATTTAACATTGTTTTTTTAAATTTATTAGTAGTTTAAGGTATAGTTATATTTTGTGTTGAGTGTCGGGTTTTTAGTTAATGTAACACTCGGGCATAATTTCATACACCAGCTATTGTGTTTAGCAACAGTGCAATAATATCAGAATATTCTTACAACTAAGTGTATGTCTAAAAACATTTATTCTGTTGCTTTTTGATCCGTGAAAGTTGATGGTTCCCGTCACGTTTGAAATATTCCTGACGGATTCTGATTTTTTTCTCCAGCTGTGTTCTCTTCACGGGAAGAAATTCTGCGTTCCGTGAACTGCCCGAACCTCCAAATAGGCACGCTGATCCGACCTTTGTGTGAAATTTTTGTAGGGTAGTAATTTGGTTTTAAAAATATTTCAGTGTGAACATACCCCGACCATCGCTTCGATGTGTACTACATGTAAGTCTGAGGCAAAGAAAACAGAAGAAGCTAAAAATTCTAACGCGTCAGTAGTACGATCAAATACATGCAAACAAGCTTACATGAATAATAAGATTTTCGTGCAACTTAGGAGTTACTCACTCCAATGCAGAATATAATATAAAAACAAATGACACCATTACATACAGGAAACGTCTAACATAATAACAGATTTGTCTACGACGTTAAGTAATTTTAAATAACATAGTTCCAACATTGGAAACTTACTTCATAAATGTACAAGTTCTAAGTTAGAGAAACAGAACCTATTCTGAAGTAGTTGTACACTTGTACGAGCACTGCATGAGACCAATTTAAAGTTGTCAAACAGCCAAAAAATAAGCAATACATTAACTAGTTACTCATTTGGTTTAGGATAAAAAAAACTTATGTATATCTCGCTTTACGATACATTTGAAAATGTAATTAACGCAAGCAAAACTGCCGTTTAAAACATTCTGAACTTACAAGCAGTGAATAATTAAATGTGAAATTAAAATTTAAAAAACAGTTGAAGTGACGACGGCGACGTACGACTGAGAAATAATTTCATTCATTCAATCAATTGTAAACACTTTGTATTCTCCGTTTCATACAGTAAAACCGTTTCATGGGAAGCGACAGAAAAAACAATTAAAAGGTAACCGAATGAAATACCCGGTGGGTATCGGTGAGTGGGAAGCACATAAATGGGAGAATATAAAATAACATCGGTCGGTTCCGATGTGCACGTTTTTACGGCCCCATTCAACGACTAAACATTATTTACATTAAATATACATAGTTATTGAATCATAAAAAACAATTTCTGTCTCACGGAAACCTCGTCACAGACAACGTTACAAACTATAACATCGTTTTAACAGGCCGTGATTCTTAATTATGTATTTTACGACAATGATAATATATTCCATATTCTGGCGAATAAAATAAGTTCATTGTGTGTTATGTACATAATAAATTTTTGGGGGGTTGATGGGGTAACACGCGAAGCTTGCACGTTTCACGCGTGTGGTCTTCGAAACGAGTAAATCCCAACGTATGTAATTTATGTGCCGAGTGTTTTATATTATTATTTTTCGTTTTATTAAATCCGTGAAAGCATCGATAGAACCTTCTCTCCTCCGGCTTTTTAAATAAACTTTTAATCTCGGCTTTTGAAAAACCCGTTTGTCATATTGGAACTTCATCGATTCGTGTTAATCTTGTCAAATATCTCGAGGTAATCGCTTTCGGTTAGAGTTCGGCACTTTTCCACCGTTCTCTTCCTTACTTTAACTTTGACAGACGTTTCTCCACGGACATTTTAAATTTCCGACGGGGAGAATTAATCCTAACGGGGTCATCAGAACATATAGACACACACACGCAAGAACACCCAGGCTCAACAGACGCACATGTTGCCAGAGGAATGTTACTGCTCTCGCTCTCTTCTCTCTCTCTCTCTCTCTCTCTCTCTCTCTCTCAGTGGCTATCACTCAGGTTTACACAACACGACCGGTTTAATCCTCCTGGGTCTTCTGCTTGGCCACGGGCTTTTCTCTGTCAAATTTTGTATTTCGTCGCAACCAGCGAGCTGTTGAGCCCACAGATTATTTGGATCACTCCGACTATGACGAAAGCTCTGTTGTCTCTTTCATCCCGGTCAACTATCCGACTCCTCGCTCTAATCCGTTTTACGTTCTCTTCATCTGAGTGTTTTGTGTTCTCGCAACAATGGGCGAGGACTCGTACGGTCCGCCGAGCAATCACAACCAGAATCATTTTCTCACGTTCCACCTGTACTTTTGTTCTCTTCCGATTGTCTAACTTAGAACTCGATTTTACTACTCGATTTTCACTTAAAGGCAGACACTTCATTAATTTTCTCCGCTCGGTCCCCGCTTTTATGTGAAATATGTTTTATGTACCAACGTGTCGCAACAATGGAGAGAAGGAGAACAACGCCGTAATTCCTGGTAACCCCGAAGAGACAGCGGTATTTCATACAGTTTTTTATTGTCCATAAACTCGGTACTTATTTTTTATTTCATCACAGTCATTATTTAATCGAATTCTGTTCATAAATCTGAGGCAGGCGAACGGCGTTACGACGAACGCACTTTAACCCGCACTTTAAAGACTTCCCTCCCCGATGGAGTCTCCCTTTTTTTTGTGATTTTAAATTCGGAGAGCACTCGACTTCAGCATCGAAGCAACACGTAGGAAAGGACAAGCTCAGAAGTTTCAAAAACTCATATTAAACCCTGACGGCATCCGTTCGAAACGGGGCACTCGACCCGTGCAAAAAAAATATACAAACAACGAATCTGGCAGTGTGAGACAGGGCGAAAGCGGGAGATTAGTGGCACGGGGTTTAGAGCAAAACAATGTCCACGTACAAAAAAAAAAAGAACGGGCAGACAGCTAATAAATAAACTCGAAAAACAACCACGGGAGAAAATGTACGAAAATGCGGGTAAAAGGAGAAGAAGGAGAGAGTCAGATGGAAAAAGGAAAGCACGTCATAAACTTAAGAGAAAATCACCAGAAAAGGAGCACAAGAAACGGGGGAAAATTAAATAAAATAGTTTGCCCAAAAAAAGGGTAAAACAAAACTATAAAAAAGGGCAATTGAACCGAGGGAAATTCCTGTTATTTGGCCGTGGCGTCCGCGTTTTATTTCCCCAGCCAAAGGAAAATTCCTTTGAGAGGAAAGCCGGAAAAACCGGATGTTCCCAACTCCACCGGAAGGTCGTATCTGCCACCTGCTGGTCCTGCGGCCGTGAAACTAGTTTTTTTCCCCTCTTATTGCCCCTGCCTCGCAGCTAGAGATAGACAACATGAGTTCTAGGAGTACTTCGTCGACTGTAATCGTCCAAATTTATTCTTTTCTCTCATCGGACGTTGGGCAATGGCGAGGGGGGGGTGGTTGAAACTGAAAAAGGGGTGAGCAGAGGTAATGAAGTTGGTTCAGCCTAGAAAATGGATTTAACTGGGAATAGTTTTGATGCGAATTTGAATTTATGAAAACATTCCCGGGGAACTTAAAATTCATTTCCCGGATAATTTGTCCCAAAGTAGGAGAACAATGGAAAATGAACGCCACCTTCTCGTCGTTCCCATTTCAGACCAAACCTTTCTTCTACCTTTAGTGGCATTTTTGTTGTTCTTCTCAGACCGCTAAAGCCATGCCGAGTGAAGATGGGGTTTGTCGGAGGGTAGTTGGGGGGGGGAGGAAAGAGAGAGAGCTACCTCCGTGATCGTTCACCCCACCTGACGTCTCCAGTGACAACTTCGCTTCTGTTGTGCTGTTGGTGAGGGAACTCGTGTCAAGGTGGATGAAAGTTCCGGAGAATGGACACGAACCGAACATTCAAATGAGACGAATGCATTTCTCCGCCATGTTCCATTGTGCCGTTGTCAGGTGTCTTACACACGACTCTCGAGTAAATGCCGGCTTTTCTATATACTGTTAATAAATCTATGAAATTACCGTGAGGGGAACAACTCTTTTGTTTCCTCAATAACAATAATACTACTTCCTGCCATTATTATTACTCTTTTTTGTAATAAAAATAAGTAAATTTTTTAGACCTCTCAGGAGGGAACTCCCGAACTGGAATTAAAAACCAAGACGTAGAAGAGCCTAGACCAAATTTACAACACCTACAGGGAAAACTAACTTGAGTGACTTCAAAGGTACCGAGAGAGAAACTCAGAACTCTAAACCTCCAGTCATTCGGAAAAAAATATATATTAAATAGTAATGTACTTAATAATGCAAGTATAATGCATTTCCGAAAATAAATAAATTCTCCATTGCAAAGAAACTTAACGTTTCCCCCCGTGGACACTCTACGGCTTGCACGGTAAAAATATAAATAAAATTTTATTGTCTATTAATGCAAGGAAATGCAAAAAATACATTGTAAAAAACTTAAACGACAGGTTCCCAGGTGAGTGCACCATGAAATGCGAAACAAGATTGAGTTCCGTTAAAAAGTTTCATAATTTCTTAGGCAAACTTGAGCACTGACCTCATGTACAATTAGAAATCCTAGTAGGAGGCGCAAATGGGGAAAAACAGAAAAAGAAATGTACATGCAGAGCGACTTCCCTTTCCAAAAAGTTTGAAACTTTCAACGGAAACCGGATGACGCACCTTGCCCATTACTTAAACTAATGGAAAACACTTTGGAAAGGCAACCAGGGAAATGTTTTTTTTTGTATATAAAAAGCTAACTCGACAGACCGAATCGCTCTACTTGTTCTTGTTCACGGAACAATCCTGCTCCTGGACAGAGACTAACAAGTTTCTGGAAGTTTGTTTTACATAACGAGAACTCGCAAAAGTTAATAAGTTGCCAGGTGGATAATTCACCGTGCGGATGGAGTTGGAGGTTGACTTTAAGAAAGAGCAAAAGAGTGAAATTTCGAGTTCTACCAACTGCGCACAAATAATTGAGTGACCTGTCCATACTTAAAAATATTAATAATAGATACTACAAAATACAGAACTACATATAAACAAGCGGCAGTGAACAAATCCGTTTCTACTTGTTAGCAACAGAACTTAAGTGACAAAAGATCAAATCGGAAACTTAATCGAGTGGTCGCAGGTGAACAGACCAAAAAGGAGGAAACCAAAAACATGGAGGAATTAAACATTCCGGTAAAAAGGCGAGAGGAGAACGTCCAAAGACCTGTGCGTTTTGCTTCAGAACTTGTGTTTTTTTTTGTCGTTTGGGGCCAGAAAAAAAAGAACAAGGTTCCATCGTTTAATTTAAGTAGTGACAGAAAAGTTTTCACCCCGGGAAACCGTGAATGAAGATACTTTTAAGCATTACAACTTTAATAATGAAGAAAACTTTGTTTTTAATGGGGTTTACGCTTCCTGTCATTGCAAACTAAAAAGTTTAGTGGCTTTCTGCCATTTTTGCCCGGCGTTTACGGCAACCGAAGCTTTCTTTCTGTCCACTGAGCTTTCCTTTCATTTATCCAACATGCATCTATTCCTCTGTTCTCTCCAACTCTTCTTCTTCTTCTCTTTCATCATCATAGCCAGTACGCAAACTTTCTTTCAGCTTCTACTTTCACTCTCTCCCTCTCTCTTTCTTTCTTTCTTTCTACGACGGTTCTTTGTTATGCAAATTTCCTGATTCTTTTCTTCGAATTTCCATTTGGAAATTGAATTTAATTTTTTTTGCTGCAGTAAGAAGGAGATAGAACATTAGAAAGAAGGATAAGGAGTGAGAAAGAGAGAGAGAGAGAATGGAAAGACTAAATTAACTCCTCTTCAGATTCCTTTGCTTTCTTTCCTTTACCTTCGCTCTTTTCGTTGCCTTCCTCCACTTCTTCTCATTGTCTTCGTTTCCTTTTGAAATTTGTCAAGGAATAATTTGAAAAGCAACAGCAAAGGTGGGAAATTCGACTGGTTCCGTTGTTTCAAATCAAATTTTTTTTTTGTATTTCGCAAGGGCAGTCGAGTGAACGAAAGACTGCCAACTAGAAAATAGTAGAGTTCAGGTTAGGCTAGAAAAAAGGCTGCTGGATGAAGAGCAAAAGACACGGAGAGATTCAAAGACATTCAAACCCAAGTGAAAATACAATACAAGCGAAAGTAAAAAACCACAAACTTTAAACTGAGACTTCAAAAAATAAAAGCGAAGTAGACGAACGACAAGAGAACTCCCGTGGAAGTTCACGAGGGTTACGTTAACGTTCTCTTGTTTCGTAACAATCCCAACAGTCCGATGAATAATCCGAACCCCCAAAATAATAATTAAACCTCTTCTGTCTTTTGTTACTCCTCTTAAGTTTCCTTTTTACTTCCAAGTTTAACTTTAGTTTTCTTTGTATGCTTTCTCGTACTGGACTAACATTCCCCTTTGTTTAACAAGACGCCGTAGGGAAGTTCCGCCTGTGAAAAAAGTTTAAGACGCTTACAAGCTTTTGTTTTGGGCAATTACAGTGTTACGTACCAGTTTAACACCATTCCTTCTTTTGCAGTCAAAATCTTAAACCAAAACATCAACTAAAACCTTCCAATTTCTTCGTTTCATTTCATCGGTCGGCTTACTCCATCAGAAAATTTTAAAATTCACCATTTAAATTTCTAGAAATTTAATTATAATTATTTTTTTAATTTGGTAGTTCAAACTATCGATTTGGGTTCGTTAGAGTCCGCCAGTCGATTGAGTCAACTGTCCAAAGTCACACGAATGTCCCTGCCAGGCGCTTCGTTTTGGTGTTGTGAACTTTCAGGTTCCTCCGTCAAGGTTCTGTCGGTTTTTAACGTACGAAAGTTGAGTACAAGAAATAGAAATGGAGGGAAAAATTGACTTGGAGGAGAAAGTAAATGAAAGGCGTTCTTCGGATGTGACTTTCTCTACGAAAGCGTCGAATCAGCGGTGAACTTTCTAATAAATTAATTTATTTTGTTTCATTCTTTTGAGCTTTGTTACCGAGCTATCCGTTTCATTTTTCTTTGAGACTTATTTTACTTCAACGACAGAATCGTCCCCGGCTTTCTCTCCGTCCTTTCGCCGACTTCTATTCTCTCTGTTTGTACGTGTGTACAGCTTTTGTTCCCAACAACTTTCCCTGATACTCTGTCATCAATTTTATTTTATTTTTTCAAGTCCTTCGAGCTTCTCCCCGAGCTTTCTGTCCCGACTCCTTCGCGAGGAACTTATTTCCTCCGTCCCGTGTACTTTCCCCATTGCCTGTTTAAAACTTGTTAACATTTCTGCGAGTTTTCACTTTTCCACTTTTATTTTTCGTTTCTTTATTATTCTTCATCGTTCCAACGCCGTCGTTCAGAATTACTCGGTTGAGAATGCTTGCGTTGTATAATATTTTCCGCGTGAGCGAACTTTTAGCTTTATTGTTTTGCCTATTCAACTGGGTTACTAATCAATAATTTAGTTATTAGTCGGTAACAGCCGTGACGTGTGGCAGCAACCAGAGGAACACTATAAAATTCCCTTCTGATGAACTTGTCAAAAGGAAGTGACAATTAGATGTAATGAATGTGTGACTCCAAGGATTTGATCAAAACTATTAAAAAATATTATTAAGTAAAAAAAAAAAAATAGCTGCTAGAACACTCAAAAAGTTCTTACATATGGAAAGCGATGCTTGGAAATAAAAAATATATTTTATTCATTAAGCACATTTTTAAAGAGTACCTATAAGAAGTATAAAAAAAAAACAAATTTCTTCAAATATTGAACTAATCACCGTAATGTAATTTCACCAACACAAGCTTACATTAACGACATAAAAGCTATCGATTGGAAAAATTAAATTTACTGTTATTTAAATAATGAAATAATGATGTTATTTAATAATGAAATAATACAAACATACTAGGCAAGTGCAATACATTAATCCTTAGTTTATTACTAGAAACTTTAGAATTTAGAACTTGCTATAGATAGTAGTATAACAGTAGTTTGTTAATATTCTCTGTAGTTCTTCCATTCGATTGATGAGTAGAGTAAATCAATTTAATATGAAAAAGTAGAGTACAAAGCTCATTGTTCGATCATGTGAAATGACAGGTATTTTCCTCACTTCAATCACACATAAAATGTAAATGACAATTTAATTAATAATTTGCAACATATTTTTCGCTGTGTGCTGCACACCAGGCTCTTTTAATTCCGATCTGCTGCCACGTCATTTCGCAGCAAAATAATGACAAATTCAGACGAGTGTTCAACTTCGTTCCAGTTATTTTCCTTCAAATTCCTTCAATTTTTTCAGACAACCTCATTTCCCTGAGGACAGCAAACTTTTTCTTTCTTCTGCCCGTCCTAACATATGGCGAAGAAAAAAAAATATAACCTTAAAACTTGTTCACTCTCCACCGGGACCAAACCCGCATTTATTGTTTTCATCTTCAATTGATTTTTCTGGGGAAATAAAAATTCCATCTTCCTCTTTGTCTCTAATGAAATTCAATCCAACAGTCCTCTAACATGAGAATTAGAAGTTTGACGAAAGCTTCTTCTTCTTCTTCTGCTTGTTCTTCCTCGTCTACTTGTAGCGAACCTCATGCCTTTCTTTCTTCTCACGGTACCACCTTGATTTTTTCCTTTATTCTTTCCTAACGGCAAACTTTTACCTTTCCCTCTCAAAAGTAAATTATGGTTTTGACTTGACGACTTCTTCTTCGTCTTATACCACTCCTCAACTCGAGTCGAATTCCAAGAGTGAAGTTCCCAAGAAAGCTCTATTTTGCAACACCTTTCCAGTCGGCATTGGACTTGTTCCATCCGACAGTTTTTCTTTCCTTCTCGCTCACCTTCCTAGTAATCCCTAACACTTTGGGTCCTCCGTGGCCTTTCTCTGACACCCATCGAGACTCTCTCTCTCTCTCTTTTTCTGAACGAACGAAACTTTCATAAATTACCTCATTAATCTTACCCACTTTCGCGTGCATTGCATTTTCCAAAGAGTTGTTTAACCGTTAAATTAAAAGGTTCTGTAACGAGTGAGACCGTACTAATGTTTGGAAATGGGACGAAGGAAAGAAGTCGACTTTAAAAAAGGTCAACCAGAAGGTAACGGAGGCAAAGGAAAAGGATCTCGATTTATCCAATCTGTTTTGCCACTTCATTCAAACAAAAAAAAAAGAAAATACAAACTTTTTTACTTCCAACTCTCACACAGAGTATTGTAGTTTTTCAAAACTTTTCAAACCTCTCTCTCTCACGCGGAGAGACTGTACACGTCGTGGTGGGGTCCGAGACCCCCGGGAAAGTGTAAACTGGAAAAGGTGAGAAAATTACCTGTGAAAGTGAAACCCATTTAAATAATTGGAAAATAATTAGAGGAAACTGCTTGAAAAAGGAATAAGATGTAAATGCAGTACGAAAAAGAGAGATAATTAAAGTAACACGAAGGTGAGAACGAGGTAATGAAATAAGGAGTTGATGTAAAAGAGAAGAGCAAGTCTAAGAATGAAATATGATTATAAATAAAATTGAGAAAAGTAGCCTGGTGCTCGGAGAAAGTCTGAAATCAAAAGAAGAATTAAGAGAGAGTGAGAGAGACGGTCGGAGAAGAAAAATTCAAGGTATGAAAGTAGTTAAACCAAAAAAGAAAATAAATAAATAAAACTAGAAAGCTTCTCTCGGCCACGAGGTACATCAGACAAATGCAAAACCAAAGTCAAAACTAACCAAAGAGAAAAAGCAACTCTCCTACTTCTTTTTTCTCGTATTGAAATCATATGAATTTTATTTGACTATTTTAGAGAATATCAGACGCGAGTCACACAACAGAGACGACTAAAAAGCCCGAGAAACCATTTTGGAATCTTAGACAACATTCTTTGATGTGAACGGGAAATCAATTGAATTTCCCAGTCAAACAATGGAAGTGTTGTTTTATTGAAATTTGAGTGAGCGTGGAAACTCATCAGATGTTGGAGCCTCCTCCTCCCCAGACACACACACACACAAAATTTCAGACGTGAAACATGGAAATTTAGAGATATTCATCACTCCAGATCATAACTCGACTTTATCATTCAACACGACGAAGTGAATTAAACTAAGTTATTTTATCACAAATGGAATTGAAATATGTTGTGGCTGCTCATGGAAGAGAGACGGCACAACCGAGTGGACGTGACACACAACAGCGCAATGCAGCATTAAATACATAAATGTATTTCCTCCACTCCAGAACCGCCTTAATTGACTCTGGACGCATTTCCAGATGTGTTACAACTAGTAAAAATCCTTAGAATACTTCCATAAATGTACAAAAAAAAAGTTGACAGAAGTGGAGACGTCAGAAAGTTTTGTGACTACGAGAAGAAGGAGTGAGCAGAGAACAAGGCTACAATAAAATGAAAACTGCAGTGAATCAGAAAACGGTTATGAATTACGGTTATGAAAAGGATTCCAGCGGATGCAGTGGCCCCTCCTACGTTCTTCTTACGCCTTTACGACCGTGGCAGTCACCGAGACTTCGTTCTTTCGGTCACCTGCAACGGACGGTTCCCACTTCTTTCCCGTGGAGGAACCTCTCAAGTCGAAAAACCGACTTTTCATTTCGAATTCAAATGTCTCCTCCCCCTGCCAAAGGTTCACCTTTCACGGCAGGCCTCATTTCGACACTTGAATAGTCAAACAAAAAAAAAAATTTGGACGAAATACAAAGCTGCGGGCTCTAATGACACGTCCGTCACCACAACAGCCATCAAAAACCAATTCTTTCCGGCAGAACTTTCCACTTCATCTGGACATGAAAAAGATGGATCAGCAGGGGAGTCAGGACGCGGACAAAGCAACCTGACAGTCGAAAGCTCACTCTTTGGCCTGATCCGACCAAAAAATCCGTTACAAAGGACCCAAAAGGTTCGATGGGGGGGGGCCACAAAGACGGCAAGGGGAGACTTATGAGGTGGCAGAAGGTCGGGGAGACGCATTTTAAGAGTCGCATTATGCAAAACGTATTTATTTGGCGGTTAGACGAATTTAAATAATGTACCGTCGTCGTTATATATATTTATATATATACATCTATATATATTTTATTTAAATGCGAGTGATAAATAACTCGGCCTTCGCATCCGCTCCCGCAGCATTCTCTCACTTTTTCATTCCTTCTTTTTTTTCATTAGAGCCAGAAAAAGGCGAACTCTTCCTTCCCCCTTCTCACCCGAGTTATTTAATTTTACAGACCTTATTCTCTTCCGTCAATTAATTACGGTGACAAACCGGTGGAAGTGTCAACCGAAGTTGAAAAAAGTAGCAAGAAATAAAGAATGGAGGAAGGAAAGGACGAAAACGAGGCAAAGGAACGGACGTGAGAGTTTAATTCTTACCGATCGTCATTTGTGTTCAGCTACCCAACATAAACGCATGTGTTCAGAATTATTAATAGATACATAACCACAGAGTACTATTATTAACCGTCTCTAACTAATTATTACTTGGTATTGCCACTGGACGGCACAAACTACATTTTTTTTGCTATCGGATTGCCTTCTAGGATCTAGGAACTTAAAAATCTCCGAACTCATTAATTAAAATTTCCAAATTCGGGACTTATTAATACTCAATAATATTAGGTTGTACGAATAAGTAAAAGTTAAAATACGTACCGATTCAGTCAGTACGACGGTAAACCGGCACTCCTTGTTACATTTTATTTACCGATCTCTTTCTTCGTTTATTTATTTATTTATTTATTAAAATAGCGTCATCCATTGAAAAGAGTGGAAGAGCCACAAATAAAGTGAAAGTAAAACAAAAAAAAATAAAAAAAACGTGGCGTAAGTTATTTTCCAGCGAATCATTAATTAAAAAATTCACTTTAATTAACTCCACATTCGATTCTCGGCGCGGATATCCGCACGTTAAAATTCCTCGTATAATTTATAATTCAATAATCGAAACGTAATCGATTTATCGGAACCGAACACGAACGACTCGGACGTTTCAATTTACGCGCCAAAAACGGGGTGAGTTGAAATTTATTTCTTGTTACATGTAAATCACGGCCGACTAAAAACTGAACGGAACGCGCTGAGCCTCCGCGATTGTTAACTTCAAATTTATAAGGTTTCTCGTCGGGCACCGATCATTTCCCATTACCCCTTTAATACATCAACGTGCATAAATCCTTCTTAAGTCGTCTGCGAAACCAATAAATAAGAAAAATATTCCGGCAAAATTCGGACCGCGGAGGTGACCGACCCACCGCAATCCAAATAATTTATGTGTTGTAAATTTATTTATTGGTAAATCAAATGGTGCATAAATTATTTCTAAATTTTCCAGATAGAGCCAAATGAATTCCAGCTGTCCCCTAAATCGAACTTACCCCCCCTTAATGGGCTAATGTAAATTTAAAGCTCTGCATAAACCTAATTTAGCTCTTTCCGCGAGGCAGTAAAATTAAACGACCCGGGTTACATGGGGTTACAAGCTTTGGCAGAAGAGACAATAAATGTTTCTGTTGCTTTTCCGCGTCCTCAAAGACCGTTGTGTGACGGTCCCGCGGAAGAAGAAAAAGGCATTTCGTGTGTAAGAACCGACGGCAGAGGCAAAAGCACCCGTGTTGAGAAGGAAGAACAAGAACTGGTGGGTCGTCGAACGAACACATGGAAATACAGTTAAGAAAAATATTACCGTAAGTCAACTGGTTAATTAGATCCAACTGTGAATGCTCTGCAGGTAGTTGTTGGGTGCTTTAAATGTACAACACCTGGAGTATTTTGTAACACCTGAGGAAGAGACGGTGTACTCCTTACCATCAAAAACGTTTTTTGTTTTATTTTCGCCGATCAACTTCACTTTCCTCCTCGACCTCGACATAATTTCAGAGGTGAACCATTGTCCTTTTTATATATTTTGTGTGTGTTCTCCTCGAAGACAGACACTTACTAAGGACTTGTCTAATTGAAATTAAAATCTTTAACCAAATTATATTTGTTGACGTTATTATGTTCACTCAACATTGGGATTGGTACACACCGTACAGTGTTAGCAGACACCTAAGTTAAGGGATGTTTCTCGTAGGGTGTCGATGGTAGTTCTCTTTTCCAGAACAGTTCTCTACTTCTCCAATTGATTTTATTGTGTTTCAAAAATTAAGCTTTTCTTTCTTTTGAATCTCAAAATGGGTAAAAAAATTCAAAAACACGTTTTCCAGAAAAACAAATTTTCTGCTTTCCTTCTTCTGGTGCGGTTTCGCACGACGATTTCATTCAAAAGAAGACGAAACTTCAAAGAGCAGTAACCAACATTAATAAAACTGAAAGTTTGCTTTTTGTCAACAGAAGAAGTTCTACCCAGGAGGCCCCTTTGTTATTCTACTGATGATTCTATAAAATTATACTTATTAGTTACTACACGTGCAACTGTTAGTCATACGTAACTATTGCATCAAATAAATTTAATCGCATTCTACGTATGGGTGGTATATTTTTCACGCCACGTCAACGTGAACTCAAAACATTAGAAGTGGTGAGAGTAGAAAGTGGTAGAAAGTAGTGAGATACAACTCAAAACAAAAATTTAGTTTCGTCTAAGATTTCACAAGGAGAAAAAAAATTCCAAACTAAATCTTTTAACTCCGAAGTACGAGTTGGTGAAGTTGAATTAAATTTTCAAAATCTCCATCTTGGATTCTCCATGACTGACCGAAATTCTATTAGTAAACTCGACTAATTCACTTAACAAAGGAGTTTCATCGCCGTAGACCTTTTTGACGACTCCTCAATCAAAGAAATTTCCAAATCACAATGAACGCAGCGGGGTTTGAGGTCGACGTTTTGACCTTTTTGTGTCTCCTCTCGTCCGACCAGAACTAAACTTTCTCTCTCTCTCTCTCTCTCTCTCTCTTTCCTTCGTGGACTCACCAACTTGCTGCTTTTGAGAAACTATTATTTCACCGAGAACAAAAGTCAATTAGTAACACGTGAAGTCGGTAAAGGTTGCATAACTTAACTACAAACGTGGGGTTAAATTCATCGTGGTACTCGTGTGACGGTTGCCGTACTCCCTCACATGGTGACGTTTACTGTTGTCCGTTGTACATCACTTGTACGCACGTGTGTTTTACTGAGTCTCAAAGAATAAAAATGTTATTAGCAGTAACAAGAAATGAAAATTAATATGTTTGAAAAGCGGTTTTGAAAAAGAGTGGAGGAAGAGACCGAGGAGACGAAGTAAAAGAAGAAAAAGACCCCGTTGAGAGTATAAGTAAATAATCGGAGGATGTATCGTGTGTCTTCCTATATAGGAACTAATACACGGCGACAAAGGCATCAGACGAAATGATAAACAAACCAGAAGATGGAAACAGAAATGAACTTGGCGAATTTAATGAGAAGCAAAATTTAATGGATGCAAATCTCATCTTCCAAGTTAGTTCTGACTGGTGTTTGAACTTCTTCCTCCTTTCCACACATCTCTTCTCATACCCTGTCCCATACTATACCCTATCCACACCCACACACCCTCTCTCTCTCTCTCTCTCTCTAAAGAGTTTTCTTCATTCCCAATAAATAAATAAGTAAATAAATAAATTGTCTCGGCTTAGTGTCGCCGCGATGATGTTGAGTTTCCCATGCCTCACTTCCGCACTGCTTGCAGACCATCAACCATACACTGCAATGCACTACGGAATTGAAGCAGAAGTTCTCTAGAGTGATAGTTAAAACTATAAAATGTGGTGAGATGGCGAACGTCAGCTCCCAGGGCATCCGATGTTTCACGCATTCGACCCAGGTAAAAGTTCTTCAAGGGAAAAATTACACGGGGACGTCAGGCAGGTAACCGCGAGAATCTCACCGACTACAAAAACAAAACTACACGGAGTGACAGATGAACAATACAAGTTTTCCGGAAATAAAAAATAGTGTCGTCAAACAGGTGACCAACAGAATACTCAAACCGTTCCCCACAATCAAAGTCATTCGACGAATTCCTCAGGGTGCCACAAACAGCTACAACCGCTACCGGTACCCGTAGGTTCACTACAACTTCCCTTCAATTAAGACGTCCCCACAAATCTTCAAAATATATTACCTTCACCTGTCGTTATTCTTCCTATTTTTTTTCTTCGGCCGTTGTCCTCCTGCTGTTCCTCCTCGTTTCCCTCGACCTCATGCCGGCCGGAAAATCCCACTGTTTCCGGAAAATAAAATTTTTATTGGGAAGTAAATCGACCAGAAAAATATTGGAAGTTCTGAACTGAATAATCTCAGTTGAATAAACAATGCGGCTGGGTTATGGGGAAAGCGGATTGGGGGGGGGGGTGGTTTGCCCCCGCATCCCATCCAAGTGAGTTTTGTGTAAACTATTAAAATTTATAAGAGAATATTTCTTTCTTCTTGTTTTTGCTGTCGTCGACTGAACGGCATCTGTAATAGTTGATTTAATAACAATGCCGTGGCATGGGTGGCCGGAAATAGAAGTAGATATTTTGGGGAGAAACAGTGAGAGAGAGAGAGAGACGGACTACAACTGAAGCAATTCAATCAAAGGCAAGCGATTCGAATGAAACAGGTAACGGTGAACTTGGATTTATAGTTTTGGAAAAGTACAAAGTATTTTTACGGAGCCCAAAGCAATGTTCTTAATTTAAAATAAGAAAAACATTAAATATTTCCGTTCAATAAAATACATAACAACGCTCGCAATTGTAGTAGCCATGTGTTGTTGAAGTTCACAAGTGCCAAGCGTTTGTATATGAACGTAAGAAAGTATTACATAGGACCGTACACAGCTTCACAGGTAATGAAAGTATCCCTTGCTATTTGTGTCATTATTTTAGGGGTGGTTATATGTAAATATGTACACAAAACTAATGAAAAACTTCTATTGATGTAATAAGTTTTATTACGTAATAAGAGTTAATAATTTAATAGATTAATAGAATAGAAATTAATAGAATTATGTAATAAGAACTATTTAAATACGCGAATTCTGACTTAACGCGTACACAGCCCGTCCGAAGTTGTAACCTGCACATGTACCTGTATGAATGAATACAGATGTGTACACATGATTTATGAAGGTATGGAGTCCTTAATACAACACTTATACTAAATGATGAAAGTGATATTTTCTTCTCCTTTGAACTCTTTTCTGAGGTTGTAGTGGTGTCGACGAGATGTTTATTGTTTCATCTCCTTTAGACCACGGGGTGTGACGAGTGTCAGGTGATGCAGGAGGTGATCTTACGTCGGATATGATCTGATCTAATATGATATGAAGCGAAGAAGGGGGTCAGCTACAATATAATAATATCAATAATGTGACAGAAGAAAATAGGGAGACCAGCGCTTCAACTAAGTGAATAATAATTACCATATATAGTTACATTACTGTTTAATTCAACGCAAATATTTTGTTTGCTCCCGTGCCTGGGCTTTGATTACTGATTGTAGGACAACCGGTAAACAGTAACACCTGTTCATTAACACTGTGTATGGAATTCCCTTCTACTGTTCTATGAAGAGTCAGGGCTTCCTCTGAAAAGGTTTGCTGTTAGAAAGAAGATATTTGTGACGTGCACACGAATTAACATAAATACATAAATACTCCTATGTGTGTCTCTTAATTTACAACTTTTCATTAGGTCTGCCATTCGCTTACACTCGCACAGGATCTTTGGAACGAATGAATAAATTTAATTAATTAATTAATTAATCACTCCACCGTTTAGACATAAATACTGACATCGAATTCATTAAAAACTTGTCCAATAAATAATTTTTATAGATCTCAAGTTATAAATTTTCCACCCCTTTCCTTGCTGTCTGCTTAATTTTTCTGACACCAAACAAAAACTTATTAAATAAAACACTTAACTTATTAACTTCACGTGAAAATCGGTCTTCTTTTGTAATTTATTTCTTCATCTTCTTCTTCTTCTTTCCTCCACCAGAACTCTTGATGTTTTGTGTGTGTGTGTGGCGTTCCCCGGGGGGTTTTCATCCCCTAAAGTACTCATCTCGGGGCAAAACCGAAAAACTTTTTTATTCATCGTCCTCTCCGCTCCGAAAACTTGAGATTCAACCCTGGGAAATTTTATCGGCGGATATTACGAGGTGAGGCACTTGACACTGAACCATAAATTAGGGAAGAAGAGGATATGCTTAAGGGTGGCAGATCAGGGTTCTCCTCAACCACACGCAGCCTCTGCACGGCTTTCAGTACCTGCAGACGTGCCTACTGACCTCTCGGTACTGTTCCGCACTGTTTCTCACCCGTAAAGTAACCTCTAGGTTTCTTGGTGTCTGTTGAGGGTGCAACGGAAACCAGAACAAAATACACTGAAAGGTAAGGGCGGTTGACCTCCACATTGGTCAGGGGCACATCCTTACTCGTAGGTAAGACGTACGTTACAACGCAAAAAAAATATCCAAAAATGAACTAATAACCTTAAAACTATCACTAGTATGTTTCCCCCGATTAAAATAATTGGAAGGTGAGCAGGGGTAAGCCCCCGCATACAAATAGTTAATTAACTACAAACTACTGTCGTAAATTACATCAAATCACAAACTGGAAACCATTGAAATCAAAGGTGATAGTCGAAAGCGAAGAGGAACTGCCGACATTAAAACTTTCCGTTTTCAGCCATATTTTCTTCTTATCGTTCTTATTAACGTAACGAGATGTTTTTCAAAAGTTTTCTTACATTCTTATAATAATATCAGTATTTCTTAATCAATGTATACATATTCTAACGTTTTCTCCATCGTTTCACTTTTTTGAAATTTCCATTTTCTTTTATCTCCTCTCACCAATTAGTTCTTCCACCATACGTTCAGTCTTCCGCAGAATCCGCTCTAAATTTTCATCACTCTCTTTCATAAACATTTATTTTTCTTCGCTTAACTTCTTCCCTCTTTTATCCAGGTGGGTGTCGGCCGGTCACGTGACACCTTTAATTCATAATTTCAGTTACTGCGGGAGAACTTATTTTTCAGGTTTCTCCGGTTCCTCATCACCCGCATGAAACGTTTGCTCACCCCAAAGCACACCAGGTATTTTCCAACTTGCTCTTGTTTCACCTTGACGTCTTCGTCTCTTCTTACGAAACGATCTTCTTCCGACATAAGTAGACAACGACACTGGGAAAGGAGTTCGACCGAGTCGGCCTAACTTTCAGGTCACCCACACCAACCTCATCCGAAGCCGTAGGAAAGACCACAGAAAGGTAATTAAATTATATTGCTTCTTCTCCTTTCTGAAATTTATATTATCCGGAGGGCTTATGTTTCGCCGCATTTCTTGGAACATAAACAATGTTAATAACATCCAATAATGTGGTTGTAATTCTTGGTCCGATCGGAACCGCCGTCGCCTTTTACCGAATTCTCACCTCTGGAACTTGTACTACGCGGGAGAACACACACGTTGCCGTCGAGAAAATGGAAAAACATTAAAAAGAAACAATCAGGTCAAAGGTTCGATCTAACCGTAATTGAATATTTCGTCTGTGACGTCATAAATTTCACGACGGTCTAAGGCGTACAAAACAAAATAAAAAACGTTTTTATTTTTCCATAAGTTTTTTGTAGTTTATTTGTTTCTCTACAAACTGGAACCGGATTTCTAGTAATCGCAGCAAGAGATTTCAGTGGTTTCTGGTTATCCTTAACTGGAGCCAAGTTATGTTTCGTTAACTTTTAGACTTTTACTTTGTAAAAAATTATAACTATAGAAATATTTTACTTATGATTGTATTGAATAAACTGATCAATAATAACGAGCAGTAGTTGAACCTTTGATTAACCGGAATAAATCACTCAATAAAAATTTAGTTAAAAGTAAAGTCGTACAAACGCCGTTATTGTGGTTGTATTTAAAGTATGAAAAATTTACCGTTATGAAGTATTCAATAGTTTTATTTAATATTTTATCCTTTTTCAAAAGCGGTGTGAATATGAGAGAGAGAGTGTGTTATACTAATAGAACTGAATACCAAAATTACAATTTAGTATTGAATTTCGTAATATGAGATAAAATGTTACAATTCTGTACGTTTTACAGTTACTGTTAGGGCGTATTTTATGTTTATCTTTCCTAAAATTAAATAATTATTTTATAAATAACGTTTAGGGTATTATTAAATGCTACGCTTTCATTGGTATGACACTGTGTGTGTCTGTAAGTGACTTACTGGAGCAGTTTTGAGGAAGGAATGCACTACAATGCAATAATTTACAATTTGAAATATTGCACTTTCTACTTTTCCTGACTTATCGCCATTTTCACTGGTAGAAAAGGCTTAAGGACCAGCACTGAAGGTAGCAGCCATAAATTTGACTCCTTTGCGCGCGGACAAATTTTACGTGGTATCTTCGGGGGTGGGAAGTTCTACGAGACGTTTTATTACTACATCAGTTGGCAACAAAACAAAAAAATTTGTTGTTTGTAGTAAATTGCTTCGAAAACATAAAGTATACGGTATTAAACTGGAGATACGCTCCAGTCGGTCCTACACCGACTGGAATTCTACCCCCACAAGTTACATGCTTCTTGCTTTTTTCTTCCTTTCGATTATTTACCGACACATTACAATACTGTATAGTGTGCTTTCTGTGCCATAAAATAGTTCAAATGTTTCTAATTTAATAATTAATAATTGTATGAAGTTGTAGTACCTGGGATAAAAAATATATTAAATTAACATAAGAAAAAGGGGATGGGACGCGATTCAAAGGGAAGTTAATCTTTGGAAAGTCTTTGTCCTTCACAATATAAATTTAATTTTCAAAACTATTGTACTGATTAGTCTTTGGTCACTATTTGTAGTTGTTTTTCTCTAAGTTTTAGTATGCTGAATGGCTGTTAATAAACATCAGTCACATGGTGCAGTTTACCTAACGTTCTTGTGTCACATCTGAACAAGTGACAACAATCTGGGCTTTGTACTCAGTGTTAGTTCAATGTCATCCTGATTTTTGGCATCGAGAAAGTTCAAACTATTCTACACCATAATATTTATCCAACTATTAATACTGTAATATTCTATAAATATTTTACCAGTTAATACTTATTAAAGTATCCTCATTCCTTTTCTTTTGCTTTCCGTAAGTTCCTTTTATAATTTAAATGTAAACGCAATAAGAATATGTTTACACCCTTGTTTATTTTTCTTTTTTCTCTAATTCAGACTACAACTCTAAAATTAAAAGAATCCAACCCTCTCACTATTAAAGGAAAACTAAATTAAAAAAAAATATTTACATCACCAGCGGCTAAGCAACCGAACTAAACTTAAGGCAAATCTGAGTTTCCTTTAATGTGTACATGCAGTTGGAAATTGTCGTTCTTCGTCAAAATTTTACCACCACGGACCTAAAATAATATGTGGAATCTTACCTGAAAAAAAAAAGAAAACATCGTGTCACAGAAATGTGTAAGCAAAGTATTTTAAGTCTACCATAACATCACGCAAAATATAAAGATTAGGTAAAACAAAGGTCTTAAAGGCCATTTTTGACGTTCTTGCCCAGCACGTGACGTCATGTACCTAGTGGTACAGACACAAAACCTGTTGACTTCGCTGTAACAACTCCATAACCATCCCCCCCTCTAGTGTTACTACTGTATTATGACCAAATTCTATTAAATTAAAGTCACAATTTTTTTTCCTTCTCACTCGTGGGATCGTAAAAGAGTGTTTTATGTAAGATATGTAACGACTTTAATAATAATAAAAAGTAATAATTTCGTACGTTGAATACAACACTGTAAAAAAATAATTTCAAACCAAAATTGCTTTTATACCGTCGTGGTTTTATAGGGCGGTTACCCTGCACCTCGTACAGGGGGTGTCCGCCTCCCTCAACGGTACCTGACTCGTAGGGGTAGCATGGAACGGTTCGTAGGCAGTGGAGTACCGCAGCGGGTACCTCATTGGAAATTGATGATACTTCATTTACTCGTTTCCTTTCATCTTTGTCTCTTCCCACTTCTGACGGTTACAAATTATACTTCTTTTGTAGGTTTCACCCCCTTTCTTTCTGCCTCTCGTCTTCTTTCTCAGCGGAACACAAACACACATTTTCCACGCTGCGTTTTCCCTTCAAAAGCCCAAAGCTTTTCGTTTCCGTTTGAAAAAACCCGGGCAATTTCTCTTTCTCCCCGTCTATCTTCCTTTCAATTACTTCAGCCCTGCAGAAAAAATTATCCTTTTCTGTGACCTCATCCGTCCCGGGTAAACCTTTTCTCTAAGGTTCCATACTTTCGGCGACGGTTTCTCCTTTCCTCCATCGTCCCACACGCGTCCTTCTGTTGATTGTTTTCAACTTGGATTGAAAAGAATTTCCATATTTTTCAAAACTTTCTCATTACCCTCAACATTCTTTTCTCTTCTGACGGAAAATGTTATCTTTTCTTTGTGTAACTTCCTGTCGGAGATTATTACGCCCACATGAACTATTTCCTTCGTGTCACACTGGGTCCTTCGAGATTTACAGTCAAAACTAAAACACATCGGACAAGGTTTTTTTGTCTCTCTCTCTCCTTTTATTTCTTTCGACCCCCTACCCATGTGTTCCTTTTTGGAGGCATCGCCATAAGAATCCCTCCTAATTCTATTGTGTTCCTTTATTCCTAGAAAAGTTATCGTGACAACATGAATTTGGGTTGAAATGCATTGTGAGCGACACTTTTTTCCTCATCTCGTACCCCGTTGCTATCGTAATAATTAATATTCAACCGTATTGTTGTTGTAAAATATTGATTCCCTTTTTGGTGGTAAATAGAAAAGTTTATTTTGTTTTCTTGCAATTCCTCGTTGTTCAATTTGTATTTCACACCTTGTACCTCTTATTATGTATTTATATGTATTTGTTTCCTCATCTACGTATAACCACATCACAAGCTTTGCTTTTGAGTGTTTTTATTGTGGTTTAAGAGAAAACCAAGAAAAATAAAAAATGAATGATATCAATTCATAGAAATTCACAAATAAAAGACATCTTTAGAGTAAAGTATGTAAATAAATTACAAAAATGTGAATCTGCTACTTAAAGGGCTACAGATTTTAAAGGAGAAAACGTTTCTTTTACACCGCATGAATTTATATTTTAAATTTATGGTCGATATCCACTCATAAATAACAAAAAAACAATTACACAAATAGCAAATATTGAAAATTAATAATTACAATTTCGTACGACTCCTTCCATGATGGCCGAGGGGAGTGTTCACATAGGCCATCTTTGAAATTGTTAAAATAAAGGGGAACCATTTTTATTAACAAATATGGCCGCGTCAGGGAGGCCCCTCCTTTCATTATTAATCATGGCGGAGAGGAGAATTACCGGAAGCCATTGTTAAATAGCATCCATATTTTTTTTTTCGGGATGGAGGGGAAAATTCAAGGAGGCCATTTTGAAAGTTGGCAAATTAAGGGCAAATGTTTTATTGAAACAAAATGGCGGAGTTCCGTATTCACGGATTATATGTAATTACCGTGAAACTGGAATAATTTTATAATATTATTGGAATTAAATAGTTGAATGTGTGATAATGTGGGTATTACAACGCGAGATGAAGTGAACGGTGGAGTAGGCATAAGAAATATTTAATAAAACTGTATAATGATAATAAAGTGTATACAAATAATAAATCTGTAGAAGTTCGGGTTCCAGGTGGCAAACATTTCAATTAATTAATACAGCATAACAAAAATATAAGTGAGACCTACATTAAGAAAACCATTGCACTAAAATAGTTATTTTGATAACATTTCATTGTTTTCGCAAAACTAATGTTTAAATGTAATGTGTATTTTGGTATGGCTTTTTACAACTATTTAATCGGATCGGAATGAAATCAGGAATAAAAAACTCTTTTTACGTAATAGTTGAGACGGACGAAACTTCTAGACGGGTGCCTAGTCGTTCAATTAATTCCCGTCTGGCCGCATTAGGTGAAGACTGCTTAAAATGGTTTGTAATGAAGTTTGAAATTTAAAATAGCACGTCGAGGACTTCCGGGTCATTTCTTCGTCAGAAAACTGCTGTTGTCAAACGCCAGACGCGCTAACATTTGGGAGTCATGCTGACAGTTAGTTTGTTTGGAGTCCTCTGTGGATGGGTATGAGTGCTCATTAGGTATACATGTTATGTCTACTATAGATGTCTAAGCTTAAGTAAACCAGTAATAACAAACCAGGTGCTGTTTAAGCCTGGCCTGGATAACTTTGTTTAGTTACAAAGAACTGCATAGGTTGATTGGTTGACTATTGTTTTATTAAAGTAAGTAGTATTTGTGGTAATAAAGTACAAGTTCAAAGACGAACTAAACCGTCCTACGATTAAACATAAATAGTATGCTTTTATATATTTTAAATATTATACATTTTTATATCGATAAGAGTATTGCTTATTATGTATCACACATTTTTATTAATCTTAATCAGTTTTGTTTTTTCAAAATTATTTATTAAATTTCAGCATTTCTATTTTACTTATTTAAAATATTATTTATTTAAGTTAATTTTTTTTTGTTAAGTGCAACTAGATCAGTTCTTCAATAATAATAAGATATCTATTTTAGGTATGTGAACAAAATATAAGCATAATATTTCATATTATTCTGTTACGCTTTTGTTTATTTTCTTCTGAAATTGTACCCTGTCTCCTACAAGTAAAGCTTTTATTTTTACCTTCATTTTGAAATTGACGCTTCCATTATAGTGCTTAAGGAATCCATAATAGTATCTAATAGGATCAAGTGAACCGGATTCTCTGCATGTGACTCCCTCATTAGCCGTAAGGTGCTTATTGCATTGACATCCGTCTTTGTAACATACTTGAGAAAGGAAGCATTTTTCTCCTGATTAAGGAGAGATAAAAAGGACAGTCGGATATAAACGACTCCGAGTGTGGTGGTGAAGTAAAAATGCTGGAAAACCGTAAATCGTGACAAACTACAACAAGTCAAAACGGTCAGGATATTAAAATTTTGGGAGAAAATGATTGAAAAATCAATACTGGGAATGTGCCAGCTAAGAAGTGGAAAACTTTTTCTCCGTCATGTATTTTTGCGCTTCTTTACCGTCACTCCTAATCTCTCTCTCTCTCTCTCTCTCTTCCCCCTCCCCCATTTGAGTTTAATAGACACAGACAAAGACACACACACACACACACGTACACAAAAGGCTCTAGGACCCCCCTAGAAGTTTCAATAGGAAGCTAACTTTGTTCTACTCAGTCAGGAATTAGCTTTACGAGTCGGAGAGATCACAAAAAGAAAATTAGTTTGCAAGTTAAAATAAACGCGTCATCAATCAAAAGGAGAAAATAAACGTTTTGATTAATTTGTACGAACGGCTTTATGCTGAATAAATTCAGAAATCGCGACACGAGACAAGCAAAATACTCGTGTGTGTGTGTGTGTGTAGCATTTTAAAAGAAAAAAAAAACCTCCGACCACCGAAACACAAGGAGTTCTGCACGGAGCAAGATCAAGAATAACGAGAGTGAGGAACGAGAAAGAGAAACAGTCACTTAATACAACATAAAATAGAACGTGACGCGTAATGGGACACAAGTTAATAGAAAAAGAAAAACTAAAAATAAATTAGAAAACATTAAAGAGAGCAAAATGGGAAACGTTAAATGTCACACCTGCGTCCGACGCTAAAAAATCTGACAAGAAGGCTGAAATAACAAGACAGCAAGAGAACGTGAGAATGTCAGAAAAAAATGTAATAATGTAGGATAAGAAAAGAGGTAAATAGAGGAAAATAGTTATGAACATAAGAAACTTAAGGAATAGTTTGGAGATACGTGAGGTGCGAAGAAAGGCTCCAAAAGGTTCGGCTTCGTAACCTGGAAATTGAAAAGAAAGCGCTGGAAAGCTCTGGAAAATTTTCCCGTTTTGGGTTGCCTCCCAAGAGTCCACCTGGACTAATTAAAACATAAATAAATTATTAAAAAATTGAATTATTTCCCCGTGAAAGTCTGAAATTTAAAACGACTTCTTTTCACCACTCAAACGCGCTCCAGACTTATTTATTTATTAAACACGGAACGGATGTCACGGACCGAATCAAACGTCAGGAAAGCGTTCGGTTTTTATTAATGATGTACGCGGCCTCCGCAATTCGCGAGCCTGATCGCGGACCTCTGCTACTAGCATAATTGAATTTTAAATAATACAATAAATTCCAGGAGATGAGGCATATTGTGCTGTTCCGTATGTTCCGTGTGTACCGGGTCTGACACACGAAAAATTGTTACCTGCCTCAGAATTGAAATTATATACACAAAAGAAGCAAAAGTTTCTTCTGTTACTTTGAAAAGCTCTGACTCGTTCTAAAGTTAGCCAGCCTTTCCAAATTGTTTAAAAGACAAAATAGTGTTCTAAAAAGATTCTAATAACATGAAACCTAAGTGTTATTCCTCGTTTGTCTCATACAAAAAATTAAACAGCAGGTTAAGCCCAGGTCTCCCACCAAAAAGTACAATATAAAATACATTTTTGACAAATCATGATGACAACAATCCGAATAGTAAAATAGTAAATTCCCTATTGACACCAATGTAATAAGGACTAAAAAAACCTCAGTTGTATTATTTATAACGTGCTTTTACAAATACTATAAGATAGCCTGCATAAAATTAACTTTTTTATACGTTTTATTACGTCATAGTGTTATTTGTGAATACTATTTAACTAAATACAATAAATACAGTGGACTCTTATTAATGAATGCTTATTAATATAAAATGTATGATATATAGGCATATATATTTAACACTTGATTGATATTTCTGCTTAAACTGTTTAGAAAGGTAACTTTTTTAGATTTACCTGTAATATTGAATTCTCAAGACACACTTCCTGATGCAGAAAAAATTTTATCATTAAAATATCGTTCTCATGTTTCAGTTGCAGCTTATATATTTTACTTCAGCACGACTGTACACTTAGGTTACATGCGGGCCCGTACTGTTTGTCAGAAGTGAAAAGCAAATGCCCTGTGTGCGTTCAATAATAAAAGACTAAGTTATAAGAAAAAAAATCAAGCGGTGAAGGACAGAAATAAAGTTGGAAGAAAACCCATCTCGCACTAGAGACTATCCAAAGCAAACTTTCAGGTTTGAAGAAGAACAAAGAAGACATGACCGGAGTAACAGGGCTGTACAACCGCAGAAGGAGAGCCGTCCTTTGTCTGTTTCTTCTGCTTCCACACCCTGGCAGCGTCCTCGGCAGTAAACCTGTCTCTTTCTGCGGTTTTCCAACTGAGAACAAAGTTGGAGTTTCGAGTAAGAACAATTCTGGAGAAGGAAGGCGTCGGCGAAAGACAGGCGACGGGAACAATTCTTTTGGAAACTTTTCATCGAAGGATGTGCTTCGGGAGACTCATCTTCTACCCCGAACGAGTTTCTAATGATTGTTTCAAAACTTTTTCCGCGGTTTTATATATATATTATTTGCATTTAATAAAACGAGGATAACGCAGAAAGGGCAGAGGGGAAAGAATAAGGAAATGCACAGAGGGAACAATAATTTTTTTACGATTCGTACGAGGACGAGGACGAGGACGAGGACGGTTTCTTCAATTCTTAGGACTTTCATAAATTAAATTGTTTTCCAGACATGTTGAAATAACTTGTCTGCGAAACGCCGAAAAATTTGCGAGCAACGGCTGTTTCATCCCTTCCGCTTTTTCACGTGCCGAATGTCATGAATGTATGTATATGTATTTTCGTATATTGTACAATGCTTTACGTCTACTTGTGTATTTATCCACATATTGTTATGTATACGTCTATATATGTATGGTTCAGCTTGAACGAGTTTGAACTGCATTTAACTAGAGGACCTTCTAACAGTTGTACATCTGTAGGTGCCTCTCTGGCCGTACTGTATCGAATGTTTTATATGCAGTCGAATGATATTGCATCTTTATGTTGATTTCATTTAATAAGTTCGCATTCGGTTTATGTACGTGAAAGATTTTTCAATTGAATGGAAACTTCTAACTATTAAGATCATAAGAGGGAGTCACCAGAAAGAATATTATTCCGAATTTGATTATGTATGAAATGATTATTAATTCTATGAACTTTACTAATCGCTTGTTCACATTTCTGTATTTAATAAAAATAATTAAAATATTAGCACCGGAGAGATGAAAGATGAAGGAAATTAATGCCATTCCGTAGATTGATATTTCGAATTGAATACTGTATTCTATTCTAGAATATTTTATCATTTGTGTTAAGTCATATCTGTTCGTCGTCGACTGTAAGAAAATTAATAAAAATCACGATAAAACTAAAGTAAAGGACACTCACATGAATTCTCTTCAGGTACAATCACAAGTTTCTCATTCTCCAGGTGATTTACCTAACACCTAACTTTGGCAATAAAAAAAACAACAAAACTAATTTAATTTCCCGTCGTGTTTGCACTCAGTTACACCCGGCGACTTTCTCGGCATTCCTTCCCGAGCCTCACTGTTAAAACTATTAAAACGAATAAATCGAAGTGACAATCCTATAAGAACATACACAAGGAATCGGTCGGTCAACAAAAAAAAAATAATTAAAACGCATTGCATGGCAAATAAATATCGCGACGAGTACCGAGTGAGAGAGAGAGAGAATGGGAAAAGGCCCCCGGGCCGACAGACTTTTCCCAGGGCCCCGGGGCCTCTGGCAACAAAAATGGGAGGCGGGAGACGAAAACACTTTGTGGAAAATCGAAATTATGACGTACGAGCATGATATACGAGCGAAGGGCATCAATAAAATGTGAAGATATGAAGTAATGATAGCGGGAGTGCAATAAAGTCGACGAGGAAAAGAGAGAGAGAGAGAGAGGACGCGTAGAGACACAGAGAAATGGCAGTAGAAAAAAAACGGGCAAGTTAGTTATATTTCACGAGTTTAACGACTGGAAACAATAACAGACTAAAAAAAAAAAATGGCAAATCTAGAAAATAGTAGATCGCGTCACTGGGTAGAAGTAAGTAAAGGGGAATGCGACCGACAGAAGAGAAGGTTCTAACACCTGTACTCTTATAAACAATCTATTCAGCATTCTGCGTACTCTATCTACTTATCTAGATGGCATACATAACCTTAATGACACAGTATCTACTTGAGATCAATCCTAGATCAAGGATCAAACACGTCAATAGCCAGACAACCTCCGTTTTATCGTACCTGACGAAAATTATTAAAGCAATCAAGCCAGTTGATACTGCTACTTTTCTTCACACAGATTTTTGTATTATTGTTTAACTTCTGTGCTGTCTCTGTAAACACATTACATTAATAAAAATTCCATACCTATTTGCAAAATATAACACAACTTAATAAGTAATGCAATCCAACGTTCACCGGACTGGAATTGCACAACAACAACTATTAACGGGTTTTAAACTATTACCCACTTATTAATTATTAAAACTGTTCTTTGTAAACTGTGCAACCTGGCCGCAAGAGTAAGTGACAGGTGTAAATTCTCAGGCGTTAATAACAACACCCGAAGACACTTCCGTTTGCACAGGTACACGGCCTTGTCGATTGATTAAAAAAAAAAATAAATAAACAGCAGAGCGAAAACGGTTTAATAAAGTTGCAGATAAAGTTTAAGTGAACGTCAAGTCCTGTAGAGAACCCGCGGCGAAGTGTAAATTCTCCAATTTATGTACATAAATCCGTGAGAAATTCTGGCTCTGCGGATAACGCTCAATTGTCATAACGCGACTGCCGCTGTGGTAATTATTAAAATTGTAATAAAATTCTGGTGGTAACTCGTAAACTCGGATTTAAGTTAAATAATACTGCGGAGTAATAAATTATTCCGGCGAGTACAACGTCGATAACGAATGATAAAGAGGACTCTATTGAAATTTACGACTTTAAGTCTTCCTCGCGAGCGACTAAACCGACGGTTTTCATCCAATCAATTCGGTACTCATCCCTTTTTTGCTGTTGTTGTTGTTGTGACCTTTTGACCTCGGTCGGTACCCGCAGCTCATCCGCTCCCCGGGTACCTCGGCACCGGCAAACCGGTAAAAATGTCATAATTGCCCTTTTCTGGCCTCGTTGAGCTTTCGCAGAGGTGGAACGGAGAAAGGAGACGGGCGGGGAAAGGAGGTAAAGGGGCTGGAAAAAAAATAAATTATGTAAAATAAGAAAATTTAAATTGCGGAATACATAATGTAATGTGAAATTATACCGTTTTTCTGCCAGCAAATTCTGCTCGTTTGTTTCTCATTTTTTTTTTCTTTCTTTCTTTCTTTCTTTCAATGAACTTCAGGTGAGTGCTGCTTGGCGCCAAGGAACACACGTCCGGATTGTCTGACATAACAAATAACTAAATATAGCCAGACTAGACATAACAAATATAATATTGTAGCGACCATCGCTACCCTTTATCCGAATTTCCTGTGTTCGCCTAAAAATAGGTCGACCTCAATAACTGCCTATTGTCATTTCGCCTTTTCTGTCGCCAATACCCCAATCAGGTTTATAGCGACCACGGCTACTCTTCAAAAGACTTAATCCGAGGGTTTATTGCCGGGTAGCCGGTCCTATTGTGCCTGTCTCCTTCGACCTGAGTCCGACACCTTTCCAGACAATAGGCTAGACCCAACCTTTCCTTGTCCTTGACAACCCGACTCATACCATAACCTCCGCGTCTTCCATTCCCGAATGAATGAAGCGCGGATGGCTATATATACCGAACCTCAACCTCTCACCAGAGGCAGTTGGTTAGTAAAAGGCAGTTAGTTAATCAGAGTCAGTCAGAGTGTTAGTCTGAATCAGTACTAGTGTAATCGAAGTGTTCAACAGTGATTGTGATACCAGTGTTAATATAGTGTACAATATAATTCTACGTACATCGGTAAGTCTACTCGTTCATCGTTCATTTATTTCACCTCCACAAAATGCGTTTCCCAAAATATAGTCTTTCTTCAAAATAATATTATTATGGATTTTATTTCCTTATGTTTGGTCAAGCATGTCCGAGCCTGTCTACAAAATGTTTCCGAAATTATTTCATCATTAATTAATTATAATTATATATCTGCGATATAAGTGGTGAAGACATATTATACAGAACTGCCAAATTTTTTAAACTCCGCTGAATATATACGATTCAATATAACTGAATATAATATTTAAAATCGTAGTAAAGCGTTACTTGCATATATAGAATAGTAATGTTATAATATTTACTTATACTACACTCCCAAAAGTGCAATTTAACTGTTGGTTTTTAATATATTAGCTAGGTACAGTTCGTACTCATACTAGTTAGTTACTGTTTGAGTGTAAATAAAGTGCTATTATTTCTTTGATGGTTCCATAAAACGGTTCTAGTATTCTACGAACAATCACTTTTCAATAGCAATCCATTCAAGGTATTTTTTGTCTGTTCAAAACCGTCTCCCATTACTTCCTGTAAACAATCCTTCCTTTCCTCCTCGGCTCCTGTACTGCTCATTACTTCTCTGTTAAGAACTAATACAACCTGTGAACGAGTTAAAAGTGTAAACACTGAAGACTCGAATCGGGATTTCCAAATCGAATAGTTCAAGTGGTTGACTGTTAAAATAGAAACATCAGAGCGTTGAGAATTTTCGTTTAGCACAGGAACGACTAACGGAAATAACAGATAAAATAGGAATGGTAGACGTGTTGAATAGGAAATTATACCACGTACAAATGAAAATAGTTTAAACGGTCTGAAGTAGCTAAATGTAAATTACACGCTTACACTAAATATAGAGGAACAGTTGAGTAGTTCGAGGTCGTGGATTTAAACTACGACTTGCTGGGCTTTCACACGCTTAAATTTAAGGAGGACACCGCTACCTTTGTGGCAGCAATAAAGTCATTTGTCGAAAATAACACGGTCCTCTCGGGGGTTTTTTTTTTACTTACAAATATGTCACGAGATTTTATGTAAACGCTAAAATTATGTATAAACAAACTTTTGTAATGGAGGGATCGGTAGATGGAAAATTATTTATAAGTATAAATATTGTTCCCTGATTCGTTACGTTAAGTTAAAAATAAACAGACCTCGCACGACCCGTTTCCCGTAGAAAAATTACCGACTAAATTACAACTAATAGAAATATATATATGCATTAATAAAACCCGAAAGAATTATTAATTCATTAATAAGTTAATAAAACTTTTATGGAAAAATTATGCCGGCTCCGGGGGTGTATTTTTCATTCCGGGCTAACGCCAAATTTCTTCTTAGACTTTGCTCTCCGACCTTTTCTATTTATCGCTCTTTTCCAGTGTGCAACGGTTAATAAATCCCCGACGAATTCATAAATAAGTTGCTTTGCCACCCCCGGGGGATGAAAGTGAGAGAGAGAGAGAGAGAGAGAGGAACATTAATAAGAGTTTAATAACAACAAAAAATTATTTTATTGGAATGATTAAATGGCGCAATAAAGCAGAAACATACCATTATTTTTTACTTCTCTTTCCGTGACTTCCCCACGTGTTGGGGGACACGTTGCGGAACCGGAAATGACGTCAAACTAGACGGTTAACTGCTAATTACGTTTCGAGAAATTACGTCTCTCGGTTGGTAATAAACAAAGTATCTTCCTCTCTCTCTCTCTCTCTCTCTCTCTTTCTCTCTCTCTCTCTCTCTCTCTCTCTCTTTCTCTCTCTCTCTCTCTCTCTCTCTTTCTCTCTCTCTCTCTCTCTGTTTGTGCCGACGCAATTTTTACTTGTTTCGTTGAAATTACTGATAACGGTGATGATAAGGCAGCAGCGTTTCATTTATTAAAGTCGAATCGAATTCAGCGCAGTTTCTCATCCATTTCCGAGGTTCTGGTGTTGTACTCGCACAGGAACCGCGTAATAGAAATGCGAGACGAAAAAAAAACAACACAATGCGAGAATTCGACGCGTACGTCACCGTTCAGAGGTGCCCGTGCTGTTGAATGAAGTGAAACCGGAAATGAAAAGAAAAAGGCCGGAAGTGAGGTGAGAGTTGTGCTCGCCGTGCAGGAAAAAGCCGGAAAGCCGTGGAGCGAATTATAATATTGAAGAAATGAGAAAGGTGAAAGTTTCACTTAAATATTATTACCGATAATAAAAAATAGTACTTTAAAAATATTTCTCTGTGACCTTTTGTTACTCTCCCTTTTACTTCCGGTTGTTTTTGTCTTTACTTCCGCCTGTTTCTGACCGTTGTATCTTCTCCTCTTTCATACTTCTCAATGACTCAGTTTTTCTTTTTTTACGACTGTCACCTCTTCTTCATCATATTACTTTCCATTTATTTATTTGTTTTGTATTGCTGTTTTTTTTATTACACTTTATTCGGGAGTGCTATGTATCTATCCCTTTTATTATCCTTCCAACGCTTCTTTTCGTCGTCGTCTCGGTAGGCTCGAGCCATCCAACTACAACTTCTTTTACCGGGGTACGTTCGGTCACACCTTCTTCCCTTTTGTTCTTTTTCGTCCGACTGTTTGCTCCTTCCAACCCGGTTAAGTTGTCAATTTATATTCTTTTTTCTCCGCGCCAACATAATTCCGTCTCGACGTGTCGTTTTTCCTTGCATTGTGTCGCACATTCAGCCACCCGTCTCGCAGTCATTGTACCTGGCTTTTGCGTCGCCTTCCAGCCTTTTGTTGCCTTTTCACTCGACTTCGGTTCTTCCGTTGCATCCGTCACTTTTTATTCTTTTTTCCTCTTCCTTAATTGAGTGATTTAAATAACTTAAACAGGAATGTTCATTAAGGCGACAATCGCCCCACAGGGGAGAGTTTCGTGGTCGTTTGTTGCATCTATTGTTATTCCACTCTTCGACAAACAGGACCACGATAAATTTCTCAAACCGTAACAAAATCTACAATCTGCGATTTTTGTTGCAAATCTACAACCGAACGAAACCGTTCTCTGCACCGCGATTACTCCCCGTCCTTTGTTTGACTGCAACCGAGGAAGTTCCATGAGGTTCGTCGAGCCAACGACGGAACAGCCAACTCTAAGGCTACGGAAAAGTTCTGGTTTCTTCGACTGTTTCAAAGCTTAGAACAAAAGAACAGCAAGTGAATGTAAAAATGAGATATATCCATTTCCGGTTATTCCACTTTCATCCGTTTCTTCTGCTCTGCCGCGATGACCTATTTCGTCTACGCAGCTTTTCCATCCTCCTCGCACCTGGTTCAGTTAACATTTCGAATTTTCGAGACCTGTTTTATATTCACGGAGTGATGACTTGTCTTCTGCCCCGAAAATTTGTTATTCTTTCCGTGTACTCGACATTAATTCACTCCCTGATGTTCGCTGTTTTGTGTGCAGTGGCTTCCCAAAATTGGTCACTCGTTCTTTGCTTTTTCAAATGTAAGAAATCGGTTCGAGCAAAAGTGGAGAACTTCATGTGATGGCCAACAAAGATGGTTACATCGCACATCTGATTTGTACTATTTACGAACGGAGAACGACTTACCAAGACACAGACCGTTCCTTATTTGTTGGAAGTGTGGATTTCGGATAAGTTAAATGACCTTTAATGAAAAACTATGCAAATGTTGCCGCTGTATTAACATTACAGTGTTTATCTATTGAAAATATACACTTTTAACGTGGAAAATGACCACCGATTCGGGTTCGGTCGTTACAGAAAGCTTCCAGAAAGCTCTTTAATGGACTAGGATTAAGCGCAAACGATCCCGCAAGAGATTTTTGTGTCTTTGTATTACTCTTTATCATTATAATTTTATATATACAGCAAACGATGGCAGAGCTAGTCACTGGCCAACTTTAACTTTCCACAATCTTGGTATTTTAATTTTTATGAAAAAAAATTTAGTTTCTTTATTAGTAAACACAATCTTAAGTTTGGAGTTTTCGTGAACGTTAGATACTCTCCCGTTCGGTCAACGATGATGAACTTTACTCTTTCTTCCGAAAGATGTACTTCACACATATACAGACATGCTACAAAATTTAGCGTCAATTCAAAAGTCGAAGGGAAAAGTTTTCTTCCGAAAAGGGCAAAAAAAAGGTTATTTTCATTCGTTTCCGGGGCGTTTCTTCGGTCGTAGAAAAAAGAAAGGCAACAAAACAACCCAAGCCAAACACCTGAAGAACCTTAACGTTCAATTATCCGCTTCCACCCGACCGAACATCGTCACTTGACATTAATAAAAACATAATAACGGGAAGTTCCGGAGAATCAAAAATAACAAGTCATCCGTGGGGGAGTAACGCAAAACGGTTCAGTTACGTTTAATTTCAGCGTGGCAGCAGAGTAAAAAAAAAAAATACACACACAAATTGGAGTTATAATGGACGTGGAATTCGCTTTTTCCATTACAAAACTTTCTCTTTTCATCTAATTTTCACTCGTCTAATTGCATTTCGGTCGACTTTTCCGATTTTCCGAACGCCACTCGACGGCGACGACTCGCATTTTTCAACTGAGCCTTTCCCCCGGCTACCAAATTGAAAGATCACGTTTCTCCTCGTGCCCGCGATTACAACTCGAGGTGGGTCTGCATTAAAATCAAATCTGGCATTTCGTTGAATGAAAAAACGAATTCCATTTAATTACATAAATTAAGTTCGCATTAAAAGATGTATTAAAAACTAGTCATCGAGAAATGGTTGAAAGTAAGAAAGGGAAATGGCACCATGTTTATGCATCCCCTAAAGAAATACTCCAGTTATAAGCTAATGTTTGATTAAATTTTCCTTATTAATAATAAGTAGGAATAATTCTTCATAGTACACAACCTTTGAAAAACATATATAGAAATTTTAACACGAATGAAACAACACACACAAGGATTGTACACAACCACTTGATACAGATAAAACCGGTACTTCTCTAGTAACTTCTTTAGTACAGAAAAGAGACACTCCACACCAACAAGTTCATTCCTCTTTTGTCTATCCATTTCAGTTCACAGTGTAATCAATTCTAATTAAGTTTCAATCGATCAGTAAACACCGTGAAATCCTCCATCAAACAAAAAAAAAAAACAATTTCAAATTGTGGTAAAAAAAATGTACACAACAAATTTAGGGCTAGACGAGACAGTAGCCAGGAGCATTTTTGGTTGAGCAGATGACGTCGGAGCTCCTGGGCCAGCTTTTTATGTCAATTTCGTAGGAGGAGGAAGAGAAGAAGAAAAAGAGTAGAGAAAAGGTCATCTTCCAGAATATAAATTCTTCCTTTCTCAGCAGCACGACGGTCGAGCGCATTTCGGCAGCAAAGTGGAACACGACAACGCAGTCGGAGAAAATAAATTCATGGGTTGACCCAGAAAAGAAAACACAAAGCGGATGAAATGGCGGCGGATCAAAAGTCGCATTCTATACAAAATTCTGAATTTATATTTAGTCAACTGTTAATAAATTTGAGAGTTCAAACGGAGTCATCTTGGCAATTGTCACGCTATTTCGTTAAGTTGAAATTAATAGTTGGCGCCGGGCGACAGGTGAGAACAAAATTGAAAGTGAGATTCTCACTAATTATTAATATTTCATAGGTGTTAATTAATTCCCTTACTCCGCGTTAAAACGTTTTAAATTCCATCTTGCCTTTCTCATTCCTTTCGTGTAGCACAAATATAAGACGACAACCGTCCTCACCTGCGCGGGGAGGCCCCTCATACCCTAACCCTCACCCCCACCGCCCACACCTGTTCCTACCCCTACCCCCCCTGACTTATTCATGATATTCTAATGCATTTAAATGAATTCGAGCGAACGAATTTGAGACTACTTACCTCCTCTGGGCACATAAATATTCAGATACAGGCAGTCCTCGCTCTGATTTGTCAACAGCGGCAGCAGCTTTTCCAGGTACAGGAGCCGGCCGCGTGGAAGCTTCAGCAACGCTTCCGTCCGGTTACTTATTTCCGGCAGGTTTTGCGGGCAAACGGGCGAAAAAGAGTCGGCCAGCCGGGTGTTTTTCCACATGGAAGGCGTCACCGGGGGCATGTAGCGAAGTGAGCCCAAGGGAGGCGTCGCGTACGGCACCCCGAGAAAGGCCTCGATGGGAGGCTGGTTGAAGTGCCTTTGGACGATGACACCGCGGAGAGGACCGTACTTTGTCGCAACGATACGGGTGCTGTATTTGTTCACAAGCAAACCCTGATCCGTGTGCGTTTCTTCGAGGGACAAGAGAATCAACATGAGGAGGAGAATTCGTCGTGATGTTGCGGCCGTCCGGTGGACGAGGAGCAGCATGTCGCCACGTCAGATCCAGGGAGGATGCCTCGGGGGACCACGCCGATCAGACATAGTCGACTATCATCCGCAGACTTTCCGGCACATCCCCGGGGTGGTGAGGTACGCGCGCGCACTCGACTAGGACCATGCACCCGCGGCTAGGACCAAGAAGCGACTTCTTTACTGAAACCGAACGTCACGCAGCCTTCAGACGGACGAACATCAAGGAAACCGGAAACCGTCCTCTATCCAACAGTTCTCGTTGAATTATTAAAATAAAACGAAAGCGTTCGCGCGTTCAACGGGAAAAAATCACTGTGTAGAAACAAAAAGAAAAACTAAACCGGCGGCTTCTGTCAGAAAATCATGTCTGAAATTTCTGTTAAGCAAAACGAGAAAAAAAAAGCACAGAGACAATGGCTGATGAGGCCGGCAGGCTGCGGCAGAAGTAAAGCTGTGGGAGAGCAAAATTCGGGACGACTAAGAGCAAAAAAAATTTTTATCCCGGCATCAAATAGTGTTAACCGAAAGTGAAATGAAAAAATTATTCAAACGGAGAGACGGAAGCATTTCCTTTTTCTTTCTTTTCAATGGAAAGAATTTAATGGAATTTCTGTAGGAGAAGTCCCGCCGCTCCGGCTGCAGCCGACACCACCGGCATCACATTACGAATCGAACGATAGAGGGAGAGACCGAAGAAGCAGTGTCGCGGACCTGAAACAGAAGAAAAACAACTGCTTAAGGTAAAAAGGCAACAAAGACACAAAGTGTACAGCGTCTGCTGTTTCTACAGATAGACAAAACAAACAAAATGTCAAACGCAATGTTTCGGAAGCTTTCCGCGGCAACAGGAGCAACACCCGACGCCCAACGGATGTTCCTTTCCCATTTTGCTTTCGCATCGATGCTCGTTACGCGCCTTTGAATCCGCATATTCTGACTAGTGAGATCCTCTCGTCGAAGTTCAAGGCAAAAAAGATCAAATACCAAAAGGAATAAATTCCTTCTACCAGCCACATTGGCTCAGCCAAACGGGAAATGACACCCGTCAAAGGAAGGCTCCCGTGAAAGGAAAAAGTGAGATGTTTGGCCGACTCAAATTTCCCTTCCCGGGAGTCAATCCAATAAAAACAAATTACAAAGGAATCCAAAATTTGTTTTTGCAATTACCAACCTCAAAGATATTCGAACGATAAAAGGCTTACCCGAGAAGGTTTCGCGTGGATTAATGACAAGATGGTGGGACGGGACGGGACGGGACGGGACGGGGCGGGGAGTAGGTGGCGGGTGGGAAGAGAGAAAAAAGACAAAGGAAAAGACACTTTCCTTCTTTCCGGTTCCTTTGGCAAAACGGTAGAGCGAACAGTCGCAATGTCGGAGACAAACACCCAGCCAAACCCTTTTTTGCTACGGGAAAAGGTTCAAGTAAACACTGCCAGCAGAAGTAAAACTTTCCATTCACGAGGAAATGATAAAATACATAACTGAAAGCTTTTGGAGGCTGTCGGTCCCACAACAAGAACATCAAACTAGAGAAAGTTGATTGTCAATAAAATTACTAAATTATTAACTTATTGACAGAAACTTTATTCATGGAAATCAGGACCGGTTTCAAACTGATTCATTTACAGAATAAATAAAAATGAATAAAGGTAGTTGAGTGCTATTATTTTTAAAATAAAAAAACAAATAATTAATAATCACGTTAACAATACAATTAATATCTTGTAATTTTAAAAATACGTGTCCCGTGTTCCGGTACTCATCCGTTACACCTGGCCACGTACGAAATGAATCATTTAACTATCTACCTGGATAAAATTGAAATTGATAAGAAGGCGGTTCGGAGAGGTCGACAAAGGTCGACAACCTTTGAGATCATCACAAGTAAAATCGTGGACGGTCGCAGGCCACGACTAGATCATTGTCTATCTAGAAAAATACTCAACTGCAGCAAACGGCAAGCAGAGCCAAAAGAACGGGGAACCTTCTCCTGGAAAAAAACCTGGAATCCCGGAGATAATGTTTTCTCCGGCGTGAATAATAGCAAAACAGATAATTGCGGAGGGAAAACGAATGAGAATTCCCGTATGCATAAGAACAATCAGACGGCAGACAATTATCTGCAAAATAAACTTAATTAAAAGGCTCCTTCGCTCGTCTGTGTTTATGTTACAACCCGTTTTTACCTGAAGATAACCATCTACCTGTTCTAAATTAATATCCCGAGAGTCGCCGGCCGCCGACGGTGAAACCGTTCAAATCCGGCTCCCGGATAATTTACATATTTTTGCCGAGATTTATGTCGAGTGGAAAAGAGCGACAGAAAATCGACGACCGAAAGCAAAACCTTTAACAATGGCAAAACGCGATCTGACGGATCGATCGGATCCGACCGAAAAAATAATCTCCGCGATCTTCTCCGGCCCGGCACGGCATGTTTCCCTCTTCTCGCACAGATCAGACCGGGGGATGCATCATTCGATTGGATGTTTCCCACGTTCTCGAATCGATCAATCAATCATTCAATTCGCTCACATTGACTGTGTGACGTAGAAACGTTATAAATGTCTGCGTGTTGCGTTCGCAGAAATTTCTAGAACTTTCTATAATTCACGTCGGAGTATCTTTCCTCTTCAATTCTCTTCGTTTCTGTCCTGTTGGATTTTCTTTATGTCTTCTGCTTCTGTCTTTCTCCATTATGACACCTCGCGTCGAACTTCCTTTTTGTTTCTCTCCCGGACCGAAGGCGACGCTCACGTTTCTCCTCCGCCGTTGCCAACTTTCACTACTTTCACCTTTCTCCCGGACATTTCTCTCGTGAGACTTGCCCCGGACTCTCTGGAACTCGGTTACGTCATCGTGTCTGAATCTTGGACTGTCCTCCGGCCCATCGTCCGTCTTGCCATTTTTTTTTTTCAAATTCTTCCGTCTGCTGCCCAGCTACCCTTTGCTGTCGACTTTCCACGCCGTTGCCTGCTCGTTTTTTCTAATTATCCTTAGCTCAATACAAGCCCAATTTTTTTTTATCTTTCCTTTCGTATTTTTATCTCCCATATTTAGGTTTTGTTATTACTATGTTGTCAGTAATTTTCTTCTTCCACGTAATTTTTTCTCTCTATTATTCATCATTATCCTCTTGTTTATCTTTCCCTCGCTTCCTACCTGGTTAAGCCGCGCTCTTTCCTGCCAGCCTCAGATTCCCACAAAAATGAACATTCACCATTGTATTCATCAGCGGTATTCTTTCCGGTTTGTTTATTTGTATTTGTCCTTCGTATTGTTTTAGTATAACTTTTAAAAGTGTCCACGCGTCTTTTCAATGTTCAATGTCCGCGTTTTGTGCTTTCCCAGTACCGAGGGATCTGCACGATGTACGGGAGGCGAAAGCCAAGAAGGTCTGAGCAACAAATCCTCATCGACGTCCTGGAAGGTTCCTGCTTTTTTGTCATCCAACCGGAAACGATTTCCCGGGTGAGGAAGAAGGTCCGTGTGCGACGGAGGAAAAAAAACCACAGAGTTCGCATTTTCATTGAGGCGAGGAACTAAATCATACGGGACCGATTATTCATGTATATTCCGATATAACATCCGACCGTGGAAGCTACTAATAACAAGTCAACGACAGAAATGACCCCCAGGACAAAAAACGTGTATGTATGGGGGACATTTTCCGCGATAGCTGTAAAACATTTTATAGCGGCAACTGCTTGCTCTCCTTCTGCTTTCTACACTGTCCAGCCCTTCTGAAACCTTTGTCTCACGCGCTCATGCCTGGAAAGCTGCTACAAATGTTAAACTGCAAAAGATTTTTATTCCCAAGGAAATTATTTCTACGTAGCATATTGGGTGAATTGGTAGAGGATTGTACGAACCTTACTTTTGACGTGTAACCAGATAATTTCACTTCAATAACATGCATAATATGTTTAATAAATACTATGAATGATATACATAGACGACATTTCATGTATGTTGTGAGTTACACTAATGTAAATTAACCCTCACCTTTACACCATGAATACCTTGGAACGCAGAGTACAAATTTGTCAATGAAAATAAGTCAAAACACTTTGTAGTCGTGGAGTAACTTTTGGAAACCGGAATCCTCAACCACTTCAACGGTCTGTGCAGGAGCCCCCCGGGTTTTCTCATTAGCCCCTCCCCTGAGACGAGAGCTATCCATAAATAAAAGAAGAAAGCAAACGAAGTGTCGTATATTATAATTAAATAATAGACTACTAGTTCCTGGCTTGAACGGGTGGAAACCCTATTCAATAGTATTAAAATCTATTAAATTATATACGGGTCACGAACCGTACAATGAAGAAGAGGACAATGGAAGTTCACTCCAAACAAAAGAAGTTAAAAATGTACGAGGAAGATCTTTGTGGTACTCGGTCGGGAGACATCCATACAAATTTCGTTATGAATGAGTTCGCTGCAACCGAAATGCGCTCAATTTCCACTTTCCATCCCTTCAATAATAACGTACATAATTACTTACATGACGTGTGGGAGGGGGTTTGCAGCGTGCGCGTTCTTTTCCAAGAAGGCAGCGGCGTTCTCGCCGGCGCTCGGGGCTCTTTCCCCTGCAACACCAGCCGGAGAAAAATGCGCCACCAAAGTGCGGCGGTTCAAACGCTTTACCTGGAGAGGTTCCGAGTCCCATTCCCATTGAAAGCTCCGGAAGCTTTGAAAAAGCTCGGGCTCACGTACGCGTAAACCTCCGTTTGAAACGTCACGTTGAACTCATCGCACTCGTCACGGCCTTCGAAACCTTCCGCCCTAATTTCTTTCCCATATTCATATTCAAAATAATTGGATTTTAAATTTAAAAATGACAGAATAAATTTAATCGTTTGATTGATACGAATCCCTCCGAGGAAATAAATCAATTTAATACGAGTACCCCGAAACATTTAAATATTAAACACGCGCCGGTCGAAACGAAACGAAACGGTCAGAAACAATTTAATTTCTGTTGGATTCCACGTCAGTGCCAGTCGGTACGTGTGCACACGGCAGAACGTGCACAACAAATCGTTAGAAATAAAATATATACAGTCTAATTCTATTATGTGAGCCGTTCGATACGTGGAATATATTTAAGCGATGCCATCGTTATGGAATTATTATTTTATGTATTGTAATTGGTCATTCAATTCGCTCTTAATTAATAGTCCGTCACACCGTTTCGTATTGTTTCGAGAAAGAAACTAATTCCCTTTCAGAGGGATTATCCGTTCAATGTGATTCCGTGTAACTCATATTTAAAATCGAAACTGTATAATATACGGTATTCGGTATCGCGTTGCTGTATGAAATAAAACGGTTTTTATTTTTAACTTGTACGCGATGTTAACTCAACGGCAATTGTACGTACTCCCTTTTATGTACCTTATTTAAATGAGGTGACTCAGTTATCATTTTTTTTATAAATTGAAATTATTTTATATAAAAATTTGTATGCTTTCCAACTGACTGTTGCTACACAACTTGTGAACAATACACATTATTGAAATGGAATTATGTACAGTGGAATTCGACGTTTTAGTGCTTGTAAAAATTACTTTAAATTTTACTAAAATACTTGTCGTAATAAGTTATTTATTATTATTAATACATTTTTCATAAATTACAAGTTTCGTAGTTTAAAACTTCAGTAGAAAACTTCACATTGTTATATATAAATGGCGTAATTAATAATTTATTTAAAAAATATTTAAATGTGACAATGCAAACAATATATAAAATAATATATTAATAGATTGAAAACAGACAAATAATCAATAATATTCTGTTAAATAGTTTGAACTTGGTACTACAGGCAACTTGGTACAGCAAAATTCCAGTTGAAATTGGCAGTTCTACAGCTCAGTCAACAAGTGCACCCCCTTCGGTGGTAGCAGCAGCCACAGAAGCAGCACCAGCACTAGCAGCATTCCTCCACATCTTGGACTTTTTCCACGTCTTCAGGGGAAGAGGAAAAGAATTTTCCTAAAATGTTGACACCAAGATTTTTTTTCCATTTCGTAATTTGCGAAGCGGTTAACGCAGGAGTGACAGCAATGAGCCATGTTCCTCTACTTCTGGTCTTCTGCTTCCTCCACTGGATCCTGTCGTAATTCAAGCGACTCGCACATGGACTTGCATACATAACTAATAATTTATTTCTTCAAGTTATGTTGCCTGCCTGGGTCCCGCAACGAGTACCATTTTTTTCCCACTTTCCCTTATTAGATTACCACGATAATTTTCTCCTTTGTTTCCTCCTCCCAGGGTGGGGAAAATCTTCTGTCGCCCCGTTTGAACTCCCTCGCCCGGTACTTTTTCATCTACTTCCGCTTTTCCTTTTTATTATTTTATTGTTACCTCCTTTATCTCTCTTAAAGCTTTCACTTCCTCGCTTTTATGGGTAATTTATCTTTCTCGCTGCCTTTTTTTTCTTCCACGTCTTCTTCTTCATCTTCTGCTTCCTTCGTACTCCTCCATTTTGATGCTCCGAGCATTTAGCTTTTCCAGTTTTATTGTTTGTCTTAGTATCTGTCTTATTTTGTCATCCGAGACCTCACCATTCTGCCCTCCGCCCAACCCTTTCCCTACCGTCTGGAACCACTGCCGTTCTTTTTTCACTTTCCCTCTCTCTGTCTCCGTGTACTGCTCAATTTCCCTTTTTCATTGCGCCGTGATAAACGAGTTCTCATCCGGTTTTCCTGGTACAAGTCTTTTGCTGAGTATTTTCAACGGATGCATCCGAAGAAATTGCCCGAGTTAATACTCTTTTTAAAACGGGAAATGGCTAAATCATTTCACTGCAAGCCGCCGTTTATTCCTTTTCCTAGTGCCACGTCTCCTTCGCCCTCTTCTCTGACTTTGGCACTCGGAGACTTTTCCCCGGGTTAGGTCTGACTCCCCTCAAAGAGACTCGGCTGACTTCGAACGATTTTGTGTAATCTTCCTACCCGGAATTATCAACTTTATTAGCGGCTTATCTCTAGTTTTGGTTCTACAATTCTTAATTCTTTCTTTTCTTTTCTATCCAGGAGCGCTTTGCTGTTTTTTTTTCCTCCGCGACTCGTATTCCAACAATACGCTTTCTTTATTTCCAGCATTTTTCACTTTAATTCCTGTTCCCTCAGACTGACGTCACTGATTAACACAAAGTACTGCCATCATTTCGTTCTGGAGTTTTAATTTCTCTCATTAGTCTACTCATCTTCATGAAAATGTTTATTATTGAGAACTCTAATTGCATATAAATTGAACTCATCAACAACAAAAATCAAACATAATCTCGACGGTTGAGTTTTTTTTAAATTTCCTTCACGCGACTTGCCGCACCGCCGAACCAAACCTTTAATAATCCCATTTTACAAATCAAATAAACCTTTCGATAACTCTTAAATTCGTTATATTTGATAATTGATTTCCATTGTTAATTGGTCTAATCCTTTTAAGTAAAATACTTTTAGTCAAGTGTACCTCTCGTGCGAATGCTGTTTTCCTCTCTCGCTCTCTCTCTCTCTCTCTCTCTCTCTCGGTGTCACATAAAGCGTACAATTTCAAATTCGACGCTCAAAACCCACTGCTGCTGTTGTGTGCAGCCTTCGAAGACGTCTGTTCTTAAGGGTGAACAACTGGGTACGTAGAAACAGCACAAGGGGCAACTTCAGAGTCTTCTCAGCCGGTCAATGCGTTCTTTAACCTAAACATTAAACTTTTCTCTCCCGCACTGGGGACAATAAAATTATAACTCGACTGTTTTTTATTAACGTTAATTAAAATAACGAACATGTCATCTGTAATGAGGCTTATTGAAAAGCGCGCCACGGCATAAATAAATGACAAATTTATGCAAAAATTTCATTTTATTGACAATCGGAAACGGTGGCTGAGGTCTCGTGGGAACCAGAAGACGACAATTTTCATATTTTCATTGCGTGAATTATAATTCTATAATTTGAATGAATAATGGAACCTGTTTCTTTTATTTACTCGCGGATTTCACCCGGGAGAAGTCGTCTCAATTTCTTTTCCACAATTTCACCAAAATCTCTCTTTCACTCGATGTCTGTCGCGTCTTGCTAAATATTCATCGCCTTGATGAAATTCCTGGAAAAGTTTTGACCATCAACTTGGTAAGTCACTTCTTGCGTCGAGAAAGTCTGCAAGTTGCCGAGCGGAAAACGTCTAATGGCGCGTGGGAGGGAGTGCAAAACATGTACATAGAAAGTAGAAATAGAAGATGGCTAATTGCCAATGGCTTTTTTCATTTGCATTGTCGTTAAGGGACGGCAGGGAAACAAAATTTCCCAAGTTAAAACGAATTTCCCCAGCCTTGGGGCGGATTTTCCCAAAACTTCCACGACGTTCGTCACACGAGGCGGCCGAAATCTTCCAACTTCAGCCTAAGTGAGAATCGAATTTATCGCACGTCAGAAAGCTCAAATTTTAAATGTGAAACAACCGAAAACTTTCGCCAAGTCAACTTTCAATTGAGTTAAAACGTGTCGTTCGAAGGGATGGAAGGACTTCTTCTGTTTGTTTGGTCAATGTCAACCGAAAAAAACATTTTTGTTCGGAAGGTCGACCTGCCCGTCTATCGTCGGTGGACGTCACAAAGCCAAAGTGAGTTCTCCAGACGTGATGCTGTTCTTCCCCAAACGCGTAACCATTAATCTTGTTTCTTTCGGTGAATTTAACCGATATTCAAATATCCATTTACCGTGCACGAAGATGCACATACGCCATGATACGACTAATCTATAAATAAATATGGTTAACATTAATACGTTTAATAATATAAGTACACCTACGATTCGGTGAGCCGTTAAGCAAAAGTCACAACTTAACGATATGCTCAGCTGTAATCAGAAATTCTAATAAAAAATTAAAAATTTGTCAATATTGTCAATAGATATCGATATTCTTTCCTTCCTAGTCTTTAGAACTTAATTGATGGAAATAACTGTGCGTCAGGTTAGGTTAGGGAGCATTCTTCATTTTAAATTTATTTATAAATTATTTATACCTATATATGCATAATATACGGTGTAGAGTCGGCCAACTAGAAGTTCAAACGTACATATTTTTAGTACTTTTCTAAGAATTACACTCTTTTGTAGCATAAAAGAGTTTTATCTCATAAAAACATTCAAATTACATTCATTCTCTTTCCTACGACACCTCACCTGATGTCTCTCAACAGCCAGAACCATTTGAAATCTCCGTTTTCTGCATGACGACATTTCTACAACAGTGCAAATCAGTGGTTTAGCATTTCCAGTAAAAGACAGACAGAGAGAGAGAGAGAGAGAGAGACGAACACGTACCCATATTCCCAAATTTGATTAAAACCAAGTTCATTTTAAAATCGCAGTGTTGAGCATTTAATAATTAATCATGTCATTACAATTATAATAATGTCTCACATCGATTACTCCCATCGAATAATTTTCTATAAAGTTTTTTCTTTCCAATCAATTCCACTTTATCTAGTCTAAACTGGAGAACAAAACTTCCTGAGAGACTACTTCGACCAGGTGGATCTATTTAGGTTGGTTTAGAACAAACCAAATTACATAAGTAATAATTAATCTTATGAATACCGACACACTAAAACGCCGAATGCAACTTCATTCGTGTCCTGTACATTCCACCATGACAAAAATGATAATCAGACCATTAAAAATCTTTGACAGAGTCACGTTGCATTTTTGTTGTCGTCGTCTGCGATTGATTAGTTGACGGCATTTGATTGATTGACAAAAAGCTTAATCAGATGTGTTATTAACACCACGTCAGATTTGCAGCCGTTGCATTTTAATGCATTCCAACATTAAACCACTTTTCGTTAGTCCTGCAGCGAGAGAAATTCAAATCAACAGCAGTAGAAGAACAACAACGGAAATAGCTCCGTAGAGAGTTGAAGAAATGTGTTTCTGAAAATCGTGTGACTGTTTATTTATTAATAATGTATGGTACAAAAGAGGAGAAAGGTTGCCGTGCGTAGATTTTGGCGACAGAGAGAGAGAGAGATTGAAAAGCAACGCGTACATCAGTAAAAAAAATTCTGACTTTCAGAAGTAGAATAAATAGAAAATCGAGACATGTGTTTACTCTCAATTTTGAAAAATTGTTTTTCTATTTTATTAAAAGCTCGTCTATTTATTTGAGATTTTCCGAAATAGACGTCACACGTCACTTGCAAAGCGTCGACGACTGAAAAAAAAAACTGTGACACCATTTGTCGACTATCATTCAAAGGGCAATCATTTAAATCGTGTTCCGTGTACGATAACTAAATTCTTTTTCTGTCGACCTAATGATCAGCCAGTTTGGGTAGATTATTTTTTTCGAGGAACTCAGGCGATCAGGGTCTGCGGTCGTTCGCCACATTCCCCAGAAGGATAAAGTGGTAACCGTTGGTGGTAAAACCCTAGGTTTTACTTTTTACATTCGTGAAAAGTCCCACGCGACTCCACAACCCTTCGGTGCAGGCGGGGTGTGGTCATTTGCCACTTTGGCCTGGCCGTCAATAAAAAATGTTACGTTACTTTTATTTACTCCGATAACTACAAGTGAACTACCCTTGTTTGTGTACGAATCACCTGATTATAATTATATATTGTTCAATATATTGTTAAACCAATTTTCTTGCACCTGTATGTATTACCTGTATAATAATGTATGTTCTTATTCAACAATTCACTTTTGAAAGGAATTCTATCCTGCTGGTATACTCCACCCCAAACAGGTGCCTAAAATATGCTTTCACACGGTCAATCAACACCTCAGTCTTTGAGTAACAAAACGTTAGAGAACCCTAAGTGAAGGTCGTACATAATTAATTAATAAAATAAAATAAAAGAGAGGGAGCGAGAGAAGCGTAGTTTGACGAACGCCTGTGTAACTGACGTGGGTCAATGCAAGCCGTCGACTCATTGTGAACGAATAAAACAAATTAAAAAAAGGTAAAAAATTACTTCAGGTAGTGTTTATTGGGGAGGAAAGATAAACAGAGTGACACGCATTCACATACATAGGCATACATAAGGAGAGGAAGGCTGGCTCTCATTCAGACTCTAAATTTAAAAAAAAAAAATTCAGTCACCTGTGATAAGAAGTCACTGGACCGATTTAAATCTCGTTTCAACATTAAAATTAAACTTCATGTTACTCAAATAAATTTAAAATTTCCTGCGAAGTTTCAACGAATGTTACGTTTTATTTTTTCATAAAAAATAAATAACTTTTTCTTTCAAAATTTTCGCTACAAAGATTTCACCTTAAATCTTGTGTGTTTTTAATTTAAATTAAAGTATGTTTTTTGTCAGATTAATTATTAATTATTTGTAATTAATCAGTACAATTTATGTTATATAACAGCCATCGTTCTACCATCTTCAAAGAACTATTTCAAAAACTATTTCGAAAACTAATAACCACCCAAAGGTATGTGGTTAGGTTGGATTGTGGTAGGTAGGTGTTGGATTTCAACGACAAGTTACAATTTTTATGTTTGTAGTTGCATACTTATTAATTATTCTGTGTTATCACTAAGTAAGAATGAAACCATTTCCACGTAATCAGAACACAAACCATTGAAAACATCAACTTTCAAATAATATAAAAATAGTTTTCTTTTCTTGTACTACTATTTGTTGACAAAATTACCAACTATGTAAATTCAATTGATGGAAGCTGTAGTTGTATGGCAGAAGTGCGGCTAATATAAAAGTTGACAGAGGACTATGAGTGCTATCTGAAGGAACTGAAAGCTTTTCATTATTTACATAGATTTGTAATAATTCATCGTAGTGGAGAATCACGTCACGGGTATTATTTCAAGTAGAATGAATCATGTTGATAAAGTGAAAAGTCAACTGTAACAATAGGCTGGATAATTTGTATTATAATTTTTTAATTACTCTTATTTGTAGTATCACCAACACTATGGATCGCTACAAACACGACACACCAAGCAGTGTGTCCTACGTCACCACAAGGTGCCATCATTCAGATCGTAGTACTGAAACGGTGAAACATTCGAAAAACCTCATGGAACAGCAAAATTACAATTCCAAAGAGCGACCATTAATGTTTGAGCACTCTGTGCTAATTACAATCTATTTAGGAGGCTCAATTTATTAAGTTAAATTATAAATAAGTAATAAATAATATTAAATACCTATCGGTCTGCTGTTCCGTTGCCAAACTCCAGACTCATCCGGGGCATTGCCAATTATTAGAGTTGGTTGAGGTGATGTGAGTACTTCAGACAAAATAACCTACAAAGTTATTTTAATAATAACGCAACGGAAAAAAATCAGCTACGGTGAAACCGAGTCTTTAAAAAGAAAAATAAATAAATAAAAACATCTCCTACAGTCGTCATTTCTTTCACGGATGTTCACGTCTCAGCCAAAATTTCCATGTGCTTCAGTCAAATTTAAACCTTCGACGCGTGTCGAACTTTTTCCTTTGGTCCCAACGAATTCCTTCAACTCGTTCAGAACTCTCTTTCCCTGTGTAGAAATTCCTTTGACATATGACCTTTCAATTCCATTTACACGTGGCCAGAATCCATTCAAGGAAATTACTTAGACAGACCGGAAAATTCCTCTGACACGTGGGTGGATTGCTCAATTTTCTGCTTTTACCATCACCTCTACCGCTCTTCTTACATCCGATTTCGTCGACTATATTTTTGTGCTTTCCACAATGTCATACTTCACGAACTGTACACGTCTCACCACGAAAACAAAAAAGCGCAATGTTATTAATCTCAATTCCCCCGATAGCACAGCATTAGGTAAGTCCTGTCGCTCTGTTGCAAAACATACCAAAAGATACGCACTTTCTTTTCGCTACACGCCGTAAGCAACCCAATCCTGTTACCTGAGTCAAAAGGTCCAACAAGGACAAAACACGTGGCAAAAGAAACAAATTAACTAATGGACGACGGAGTTGTTTTAAGCCCCCAACGAAAATGCAAACTTGGAAACAAATGTTTTTTTTTTTTGTAAAAAAAGGACCCACAGAAGAGTAAAAATAAAAGTCAAATAAAAGCAGGCGATTTCATCCCGCAGAACGGAAATCGAAAAAGCGGAAACGAGTTGTACGAACGAGACAAAAAGGACAAGAGGAAACGTCAAATTTGTTTCGAACTTCAAATTTCTTTATTGTCCGTTCCTTTTTTTCTCTTCCCTTTCTGGCGGGAAGGTTCAAATAGCTGGAAAAGGTTTAAGTATTTACTCTCGTGGCCTTTTTTTGGTGGAACCGATTTTTAATTCTCGAATGCCTTCCTATTTTTATAAATCAGTCATTCACTCCGGAATGAGTGCACCGGTAGACACTCACAAACAACTTGGAATCTCCGTTGAAACCTGTACAATTGTGAGAAACTCCACTTAATGAGAACATATGTGACAGGAGGTGGGTGGCATTTCGTACATTACTAACGTTGGTCACGTTTTTGTGTTTTCCTTCGCCCTAAAACCACCGCCGAAGCAACAACAAAAATTAAACTGAATAAATTTATCACCTTGAATTGGACGTGGCGAAGAGCAGTGAAACTACAAGAAAAGTAGTGAAAAAAGTGTAAACGATGAGAAACGGAGGATTATCCTGCCACGTAGAGATGAGAACACAACAATTTGACCAGAACATCACGTTTGATACGAGCACAAAAGAAACCTTTGAGGGTCCGAAGTAAAACAATCGGAGCGCAAGAGTCCTCAATAGGACAAAGTGGTCACAAAAGGAGTATAAGCCCACTTTTTTTGGAAAAATATAATGGAAAAAAAGATTTTACAACGTATAAGTGCATTAAACACGGCGTGTTTCTTCCGCAGAAGTACGGCCATCAAAAGAGAGCATACAAAAAGATTGAGCCCTTCAAAGTCGAAAACCACAAAGGAAGAAGCAGATGAGAAGAGAACAGAATAAACCAAAAATAACAATCCGATTCTTACAACTACCCTTACGAGTACTTCTCCACTTAAAGTTCCACTACAAGACTACCCACCGTTTTCCCTGTACCTGTGCGTGCCCATCGATGACGTCATCAAACAATCGAAACTACAACCGAAACAGTCAATTTTCCAATCCAAAAACAAAGTCTGACGATTCAACGGTAAGGTTCAACCTTTTGTCGACCTCTTTTTCTCACCTTTTCCCCGGCTGGAAAAAGGTCTTCTTTCCCGCAACCGGAAAGTTCCACATTTTTCTACGACGTGATCGGGTACCAGTCTCAATTTCGACTTTATCCCCCGTGGCATTTCTCTCGTCTCCACATCTTTCTTTTTTCTTATTCCGCGAGAGAAACGAACACATTCGGTGAATTACCCGAGAATAAAAGAGTTTAAGGACGTCTAATTAGACATAATTTATTAGATTATTATTTCATTCCCTTTCTCGTCCTCCGCTTATAATTTAATTACATTCCTCTCCCAGGTTCGCGAGTAGTTAAAAAAAATTTATTATCCACTTTTGCCGACTTATTAAGTTTACTCCTACCCTTACCCTCTGACAGAATGAGGAGAAAACCGTCGCAGGTTGGGCGCCGAGAGATGTTCTGATGGTGAGCGAACCCTAAAATTATGTATGATACCTGGAAATGACTATTTATCCGTTCGAGTACTTGGTTCTTCTATTTATGGATTGTTCTCTTTCTAATTCTACTCTTTCAAGGTGGTCGTGAACGTCGACATCCATCGTAATTATTCCTAATCTTCTGCTGCATTCTACGCACAACGAGTTACAACAAGTTTGTCGTATAGGATTTTCCCTTTAAGTTCAAATTTTAGTTTACACTTAACAATTTATAAAATAAACCGTTGAAAAATTACAATTGTAAAATATTGTAAAAGGGTTACTTATCGATATCCTACGTGTTGGATGACTTACAAAGACAGTAAATTGGTATGTAGCTGACCTGATAACTCACTTTTCATTTGTTATCCGCCAACCATCATGTCAATATTAATTGCACGGGGTACTTTGTCCTTTCTTCTTTCTTCCTGATCTCCAAGGATTTCTCTTCACATTTGTGTGCGTCTCAAATAATTAATTCTGATCTGTTTACCTGTTGGTAAATCTGGGTACCCTGCAATTGTCACTCCTCATCTTCTCTGTGTATTCTGCTATGAGTAATTTTAGTAGGACCTTTGCTGATTAAAAGGGACCCTTCTTTCAGCATACGTTTCGAAACCATACAATTTAACTTATATAAATATCAGCAAAAACAGTTACGGCAACATAACCACCCAACAGCATCATTTAATTTATTCTAAAAATCAAGTTACTTCTGGAAACACGTCTCATTCGAGTATATCGGCAGCTACCACAAGTAGATACAGGGACATACAGGTAATTAGTCAATCAACTTATTCACCAGTCCTCCGATCCTTAATGCTGTGGTGGAGCAGCAAACTCTTCTTGGCGCCGATTTGCGTGCAACTCGATCCATCCAACTGCTACAAAACATACCCTCTGTACAGTAAGAAACAGGTCTGCTGCAGGAGTCAACCTGTGGCGCGTAACAATCTCACATTACACATGTTTTGAATGATGTCAATTTGTTACTCTCATGTGACGATGTAATTCCGGTTTACCGTCGTGCACTTCTCTCTCACTTACTGTAATTTATTATACTCTCGTCGGGTTATTGCTCACGGGACTTTTCCTTCTTCCACCTCCGAATTCGATTTTCTTTACCTTCGTCGCCTTCCTTCCGCGGCCCACCTTCACATTAACGCGTACCTCCTTAAAACTTTCAGGTTTTCCCGGGAGATTTTCCTCGCGTTCCTTCCTAATTTCACCTATCATTTATTTACTCGGAATATCACGTCTTCTTTTCTTCTGCTCCCGAGCACGGATTATTATCCTTCTGCCAGCCTCCTATTAATCTTGCTCAATATCATGTTCCTAATTTTTTTTTTCTCGGTGCGATCCGTCTCACCAGACTCGTTCCTTTTCCACCGCGCTCCGGTTAAATGTGGGAGACAAAAGGGCGCCCGACCCCCGACGACAAACGACGCGAGTTTATTTTACAAAATGTGACCTGTGACACGAGAATTACAGGTGATGTAGTGGGACAGGTGCTAATTAAAATGCACGGGAAACAATTACATAAACGTTTAATTATCATATTGCACTCGAGCCGAGGTCCGACATTGTCAGACAGACGTTTCATTCTACACTTTCTGAATGCAATCCCTGCGAGATTTAATTATCCACGTTGGATGGCTATGGACAACCCTTTTTTTTCCGAGAGTCCAGTTGTGACGCATCCGTGACATTTGGACGTGGTCAGGCCCTGGAAAAAAACTTCTTTCACTTCTTTTTCTGGGGCCCTTTTTTAGTTGACTTCTGCCTGCATCGACTTACAGGCGACCCTTCCCGTCACAAACTTTCCACACCTTCCCAGAGTTTTAAGCAGTTTAACTGTCTCTTGTTTGATTCCGCTTGATTATCACCCCTATCTCTCTCTCTCTCTCTCTCTCTCTCTCTTCCTCCCCATTGCTAATTCTATAACCACGTTTCCTTTTCCCACTTCTCGCGCCACATTGATATTTACCAGGCTTTCGCACTTTTCTGCACTTCGACATGAATTTTAAACTTCTCTCTTCCTTAACTTTGTCTAATCTTCTTATCGGCTCTCTTCAACTTGTTTCTCTCTTCCAAAAGCTCCAATTTTTTCCCCTATTCCACCCCTGACATTCCCTCAACCATTCCTCCCCCGCACCTCTCTCTGCCTCTTTCTCTCTCCTGACCAAACGCAACGACACAGCTGAAAAACGGTGAAACTTTTATTTCGTCAATTTTGGTAGTCAGCTTTGATGGGTCACATCAAGGAAAATACGATTTCGTCAGCGGTATTCGCGACCCGATCGATACTAAATACAATCAATAATGCTCAGTAACAGGCGAAATGTATAAAAACGAATCGCCCATTTCCATTTCCAATGATGGAAATTCGTAAGGGAAAATTTTCGGAAAGGGCCAGCCATAAATCCACAATTTTTGTGTAGTAAAACGACAGTAGAAGCAGAGGGAAACTCCAACAGGAGTCATCGTAACAAGAATGACTCAGTCTCTCTGTATGTATATACATACATACATACGAATATGTACATACATACATACAAGTATAATTTATTCATGAAAAAAGTTTGAATACATAAAAAGCTCAATTTCATGGGCGTTTCGTAACTTTAAATTTCCATTCGGATAACGCTCAAATGTAAAACTTAACTCTTACGAGTGCAGGGAAAGAATTCGGAGAAAAAGTCAGGTACGAGTCTTCGTAAGAAGAAGAAGAAGAAGAACAAGAAGAAAAAAAAGGGGAATTGATGGTGACGTGCAACAGCCTGAAATGTTCTCCAACTTTTACTTTTGCAGAATAAAAGCTCCCTGTCGTAAACTACATATTAACCAGACATATGTGTGAGTACTCAGCTCCTGCTTGCAAAACGAAAAACGTAATAAAATATAGTTTTCTATTTTTCTAGCGTGCATTACTTCTATTGAAGACAACGGCAACGAGAAATTGGCTTAGGAGAAGTTGACTGCCGAAATTTATAGTTTCCTTTTAGTTTGAATGTGGGAAAGAAAGGGCACATGGAAATGGCGTTGAGCAGTTTTTCTATTTACTTTGATGTCAAACCATCAAACTCAGCATGTCGGAGAATAAATGATATTCGACTCTGACTACAACTGTATTTAACTAGGTCGTAGCTAATTAAAAATATGGAAAACAGAAATTTAACTCAACAGCGCGTGGACATGAGTTATTTTGACTACAAATTAAGAAAATTCAAAATTAATAAAACTTATTGACACAAACCTGGCGTATTGCATAAAATTTGCAAAACAAAAACAATACTTAACGTGTCTTTATTTTATTCACACAATCACTTTGTACGTGATTAGTTGACTATGTAGTTTAAATTCTAATTGTAATATTGTTGAATAACCGAATGTAATTTTAGTCTTTTACGGGTAGAACACCATTTCCTACCATCTCACCTTTCTAACCTTTATACCTGTCACATTACCTTTTGTGTGGCGCTGTGTCCTGTGCCGCTAAAGAATGGGATTCATTCGTTTAGAAACTTCGTTATGGTTGGCTCTTGGGCATGTCACCAACTTATGAACATATGACGTAGAAAATTAAAAATATAGTAAGAATATTATTGGTCACTAGATAAATATTTTTCTCTTATGGATAGTTCTGTCCAACTTCTTTTATGCACTTCTTTTCTTTTATTTGGCTGTCGCGCACATTACAAAGGGTATCTAGTGACGTACTGTTAATAAAATTTGGTGTGTAGTAGAATATCAGAAATTAAAACACTCCGTTAAAATAATAACGTGGTTAGGGAGCGTGCAGCGAGTGTAGCAATGGAGGAGTAAAACTTTAAATCCTAAACTATTTTCTAGTTTTCAGGGCCCTCCGAGGACTTGTCAACCTTTTACATTTTCACACCTACCACCTCGGCTACGTCTCTTCAATAATTCGAAAACTTATTTATGGTAAAACCTGAGTGAGAACCTTTCAGCGTGTTCAACCGCACCGCGGCGGCACGCGGAAACACAGGCGCACCGACAGCATTTCGACAGCAGACGCCTTTCCCGAGTCATTTATAATACACGCATAAAGTTCATGGAAATCTCCTCGAAAATGTAAAAAAAAACAAATGGGCAGGGTGCACATGTGCGGTGGCACGCGAGACAACAAGAAGAAAAAAATTCCACTCACCGATGGAGTCACTTCCTCCTGGAAATCTTTTCCCGAAGGCCAATTTCAGGTTATCTGAAAGAAAATGTAAAATTCAACGTGAGAAATGTTGCATTTCAAATGCGGAGGAAAATTACGTACGTGAGCGATGGACAAAAGAAGTCTGAAATTCGTGGGAGCCAACGGGGAAGAGCAGGGACGCTCCTGGAAAACAGGAAACTCTCCAGAAAGGAACGGGGCGGTCGTGGGAAATACAACTTTCAATAGACTTTGAGATGAATTCGACTAAACATCGGTCCCATCGATTACTTCTCCAGTGCGCTCTGGAAAATTTAATTTCAATTCCGCGTCACCAAAGGACACTTTAAAGAAGACATGTTGTCGGGCCAAGAGAACCGAAACCGGAGTAGAAAAACTTTCCAACATGTCTCGTTGGACGTATCTCGTCGGTGAACGTTTCCCGAAAACGAAGAAGAAATAAAGAAAGAAAGAAAGAAAGAAAGAAAAGCAAATGACAGCAGAGTAAGAAGCGGCTGAGTGAAAGCAGACGAGGACGAGAGAAAAAAAAACCTCAAATAACTTCAATTGAATTAGTCAATTTGGGAAACTTTTTAAGAAAAGGGAAACTTAGTCAAAATGAATGTTTTCTTCTGTTGTTTTCCCCGTTTTTCTCCTCAAGGGCACTAATCGACCACAAAAAGAAACTTTCAAAGCTCGTTTCGGTCAAATCATCAACTTTACTTTTGTGAATTTCTGGCCAACCACTTGAGTCCTCGACGGTCGTTTCAATTTCACCGGACCGGGCAAAGATGGACAAGTCACATTCGCAGGGCAGTTCTAAGTTACTCTCCGTCTGCGTGTTTTACAAAATTCTTTCGTTCAATTTGCGATAGCACGCATAGATAATAAATAGTAATAGAAAAATATAAGTAGTTTTAGTTCAGTAAAATTGGGTTCCAGACCACCGAAACGGTAGAAGCAAAAAATGGCGTGGTTCTCTACAGAACTACTACAAAGGTCCGTGTTGGAGAACCAAGACATAAAATATAGTATCTTGAATAGAACAAAAGTAGCAGTTTCAGTAGCAGTTGTAAATAAAGGTGAATTTACAGTTTATTCAAGTAGTAACACTCCAAAACTATTATTCTGCACGGGCTGCAGGAACAAGCTTCATGTATCTCATAAATTACAAAATAAACAGTCAGACGTTAATTTCTATTTTGCACAAACAGAATTTTCAATTGCATAAACTTTTATGGAGAACAACAAAAATTCATCAATGAACTAAAGACCGAAATAAATCTATTAGATTCACCAGTAATAATTACAACTATGTTATATTGATACAACTACGGGACGTTAACTATTTTAATAACACGGCATTTGGTTATTAATTTTAAAACAACAAAAACCAAAATATTGTTCTTCTATTTAATTTATTCAATTCTATTTAGTTCTATGTACAAGCTCTGACACGCGGCTTACTGCTTAGTCGTGTCGGAACGTGTCCCTGGTCATGCGAATTAATATAAATAGACATACATAAATAAATAATATGTATGTGTGTCAGTCCGTATGATTAACAACAAAATAAAAAAAATCACTGGAAAAAGAGAATTTTCTCTCAACCCAACAGTAAGCAAGTTAGCGAGTTAGCAACAGTAAGGCAACAATCCACCACAGAAAACCTCAAAACAGTTCCTGTACAAAGCACACGATGGAGGTACCAGTAACTGTATAAAGTGAAAAACACGTATCGCTCCTAAATTCAAATTTCTATTAATTTAATTTCTATTATTAACTCTTACTATTTGAATGTTAAGAAACATTAAATTTTTATTGAACTGTGTCAAACTCATAAATCAGAACGAAGTTAGAGGATTTGATTTGGCACAGAATCTCCCGTACTAAGACCGATGTGAGTGAGGTGAAGTGTCAAATTCATTTCCGTCCACGTTACCCCCCATCAAAACTTTATTTTTTATTATTTATTACTATGAACTTCACCCCCGTCCGTCTGACACACGAATTTATTATTCGATGAGTCTGGTTTGAATTAAGGTTCCCCGGTTTCACACATAAACTTGGCAGGGTTGATTTTAGGGCAGGCGAAAAACAAACGTGAAGTATCGAGGAGAAAGGACGAAACACAGCACAAGACACAAAGGAAAATAAAAACTAAAAAAAAAACAAAGAAAAATTCGTACGCAGGTGTAACATCCTCACGCGAAAAATAATATTCCCACGGAAACCGCTGCAGAAACCTACTGAGATAACAGGTAGAATTAAGGTGTTACACCAAAGGGGGTAGCTGCAACAGCAAAAAAAAATCGCGTCGACGTGTGCCCCACACCCTGCACTTGCGTCAGACTGTTTATGGCGGCCATCTCCCATGCAAAACACGTAGATTGCACGTGTCACGCTTTCACACCGAACTTGAGTTCCAACCTTCCTCGGCTCTCTCGCACACCTACGGACACACAGACACCCAGGCTTGTGTGCAATTTTTCCCGGAGAATTTCGGTCTGTCGGAAAAAGGGACGTCAAACGTCAGGTGAAATAAAAACACCCCCGAAAGCGGCACCCCACCCAAAATGCGAAAAAAATTTCTGGTCCAGCGCCGGAGGCCAGACGACGTCGTGGCCAACAGCCCAGTTTATGCTCCAATTACACCGACAGTAATGAAATTATGCCTATTTTTATCGACCCTAAAATTTTATTGTTCGCCTGGGCTCCGTGCTGGTGACCCGGGCTCTGCCACCCCCTGGGTCTTCTCGCAAGTAGCCAATTTCTCGGGTCCCCACCTAGCGACCCATCCAAGCGAGAATCTTAAAGAAAACGTCCTGTCTCCTGCACCTGGATCTTCTTCCGCAGGCTCAGGTGTCAGCCCTGTCCTTCACCTTCGACAGGACACGACCAACCAAAGATGGTTCTCGCCAGTAGACGACATACCGAGACAAAAGAACCCAACCACACAACCAGACCGTTGCCCAATTTAATTTCACCAAGTGACCCACGCAACCCTTCCTATTTATGTACCCGCTATTTATTTATTTATTCATTCATTATTCGTTCGGTTTCATTCCTTGTCCGTGTGGCATTCGACTCCTCGGGCTTCAGGTACGGTTTTCATTTTTTTTCATCAATAAATTCAAAAATCAATAAAAAAAACACCGATAGAAGGATAGAGAAGGAAAGGGTAAAAACCGCTTATCGCCCCTGAGATTAAATAAATTTTCAATAAATTCGATATGCAAAAATCATTTTTGCATACTTCCCCGAGATAAATAAACAATGGCGAATGTAAGCTGATTTTAATTTTTGGGGGAAAAGGTAGGACCGTGTCGGAAGAGAGGAGGAGACAGATACGCGCGTGGGGATGACATAAATACATAGACATTAATAAAATAACGATTAACTTATGTACGAGGCTGCGGAGATGTGCGTTGACGTCTGACACGTCGCTTATTTATGGCTTTTATGCTTTGGCTCGCGTGTGCTCCGAATACGGCGCTGACACCCCCTGCGAGAGACAGACGAATCCCTTCGGCAGCATCTTAAGGGATTAACCGTTGTTTTTGGGGGTGAGGAAATTAACGACTCCTCCTCTATGATACCTCGTTCTTCCGGATAAAGTTGCACTATTATTTATGGCGTCTATTAGCGAACCCGCCGTTTGTCAACCTGAAGTCTTTTCCCGAGTTGAATTTCTTTCCGTGACATTTCCTTTACCCTTTGCTGTTATTCTTAGGATTTTGTCTTGTCTTAACACCTGACTGTACCTGCGACTGTTGAACTCTACTAATCTGCTTTGTTTTTTAACTTTTGTACAACTGACGACCTTGATGCTTTCCTAGTGTTGCTCTCTTGTACTCGACGTCCTCACCGTACTCCCAGTCATCTGTGATGTATTTTACTGTTGTCTGCGGCGGTTGCTTTGTGTTTTTACGTAAATTCTAAGTTGTAGACAATGGTAGAAGTTCTTTGTCTGAACAAACACATTCTACTTTTCCAACTCTCTCTGCAACATGTATTTTCTCAACTCCACCTGCATGCCACTTGTCGTTCCTTCATTTCTTGAGGATAAGTTTTCTAACCTCAGAGTTTTCTAACAACATTCTCAATCAGGTATTTCATTTTATATATACAAAATCTTGTACAGTTTTGCTGTAATTTGTAAATTTCCTGTATACATATATTTGTATATAATCATATTACGGGGTCTAGAAGAGTCGACGTTTGAAATTCCCCAAGGATTCCTGACTTTCCCCATTGGAATGTTTAACACATGTCAGTTAACACCGCGTCGGGTTTGAGATGTTCGGAATTTTCTTCCTGGAAACTTACCTTCCCGTTGTTCGTGTTATGTTACCTTTGTGTACTCTCAAGGTAACTTAAGAAATTTGATATTTTAAACGGTTAAATATTAATTTTCAAATTAAAGCAGAACATCCCTTTGGTCAGCGATTTTACCTGGCTCCCGTTCCCCATGCCAACTTCGACTTGCACCTAACTCCATTATTATTAATTTATTAATAACATATATAATGTATAGTAACATCAGGGTACCTATTGATCTCAGTTTAATTATATATAAATTTTTCAGTATTTTCCCTTGGTCTTGTGCCTTCAACTTCCGTTTCATTCTTACTTCTTACTCGGAAATGCCTTGGAAAAATTATGAATGTTAACTCTCCCTTCCTTTTCATTTGTCTAAATTTGTTTTATTAATTGTTCCAAGTCTCCGGGAATTAAATTTACGAGACATAAATTTTAATTAGAAATTTCTACATTTATTTAAATTCCGTCGCAAGTCTGTACATGTATCACGGGGTCGAAAAACAATGAGAGTCCCCATGCAGTCTCACTGCAGATGTGCACTGCATTTAATTACATAAATAATTACGTATTATTAAAGTTCTTTAACGTTAACGTTTAACATATATAGTTGCGAGTTCTGCCGGAATGTGTTTAAATTTTCAAATTCTTCATAACTTATTAATATTCTGGCCGTGTGACGTTGCACAGTTCCATTTTACCCATTCTCTCGCAAGCCATACGTGCGAGGGACACATCAATGGTCTTTTGCTCATCGCCCCTACTTCAAAATATGAAATAAATACTTTTGACCGGCCAACTCATTAACACGACGAACCCGACAGATTTTTTAATTCGCCGGAGGGCAAGCGTTTGCTTTTCTTCTAGCAAAACTTCCAAACGATTTCACCTATACATTCACGGAATTTAAAGTCGTTCCCACGGAGAACGGCGGCCGCTCCGTTTGTTTTGGCACGCCCAACTACGTCGGTTCCACTTGCGACAGAGCAAAAGTCAGAGTTGCGCCGGTGAAAATTTTGCAGCAAAAAAAATGCAAAGGGAGAAAGTGTTGAACCAAAAAATCTTTTGCAAACTTTTGGGAGGAAACCAAAAACTCGGTTAAACCGAGCTCGGCAAGGACGTTAGCGTTCAAAAGGCTTGGGAAGTCATCTTTTGCTGCAGCCATTCCACCCCCAATCTCACCCTGACCCGCTCCGCCGGGCACGGGGGACCTTAATTTGGGGGAAAAGGCAAAAGTTGAAATTCCACCACCGCAGATCTCAGCCAAAATTTGAATGTCAAAAGGAACCATTAACGCTTATAGATGACTTTCTGCCTTCTTTTAACACCGACTCTCTTCTTTTCTCCGTGCGGAGCTACCACCTGTCCTGCCTCGAACCCGAAATCGACGTTAATGAAACGGGCAATGGGCCAGATTTCTTTTTGGAGAAGCAGCAGCAGCAACAGCAGCAGAAACACACACGACCTTTCACCCCTAGACTGGCAAAAAGCATCTGACTCTTTGCCTTGGGCTCTCTCCTTTCGCGTAGAAACCTTTAAGGGTTGACGCCTAATTAGTAAACATTTAGTGGGAACATCGGAAGAGAGGGAACAGGTAATCTTCAGGAACAGGTAACCGAGAGGATACGTTAGAAGGTTAAATTGCCTGTTAAGAAAAAAAAATTAGAGAGCAGAGAGACAGTGACGTAAAGAAAAGGTTTCTTCAACGCTTGAAACTTGAGAAATCATTCGCGAACCCAACTTTTTATATGTAAAATTTCAACTTCGCCTACAAAAAAATTGAAGAAACCGTACACCGCGAATAAACGAAAACCCACAACTACAAGAGGCACTGCAACATTACTCGGCTCTTGGAAGAATCTATATAACCTGGTGAAAGTAAATATTACACCGTATAACTCTACCACAACACCACAAGCAAAACTGATCACTTTCTATCCCAAATCATGAGTTGGTCCACCAAGTTACAAAACAACAAATCACAGGTCTGGGTAATTGTAGGAAATTAATCCACTAGTAAATTTATTAGTAATTCAAAGCCATAAAATCATACCATTACGTTATACTACTTCCCTTTTTTAAAAAAAAAAAACTAATTGACTGTCACACATACACAGTAACTTGCATTAACTGGAACCGACTAAAGAAGTCAGCAGAAATTTACTTTGTCCTTACGTATGAATTCATGCGACAAGTAACTTACGTGTCAGAAGAAGCAACAGAAATTTTCATGAACATGCGCCAACACTCAAGATCTAACAAACAATAAAATGATCGATTTGACTTAGATCGATAGCAATTGTTTCAAATTTAAAAGAATGTTTTACCTTCCAGTCAACCGAGCACAACCTCCTGTATGTAAACATTCTGAGTTGTTAAGGAGCACGGAACGATTCAATTGAATTTGATTTTTTCACGCCAGAAAAATGAAAGTTAGAGCGGAAACAAGAATCAGGAAAAAGATGAAGAAGACAAAGCGAAGAGAGAGAGAGAGAGACAGAGGGAGAGACGGTGATGATGATGATGATGGTGGTGGTGGTGGTGAAGAAAAAGCCTCGGAAATTATATGACCTGTGAAATTTTATAAAGTCGAAACACATAATTTTAACTTTTCAGACTTTCCACGAGTAATAAAACTAAATCATCTGATACTTTCTACTTCATCGAGTCTGCAGACTTTGCACAATTTAAATTTAATACAACCTCAGAGTGGTAGGCAGGCGAGAACTGATACTCGTTCACGAGTACCTGTGAAAGAGAGCAACCCTCACCTGGTGAAAGCTCCCGCGCGAGAAGCACCCGAGTTGAAATATTCAGGTTGGGGGAGTTTCTATTTGGATCTCTGACCAAGAATTAATAATTTTATTTAATAACATAAACCACCAATATTACTACAAGTTCTTACACTCTTCGAGTTGTGATTTTGCTACAAATAAAGATGTTTTTTTGCTTGCTGCCAGATATAAAAACACTTCAACTTGCCTAGTTCTACTTCTAATTCTTCGGCTACCATTCCATCCCTCTCCTATGGTTCAATTTTGGGTTTCAACTCAAATTTTAAATTTCTTCAAACCACGAGTTGAATATATTTTTAAATGTTAAAAAAATCCGGTTGGACACAACAGCGGAAGACGACTTCTTTTCGTCTGCCTACCTTTGACGCTCAAAAACAAGTCAAACGCATCTGATTTACGTCTCATCAAAAAATTTCAAACTTGTTGACTTTTTCCCGGTCTCACCTCTTTGTCAAACCCTAAATTTATGCAAAAAGCTTTTCGTCCCGTGGGACTTTAGGGAGTGTATACAACAGAGAAACGCGCAAATGAAGAATAATACCTTTCGGCGTACAAGAGGATAAGCCCTGATAAACAATATCAGTAACAACACCGAAGTAAACAGGTAATTCGTATACTCCAAATATATTATTTAAAATTTATACGATGAAAACGTCCCTCGTTGCCTGGCTTCTTCAATCAATTTATTAACATAACGCCAGGGTAATAGATGTGTCAACACCGTACATTCTCTATCGCATGAATTAATTTATGTACATTAAAAAGCTTACAATGATTAATCTGGATAAAGGGAAGAAGTTTTTCCATAAAAAGATAAGTAAGTTTCATCTGTATATAATTCTAGTAAAATATTCTACAGTAATGTGCTCATGGCACTTCAATTTACATATTTGATGGGTGCATTCCTTAGGGTAAAGTGAAAGAAGAAAAAGACACAAAAATTTTCAAACCAATAAATTTATGGTGGCGAGTTATATAGTGAGATATAAGTGCAGCTACGCGATGTACTTCACAGTAAATACCGGCAGTAGCAGATTTATATGTAAGTGTGCGTCCATTTACTCTACAATTATTCAAAGGGTTATTAGTTCATTCCTGTTTTTACACTATAATTCAGGTATCGTCGTAGCGTAAAGTAGACTACATGAGTGTGAAACATTACAATTTGAAAATTCCTGCAGTGGAAAGTATAGCCAAGTAAATGAACAATGCAGGAAGTTAACTAAAAAAAAAAAAATAAAATAAGTCCCCAAATTCGGTTCCCTGAATTCCCAAAATTTAATTCGGACTTTACCAACAGACAAAGCAAAAAGAACCGAAATAAAACCATACAAACGCAACAGATAAGGTACAACATAAAACCGACGATAAAACGTACCAAATTGTGCTGTAACAAAACAAAATGCATTTCACTACTTTCGAGTGGCTGGTGTACTTAACCCAGGCCAGAAAAACACATTGCATTTGCTGTCGTCTCTCTCTCTCTCTCTCTCTCTCTCTCTCAACGGTAGCAAAATCCAATTTTGGACCATTGCGAAAGAAACCGCGAACGAGAAATTCCACCAGTCACGCAGCAAAACAATCGCATTTGAATATTAAACGACAACTTCAGAAAAAAAAGAAGAAGAAATAAAACAAAAAAGGAACGCGCATTTTACCGAGGGAGCCTCGTTTCAATGTATCAAGTTTACTACGGCAATCCGGGAAAAAAATGAAAATAATATAAACATGTTGTAAAAGTGTATATAGCATGGAATGCAAAGGGAAGACACGGTACGAGGTGAAATAAAGGAAAACAATAAAAACGTAACAAGAAAACTGATTCTAATAGAATGGCAGCCGAGGAACGTTGTTGAACGGCAATAAAAAATAATAAAAAAATTGCTTCTATAAATTGTAATGTGTCCGTCTCCTTCGGAACGGAAGCGGAAGACGCACACACACACACACACACACACACACACACACACACACACACACACACACACACACACACACACACACACACACACACACACACACACACACACACACACACTCAATGCACACAGAGTTGTAATTTTTTGGTCTCCAATAAATGCACGAGTGGAGTCGTGCAGACACAATAAAGTGAAGAGTGGCGTTCAATAAAGTCACTGCTCAGTTGATGAGAAAATCACTTTAATTGTCACACCAAAACAATTTGTATTTGCAACTTGCATTGAGATCGGAACAACAAAAAAAAACACAAAGGAAAAAGTCATTTTGCGCGCTCAAAGAACAAAGGCAGAAGACGGTAAACGCGAGTACAAAGGTTGTTTGTACAAAACCAAGTGATCAGTGAACACTATAAAGGTATAAATGCAACACGCAGATAACAACAACGTAAACTTACACAGATAAAATACTGCTGGCCAGTAAAACTAGACAAAAAAATTTTAGGGTTCAACTAAGTCCTTCGAAGCCGACTAGAACCAGTTGAACTATTGATAATAAAGTCAATAAATCAATAATTTTAAATCATTAAGAAATCTATGAAATAATATTACGATGTAAAATAAATGTAAATTGTAATATAAGCAGGAAGTAATGATACAAGACTTGGTATGTAAAATAATATAGTAATAAAACAGAAAAAATTACAAGGAGCGTGTAAGAAATAAAAGAAGGTGACAAAAAGATGGCACGTCCGTTAAGCGAAGTTCAATCGAGAAAATAAACTGAATTTACAAAAAAAATAAATGGCTGATACTAAAGACAATATTAGCCTCCACTACAGGCAACTATTTAAAACGAGACCCAAACTCCTAGGAAATTTTCCTGGCAGAAAGCAGTCAACAATACACCAGGACGCCCCCCAACAACAACGTCCTACCAGGGTTTTCTATAAAAAAAACAACATTTCTCCACGAGAGTAAAGACGTGTTTTAAAAAATAAATCATAGTAATGCAATGCTAAACCCAAAGAGTAAAAAAAAACTAGTTGAAAAACTATAAATCAACAACCTACAAACCAGGTAATTCCCAGGAATAGGACGGATGGTTCTGGCGCGAGGAAAGATGTTAGGAATACGAGAAAGAGGGGCAAAAGGCAGTGGAGAAAACGGGAGAGGTCGGAAATTTTCGTAGAAGATTACGAGAGAAATTTAAAGACAGATAACCAGATCAGAGGAAGATGACAGAAATGATCAAGAAGAAGAAGAAGAAGAAGACGACGACGAAGACGACGACGACGCCGAAGAAGAAGAAGTTAATGGAGGATTTTGGCGATTAGAAGCTGCCGTTTGAAACTATAAAAAGAAATATGGTGACAAAAACTAGAACTAGCACCAACTAGACGATTCGATTAAGTTGTCATGTCAAATAATAAAAAAAAAGTTGAAATGGATATTTAGAACTCTGGGATAGTTTTTAAAGTAGAATCATGTCAGATCTTTCTATCTGCCGGGAAAGGTTCCGGTGGTAAGAAAAGTTCAGCAGTTGTCTGCGGCGCACAATGAAATGATGAATTTAAGTGTTGCAAAACACCAAAAATATTTAAATTAAACTATTAACAAGATGTCGGTGTCATCGGCTGCCGTATAAAAAGAGTGAAAATTTGGTTATTTTACAGTTTATTTTCTCGAGTCTTTCTAAAGTCAGTCTGACACGGGACTCTCCCCATAGAACCGGTCCATCGAGCCGAATTGAACTGACGTTGGGAGAGGCCAGAGACAAGAGGGTCCGAAGGAGCTCTACTAAAATTGCAGTCTGCTATTTCATTCCCTTCCCTCACAAGTGTCCAAAGATCTGCGGTTAGGGAGGTAGTCAACAAAAGAAGCAAAAAAAAACAGGGAGAGTTTACCCTCCGTGACGCGGTAAACCTGGTGCCAACCTTAGTAACGGCAGACGCTGTGTGTTGCCTAGAAAACCATGACATTGACACAGAACCAGGATACTGGATATCTGAATGAGCAAATCCAACAGATCATTACATTGGAAAAGAATTTATAGATCAGGTGTGTGTTGAACAGTCGTCAGCTCAAAGAGGAGTACAATAGGGGCAACGTAGTCGATTAGAAAAAGGAAAAAAACAAGGCATGGAACCAGCAATTGACGTTTCGACTATCCTAAGAAGAAGAATCCCGTAAGAATATTTAACCACAAGATGACGGAGTATTAAAAGAACATAATACGGAGAAACAGGAAGCCGAGGAATATGAAGAGAATGAGAAGAGAAATATTTGAACGTAATGAAGAAACAGAAGAACAGAAAGAGAGGGAAGTGGAAAAGAAGAAGCACGTGAAAAAAGAAAAAAAATTGTTGAAGGTGGAACAAACATTCAAGAAAGAAAGAGATGATACGAACAATGTGAAAATGGAAGGAAAAACGTTCAACAAGAATCAGTGGAAACCTCTGGAAAACCCGCGTTCACTTCAGGTTCCCGTCGTCAAAGAAAAGAAAGAAAGAAAACAAAAAATAAATGTGAAATGAGTAATTTTCAATGTCCTCAACCAAATTGTACATTGTTGTGACTCCAAGTAATTTCAAGTTACGTTTTGGTACGCAATGAAATTTTAATTCATTATTTTCAACACAAATTTTCTGCTGCCAATCACACCGAACTCCCCTTTTTTTGTTTTTTATTAACTAAATTGTTTCAGTCACGTGTTCCGAAACACCCGCAACTTGACTGAATCACTTCTTATTTTCCACTGCTTGTTTCATTCGCAACAGAGTAGGTAACCGTACAGAAGGAAATCTTACAGAAGACATCTACGAAGCGAGAAGTAAAACGAAAAGCAAAAAAAAAGACTGAAACATCAGCCAAAACAAGTTAACGCAGGCAGGAAGGAGTACTCAAAATACAGAACTTCATGAGATGTATTTACTAGCAGATCTCTAAAACAGAAGAACCATTAAAACAAAATATAACTTATTGTTACACTCTACGTAAAAATATATATTAAATGAGACGAGGAAACGTCAAGAAGAAACATCACGTCGGCAGTCGGCAATTCCTTCACGTTCGGCCAAACACACACCGGGTCGGAGTCGTCCGACACCGGTCGCGCAACTGAGCCAGAAGAAAAATATGATGAGAAAAAAGCAATAACAGTAAAAAGAAACATTAAAGAAGGACGAGAAAGGTTCAGTCACCCTTTTATTACCTGTTGGAGAGATAAAAGGCTAAGTAAGAAGATGAACAAAAACATTGGCCGGGACCGTCGAAGAGTCGCGAAACAACCTGCCTAACAGGTGATAACAATAACCGGTAAAAGAAATCGTTCGGTTTTTGAAATTAAAATGGTGCGGAGTCCCGCGTTTAAGGAAAAGGGCCCCGAGAAAAAAGGGCCTTTCGTACGCAACTGAAAAGGCACAAAAGCAATTACGGGAAACGTCCGAATGGCAGGGCGCTCGTATGGCGCAATAAACCAGGGAGGCGGCGGCGGCAAAAAAAAAACACCGTTGTAAAAAGCAAAATAAAAATGGCGAACCAATAAAGAAAGCAACTAAATGGGCCTTAAAAGCGTTTACTGATTAATTCAATTCGGTCGTTCAGTTTTGCCGGAGTCAAACGGCACCAGAGCGACCGGGGTGACCAGGTACTTCCCGCAGCCCTGTCTTGCTACCCCAACACACCTGGTTAGTAGTTGTGACACACTTACTTCTACATCAAACTACCAAATATCACGAGCCCATTGAAAAGGTTTTTGTTACACCACTCCTACCTGAATTTTCTTCTTTTTTATAGTCGGGCGCTTTCACATGGTTTTAACAAACACTACGTTGTCCACATTAACTGACACGATACTGTACGCATACATTTTACTTTTTTATTGTACATTTAATTTATTATTTAGGAGGTGTGTCTACAAATAAATACATAGTTTTATTATATAATTTGCACAATACTCCATTATTATTTTTATTACCTACTTATTATATATTTACTTATTATTAATAACTATTTATTATTATTTTCTCTCAACTTAAGAATTTCTTTGTAGTTTCCCCATCAGTTGCACATCTATTGTATGAAATCGGGTTATTTTATCTATTACATTTTACCGAGTAGTTTTCGATTACTATTACTTGCACTTCGTATTAAACATTATTTTTTGTGCACTTATTATAAATATATTGTAGTAGTCATCTGATTGGAGTTTACAAATTCCATCGTGTTCGTCATCCCCTAAAGTCCAACAAAAACTTTACGACTTGACCGCTCCTAAGGCTTTTCACATTCAAATTTCTCCTTTCATCCCGCATAATTTTTATGTCTTTCGATACTTTGGACAGTTCCATACTTCAAACCCTGGTGTTTTCCCTCTTCATTCTCCGTTTTCTTTCCTACTTTTACCTGTCTACCGGCCGTCCTTTTTACTTCTCTAGCGGCAACGAACTTCCGCGCGAACCCCCCACCAATACAAGGGCGAGGTAGGGTTGTGAAAATTCATAACTCGAGAGACAAACAAAGTGGAACGAGAGACGGTCGCCATCTGCCTTGAGAAGGAGACTTCGTCTTCTCTCCGTCAGTCAGATGAGAAAGGATGAGAGAGGAGATCTTTCATCAAAGCCCATTAATAACAAGTTAACTTCCAACATAAGCACCACGTATACAATATTTATCTTCAGTTTCAACATTCCGATTAAATCGGTCGCAGTTTTTGCTTCGCTCCGGTCGATTTCTTCCATAATTAAATGTTAATTAATCAATAAAAAATTAATTTCTTAATTTAATGTTAATTAAACGCGCGGTGACTTGACTTTCTTCCCTTTTCACAATTCTCCATTTTGTCTAAATAATAGTTAAGTTAGAATAAAAGAATTTTGGGGAAATGAAAGTTTCCCGGGTAGCAGGATGGAAGGGGGGTGAGGGAGGAAGAGAAAGTGAAAGAAAAGGAGAAAGCGAAGGATGGGGGTGAGAGAAAGAGAGAGAGAGAGAGAGAGCTTTTTTGTTAAAAAGTTAATTTTCTCTTGCTCGACGTGTACGTTTGGGTCCAAAAACGACCGAAAAGATTGAGAAAGATCAGGTGATCATTTTAGCGAGCGTTTGGGGGTTGGTAGTACGGTGCGGGTGACGACGGTGGGAGGGTGTAGATCACCTGGCCAGGTACCTAACTAATTTTAATATTAACTCTTTCTCCGTTGCGTCCTTCTCAGGTTTCCATCTTGCAGATCCGATTCAAAGATCCGACATCGATCTCAATCCCTTTGACGACATTCCAAACCTACAGCTGGATCCTGGGGTTGTTTTGGCACTAGACACACACGGGCCGGGGGTAAATTCCTATGCAACAGTTCACATCACCATGTGTTTCGCACCCCATCCACGTTCTTCCTACTTTTTCTCCACCTAACTTCCTTTTCCTCTTCGGCTTTTTGAGTCCTCGACGGTAATCTCCTCTAACACTGACTTGCCCGTGACAAAAGACAGCTTTGTCGAACGGGATTAGCAGACGTAGAGAGAGAGAGAGAGAGACAGAGAGAATGATGAAGGCATCTGAGAAGCCATTTTTTTCATTTTTTCTTTTCCTAGTAATATGGCGGAAATAGAATAATCCGCGAACCAAATCTTCTACTTTTATTTTTTCTTTCACGCTAAAAGAAAAGAAAAAGAAACCGAGCGTTTCCTTTCCTTTCAAATGCTCAGGAGACTTCCAATGGAAAAAAATAAAAATAAAATAAATAAATCTTGTGAAGCGGGAAACTCTAAAACCATTCCAAAAGCAACAGGAGCAACGGCAGCGCATTCCCCGGCCTCACCATCATCATCATCGTCTTCGTCTTCTTCTTCATCTGCTGTCTTCTTTTCTCCGGAATCTTCTTAGACTTTACATATTCTTTTTCGTCTCAAACTTTTCTAAATTTCCGACAACTTTTCTTCTTCTGCCTCCACCTAAGCCAGCTGAAGAGGAGAAAAAAAAACGCCGAGGAATTAGAAGGTTTCCCCTGGGGGGTGTCTACCACCGGTGTCTTCCTCTTCGTCGCAATCGTTCGGTGTTGCTTTTCCTTTTACAAGGCCCCTTGCACCTTTTTCACCTTACAGGTGTGTGTCCCTTGCATCCGAGTACTCACCACGAAGTTCTTCCTGCGGCAGACAAATCGATGTGCACACTTCTCTGTAGTATTTTGCTGTCCCCTTCTTCATTATTCATTCCATTTCGTGTGGGAAAATTTCACGTTTTGCCCGAATCCAACGTTTTATTGGAAACTTTCCTGCAAACTGTTTGACAGTTAGACAGAAAAAATTTGTTTATCTTTTTTTATTCCTTTCATTTACGCTGTCACACTTGTTTTCGTTTGCCGCGAGACTTTTCTTTGTTTCCTCTCTCAAACTTTTACCACGCTGTCTGACACTAATATTATTGTTATTATTATATATCATCCCTTTTCCAATAAAAGGAACTTAAACCCCGTCATTTCATCGTCGCTTAAATCGAATACTTTTTACGCTCGAACCTTCTGCCTCCCTTATTGTTGGTATTTAAAGACAATTCTTTTACTCGGCAGCGCTCGCTGTTGCTCCTTTTAAACTTCCTCCTCGACGAGGCTGTCGTTGACACTCGGGTTGTACTCGGTCTCGTCTCTTTGCCTTTTCTTTGTCTGTCCAGTCACCCTGACCCAGGAGTACCAGAAGCAAGTAGGATCTACCTTATTTCTCACCTTTCTTGGGTTCCCTCCAGTAAAATCTTTTACTTCCGTGTTCGCCGCCATTCACGCTTTCCATTGATTTATGAATTTTCCAGTTTTCGAGCTCTCCTCCTCGGCGGTATTTTGTCTTTCAGCGAAACCTCATTCTTCTTCGGTGCCACCCACCCACTCCGCATGTCGACCGTAATAGCACTATTATAGTGATTTATATATCGAGTGCAAGTGATAACGGACCGATTCCGGAGCCGATTCTAACCCAATTAAAATCTACGATAGAGAAGAGACGTAAAAAAAAAATGTTTTGCCCGCGGTTTTTGGGCATTGTCAAAACTCGCATTGTTATTCTGTGGACGGTTGACTAGCAGCTGCATTTGAAAGGTTCCTAGGCAAAAGCAAATCTCACCCCCTCACCACCACCAACACGACTCTCCCGAAGATTATAAAAAAAAAAATACTTCATTAACCCTCCATACATCTTAGACCTGTCAACGCTGGCAACACCTGTGAACCTGTACCTCTCTCTCTCTCTCTCTATCTCTTTCTCTCGAGAGAGACTGTAGAGTAAACACAAGGTAATATCACCTGTAAAACCACAGACTGTAGAAACGGAGACGGCGTAATGAAATTACAAATTCAATTCAATCGGAGATCATTAATTTTGTATTGTTTGTAATAAAATTACACCTATGCGTCTACGTCACTTTAATTATTGATTATTTTCGGCTAGAAAAGTGATCCGAGCCACTTACTGCTCTCCACGTTTTAAGCGCAGGATAAACGTGCCAGTTCACACCGTGACTCTGAAAAAAGGAACTAGGAACTGTAATCTTTTTGTGCTTTTACATGTTTTAGTGAAAGTTATGGTAAACAGTATAAGAAGCATTTAATTAATAATATAAATATGAGTTAGTTTCATCTATTGATACTAAAATAATTCAGTTTCAACATCAATAACGCCCCTTGCGTCGAACATTATTGAATTAAGTGCCTTTGAAACAACTGAACTCCAAGTACAGACGGTTACCTACCCTGCAAACCCTGATGGACCACATGACTGTTGTACCGTGCAAATACCCCTATTTAATAAATCCGTCCTATTTATTAATTGTTATTAATGTAACACCGTCTTTTAGAGTAACAAATCCAGCTCTCTTTGAGAAAATGCTAAGCACTCCGTTTAAGCAAATTCATTTGTATTCCCCGTGTTTTATCCACCTTGCCTCAGTCATTCATTCATTCATTCCATTCCATTCCATTCCACTTCATTTGTATTCCGGCACCTCCGACCTGTCCTGCTGTTCTCTAAAAACTCACAATTTCATTACACTTGCAGGCATTCGCGACGAGCGCCAGGTTTCCTTTCTACGCGTCGCTCCTGAGCACCACCACCGTTAATTAGTGGAAACTTTTCTCGTTCTCCTCGGAGGTGAAGTTACCTTTCCGCGGCACGGACAAGGTACCGGTCGACTACCTGGGGGGTAGAGAGACAGAGGGGGGGACATGTGAAAACCTAGGAAAAACAATAATTTCCAGTGAAAACTCCGGGTGGACCGAGGCATTTAATTAGGGAAAATATAAAATTATGTTTTAATTATTCTGCATACTTGTTCTTCCGGTTAAAACGTGTTCGGAATGATTTCGAGTTTCCTAGTCGGCCGTGCCACCTGTCCCTCTCCACTCGCACCTCTGTCATTTTCTCCTTTTGCCACAGCGGAAGCCTGCAGCCATTTAATCCCGGTAAAAATAAAACAAAAAATAACTCGCCATTAGTGAGAACTTCGAAACTCAATAAAACGCGACGGTTTCACTTAAAAAATCTACGGAGCAATTAAAGTTACTTTTGAGTTATTATCCCTAATGTTACGGGGCAACGAAGAGACACAACCTGCGTGTGCGTGCGTGTGTGTGTGTATGGAGAGGGGGTACAACAACGGTAATAAATCGCAAAGGGCGGCAGAGTTACTCCGAGGGATGCGTTTAAGAAAGGGAAAATACCACGGTTAAGGGAAATTCGATTAATTGAAAGTAAATTTCAACATGCGGCACAAATTCGGTTGGCAGAGGTCTCCTCCATCCAATTTCTAACGGTAATAAATTTGATGAGGACAAAATCCCCGTGTGCTTGTGAGAGCGGCAAAATTAAATTTAGGCTTTCATACCGTTTTTATTACTCCATTTTATTTTTGTCGTCTACTAGCCTTTACACACACAAACACAAACCGTTGGCGGACACCTCATTTCCGTCTTATCAATTTACTGATAATGCCGTTCCCTTGCATTCGCTCAATTGAAAATTTCGAGCCTTTTGGTCTAAAATTCCTGCCATTCAAAGAGGACGACAGCAACGAAATGAAATAAATGAAAAATTTCAGGTTGGTTTTTCTACAAAGTTCTCTTCTGCCACGTCTCAACTTACACCTGCAATGATTTACAATCTCCCGAGTTCGATTTTTCCGATGGAAATCTCTTCCCTCAGGAGTACAGTAAGTGCTAGACCAAATTATTAAACGACGACACCGGACCAGCAAATACCAAAGTACCACTTTCATAATTCACCGGTTCTCCGTGTCGGTCACAAGACCCCACATTTCGTAAGAAAATCTTCAAGAGATTTTTGTCAACGTGCAATAACTAAACTTATCCCGCGCACACCAAAAGTGTAATCAAGGGGAAAGGTGACTGAGAAGTACAACCGGGTGGTACTCGACTCTGCCGCTTTTATGTAAAACGAATCCGATTATTTAAATAAATTAAAAGTTTTACCGAGTCCTAGTGGAGTTAGTCAACTAGTAGAAACTCGTAAATTCTCTTTCTTAATTGTTCCTTGAGCTCGTTTTCTCCCCGGGGATGTGGCACGCAGCGCATCTTCTTTTTCAAAAATTGCCACTTCTTACTCCGCCACATCTATTTTCTATTCCGTCTAATTTCCCATTGTTCCGCCAGTGTTTACCTCCTTCAAGTAGCGGAAGTCAACGTCACCGAGGAAGCACAAGAAGCCTTCTGCGGCTAACGAGCAATTGCAGTTGGGAAGGTTAAAAGGACTCGAACCTTTCACTACGTCGAGCAGGTGTGCAAGCACAGCTTTCTATTGACTTAACAGACATCGTTCTAGAGGAATTACTCTACAAAATTAATATGTCAAAGGGATGGAAAGCACAAGACAAATTTGACGTGGCAGTTTGACCTAACAAAATTTGTGTCAAGTCCGAAAGATTAAAAGGTGACGTGGCGGGTCAGGTAGAATTTTTCTTCTGACAGTTCTGGGAAAGGACCGGCAGACATTGAACGCAATCTGATGAGGTATAATCACAGGTAGGACAGGTGAGAAAGAAACACACGGTAAAATTCAATTTGGTTGGCACGCCCGACTGCTCACACTGGGACGGTAGAGCCTTTGGCTGCCGAGCGAACGAACCTTTTCCCGGGGGCCGGGGGTGAGGGTGGGAGAGAAGCAAGCAGGAAAGACACCGGGGGAACCTGATCTTGCAAACCATACAGGTAGGGAACCATTGAAAACGAATCCATCACAATAAACGGAAGACGGTCGAATGGTTCGGTGATTTCCTTTGAAGGTTCTAGGAAGGTAAGGAGACAAAGGAAAAGGCTGCCGAGGTCTCCAACGATTTTTCCAAAACTCATTTGAGACCGCCTTTTAATTCTTTTCCCCTTGAGACTATTCAAAATGAAGAAGCGGTTGTCATCGAACTAAAAGACACGAGGAGAGAAAAGACGGGGGACAAAAGAGAGATTTTCGGAAGGTGGAAATAATTACAGGAGATAAAGCCATCTTAAAAATTAACAAATAAAAGATGGAAACACAAAAACAGCAAAATAACAAAACGAGAATTTACACAAAATGGAACCAGAAGATAATTACACGCAACACGAAATACATTTATTAATATTCAGAATGTCAAGTAAGTACATAAGTAATATTTCACAAGTTCATCTAAGTACTATTCTCAGTATTGTGTATATTCCATTATTCAGTACATACTTGATCCCAGAGTATATGTACACGTTCAACATATCTTTTTTAATATATATTATAGTTAAGAAAATAATTATATATTTAATAATGGGTTTTGCTGCTCTGCCTCAGATGTAACAAAAATCTACAATAGTTTTTATCCGTTTTAATGAAATTACAGAACAAATAGAGATATTTTTTCAAATTAACAATAATTTATTAGAAATATTTGGTTTTTAGGAAGTAGACTTAACTTTCAGACCTTTTGAATGTTGTCAAATTCACATTTTAAGTATCATTTTTTGATCTTTAAGTTTGTTGTGTGTCAACACCCCCAGTTAAAATGTTGAGAAGTGAATAATTTCATGTAGGAATTTTAAACCGCTTCACTTGGTACGTGGAGATCAACGGTTCCACCGAAACAAGAAAAAATACACAACTCCATCTGCTTCTGCTGTTTGATCAATCATTCGAGTTGTCTCACTTCAATTCGGTAATTACAAAACAGTTGAACGATCTCCGGTTAATTTGTCTGGAAACTTAACTGATTGATCGTGACATAATGTAAATATTTCCCAAAGTCTGCGGCCGGATTCATTCGAAACTTTTCAATTTCTGTCATCGTCACGTGTGCAACAGGAGAACAACCTGAAACCTTTCCTCCTCGTCAAGGGAGAGGCATCCTCCGCCTTCGTTTCACTTCCATCCGATCAGATCGATTTCCCCGCGAACGCGGATTAATTAAAACAACTAGACCTCACGTCAAGTCGTCAATTAGCAAGTCAAAGGGAATTAGCAAAAATAGAACAGGTACTAGAAAACACTAGACATGTCTTTAATAGTTGAAAAGAGAAGTATGCACAACAAAACAACAAGTTACAAGTCGCCGACAACTTTCACAACAAGACGAGCAAAATGGCGACAGAAACCGACAGGAAAAAATTATTATTATTATTATTATTACGCTTTCACTCTCTAGGTAAAATCGCCAAAACTTTTAGTCGTTCTAGTTCAAGTTTAGGAAAATTATTTTCTAGTAAAACGGAGGAGAGGACTGACCGCGTGACAAAGCTATAGGAAACAATTCAGGAGGCATCCAGTCACGAACTTCGAACCCCATCATTAAAAAGGTCAAACTTCCAGTCTGACAAATCGGACTCCAACTAAAATCTGTAATTTATCTATTACCTCGTGACATTTTCGACTAGTTTGACCTAGCAATAGAAGAGAGAGAGAGAGACAGCGTGAGAGAAAGAGATGGGAGTGGGGGTAGAAGCTTTTGGATGTTCGCCGTATGAGAAAGCTCAACTGGTACTTTTTACGCTACCCTTCCATGCTGTTTAAGGCACGTACAAGAAGACTCTCAAATGTTACATTCCAAATCATTCACTGTTTGATTTTATTACTTACACCGTCACCTTAACATTTGAATTATACCTTACACATGTACATAAATTACATATGCATGATAATACGTAGTACTTCTTCTACTATCATTTATATTCTACCCACATTTTAAGTAGTCTTAACGCTACCATTACAATGATTACAATAAAAAGTACACCCAAGTACAACGGCAGTAAGGTACGTAGCTTTACTACTTAGGTAGTACCCACGTGCATCAGTTGAATAATTAATGTTGCAGTCTTGAACAAAGCCAACGAAACACTGAGTCTGAACTACTAAAAAACTACAAAACTACAAAAAAATGTCTTGATATCACAGAAAGTCTTGATATTAAGCTCAATTACACTGACTAATATAATAAAAACAAAGGCTTACGTAAATTATCGTTTATAATAGTGGTACTACATCTGTCAAGAAATTGTAAATAATAGCGTGTGCATGTACAAATATACATAACTAACACATGCAGGCGTAGTGACACAAATTCAAAGTCAACATTGAAGAGCCCCACGAAAATAAATAACATAACTTGAACACGAGAGTAGCGGAGAACGATAACTCGGAAGAGAAGCTACTTTTTATAAAAAATAAGTAGCTTAACATTGTAGTCATTACTAAAGGAAAACATTTATAGGAGAAAACAAATGAGAAAACAAACAGGATGAAATATTTTATGAGGATAGAATATTTACTCAAAGTGCCGTGAAGAAAAATATATGTACGGTAGCCACGATTTATCATTTCTTCTGCTACACAGTTGACATTTCACCAATCGGCGATTTACAGTTCACAAATTGCCACATACCTTCAACTACAACATCCACGTGCAACTACACCGCGCACCAGAGACGTTTTTCTTCATTTGATTCGAACGCACCTCGACCACTTCCACTTCCTCCCACTTCCCTCGCATCTGCATACCTTCAATCTTTCGCAGAATTTACCCGGCAAAACTTTAATAAACCCATAATTCATTTTCTATTCACCTCACACATTCTTATTTAAACTTTCAAACACAATTTGAAAATGTCTTAAATATTTGAGAGAAAAGTACTGGAATTTGATAAATGACCGTTGTAATAAATCGTGCACGAGGGTACTCGTTCTACCGCGGGAAATTTTAATGAAAAATTTTGTGAACTTGTACCTGGTACAACCGCAACCACTGCAACTCGAACCCTCGCTGACACATTCCGCGACGGAACTACCACTGCCACCGGAAGAAAAGACAGAAGTAGCGACCGAGTCGAGCAACGTCGAAGATTCGCCTTCCTCTAGAAAGTTGCTCACGGTACAACGCAGACAGTAAACATAAATTTACGAAACAAACACCGGAAACCAACACAACAACAACACAGGTACGTAGCAATGACTTAATAATAAAATGTTAACTTACTAAAATAATTCATTTAAGTTCAAATTTAAATTCAACGCGTCGACGAACCTTCCCGAAATCAAAACAGGTGTGATTTACTCGGGGGCCAGGTACGCACCTTGCCTGAAAACGAACTGGGAAAGGCTTCGGGTCGGAAAAGCCTCGTAGGACGCATTTGACTTGCCTTCAGTTTCCGGTTAAAAGCTCAACCTTTTCTAAATCTTACAATCCCGAAATAATCCCGTTGGGGGATCCGTTCAACTTAAAAATTTATAATTACGGTCATGAAAAATGTACGCTCTCTCCGGATGTTAAACCCCAAAGCGCAATTTGCAGTCATCAGGCCGGGGCCCAAAGCGTCTCCCTCGCAGTTCTCTCCTCCTCGTGGGCCTTTTTCGGGGCCCTTTCTCCCCGGTACCCCGCACCGAAATCATTAGGGCCAGGATCGTGCCTGGGTGACCCCACCCCGTCAAATGCCCAAGTGTTTCCGTTTCCGGTTTATTAGAGGAGCGTGGGAGAACTTCGGTCGACCAGGCGGGACAAGGAAACAGAAAGGTGAGGCAGCGAAAGGGAACCTTTGAACACGAGCAGAGCCTTTTAAACATAATGAAATTTAATCCTGTTTGTTTTTCAGGTAAAAATAAGATTTCTCCTTTGTGTTCACCTGAACGAGATTAAAAACGGAAGAAGAGACGTTTCTCACGTCCACCAATTTTTCCATTAAAAGGGGAAAAACCTAAAGTTGCCACCAAATGCACCTACTCCCCTTCCATCCGTACGAATTCTTTATTAATGTTATTATTTTCTTGTGAAACAACTGAATTCCTCCCGATGGAAAGACCTGGAGAGATCTGCTACTTTCCAGAAAAAAACTAATTTCACATTAAACAAACGGTAATTTACCTAGACAAGACTACAACTATCACTACTTTACTGATGAAGAAATGCTTCTGGCGGTCGTTGAATGTGCTTAACCGTGTGAATGACAAGCATGTATACAAAAAAAAAAAAAAACTGTGCACGACCGATGAATTCCAACACTCCACAGTCTCCCAGGTGAAATAGACAAACCGAGTGTAAAAAAGAAAGGTAAACAACCAATTTCCTACTTTCATTTTTCTGGCGTGAAAAAATCAAATTCAATTGAATCGTTCCGTGCTCCTTAACAACTCAGAATGTTTACATACAGGAGCTTGTGCTCGGTTGACTGGAAGGTAAAACGTTCTATTAAATTTAAAATAATAATAACAATAATAATAAAAAGTTAAATAAAGTCAATTACTTTCATTGTTCAACTAAAACCGGACAACTGGAACTGCAGAGCGACTAGCGTTCTTATCTTAAAGTTATTTGAAACATCTGAAGTTAAAGTTCAACCACAGCAGTCGATGTTTAATAACTCAAACTACATCCTTCATCACTCGCAGCCTTCTCTCCTCTCAGAAAGAAACATCTTTCTAAAATAAATCACATGCACACATACATATATATTCATTATTATTTATTAGTTCTTCACTTCAATATCAACCTACGTCACTGCTGCTGTTACGCCCGACTACCACACAGCTAACACAACAACCGATAACAATACTCTCGTTACTTGTTAAGACTTTTACTACACACGTCCTTTCCTTCCCTGTGAACAACATTCTACAACCAGTAGCATAAAATTTAGGGCAACGTTAAAAAAAATAAAATCATCGCAGCAAATCTCTGCACTCTGTGACAGATACGTCTCCGCGTTTAATGTGAATTCCCATAAAAAATCAGCAAAGCGTGTGCGCACGGCAGGCACAAGTTTAACAATAAAAAAAGAATCTCCTGCAGAACCGACAGAAATATTTATGAGCATCGATATAGATTATTTTCAATTCGTTTGAGAATGGGCGGGGGTAAGTGTGCGTGTGTGTGTGTGTTCGTTCGTCCGACAGGAGCTCAGGAACGGAGGACTCTCCGTCCTGTCGAAACAAAGACGACTTACTCCTCCGAGCACTTCCATCAAACTGTTATTTCTTCGTTTCACGCTTCTTTAAGCAGACGAAATCTCCTTTTATGTATTCAAACGCTTTAAAAGGGAAGTTAAAACGACGGAGGGCTGGGGGCTGCAATGAGGATACTTCGGTGACTGCCGTCTTCGTTCCCGGCTTAGGATCAGCAGGCTCCTCGTACTTTTTCTCCCTGGACCAAATTAAGCCTGTAAAAAGTGATGTTCCGATGTGAAGACGACTACTTTCTCCCGGGGGCTTCACTTTCTCTCTGACTTTCCCTTCGATTTCCACCACGTTCTTTTCATCGAGTCGCCCCACTTCGAGTTCCGGGTACCCGACGAGTGAGTTCTTCGGACGTGCGAAGCTGACGAGTAACGAATTCTGACGTGAAATCAATTTTTCATTTTCCGTGGAATTATGTTTTTTCCTGTTGACATTGCTGTTGTTGCAACTTTCACTTCGTTTGGTTTTCTTCACTCTGGCAGGGAATCTTCTCAGCAATGAAGAGGTAAACCTACCGGTCCGTGGTGGTACATCCAAACTTCCCTTCTGGTAAACGTTGAGTTTCTTCCTGTAGGAACGGTGTCAACTTAAATTCCCAGGCAAAAATGCTGCTGGTCATTCTTCTCACCGCCAAAAACAGTCGGACATTTAGTCGGCAGTTTCAAAGTGTCTCACCTGCAGCACCGACGAGTTCAATAACATTATATTTGTTACAGATTTACAGTTTCTCAACCCCAAGTAACTTATCTGCCCTTACCTTAAGTTGACTAAATGCAGCAAGCAGTGAACGGTAACAATGGCTGACCGTCTAAGAAGTACAATAACGTGCCTTTAGTAAGATCGGAGGTTGTTGACACGACAGAATTCATTAACATCATCACCGGAGTTACCTTAGGAGAGAGAGCGTACACGACAGAGTGTGGACAACAAAAGGACAAAGTATTAAGTCTCTTTAAAAGTCCCGTGAGTGGTTCCTTTGCCAAAACTTTCTGTAACGAAAGCCGGCCATTTGTAATTTTAATTTCTTCGGTCCGGTTAACCAGTTATCTTTTATCTACGTGAGAATCTCCAATAAAATCCTTCAATTTACGACCGGATAAAACGTTTCAGGGCAGTTTCCCTCACACGAAAGCGAGGCACACCAAAAGGTTTCTCTTCTTTCTGGCGACACTCGGACGACGGCATTAACTTCTATTAGAGCCTTAAGGCCCCGAGAACAAGTGAAAAGGATCGTAAAGGTGCGTAATAAGGTTTAATTGTCCAGAAAGGTCTGCTGCACGAGTGAGTATCCTTCCTGTGACTTGCACTCGTCGATGTGATGTTCTCTCGTCGGTGGTCGACGTAACCTGCCCACTCCACACTATTTTCCCATATTTTGACGTGCCTTCGTCTTCCTCTAACCTTTTCTCCCTCCACTTTTTTTGCGGTGGTCCCGTTCCAAGGGTACTTGGTAGCAGTTCTTCTTTTCTACTTTCCACAGTGTGCTAATCTGAGCGTAACGGTTCCATTCCACGTATTTCTATTCTTTCAGAATTATTTCTTCAAACTTTTCCTTCCTCTTGTCACGCACTCTTTTATTTCACCTCGGTGTTATACTTTTGTTCAGACCTACTCTGTTTCCTTCCTCGTTTCTCGAATGAAAAGGTTTCTCGTTCGCGTTTCATTTCTCTCTTGCATTTCTACATGTTATTTGATCAATTTCTCTCTCTCTCTCTCTCTCTATCTCTCCCTTTCTATTTCTCTACTCGTTTTCGTCTTCCACCTTCGTTTTGTATTATCCTTCTCTTTTTTGTTCTATTTTTGCACGTGAAGGTTTTTTCCGGACGCTTTTTTCTGTTTCCATTGCTTGTTAATTCGGTCTGCGCTGTTACTTCTTCAATTCCACATCGACTTCTTTCAAAGATTCCCGTACGGTTTTTTTTATTTACATTTGTTACACGTCACTTTGTTGCACTGTTTTTGAGCTCTAATAGAACTACCCTTTCGTACGATGCCTTCTTGTTGTTCTTCCCTCCGTGTAATTTTATGTAAATGTGCTTTACATCCTGCAAAAACACTTCTTTCTTGTTTTAAGTATTATTTTCTCTAATCCCCGGGGATTGTCTCGTAATCTTAGCCTTCACTTTCTCATTTCCGTTAATTTAACCCCGCGGGCCCCTTTTTTTTATTAATTTTAACTGCTCCACGTGTAATTTATAACTTCTGTACAAGTTTGATTTTCTTACGAGGAACTACAACAGGTATTAAACACGGCAATGGGCCACCTCTCCCCTCGTTGATGTCTTTCTAAACTTTTCATTGTCTGACCCATCGGTTAGTTCCATGGGAAATAAATCGTTTTCCTTTGAACCAACTGTTACCTTTTGAAAGTAGCTTGAAAACAATTCAAGGGGAGAACAACAATCGAGAGAAACAGGTAGTCAGTAGGTCATACCCACGCAGGATTTATTTCCGTTGCCTTTTCACGTGTATTCACGCAACAATAACAGCTTTTCCCGCCAAAAAGAGGGAAGGCCGCATAAAAATTCAATCGGAGAAAAGAGCTAACTTCGAGAACCTCATTGTTTTCAGGAATAATGGAGAAAAAAGGTCCCGAAAAAAACAATAGGGGCGAAAAAAAAGTAACAAATGGCAAGGCGCAGGACTCGGTCTCTCTTTCTACGTTCCTATTAACTCCCGACAATGGTAATTATCTTTTGGCAGAAAAGGAAAAAAGTGAAAGGACAAAAGAGGGAGAAAGGTAGGGAAAGAAAGAAAGTGGAAGTATGAGAGAGAGAGAGAGAGAGAGAGAGAGAGAACCTTAGAGAACCTCCCATCCTTTGAGGAGCACCCCGTGGTGCCTTTTGGAAAATCAAAAATTTCTTTTCCGTCACATTTTATCCTCTCTTTTTTTCCCTTTTTACAAAGCAACATAAAGAGGTTTAACGAACTCCTCCTAATGCCAATGGTTTGAATTTTATTTTTTACGAAACCAAGCTTTCGGGCAGAATTAGACGTTCCAAAAAATTTTTTCTCAAAACAGCCTACCTACTTTGTTCTGTTGGAATTGTTTTTCTTCCAATACTTAACTGACAACCCTCAAAAACTACATTTATTACACAAGATACTTAAATGTCTTGCTAAGAGAAAAAAAATGATACAAAAAACCACAAACCGTTTGCATTAAATGAATCTATTAAAAAATAAAAAAACGATTATTTACAGAATACCACATTATCGAATGAAAGTTGAACACTTGTCAACAGAAGAAAAACAACTAGAAGCGACAAGAAGAAATCAATAAGTACAAACAATGTATCGCAAACGAGTAAATACAGATACGCAAACTGAAGTGAATAGAACAAAAAAAAGCAGTAGAGGAATGAGAAAGAACAAAGACAACAATGGGAGGACAGTAAGAACTCTTTTTACAACATGAGAAATTTCATTACGAAATCATCAGAAACAAAGACCAGGGGGAAAAAAAGGAATGAAAGAAAGAAAGAAAGAAAGAAAGAAAAGATATATTACAAGTATTATGAAAGGACAACGAGGAGAATTTAAACTCTGAAAGGCAACAAGTAAAGAAGACTGAAGGAGGAAAAAAAAAGGAGGCAAGTCAGGAGAATGTCCGCGAGCGGTTCGATCGAGTGCTCTACGGGAACTCATGATGAACAATTAGTTACGAAAATCGACTTGTTTCCCATACGTCGAGAAGAAAAGTGAAAAGGCAAAGGCAGCAAACGAGGTAGACGAGTGGATGAAGAGATGGAGGAATGAAACCGAGGAAAGGAGAACGGTAAAAACTAATAAGTCAAACAATATATGTTATTATGTGTCAGTCAGTGTGTAGAAGGTGGAAAATTGAACTTGGATATTTCCAATATTACGTACAATAAAAAAACATTGAAACCAAACTCAAAACTGCCAGTCACATTCTCGCATTCTAAAAAAACAAAAATTGCGCTTTCACGCTTCACACCTGTAAAATTGACTTAAAACACATGCCACCAAAACAATAATGATGACATGTCGCCGATACAAAGAAATAATATAACAGATACAATGTTGAATGAAGAAAGACAAAATTTAAACAAAAAATACTCTCATTATACAATTTTTATTATTCGTTTTACTTATTATGTTATTAGTTATTATTAGTTTTACCATTTTGTATTATCAAGATCTATTAATATAATTAAATATTATATTACACCATGCACCACACGTGCATTCAACCGTTAGATCAGAACTTAATTTATTGATATTGCAGGAGGATAATTTAGACATGACATAGCTACCACAAAAACCAGTGATACATGAGTAGCATGTATATATTGTACGATAATTAACTACGTATTTAATAGTCTGACTACAGTTGGACTTTTATGTTCTTAGTTAGACTCAAGTGCAAGAAGAATTTGAATAAGATTTCAGGAGGTACACAAGCAGACGAGGGCGTACTCTCTCACTACAACACTACAACAAGACTCTTTAAGCAAAAGTTGTTATTAATATTAGTAAACATTGTGCACAATTTTTGATTCAATAACTTTTGAATAACCCTACATATTTTTAATAATTTTATTTTGTTTTTTTTCTTGGTATGATTATACCCATGCATCTTTTAATCTCCCACTCGCAATAAGCACATCTAATAAGATACTTTAAACAAATAATATAAATAAATACGGGGACATCCACCGAAGTACTCACTTAACTTACCTTAAACTCTTTCATTCAGTTACGGACAGTACGCGCAAGAATATGTACGTATCTATCTACTACTTTGCTGTCTAATTAAGACGTCTACTGCTGAGAAATAGTGCAAATACAGAAAAAAAATTAAATAGATGTTACGAATAACTTCAGATTGAGTACAACACAAAAATATTAAACAGGTTCTGTACAGAAAATTTGAGACCGTTTCGTACATAATTCCTACCCTTACCGTAACGATACCTTTAACTATCACATAGCGAAAAATTAATTAGCAATTACACCAATAAATAAATAAAAATATAAATTAATAAAAGAGAGAGTATATCGCTTAACCAGTTAGTAGAAGCTTTACAGCAATTAAAAATTATAATTACACGGCAATTCTCTCATTCTAAAAAACTTGTTTAACTTTCCAAACTCTTTAACTTTTTAAGTTAAAGTTTCAAGCTTGAAACTTTTTTTCAATTGGCCCTTACTGGCAACTTGGCTGAAATTAAACACGGAAAAATTTGGCCCTGTAGATGTAAAACAATAAGATGTTAGGAGACATTAATAACAAGTACCAAGTATAAATAAATAAATAAATAAATAAGAACAGTCACGTACGGGTGTAAGGAAGTTCAGTCACTCGGACTCCCACACGTCTGATGATTCTCAAAGCCAACCATCACGTAAATCGGTGAAAAAAAATATAACTCTTTGTACATTAAGTTCATCAAAAGCTGTCGGCAAATCATCAAATCTTAAAGGAAAAGCTCACATTCCTTCCTCCCAATTATCAAAAGAATCGAATCAATCGAAACAAAAAAGGGGCGATTACCAGGAGGCATTCGACGGGGTAGAAACAAAAGAAGCATCTTACCGGAACCACCAGAACAGGTTGCAAAGGAGACGGGACAAACAGGAACTTGAGACACAAAACTCCTCACAAAGACAATTAAATTGATGAGGCTTGAAACTGGTCGGTGACGTGGAAGAAGCTAAAGCTGGAAAACTGGAAAGGAGGTTGGTTCACACGAGAAGGACAGAACTAGAAAAAACAGAAAGAAATTTATTTCGCGAGTATGGCCAGGTGGTAAACATCACACAGAAGAAGGTATATAAGAAAACGTACATAAAGTAATGGCGGTGGGTACGAAGTTGCATGAAAATAACGAAACAATACGGTCCGTGAGAAGTTGCGGATAGAAAGTTTTCATCGCACGCACCAACAGGTTTTCACGGATCAACTTGTCCAATTAATTTATTTAAAAAAAATAAGGTAAGAAAGGATAAGAAGGTTGAGGAAACTCACCTGAAAAGGTTTTCGGGGCCTGTCAGGGTTTCCCATGTACAGAATAAAAGAAGCGAAACCTGAACTAATCTAAACTTTAGTTTAGAATCTTCCTGAATTACAGCCGAAAACTTTTATTATCATTTTTTCCTACTCTCTCTCTCTCTCTCTCTCTCTCTCTCTCTCTCTCCTTAACTTAAAAACTTTTACATGAAATTGAGAGATGAAGAGTTAGATACGTGCCTGCCTCATCTTCTCTATCTGCCCTCGGTTAAACGGTTTTACTTTACGACTTGCTGCCGCTCGTTGGAGGAGAGCAAACTAAGCAGATACGACGAAGCAATAAATACAATTATTTCCGATACCGTTACAACAATAATGTAGTTTCACTCCCATCTCGCAGAAAACCCACAAGATGGACGGTCTCTTGGAAACCAGAAATCAGATCAATTATTATTAGCAAAGAAACCTGCTTGTTTTCTAACTTTCACAAGCGGTTTTCATGCAGACTGGGAAAATGTTGTGATAGTTTTGTGGTTATCTGTCACAACTTAAGTTTAAGTTCACTAAGAGTTAACTTGAACTACGAAAAATGAACAGCGATTCTCTACTATTAATAACCAAATTTACACTAAACAAAAGACTCGTGTAGTTATAGAAACAACCATTTTAAATCACTACACCCACACACATGGTTACGATACGAATAATTTAGATTTTACTAACATGTAACAATAAATTACTACAATAGTAATAATAATTATTAATTAATAATAAACTATTTAACATCGAATACAGGGATTGGTCTCATAAATGCAAGTCAAATTGCCGTTGCTTACTTTATGCGAACTTCTGACAGGAATACATAAATGCAAACGACGAAAATAGTAACGTTCAGTTGTCAAGGGCCTTCTGCAGCCCCCGTCTAAATACAAAAAAAAACATTCTGCGGGGTTCTTAGGTGAAACAGAAAACAAATAGAGCGAGCAGGAGGACTTCTACCCCGAGTTTCCCTTCCCTCTGTCTTCCGAGGCAAGGCAAGGGACGGCGACCCATCACAACTGGAAAACAACATCCAATTGGTACGGATAAAAAGTAGAAAGTCACAGAGCAAAAAAAAAAAAAAAAAAAGAAAAGAAAACGAGGCCATGGAAAAAACCAATCCTTCTTGAAAGATAATATCAATGTGAAAAACAACCTTGAATTATACTAAATGGAAACCGAAACCTTTGAAAAAGGAGTTAGCTCGAGAAAACGGGCAGAAAAACAAAATTGCAAAATAAAAATCTTTACGCCGAGTCACAACAGTTCACTACAATAGTGAAATTCAACCATTTTCAGGTGTGGTGCTCAGACGGACAAATACGCGATCCTCATCCTTCATTTTAAGTTATACGTTTTTTTTAAATAAAATAATTAATCTTATTTCTTTTATTTTATGTACAGTTATTAATTTATACACTCACATAAAAACCGTGGAAATTAAACTGTATAAATTTTAAATCGAGATAAAAAAAGTTTCACGTGTCGTGGAGGCGTAGAAAACCAAAGTTAAATATAATGAACGATACAAAATAACGTAATTTGTTTCCAGGTAACAGGTCACCCTGATTAATATATTTCTAACATAAAACATGACATAAACCCTGACAGGATGGTATGGAACTAGGTAAACGGACAACAAGTTGGTTTTGGGTCTGGGCTCGTGCACGCGACTAATCGGCAGAGTGAAACAGTAAAACCGCAGCAGCATACAAAAGTAAACTAAAAAATTTAATAAACAATTCAATATTTTTCTATTTATGAACTTAACATTTATCCGAAAATACAAAAATTACGTGCACCACATCCCGAGCCATAAATTCCATCCTCCGCCTACTTTCACTGGCCCAAAAAAATGACTTGAAAACGAGTTACGAGTTAAAAGCCCATTAAGAAACTATTGCGTAGAAGTAAATTTACAATTCAATTCCGAGCAGAGGACAATACGAACGGCAAACGGGGGAAATCACAAATAAAAATGTCACCGACAGAGAAACAACAGGAGACTCGGGCGGGTGTCACAACTGCAAAGTTTTCAAACTGACAAAGAAACTGCAATCAAAAGCAGAAGTTGACGAGAGGAGAAGGCATCAACGGCAGAACTGACTTTTTCCGCATGACTCGGGGGGTCAGTTCACCTGCGGCGGTGGAAAGTGTCGAGTGCTCCGTGTTAAAGGTGAAAAATCACACGAAATAAATACCAAATACCGCAGAAACTGCAGCGGCAAACGGCACACAACAGCACTAACTCATTCCCCTCTGACATACATTACTGTTATCGCGTCAACTTCCGGTTGTGCGAAATTTTTCTGATGACTTCACACCCGGAAAATAACTTTTTTGGCGGGATGAGACGCCTGAGGGCGCTGTTTTGTGTCCGGTCGCCATGTTTCGCAGCTCAGCCGCGTTTTCATCTCCTGCCACGTAAGATAAAATTGTTCGCTCGTCCGTGTGCTGTTCTGATTCCGAATATTTTCCTTCCTGTTGAACGTCTCGCCTCGAACCGGTCGATTCCTGCAAGTATCGCTGCCTCTAAGTCATTACCCCCCATGTCCTCATTTTTGACAGAAAAGTCCAAGCAAAAATTTCATTGTTCCTTTAAAAAAAAAAAAAGAACCCATCGTCGGACCCAGAAAATAAAAACAAAAACGGACAAACCCGCTGCCGGGGACGAGCCAAAAAGGACAGAAATCGCAACCGGAAACGGAAGCGTCGTGCGTTGCAAAGCGGAAATCCCCGTTTCGCGGCCCTCTCATTTACATTTGAAATTGTTTGTTGTTCTAGAAAACAGCAAAAAGAAAAAAGAAAAGGGCGCGAGCTGCACCAGAACGACAGGAAAAACTCAAACTTGGCGAGTCGCAAACTTCTGCCGCCTTTAAAAAACTGCAATCTTCTTCTTCGTTGAGTGGCATCCGACGTGAGCGTCTTTACGACTTCTTCGGAGACAAAAACATGTTTTTGTCCGACTCGTACCGTTGCAGCCTCCATACTTATATTTAATATTCCGGCCGCCGTCAAAGCTCTTCATCCGAATAAATCCTGTGTATACATGTAATCCAATTTACCCAATTAACTTCAACGGTTTTCGAGCCGACATCCGACCGGTGCGGAACTGACAAAGTTACCCCGTACTGTTCTGCTTCACCCACTCAACTTTTTGATTCTTATAAACTTTCCCAAACCGACAACATCGACAAAAAATGTTTGGTTACAGCCAATAACAAATGCATGAGCTCTACGTGCCCAACCGTAGTGCCCCGATTTTACGATTACACCCCGATAAACCTATAACAAAAAAAAACAAAATTTAAATTACAAATCCGGATGGCAAAAGTACACCGTCAAAGTTTGCCAAAATTAAAAACAACAGTAAAAAAGCACTCGATCCGATGAAAGTCAATGGGGGAGACCGGAGTTAAAAGCGAAGAGAAAAAATGACGAGGAGAAAAAAAAACTATACACAAAAGAAAATCATGGATTGTTAAGTAGCGCGCCTCGCAGCTGGTCGAAACCCATAAAAAGTGAAACAAAATAAAATGTAAAAGCTCTAACGGGTAAAAGGCGGATCTCAAGTGCCATGTCTGACGGTGGTTCTCAGGAGGAGAGCAAAAAATGGCAGCAGGAAAACTGATGTCGATCGGCAAAAAAGTACACAGAGTCGTGGCGGCAGACAAAAAAAAATCGTACAGAGGGAAGAAGACGACGAGAACAAAAAGTTGTGCGATGGAGTGCGAGAAAGAAAACCTTGGAGGACTGGTGTGGCCGGTAGGCAAGCCGACACGACAGAAAGAAACATAAAAATCTACGAACACAACTACAATAGACATGTAGTGTATCGAGAGGATCAGGAGAACTTGATTGGCCGACAAGAAGCTTTATAAGTACACTTTTGTATAATGTAAAAGTGGTTCTGCACTACAAAATTCAGTTCCTCTATATGAAAAACAGAAGTATATTCCATGTTTAACGACAGACAGAAAGACAAAATGGTTCAGCAGAAAGGTTGCTTATCCAAAGGACATTAAAATATAAATTAATCAATCAAGTACAGCACTACACCGACAACACACAGGTACCAAGGTACCACAAGCAATCAGCAATGACTTTTGTAAAAAAATCACATTTTTCACTACAACGTCTGAAGCAAACGTTACACAAATCATTTACAATTCGTAAGTAAAATCACACCATAAAGTGAATCAACCGTTATAAATAAAATCGTGGGTCTGTATTTCGGACAGACAGTACTGTACAATCGTACAGTTTGTAATTAGGAGGTCAACAAACAAAAAGACCAAGAAGAAAAAGGCCAAGTTTTCCAGTCATCCGTGGATCTTCTACCTCCAGCAGGTAACCCGCAAGTTCTCCGACGAGTACTTGCAAAGGAATTAAGTGAGTATCTTTTTCCTTTGTGCCCTCACGCACGTACGCACGCACGCACGCACACAAAGGATATCGATTGTCCGCAGCGTTGCGGCGACTTGCACAAAACTAAAATAAAATTCTTGAGCCAATTTTCTTTTTACTTTCTTCATTTCCCTCTGGCAACCATCCAGAGCAGTGTAGCCCTTATAAATGAGCCAGTTATGGAAGGTTCCTCTCCCTGCTCTGTCTGCTCACCCCGACGATTTCCTCGGGGGGGTCGGCGAAGGTTTTGCCCCCCCAAACCCTCGGGCCAAAAAAGGCAGCGTGTGTTTGGGTGTTTGTGTGTGTGTGTGTTCTCCTCGAAGGAAAAAACGACCGACTTTCCTAAAGACTAAAGACTAAAGTAATTAGAATCGCTTAACGGGAGCAAAACGGGAGAAATAATCTTTTGCTAGAGTCCACGGTAAATAATAAATTAGTAGCAATAATATAAATTTTTATTCTTGCAAATGGAATGAAACGTCACGGTTTAATTAATTTAAATTACTTTTCTTTTTCTTTTCCTTCTCCGTTAAGTTGCCCTGTTGCAACTCGACTAATATTTTTAATAACTTTAACCTTTCCACGGGTTCTTCGTGTGGTCGTAACCTTTCGTAAATTATGAGTCTCTTCGTTCTTTTCGACCAAAGAGAGAAATTAAAAAATAATCTACTGCTTCCTTCAAAGACGGAGCTTCATTCTCACCAAAAATTACCTGTCCTATTCCTACGGGTAAGTAAAGAAAGTCGACGAAAGAACGAGAAAGCGACGCAGACTCGTACATAGTAGGGTGTGTGTACCAAAACATGAAACTATGTGTAAGTACAGTATATTTAATAAACCTGCCACAAAATAAAATTTCAGTAGAGGTAAACATTTCTACGGCCCCTACATAATTTATTGTAAATTTCTATGTAATTCTGTACGCTCACTAAATATTATTAATTTAGTGTTTAGTGCAACTTATTTTCATATTTACTCATTACAAAATTGAATAAACTCAAAGTGTTCACCTCAGTTTATATGCTTACTTTATATAAATACTTTATTGTAGTTTTAAAACTAAGGTTGGACGGTACAATCCCGAGATAGTACAGTACGGGAGGAAATTTTGTAGTTGCTAGAAATTTCTGTTTAAATACTAAGAATTGGGAATAATCATGTCTGTATGTAGAACGACAGTATAAATTTCCTCCAGCCCCTCCTCCCCACGAAAAAGCAACCCCATAGAGCTCTCTTTAATGTTTCCTTTGGTACTCGACGGGTAGCTCAAGTACCCATCTTAACTCATCTTATTCATCTTCAGTACTTGACATGCGACGACAGACGTCTAAACGGGATTCAACTCCGAACCGACAGCGAACGACTGCACCGGTACAATTTCTCCAAATGCATTCTGCAAGTAATCGTCTCGCAATAAATCACTCCTGTCGTTCTACCTGTCATGTGCAGAGTCTCCCCTTCGAACGGGTACGTCCTAGGTCACTGGAGATGTTCGACATTCTTCGCATTCATCTTAATCAGACGAGATGGAGGAGAAGTGTCGTCTAAAAAAACCCCCACAGAATTTGGAAAGAATTCACGGTCCGTACATATTTTTTTATTTAATTTTTACTCTTATTTTGATTTAATAGAATCCATTCTTCTTACATAATTATTGAATTCTGTCTCTTGCGCAGCCATCCTTCTTTTAGTACTTGTCTGTGTTGCGACAACAGCAAAATTACCTACATAAATACAATTGATATTCCCTTGGATTGTCGCATTACAAGCTCCGCTATACTCCCTAGCATACAGTTCGTATTCTATACTGTATTTAAAATTTCTGATAAAGGTTTCCTTTCTTCTTACCCTTCTGAGCAAAATAATTAAAATATTTCTCTGTTGTATACTAATTTTTAAATATTACACTACGAGAATTAATACAATTTTAATAACAGTATTGCAGCTTAATACGTAAGAAATAATTATTAAATAATAATTATTGTTGCTGTACGATGGCGTTTTTTTTTAAATCCCACGTGTCGAGTTCATTCAACAACCATCAGAAGCGTTTCTTTGAATGGACATGGGGATGACGGTGTAAATAAATTAAATTACTTAAATTTATTATTAATTATGGTGATCAGTAACAATACACGACGTGACGGTATTTTTTACGCAATGCATTGTTTTTATTTATACTCGTTACATACGACGAGATCATTATTAACTACATTTTTCGTGCCTCCGTATTTACATCCTGCCTGTACGGTAAAAAGAAACTTTCCCAAATTATTGAATAAATAAAAACATAAGTAACCCGAGGAGTCACTCCGGTCCAGGGTAATTTTTGGTGTGGTAAGCTCTTCAGAGATACTGACGAACACGAACAACACTGGTCAACATCATTTACACTAATGACACACTCTTCACTGCACTAATTAAAGTGAACTTAATTAGTCACTAATTTTAAATTCCAACAATTTCTCTAAAACATTAAAAATTTCATGAAATTATAGCGCAGTAAAACGTATTGTGTTGTAAATTTACAGCAATATAAAATGTGTCTAGTGATGTAGTGAACCTTCATTAGAAATAAAATATACGACTCGGTGGATGAGTTTCAGTTAGAGTTCATCACCACCATTTTTTCTTTATATTTTTTTCCTTCTTTTTGCTGCGATTCAGTAAAACCCCGAAAAAGATTTATATTCGTGAATACCCATGAATGTGTCTCGCAGAAAAATAGATTTCTTCCAGTAGCAAACCGGTCTCGCCCACAATAAATCACAATAGTTGTGTACATATTCACGAACCGCAAAACACATTGAACCCCAGCAAAATGAAGATAACAAGAAAAGTAGAAGAAAAGAAAATAAGGAACGACGTCGAAAACCAAGCCGAAAATACAGGTAGTCAGAAAAACTTGTCAAGTTCCCCTTAGGGTTGCGGTTGGGGAGGATTGCCCCTGAGCCTTTTTGTTTCCCGGTCGGGCAGTTCGTCTCCAACAGCAAAGCCCAAAGGTACGCAGACGGGGTCCAACACAACGACCCGTTCCGTTCAAACCTGAAGCCTCAAGCCTCGTCCCATGAAATTCACCACTTGCTAACTTCAAATTTTTTGGTCAAACAGCCGCAAATTCAATTCCGCCCTTTTATTGTTCAAAATTTTCTAGTGATTCCTAGTGATCAATCACGAACAGTGTCGAATTCGATTACTGCGTGGCCAGCGACACGACACAAAACCGAATAAATTTTCGTAATGGAAGTGGCGGTCAGGCGCAGTTGCAGGTGCAGTTGCAGGTGCAGGTGCAGGTGCAGGTTCAGGCACGAGCGAAGAAAACCTCCCGTTCAAATGTGAATGTCACACTGAGAGAGAGGAGGCGACCATCGAAATCGCCCACTCGTTGCATTTCCGGTTTTTGCGAGAGCTGCGGCCGTTTCCGGTTCCTCCAATTTCCCATTTTTAAAATCTCACCTGTCGAACTTATTCGACTATTTCTACCCTCCGATCCAATCGATAAAGGATAAGTGCAAATGAGCTTTGACGGATGAGTCTTTTTCCGATTCATTCGTTTCCGGTTTTTCAAATGTTTGCCGTTTGACTACGACGGAGAGTTCATTTCAAACCGGATGTTGCTGCGAACCTGAATTTCCCTGACTTCCGCTCAGAAAGACTTACCGCGCTTTCTTGTTTAAATAAGTCAAATAAACAACTCCGACTACATTCCATTGGATCCTTATTCCTAGTGTTACTCTCATGACATGTGCCATTCGTAAATTATTTATTCATTTAATAAAATATTTATTGTTCTTTATGCTCTCCCTTTTCTATTATTTTCATAACGCTGCAGACGTTGCACCACAATCCATTATTTCATTACTACATTGGTTTCTTAAAATTTGTTCATGCCTAGTTTTTATTTTTCAATATTTATTTATTCGCACTCTTCTATTTACTATTAATTTATTTTTATTCTCTCGATTGATTACCTTTATGAGAGAATCCTACAACTTTGTTCTACAGTTGCCTCTCCCACGGATACTGCCCCCTGGTTACTTTCCTTTCTTCCCTGTATATTGTTTAATAATGTTTTGTTTCCTCAGTACGACAGATTCTTTTTCTCTGGTCCTATTTTTTCCTGGCCGTGACTAAAACTAGTCTGCTTGTTTTTCCAAATCCCTTCATTGACTATTTTCTCTTATTTTGCATTCTCCAGTAAAAAAAACACAAAAAAGTCATTAAAAATTGCATCCATCGAGATGGACATTTGTTGCAATAATTTGTTATTAATGTATGTTGTATTATTTATTAATATTTGATATTTTTGATTGTACCTTAAAACATTATAATGCCCTGTGCTAATCTCCGTTGCTCCAACTTCAATTTGACCCTGCAATTTCAAGTAAAACTTCTCTCTTAAATTCCCTTTCCCATTTTCAATCCTTCAGAGGCTGTCACGTCGCCGTTGCAGTCTGTTGGGATTTGCCCGTCGAATGAAAAACTATCTTTTCTTTTTCTACGAAACGTGTGGTAAATTAAAATGTGTCGGATCTCTTTATCGGAGTGATGGAATTCGCTTTTCAACTATCAAACAGAAATAGTTCTTTCACTATATTCAACCTCTCGTATTTGGCTGTCGAGCACCACGCACCATCTCCTCTTACAATTTCTCACCGGAGCACCGGTTACCCACTTTAATTCCACTAATGTGACTGGAGACAACATTCCACTGCGACGAGTTCTCTACCGTCGAAGGTTACTTCCTCGAAACCCCTGTGAACCCTTTGAGAAGACAACTCCTAGGAGAATAGTTTGTTCTATCATCGACATAGTTGAATGAATTCGGTCGTTTTCGGGACCTCTCACTAATTTTCTCTTCTCCATCATTCCCAAGTCGACGATTAATATTTCAGTTGTCCTGCCAATTTACGAGAGACGTTGAATTTTCAAAAAGTGACGTTTTCGACCACTTTGCCTTTTCAAATTTAAACTGTCATCGAGCAGACAATTACAAGTGTTTGATTCTAAAAAGCCATGTTTCTGATCTGAAAAAGGGGTGCACACTTACAGAGTATTCTGCAAGACGATGTCGATTCGTAAGGGCGAAGAACACAACTTTCGGAAACCATTTCACACATTTCGCATTGGGTAGATAAGTACTTACTTCTAAATTTAATAAAATTTAGAATTATTACGTTAAATCAAGAATTAGAAAACATGACTATCATCAAAAAATATGAGGTACATTTAAAAAGAAGGAGAAGTAGAAAAATTTCCAAGGAAAAGGATGCGAATAGGCAAATGTAAAAATTATAAAACAACAGAAGAGAGAGAGAGACAGTTAGAGAAACCATCACTTACAGCTGACTTATGACAAGTAATTAGAAGGACAAAGTTCGTCCAACAGGAGAGAGAAACTACCGTGACTGATACAAACGACAGCGACAAAAATGATGACAAAACCCGGTGTGAGACAAGTAAACCGACAAATTTCTGTCAGAAAACCACAAACAGATTGTCTCGAACCTCCTCTTTCACGGCAAAAGGCTCGGAAGGATCATTAATAAGGGACAAACTTGAGCTGAATTAGCAACAGGAAGAGGAGCAAAGTCGGGTTGGTCACCTCTGCCTGGAGCCACTACCGTCACCTGAGAGACAGAGAGAGAGAGATGAATTTACATTACTCCGACCCGGAGGAAATTGTATTTTCCAACTCACGTCGTCTCCATTGCCATTCATAAGTTAAGTAACTTTAGATCCCTCCAAACAGAAAATAATTAACAATCGGAGAAAGAAGATATTCAATATCAGAAAAATAATATACTGAGAAATCGAAACAAATAATAATAATGTAAATGAAATATTCCATGAAAAACGACTCACACAAGAAGTACTTTATTATTAAACTAGAGAGAGGGAAAGAAGCAGCACGAAAGAAGTAAATAAAGTGTGAAAAATTAAAAGTAATACGAGAAACGAATACAATACAAATGGTTTCTCTGCAGCTTTAATTAACTAAGACGTGGCAGTGAGACGTTCAATCAAAGGAAACAACGTGTGCCAGTGTGCTCGGCAAACTCTACACGAAATCCTTCAAAAATTAAAAAATTTCACTTATTACATTGGGCGGGAGAGACAGAGATGGAGAGAGAGAGAGAGAGAGAAAGGGGAGGGGCAGTAGGGCAGGGGAGGACACTGGGAGACTGAGACTATAGGGAAAGTAAAGGTAGAAAGGGTCGGAGGAAGGAAGTAAAGAAGATGGGCGTTTTAAAGCCATGTCAACAGTAAAATTCCGGCTTTAGAAATTCCATGAAAAGACTGTTAGAGGGAACAGTCAAAGCCATATTTAGCGACTTCTTATTAATTTCAAGGAGGCAGCGTTTTACCCAACCTTCGCATCCGCCTGGCAGAGGCTCGACTTAAAGGATTTAAAGACTTTACGACAAAAAAAATTATGAAAGTAAAACTGATTACTCCCGGAAATCCTTGCGTGTTTCCCCTCATTGTCAGTCTACCCCCTTCCCACGGTTTGGGTACGAAGGAGAGGGGGAAATGGGCAAAACTTTTATGAAAGACAGCAAAATGTGATTGAAAGCAAGTGGAACTTCGGGGAAATGGGAACATTCCAAAGCTGTTACCCACAGCAAACTACAACTAATGATAGAAAACTCCATAAAAAAAAACTACGTAAAGAGAGATATTTACTTAAATACACTTCAATAATTTCGAATCGATCATTCTAAATACACTATACATACATAAATATGGAAATCATTCATGTGTGTAGACATTTACATAAATCAAAACCGCACACACCAGGTGGTGAAACTTTTTATTTCATTAGTCTTAGACTGCATAGGAAATTCCAAGGTTTACGGCAAACCAACACTCAGTTGTGCGTCACAAGTTCCAGCCGGAAGGCGTAGGAAGTGTTACCTTTCCAGGGGACTTCCGTAAAATAAAATAATAAACAATTAAAATTCAATTTGGTAGACGTCGTAGGTTTTCAATTAAATTAGAGAATAGCACCAAAGTAAAGAACAACAAATGTAAAATAAATTCAACACCTGAAATTATAATTACACTTTAAAATAATTGTATTTTGTTTGGTACCTCCTTATTGTTCGATACATTCTGGGTAAGTTACGTTGTCTTCATATTACGTTTTTGATATCAAGTTCAAATGTAAAGCCGCCAAACCCGTATTTAATAAAGTACATGTGTACATAACAATATCTTTCCCAACTTGCAAAAGTTAACCATCTGTTTAGACAAATAAAACTTTCAACCATTTAAAAAAATTCTTCTTCGATTGAAACCTCAGAAAACGCCAACATAAAAATACAATATTTTCTGCTACATTAAGGAAGAGTTATTAACATCACACTTATTTAATTAAATATAATGTTAATAAGTGCTTTTCAAAAGTCTCAACTACAAGTTCAACTAATCAATTTAAACAGTTGAACGGTTTTGAAAAATCTTCCCATAAACAAGCGACCTATGTATTGCAATAAATAATTAAAATACACTTTCATGTACAGTTAAAATATACATGTACAAATATTTATAATAGTAATTATAACAACATGCAGTGCTCACTGACGGCAGTTGTTTCCAAGTTTTGTCTTAAATAATTTTTATTGGTCACGCATTTTTAATATTATTAATTCTATCGTTACTTAAAAAGTTAACAATCTTATGTATAATATTATTAAGTAGTGAAATTAATCAAATTCGAATTAAAAAACGTTAACTTCTCTGAGTGTAGCCGCATAAAAGACAGATAACTACGAGAAACAAATAATAACAGGTAAAAGAATTGGTCGAAGCAAATTAATAGATGACAAATACATAACTAAAGGTACCTGATCCTCCAAAACAAATCAACAAACACGACAAAAACAACTCAAAGAACAAACGAAACACAAAACTCACCGGTCAAATCCACCGCACCCGGACACTAACTTAACACGACCAAGAGCAGAAGCTGACTCACCTGAAACACAAAAAACAAAAACAAAATAAAAAAAAACTTAATAAATTCACTAACTGCGTGCAATTTAAATTTATTAATAAGTTTATTCCACTTGCCCTTTTTATTTATCTCGAGGACAGTAAATTCAACGGCACTTCAAGATACGCAATTTACAGAGGGCAACCGCATTCTCTTGCTTGATTTATAACTCTCGGGCGTGAAGTAAAAATTAAAAAAAAAAAAATAGATATAAAAAATAAAACCCAGCGTGTACGCGTACGTAAAATAAAACGAAACGCGTTCAAGTGAAAACCGTGGAAAAAGGAGCCGAGTCAAAGGAGCTTCTCAAAGGAGAACCTCCGTTTCCATCGCTTCGAACGGAAAATTGAAATTAACCACGTGCGTTCGGTGTCTTATTTTTCATTCTGCTTTTTCTTTTCCCTTGCAAGAAACATTAAAAAGCACTTTAATTCATCTCAAGACGCCCAAAAAAAAAGTACATTACATTAAGTATAATTTCTCATTTTTCATATCGACCGTAACCGTCTTCTTCGGCTCTCAGACATCTTCCAAACTACTCACATCCTTTCTTTCTTTCGCTCCAGGATTTATCTTTTTCCAAAAATTTTGTGCGATTCCAACCACCGGCACCGACGATTATACACCTTTCATTGCCGGGGTGGGAAGTCAGTCTCGAACTGTCTCAATTGGAAAAGACCTACCTTTTCTACCAAACCGTTTATCTTCACGAAACGAATTAATCCAGGATAGAACAAGACATAAAGCAAAACTACAAAACCACTACATTCAACTAATGTACACTGGTCGCAGTCTTCTAGCAAGAAATGTCTCCTCTGGAACCTTCGTCGGGGTGGTACGCAACTACCTCCACAACAAGAAAACTGCAGAAGGAACCGAAAATTATCAGAGGAGGCTGCCGGACAACCACAAAACACAGTCCACGGGATACAAAAATACAAAAAAAAACACACGCACACCGCACACGTAACAAGAGGTTTGACACGACCAATGAAGAATCAAGTAAACAATTCGGTTTTTGCAAAAATTAGAAATGCAAACAAAGCGAAAAGGTACGGCCAGTATTGTTTAAACAGTGCGTGTGTGTGTGTGTGTGTGTGTGTGTGTGTGTACGCACTCGTGTATATACGAAAATTATAATAATAGTTCGGGCTGGAGTTTACGCTTGGCAAAACTTAAATCCTCGCCAAATGGAAAAGGTGGAATTGTCGTGTAAAACCCGCGAGTTCAAATGGCGGAGCAAAATCAATAGATAAAGCCCTTTTATTTGATTTATTCAATCCGAACAAGAAAAGCAAATAGTTGGATTTTGCGAATAAAAAGACATGCTCGCGGCCATCCCCATACTTTCCTTCCAACCCCCAGACGAACAAGCAAAAACAAAGGGGTAAGAGAAGGGGGTGACCGACTTGAACAAACCCCTTAAATTTATTCCTTCTTGCGTTTGTTAATAAATTTTTATTAATTTGCCGTCGAATACGGCGCATCCGGTTACACGCGAACGGCCCGGAACTAACTCAACGAAATAAATTAAAATAATTGGAAAATCCACGGGGTTGCCCCGGGGTATTTCAACCCCCGAAAGAACCAGCCGAATTTCTCGCGTTTGAGCCCGTGAAACGCCGGGACGCCCCTGCGTTTGCGTTCCAGAATTAATTTTTTACGTATGGCGGCAGGTGGGAGCCTACCTGGAGAACCTGGAGAAGACGCGGGAAGAAAACCGTCTACGGAAACACATTTTAACAACCTGAGGGCTGCCACGGAACCGGGGAAAGGAGGAGGAGGAGGAGGAGGAAACAATTTATTTCCGGTTTCGATGGCGTCCCGTGCATTTTATGGCCGCCTCGACGAGTCGTCTGCATCATTTGCACTTTCATCACGACGTTCTGATAATTTCCCAGGTGATTTCTCACAGAAAGCGCTCCAGGCGAGCCACGTACAGGTAGACTGATTGTATTTGCGATTAAACAACACTTTTTCCTTTGGCTTGCCACCGCGGAGACGAACACGCCGATGCAAAAACCAGATTCCACCAGAAGGAACCAGAGGACAAAACTAAAAGACCACACCACTCGGCAGGTTTCGCGTTCAATTCTCAGGATTAAAATAAAATGTTTTTTTTTGTTCTCAAACCGTCACACTGTCTGGTAGTTCTTAGGAAGCAAAAGGGTGATGTTACTCAGGGCAACATGGTGGACTTCTAAACATCCAAACACGGAAAACACAACCAGTTAATTGAATGCAAAATCAAAACAAAATTGTTGAAACTGTTTTGAGACGTTTTCTTACAACACCGTAAAAAGGAAACAAAAGGTCAAATAACCCATAACACGTCACCAGATAGGAAGTACTAAATAATACATAAATAAGTAAAATAAACTGTAGGGTAGTAAGTAAAAACTGCAATGTGTTACCGAAAAACTACTAGCTGACGTAGAAGTAAAATTCTATTTTTGAGAAATAAATCTATTAAAAATGTATTAAAACATCCTCTCTAAGGAATACAAACTTTTCTGCGCGATTACATTAATAATAATATTCGGAATATTTATGTAACTTGAATGATTCACCTGCGGTAACATTTTAAATAAATTTTTTCTGCAGATGTGTAGGGTACTCTGGCGACGACACAACACCACGTCTCCTCCCATACCCATTTTATACGTTGGGAAATTCGATAGGTTGGAAAACATCCGAGTGACCCAGCGGTACCTGAAGCCTTTCCCCACCTGTCCAGACGCCGTCCTCTCGCCTGAAACGGAAGTATCAGGTGTCCGAACCTTTACTTCCGTCTTCATTTGCCCGCAGACGTTTTCCACGGTGTTCGACACCGGGTGAGATCTGTTTCAAATGACTTAATTTTTTTTCCTACCTCCACAAAGTACGAGAAAACATAAACGTCTCCTTTTACGTTCTAAAAATTTCAAAATTGGCTCGAAACCCAAGCTGTCATATGCCCCCTGAGGTAAACAAACAAATTCTGTTATATAGGGAAAACCAATGGTGAGACAAACTTCTCCTCTGAAGAGTTTTAAATTAAAAATTTCATCAGATTTCAATTGAGTCGCCTTTACTTTTGAATTCGAAACGTCATCTCGTCATCTCCGGTTGGGATTAAACGGAGCACGAGATCATTCAGAGATCTCTGTCAGATTCTTTTTCGTCCATCGATAAAGACGTGGAAACAGAAAAAGGAAATGAAAACATCCAAGGGGCATTTCCCATAAAAGCGATGGCTTCGACTTTTCCGCTTTCCACGCGAATCCTCCGTTCAATTTCTGGACATTTTCCAAGCGAAAAAGACTCCAAAATTGTTTTGTACTTTCTTGTGAACGCAAAGGAGGAGACTCGGCCATGTTGTCGACCTCCCTGCCATTCCCACGAACCATTCCCTTTCTCCCCTGTCTGAACGTTAATGGATGGAACTGCTTAAATCTACTGGAATCTCAAATTATTCACAAAATAAGCCAATCCCACAGGAATTTCGAGTAAAGTAGAACACCCGTTTAACTATTTTAACTTCTTAGTAGCAAAAGTAGCAGTGAGTACCCAAAAAACATATTCCCTCAGAACAAAAGTTGACGAGGAAATCAACAAGAGGGCTCACACAAATGCCTCAAGCATTTTCTAACTTCTTTCATTACTCCTCATATACACAAAAACCCGCATGTACATCAACCGATTATAGTTTAAGTTGCGGAACACTTCAAGTCGGTGTCTCAGATAAACATAATAATTTCTCTGAATATGGGGAAAAGGAATTTTTGTTTCAATACAAAACCATTAAGCAATCCTTCCAAAACACATACACGGCATAGTACCACTGTTTCAAAGGAATCATTTAAAAGGTATTATTAAAAAATAATATTTCTAACTGTATGTACTGCGAAACCGCAACGGTTTGGTTACCAAGAAACTTTTAAAACTCACAAGACAAGTTTGTACAAATGAGAGATGGCACCACTTTGAAAAATTTCACAAGCGAAACATTAAAATAGAAAAAAGCGTGAAAAATATTCCGTTTTGTTATACTACCGACTGTGATATGTTTCGACTAAATAAAACAGCCATGAAAGTTACATAAAATGACACAACAAGAACACGACAAGGCACACAGCGAGACAGAACAAGGAAAGAAAAACGAAGAGAGCAGACAACCTGGAGAAAGCGTCAGGTGCTACACTGAAAGCTTCTTCACCTGTGGGAAAAAAGTCAGGAGATGCCGAGAAAGTCAAGGAAAATCAGGCAGAACCGGAAATGGCAACACCAAATTATGGCTGCAAACGAAAGACAAACGATTTTTACCCTCAGGTAGTCCTCGGAACTACACAAACACGAAATTCCACCGCCCACCAACGCGGCACTTCCGGTTTGATATTTGACTTCCGCTCATCACCGACTACCTGACCATCCAACAGATTCCTTTTCTGGAATTTTACCTAGTTAATCTGCCAATAAATTTCACCAACTGACACACGAGCCAGCTGACCGAATTTCTTTCTCGTGGCTTCCTCCATTGAGAGCGTCCGCCATGACCAAAAACTTTCCTTTGACTCTCGTCACTCAATCTCGTTTTTCTTTTTTTTTGTTGTTGTACAGAATCATTTTTATTCGACACGTGTCCACACGTTGACTACACCCGTCACCCGTTTAATTTTAGTTGCAGCGTCGAGTTGTTGGGCTGTCGTTTTTGTTGGACGAGGTTCAGACGCCGACTTGTCAACCATTTCTATTTTTCACCGAGATCCTAGAAATAAACCACTCCTACTTTTCTGTTTTTTTACGTATTTCTGTTGTCATTTTGTTGTTTTCTACTATTTTGTATTACCACTATTGTTTTCTTTCGACTATTATTGTCACATTTCCCTTTATTTTCTCCTGTTTTCGCCACGCATATATACATTAATAATTTTTATAAGTTGTTGCTTGATTTCTTCTTTCTTTACTTGTCGTCGACCTTATTTTTCTTATTTTAATTAGCCAACGTATCTGACACTATTCCTACGAGTTCTTCTTATTCGATACACCGCAAACTTATTAAACCTGTTTCGTAAATTAATTTATTCGGTCCTATTACTTACCCTCCCCGTCTGATAACAGAAAAGTAGGTCTCATTAATATATTTTCTATTAATTACACTGATGTCTTGAATATTCAGTACACTCGGTAAAAATCAAACACATAATCGTTTTTTTTGTACTACACACATGGTATGTTCGTGAACCAATAAAAGTTAACAGTTAAAGCACGCTTTTAAATGTTTGCATTCAACAACTTCAACTACAAGCCAACATTCAGTGTTTCAAGCTCAGGTGTACAGAGTATAAAAAGAGTACAACGAGTAACATAAACATTCCAAAGTGAACCGTGTGACACGCTAACTGCACGTAATAAATTAATAAGTCTGTGGCAAATTTAAAGAATTTCTTTTGCTTTATAAATAATAATATGAAAAACCGATTCATCTTGAGTTTTAAATTTCTCGGACGACCATGCACCCGTCTCTTTCTGTCCCTGTGCATCCTCGAAACCTTAAAAGTTAAAATTTAAACAGGCAAAGCCAGCAAATCTGGCCAAGAACCCTCATAAGCATACCGATAAACGTATATTATATATTATAATTAGGACGGTGTGTGTTTGACCTACGAAGATTCCACCTTCTTGTCCAAGTGTACCTGCCCGAATTTGCGGTTTTATTGCTCCACTTTACCCTGACTTTCCCTGGCAGAGACCTGTCCCGTCGCATAAAAAGGATTTTCTTTCCTCCCGAGCTTTTAGCCCGAGCATAAAATATTTATTTTATTACCTACTTAGTTTTATAGCTTTTGAATGAAAGAACGGACACGTTGGATTTGCCGCCACTTTCCTTCGGCCAAGGGCGCTAAGACCCAGCCGTGCGGGAAATCTTTTCTGCAGGAACAACACGAGAACAAAAAACAAATTATGACGCCGACAAGTTCTTAAATTTCTAATAATACTCAAGTTGTATAACAAAAATATAAACATAAACACATGTTCCGTATACCAATAGACCGTAAAAATATATATATATACTCCTTTTCCCATGGTAGGAATTGAAAGCAGGAGAAAACAGGTGTTTACATTTTATTTATGCAGGTCTTTTATGCGTTCATACTTAGTATACATTTATGTGTACTTAATTTTTATAGTTTATTTAATATCAGATTCGGCACTTTTTATGTTTAATTTCAGTGTTAGCCGTTCAGTACTAAATTCATATTTCTTTATTAAATGTAAATTAATATGACTAGCTTGAATAATTATTACAAATAATGTATTATTACAATAATAGTAATGTAGTAAATAATACATATTATATAATAACAAATATTCTGCCCAAAACAAAATCCTTCCTTTTATCCTTGACTTCATTCTATTTATCAACAACTTCATTATAATTATAGATATTTATCCTATTATAGCAATTATATATACTGAAAAGCAGTTTAAAATATTTACAAGACGACAGCAAATTAGACCACCGGGGTAAAAGGGAAGTATACAAAACAAGGTGTGCAGTTGGGTGTCGCGTGTTATTCGATACGTTTCTTTTAATTCTATACTCATTCCAATACTTTATCTTACAATTATACATAATACGGTCATTTGTTGCTCAGCTTTAATACAGCCGTTTCAGCAGAGTACAATTACTTCTTTCTTAAAATTTCTCAACATCTAGGTGAGATTACCCTGCCGGAGAACAACATCCAACGTCATTCATGTTGACCCTCAACTTTTCTATTTTCTCTCTGGCTCCCTCGTTAGCAATAACACACACTTTTTCATACGATTAAACATTAACAAATGGATGAATAAATAACGACAACACGAGAAAAGTGCCAAGGCGTTCTAACGTGGACTTCCACAGAACATTCAAAGGGCCATAAAACAGAGAACGAAGGTGCGTCCTGCATAAAATTATTATTTACGCCCAACAGAAAAAAAAAACCGTCAAATCGTCAACCATCCACTCAACTATGTAACTGACGACAACCACAACCAGTTCATTTTTGTTTTTTTTTTTCAATTGTCATTTCCTTTCTCCGAAAAATCGACACTTTTCCGAGGCGAACATAAAACGTAAAGTCTCGCTCAAGGAGTCTGCACGAAGCCATGAAAAGTTTTCCTCAAAGTCGTCCGGCCAAATTTAAATAAAATAACAAAAGAGACCGGATATGGAAGTATAAATTTCGCTGGAGAATTTTTACCTCCTCCACGACACTGCCAGATTAACAATGGCAGTCTCTTCCACAGCTGCTTAGAAATACATAAATTCATAGACGTGTGTGTATATATTTCGGACGAGTGGCATTTCCTTGTGCTACTTCACTTCTGACGAGTGCAAATCCTTTTCGGAGAAGTCGAAAAGGTCAGACAAACAAATCGGCAGGTGTGACAACGGCCATTTAAAACGAGCCGCGATTTAATAAAAGTTAATAATAATTGAAGCGAATATAATACTATCGCTCCGCTCCATAAGTGCGTTTTCTTTCCTGGACAAACAAAAATAGATACATAAATAAATACGTTCAGGGGATTTGTAAGAGAAAAAGAGGCAAGAGTTGGAAGGCCCTTAAATATTTAATAATCGTCTACCGGATGATGATGATGATGATAATAATAACAAGAATCAGTTAGGTGATTGCCACGGTACTGAGAGAAAAAGGCAAAGAGGAGGATATTAAAACCGTTGAAAAAAATAATAAACGAGAAAGGTTACCTGGAAAATGAGAACGTGCTCTCTACAAAGGTAACCAAGCCTAGAGAATTAAAAAAAGCAGGGTAGGAGGATGAGAGGAAACAAACGGCAAGAAGTACGTTAAATAAAAAAAGTTTTTAATTCCGGAAAGGGCGTAAAAAGGAGACGTGGAGTACCGAAAACTGAACAAAATCCACGGGTACTACGCGAGTAATTCACTTCGAATTACTCCCTCGTCTCTAAGGGGAAAACATTCCGAGAAAAATTAAAAAGGAAAAGGTTACAGTCGTCTTAGTTAGTTAAATTTTAATTGAAACGGTGAGAAATTTTAACAAGTCAAACTAAATAAAACTATTAATAGAAGCAGCGATGCAGCGTGTTGTACGAACAATAAAAGAATGGAAAAGAACATAATTGTAAATTAAGAGCAGCAAATAGTCTGGACACAAGCACTGTCACAATACACAAAACCCTCCGAAGTGAAGAAGTATGAATACTTCAAGCCTCGCAAGCAACGACACTCAAAATCGAGCAAAGTTGGTAGGCCAAGAGAGGCCAAGTACAGGCTAAGAATGCAAGCAAAACCAAAGTCAGAACAATTGCAAAGTACCAACAGTAGAACTCGAAACGCAACAAAAAATAAAAGTTGGACAGAAAGAAACAACACGGGAAACACTTGCTGCAATGAAAAAAAGTTTGAATTAAAAATGGATGAACAACGCACTGGGATTAAAGCGCGGAGAGGTAGAACAAGAAATGAATCAAACAAAAGAAGATGAAGGACGAACAGAACGAAGGTGGTAACTTGGCAGGTGGACAGGGAGGTGGCAAGAAATTAAAAACGATTATTACAAGAAAAGGACAAATAATTCCAGTAGGAAATTGAAAGCTCAACAAGATGAATTTTAATAAAATTCCAGAAAAAATGGCGAAGAATAAAAAGTGAAAAATCAACAGACGTCTTCCTCCACTTATTTCATCAGAGTTTGGTTACTTCGTCCATCACATGAGTACCTGCTTTGTTTTTAACATTCCCGCAGCAGGCTCTCAGTACCAGTACCTCATCCCCATTTTATTTTTAATGATTTGAAAAATCAACCAGTCAAGTGCTGCAGCGGGTAGAACTGATTGAGTGAGGCATGTTACCTCTCCTGAACCAACAGAAACAGAAAAAGACGGAGAACCGAGAAACGGGGGGAGGAGGAGGAGAGGACGGTGAAATGGAGAGGGAGTGACACCAGAAAGAATCAATCGATCTGTCCTTCGGATTAAAGTTCAATTCCCAGAAAAATTTAATTTTCCTCTTTGGATGCTGAAACCGTTTCATGTAGGCAGATGTTGGAAGAGACGAGAGAGAGAAAGGAAAACAAGAACAAAGAAGAGAATTAGCCTGAACGAGACGAGTCAGGACAAGAAAGAAAGAAAGAAACGACGAGGAAGATGAGCACGGGACAAAAAAAAATTCATGAGAAGCAAAAGGAGCAAAAGAAAGCAAACTACTTCCGCTACCAGGCGGAGTACATGCAAATTGACTCCGTGAAAAAAAAAAAATTATAAGTTTGAAAAAAAGTGAAAATGAAAACTAAATTATTGCTAAATATATGTACATAAATTACACGCAACGTAATAACAACCAACGGGATCTGCGAATAAAATCAGGAGAGTACACCACGTTCATTTACATTTTTGTTTAGTCCTACGACCGATGCGCGCCTTTTCAAAAAAGGCCCACCTTAATCAAACACTACGTGAATTAGATCTCCATAAAACAACAATAAATCAAATTACGGCTCTGACTAACAAAAACACAACAGAAACTTAACTTTTAGAGCAAAATTAAGGAAGGCAGACGGTCCGGGACCTCACCACACTATAATAAACAGGTTTACTCTCTTCAACTCAACTATTTTAAAACATTCAACAATATACGAACATTACGACACATCTACAAACACAACATTGGCTAGCCAGAATCTTCTACGGCCAGTAGAACTACCCCTACGATTGGACAGGTCCTATCCAACTAAGAAACGTCAGAGAACGTCAACATTTGGCAAAGGAGAAACACTGAGAAAACCTCCAGATTCAAAATGGTCGTGACGCGGAAAGAAAAAAAAAAGTATAAACAGAAAATAAAGTACGTGTTTGAGTGGACGTGACCACAGTGATGTGGCCAAAACTCGAAGAAAAAAAAGTTATGAAAACCCAATCTGAGGGAGAGTTAAACAACAGGATCACAACAAGAAGCAGTCGACCGTGATCAATTCACACTAATCCCAATGAAAAATAAATAAAATACGGATAGGACGCCCCGGGGAGAAGGAGAAAAACCAACCAACAAACGAATGAATGAATGAATGAATGGATGAGGAGGAAAGGATAAGGGAAACTGAGAGGACAAGAAAGAATTCTGTGACTTTTGGGGATTCTTCTGGACCTTTGACTTCGGGGCCCTTTTGCACCTGGTTATTAATTCGACGAGAAAAAGTTGAAGGATTTCTGAAAGGTCGTCGGTTCCTTCTCGTGTCATTAAAAGGTTTTCCATGTTCCTGAACCTGAACTGCAATTTAAATTACCGACCAAGACATTTTGTGAAATTTGCATTCAATTATCCGATTACTTTCTCCTAATAATACCTATACTCGTGAGTATTTTGCGTTAAGTACTTCTCAAACATGCACAAGGTGTCATTAATTTATAGTGCAAAACGCAAACTTTTCAAGTGGAATACAATTATGTACACAAGTGTAAGTGCGGGTGGACAAGTAAACTTTTAAAAACTAAATCAATTTTAAAAAGATCTACCGTTTACGGCACTAATATTTCAAACTACTAAAGAATAATTTAATTACATTAGTAGTCAGAGAACTGTAATTTTTAAGGGGACGATATATCACTGCCTGTGTTATCTGGCAATAATTTATCCCACGTAACAGTATAAAATCATACAGGGACTGAGAACACCTGGGTAAAACATAGAGTCGGAATGACAACTCAGAAGCCTGAGGGACGACAAGGACAATGCTGTGGCTTGTGCCTTCGACACTTCAAAGATACCTGCGACGAAAGAACCAGAAATAGTAAAAGTTAAAAAGTGGTTTTCTACACGTCTAATTTAAAATTAGGAGTCACTGAAGAGTTAAAGAAACCTAACTAGCACAATTAAACAAAGAAACAGAAAAATTATAATTTAATGTGAGATTGATATTATTATATATTATAACACAATAAAATATAGCAAAAAACTCAATGAATGATTCCTTACAAAACCATTACACTACGAAATTTATTCTGAGTTGATTAAAGTTCTCTATAAGGGAACGTGAAACGGTACAAAATGCATAACATTACACAAATAAAAATATTGTTGTACTGTTGTTGTCATCAATAACAATTTGATCAAATTAATAACAAAAATGTACTCCTTCTCCTAAGTTTTCCGTAACGGGGATATCACAATAGCAATTCTTCCAAAAAGTGCTTGTACATCACATATCAAAGAGTACAGCGCTATCAAATAAACACGTGACAAACATATAGTTAGAGTGTGGAAATAATAAAAAAGCAAACACAAAGTCGTCAGAATTCAATTTTTGAAAGGGAAAACAGCAATGCAGACAAAGCAAGGAAATCAACATGGACGAGAGAACAAAACCCTGCGGCACAGAAACCGTTCAATTTCAAGAAGAAAAGTATAAATCGATTCGGGCAAACGAAGACTGCAGGAAGATGAAATAAAAGTCAACATCAAAGAAACGCTTACGGGTACGAAAAAAAAAAGAAGAATGTAATTCTTTGCGGCAGACACATTGGAAGAACCACAAAAGAAACCGTAGAAAAATTTGAAACGCGACTACACAGAAGAAAAGCAATTCTCACTGATGAAACAAAAAAATAGAAAGAAGATGGGTGGCGGAAAAAGAATAGGTGATAGACAAGGTAAGTAGATTCATAGGATGACGGTGTGAATAAAAAGGCAGGCACCGGAAATGGATTAAATCAGCAGAACAGAACAACAGAAGAACTTGAGGTGGTTGGAAAAACAATGCGACTTGACGAGTCGAAAATTATTTAAATTCAAATATTTCCCGCCAAAAGATGTCACCCATTTCCGTTCACCGTCGCCCTAATTAAAATGAATTTTTTATTCCGTCACGAGATACTCGTCAGCGACCGAAACATTAAAAATCAGAGCAAAATACGGCAAAACGAAAGCAAAAACATCCTTCTCGCCTTCCAACTGCTAAATTACCATTTTCCGCGATTTTCATGACGTCTTTCCGGTTCGCGGTTCACCCCCTTCCCAGCCAGTCAATTCACAAGCCGCCATTTTCAACATTAAGGCTGGCGAAAAAAAAGTCTCAAAGACAAAATGACACTTTTAAAACGCGACATATCTCACTTCGCACTTCACTTCCGTTTTAATTGGCGCCATTCCGATTACAACCGGAAATGCACTCTCGAGGAGACGGCTTCTTCTGCGGGTGCCACTACAATCCACAGACATACACACACACACACACACACCTGGCTTTCGTCGCAGTTTGCAACTTTTCCGACTTTGTCGCCGGTTTACGGGGCGGTGAAAAGGCCCCGAAAAGACTCCAAACTATTTTTAATTGTTCCGGAAATTAACTTCAAAAACAAAAAGCTTTTCCTTATTTCCGCGAGATAAAAAAAAATGGAGAAAGCAATTACATAAATCATATTTTTAGTCTTCTCCTCTCAGAGCGAACATAAAAGTTTTCTACTAGAAGCAAATTATCTTGTACCACTTACAGTTTCAATTTAGCAAAAAAGGTTTTTGACTAATGGATTATGGTAACAGCTTTGACCAAATTACCTGACAACCCTTCCTCCCGCCAAAGTCCCCCGAAAATCCGCCGGGGCCAACTTACCGCCCCACTTTTCGGACATTTGCAAAACGCTAACGCAATTAACCACCCCTAAGAAGAATTTAGTGTTTGCGGCTTATTCGTCTAGTTCATCGAGCTGCCCTTCGACCTGTAAGGGGCAGTCCTTGCAGGAGTCAACCTGGAAAAGTCATGGTCCGGTGGTGGCGTGGGAACGACCTGAAAACCCAAAGTGAAAATGTCAAAGGGAAGGAAATTGTGCCGGGAGGCTGCAAGCACAACGGGGATGATCAGACAAGGGATGATACCAAGACCCACGTCCTTCATTGCCTAGAATTAAACATCGTCATTTCGTGTTGTCTCGTTCTTTCCTACTTCTTGTCCTCCTCTTTTTCTTCTTCGTTTCAGCCTTTCTCGGTTTCATCCCTAAAATTCAACCCTTCTTTGTTTTTCTCTTTGTTCTCCCTTCTCTACTCTTTCCGTACTTTTACGATTTTTGGTAACTTTTCTCACTTGTTGTTTCCCCTTACGTACTTCCACGTCACTGTATTTTACAATTTCAGCCTACTTCTCTCCGCCCTCTCTTCGTTTGTTTGACTAACCTAAAAAGTTACCGTTTTGTTTCCACCTTTTACAACCCCCGTGATTTATATCTAGTCGACCGCATTCAACCTTTCCAATGCTTGCAAACTTTTCCCGGTCTATTTTTCTTACTTGCCACCGGAGAATCAGGTTCGTCCCAGATCTTCAACCTTCTTGTATGACCTTATTGAGTTTTAGTTCCCGCAACCATTCCACCCCTTCCTTTTACCCCCCCCCCTTATCTATGTGTTCGCGACCAACGTGGGTTCACACGCTTTTGTTTTCTGTTCTTACCAAATGTGCCCACCTCGAGTCAATCAAGGCCGATGTCATCTGTTCCCGCGGGACTTTCACACGGTCCTGAGTTTCACGTGGTCAGCAAAATAAGGTTCAGATGATATCCGCCGGTTCATTAAGTCAGGTGAGTCTTGTAAAAACCTTGGTGGAGTGCAGTTGTATTAACTAATAAAACATTATATATTCAAGTGACATTAAATCATTATTTAACCTGAGTGAAAAATCCAGCGTTAATGTACATGTTCGTTTAAATCAACAATTTAACAAACGACACCGTGAGCCTCTGGTGTGACAATATCCATCGGATCGAGTCTCTTTTTTAACCTTCCCGTGTACAAAACAAACTCCCTTGTTGTGGTGGATGTCCTTGCCAGAGTGGAAGCTGGAGAGAGGGGTAGTTCGCGTAATGACTACCTTTTAAAATCCCATAAATGTCAAAATTTCCATTTTCGCCCGTGTAAAATCAAGCGGCTGTTTTCGGGTCAGGCGATCGGCCCACAGTTTTATTACTTCCAAGTACAGTAAAAAAAAGGACGTCAAGGCAAAAATACTTTAAAGCCCACCAGAGCTACATTTACACCGCTCTCTCACTCTCTCTCTCTCTCTCTCTCTCCAGGAACTGCTCTTAGCCTTCCCAGGTCTTCCCAAAAGAGGGAGGGTAGGGCATAGAGAGAGAGAGAGAGAGAGAGAGAAAAAAACCGATCCCGAAACGATTTCAAAGCTTATTAAATTTTCCCGATTTCGAAAAAGGCATTTTCTCCTATTAATATTCGAATGGATGAAGAGGAAACGGAAATAGGAAAAGATCTATGAGGAGAGAGAGAGAGAGAGAGAGAGAGAGAGAGAGAGAGAGAGAGAGAAGTGGGGAGGAGTAGAGGCAGGAGAGAAATTGCCAAGGAGGCAACGGCACGTACATTTCCATCAGACACATAATTCTCATGACGGATTTCGTGTGATTTTTCAAAAGGAAAGGTGAACTGTCGAAGAGACTTGCAAAAAGGAAAAACTTTCAAATTCAATGGAAAGTCTCAATTCAACCGTCGAGGAAAATTATTTTGAAGCTCTTAATTTGAGTTTGGTGTCTCACGTTTAAAACCTCAACTTCAACTCCTAAGCAATCAATTTAAATAAAATAAGTTACCAGTTATTCATTTAATAGTGAATATATTTCATCAACTTACATAACTTATTTACGACGCGTACTTTCCGCTAAACAACACAGCCATTCAGCGCCTCGTTTTGACGTTACCTTCCTACCTGTGACTTACTACTTCCACTCATTGTTTTATTCTTACACATTAAGCATATATTATTTCGTACAATACAGAATGTTCGACATCCGACAAGTTCAGAGCCTCACACTTTGACTACCGAACCATTTAAAAAGTTGCATATCGATAAATAGATCAATTTGCATTTTAATGCCGGACACTTTATTTTTCTTCAATGCCCCAACATTACAATTTATTTTAATAAAAAGTATACACTTCTCTTTTACGAACTTTACAGTACAGGTTTAACGACAATAATGAAATTAAGTCACTACTTTAAAATCTACTTTTATTAGAATTACACAAATAAATAAATGTACACATTCCTTTAACGTTGGGTTGCCTAGCTGATTTCTCTCGTGGCGTACGTTCACTGACCTCTGCTCATAGAACACCTGACTGCCTTTTTCCGAACTTCAACTCCGGTGACACTCCGGTGACGACCTGTGGTGAGTGAGAACTCAAAGAAACGCAACACGGCCAAAAACGGGAGTCAAAACCAGGTTGAAATTTGTACAAAATCACCGACACAAAACACTAAGTCTTTTCATTAATAATTCGCTCTAAACTTAATTAAAAACGGCGCGAACTTTAAATTCTTCAAACTTAATTCGACAGCGCCTGACGGAGCAAAAGATCCAGTAGAATGGGAAAAACAACTTTTCGTAAATAATAATAAACGTTTTTCGGGAATGACTTCCGGGGAAAACTTTGTCTATAGATTTTTCGGAATCCTTACGTTTTAATAACAGTTTGAAAATTCTTTTAAAAATACAAGGGTTAAATCAAAAGTTTCCACGTCAGGAAGGACGGGGGAAAATGAGTAATAAATTCCACAGGGTAACGGTGAATTAACTCCTCGACTAATACAAAATGAGTAAATCTCAACCGAGTAATAAACTCGCGGGTATTAAGAACGGGTTGCAGGAAAAACAAGGAAAAAAAGAAAGGCTCAAACAGGGGCATCTTCGTAGGCATTCGAGCACCCTTTTAGTGGTGTCTAGTTACTTTTTTTGAGCTTAATGGAAACGATTACAACGTGGGGTTACCGAAACAGTCTTGAAAGTAATAAGACACTAGCCAACCGAGCAATACCTTGCTGTACAAGATTTATCTTGTGCCACGTATACACTCAAGCGATAGAGAAAACTGAAAATTACTATATAAAAATATTATGTACGGAAAGGAATCTTTAAGTAAACTTATGAATTTAAATTTAACCTTAAAAAAACAATATAAGCAAAACTAAGCCACTGACAACGTAGAAAGTGACATGATGTTTATAAGGATGATATTTCTATCTGTCCTTGATATTTCTTTAGTTCCACCAGTTCAAGTACCACCAAGGAGAAAATTCTTAAACTTCCATACCTAACACATTAAATTAATCGCACACATACACACACACACACACACACACAAACGAAATTTGTAATTAATGATTCCCGGTACTTTCTCAATGTCCCGAGAGAATCCCGGAAAACCGGTCAGGTTTACGCCGCTTACGTCTTCATGAAAATACAAAGACTTTCTTTTCCGTCGGTTGCTAAGTATCGTTAAGTTTACTTCCAACTAGACATCTGATAAGAAAGTAGAACATCAAGAGGTCAGAGATAGAAAGACGCCAGGCGCGTAAGCCTAAGACAAAGGAAAGCAATCAGAAGGAAGATGAATGTCCGTCGAGGTCTTGGCAAAACCTTCCTCTCTCTCTTTCTCTCTCTTTCTCCCTCTGCATGGAAATGGAGAAAGAATGAGTAAGAGAGAAGCCAAAAAAAAAAGAAAAACTATCAAAAAGACTACAGAAATTCTTCTTTCCTCGCTCGGCCGTTCATTTTGCCTTAAACACCAAGTGAATTTCGCCCCGAAGGCAACCGTTCAAAAAATTTAATACAAACTTCTGAGAACATCTCTGGGGTAAAGTAGCGGGAGGTTCGGTTGGGAGGAAAGATTTCTCTACTTTCCCAAGTTGTACGCGTCAGAATTTTCCAGGGGGCGTTCCCTAACAAGTAAAAAAATTAGAAAAACGAGGGTAGGAAATAAGCAAAAAAAAAGGGCCAAGAAGAGGAGCAAGAAGAACATGAAGAAGAAAAAGAAGAAGAAGTGGAAGCAGCAGAAAACGAGAGGCCAAACATAAAGCAAAGGGCCGAAGCAGAAGAAATTTTTTTTTCTTGACTTTCCGGTTGAGTCGAGTGGAAAGCAACACACTCGGAAGTGAACATTGGCCATTTTCATTCGCGTTTCTTGCCTAAACGAAACATTTCCAAGCTTGAAAACAATAAGAAAAGAGATTCTGACGAGACTTGGAGACCAATAAAATCTCCAACCAAAAAAAAACTTTCAGGGCAAAGTACCTACGGGGCAAAGTATTATGTATATAAGGGCAACTTCTGCAACACAAAAAAAAACTAGGAAATGACTAAATGAACCCCCGACGAGGCAAACGACAAGTGGAAGATAAGTTAGAGGGCGGATCACGCGAAACAATATACATATATCATAGATGTAGTAAACAAAGCATAAATCAATTTTAAATAAATTAGAACTAACATGGTGTTGAGCTTCTCCACACATCTTTTAATAACTAAAACTAATCATCAAAGAACACCTACAATTACACCGTGTACTCACTCTATCTATCCAGCTATCTCCTCCTTGTCAGAATACACGAGATCGCAATTAACAATTTAGAAACGTTTACCTGTAGCTTTAGTTTTAAAATTTCGAAACAGAGCTTTTGTGCATATGAAAATTACATAGGGGAGAGTTTCCAATCGATGATCAGACAGATCTGCCATGAGGGCGTAATTAAATTGGCTGCTGAAATGAACCGGATAAAGCGGGCTGATACAAATCCCCACCTCCTCCTTCTCACGCTCCTCTTCCTCCTACGTACATGTGTACATACGTACATAGATACATAAATCCACAATTGCTTTGTGCCGACGAATTTAGAGGACCGACCATTAATTGTTTCTTCACAGTTCGTTTACATCAAACGGACGCCCGGCTGTTGGAAAATCCTCTTTTTTTCAAATCGATGAAAGCCCTTTTTTGCCAGGAAAGAAAGGCGAAAGTGGAGAGTGAGAGAGAGAGAGAGAGAGAGCGAGATGGAGAAGGAAAAGAGAGGCTGATTGAAAACAACTAAACGGCGTTAATTTTAAAGTTTCCCAGAAGTAGTTATCGATTTGTAAAAACCGATTGAAAGCTTTTTGTTTTTTAAGGGGCAGGCTGCAGTGGACGATCCTTTCGTTAAAAGCCTACATTCAAACATGAAACTCATGTTCTCTACATCCACGCCTGAATCATTTTGAGTAGCAACACAATATAAATTTCTAATGTCAGGAAATATAGAACTGACCAAGCAAACCCACTTGAAAAGAATAAAAGTTTTACATATGTAGACAATTTCAACAAAAATAAAAGTTATAGGGAGACGGGTATAAGACGAGTCCAGACATTACAAGCAACTAAAACAAAGCAAATATTCAGAAGACAAGAAGTAACTTCTGAAAAATGTGGTGGTTGAGAAATTTTCGAAACCTTTTAATATATCTACGATTAACTCTATGTGCATCACTGGAGGAAAAACACAACTCAAGTGTACCTCTCCGCATGTGGCAAATTCGTCCACCACGAAAACACTACAAGGTGTACAAACCGAACAGGAAAGGTACACCATAAAATTGTAAACGGCGAAACACTCTATGTGTGAGAGATTGAAACAAGGAGCTAAATGAATAAAAAGCGGTAGAAATTGAACAGAAGTCGAGTTAACCAGTACTCCAGTAATAAAAGAAGGTTTTTCTACTTTTAGGCACCGGGGAAACGCACATAATTCGCATTCAAACTGCGCTTTCGCATTGTGACTTATGACTTGCCAAATATTCAGGGCGCACACGCACGCGGAAGCGCATTCGTGCGTTTTCTCTCTCACTCTCTCGCTCTCTCTACTTTCTCTCTGACATGAGTCTAATGCATTTTGATCTCTTGTCTGTGCCACAAAGAAGAAGAACAACAACATCAACTCTGCAAGATTAGGTCACTGGAACACTTCGGCCGACCAGACTTTTCCAATATCACCAGAGCAACTTCCTTCATCTTCTCAACTTTTTTGTGTGTCGTTTAAATTGATTCTTCAGATTCTTGATCACTTTCTTCCTGTCACTTGTTTTTCATCCTCACGTTTTTACCACACAAATTGGAATTTTCTTTTATCACCTCAACTTCTGCAAGAACTGACAACACGTCATTTAGGCTTATGTTCCCCACGTGGATGAGAGGTAAAGTTCTTCACTTTGGCACATCACTACACCTCACTACTTCTACTCAAAGCAACTACATTCTATTTTCCTCAACAACTCAAAACTCTTATGCCTGGTTACGTTCTCCGGTTTGTAATTAAAATTATCTAAATGTAGTCGCCATCCACCTAGTTCCTACTTCAATTTTTGTCGCATTTTGTCCCAAAAGTTAGTATCATTCTAAATAAAACTTCATCAGATAAAAAAAACACAAGAGAGGGTCACACAAAGGTTTCAGAGACAAAAAACAACCTCCAGACTACCCATTAAACTTTCTTCACAAAGATAACATTCCTTCCGTAATGTCAGAAATTAACCAGCGAGACATTTTAAGATCCTAACTTTCTAGATGGCAGACGACAGTGTGTACCCACTGTTTGTTACAAAAACATTACCGTAGCACGATGGGCCGCTTTACCGAGGCCCGAAAGGTCTTCCCCAGACTTTCACCCGTTCCACGAGAACATCCAAGGAACAAAACAATAAAACTTACTACCAAGATAGTTACGTACGGAAGGCAAAAACGAAAAAAAACGCCGAAAGGACGACGAGAAGTTGTAATCGGGACTCGGGTGATTAGAACTTTATTGTTCCCCCATTAAAACTCATCAGAACTCGAATTATAACTTCCGCTTCACACGGAGAACGAAGTAAAAGGTTTCCCGTCGTGAGAACAAAGGCACACGAAAGAAATCGGACAAAGGAAAAGTTCCGGGAACCGGGCAAAAGATAAAAATAATACAACTCGCACAGTCACCGAAACTTTTTCTGGAACCTTCTTTTGCTCCGAGAAAGGTCTCCTTGACTGACGCAAATCAGTCGGTCGTAAGGGGAATTTTAAAATCCGATTCGGATTTAACGATGGAACTAATAAACGAAAGCGATAATTTAACTTTTCAAACTTTTCTACGAAACGAACGCCGTAGACCTCAGAAAAGTTTATTTTCCTTTTCGACATTTCAAAAAGATTTTGCTGGCAAATCCGAGGTCGGGGGACTCGAGCCGAGGGAAAGCATTTTGGTAGGGGTTGTTAGGGGTAGGTGTAGGTGTAGGGGCTTAGGGCGTCCGACTGCCGCTCCCCTTGACAACAGCAAAATATTCGGCGGATTCGGCCCGTCACGTTCAAACAAGGAAACCGCGGGGCCTAGTTAGGCAGAAATCAAACTTAAACGCTGAGTCCCGAAACTGAAACCGCAGAATATCAGCTTTCCTAGAACTAATTTCAACTATAATAGTGAAAATATTGAAATCACTCGAGTCCGCACTAAGTCAATTCGATTCGATTCGATTAAATTGGTAAAATGGAGCAGCCGTCATCCCTAGTCATCCCTAATACCATGGACGGTACCGAGGAATTAAATGGAGAAAAAGAGAGAGAGAGAGAAAGAAACGACCCTCGGGGAATGAGGGAAACGAAGACCGGGTCGAAGGATAATGAAATAATGAAATAATAATAAAAAAAAATTTATGAAAGAAAAGATGCAGAGGAAATAAGGAGGAGAAAAGTTCATAAACGAATCAGTTCTTAAATCTTGTTACATGAAAAGTTGCAACAAAAATTTAAGAATAAGAAAATGGCAACAAGGTAATGAAATAAGATAGGCACGACGTAAAGGCACGAGGAAAAAGAGAGAGAGAGAGAGAAAAGAAGAAAGGAAGGAAGCGTAAACAAAATAAATTTTCGCAGAAAGAAGCCTTCATGTAGCGAATTAGCAAATAGAAAGTGCCCTTTTTTCTACGAGAGGAAGTAGACAAACAAGAAGTGACTACGTCGTCCTGCTACCAGAGATTCTTCCTGCGCCAGGAACTCCAAGTTCCGTGTGACTGAAACGAATAACGAATTTAGCTTCTGGAAAACTAGCGCCAACCTACAAACCACGAAGTGATTTATAGTTTCTGAGAATGTCTGGAAAACCAGAGCAGAACTAGAAAGCAGCCCTGACCAGGAAACAAACTAGAGTCTACAAAAATAGAAGTTACAAACAACTTCTCCATCAACTAAGGTGCCAACCGGAGCTACTAACTTTTAAAAAAAATATGTCACAAAAGAAGAAATTACAAAATTAAATTTAATAATATACATTCTTTATATATACAAAATTATATTATAATTAAGTGGTGGCCGAAACACGGTTAACTCTTCTTATTTATTAATGTAATTCATCAGAATCACTCCAAACCAAACTTACTCTTAACAAAAAAGAAAACGACAAAATTTAACTCTGAGCCTGTTGGAAATACAAACTACAATAACTACAACAGATGTAGCAATAACTATGTAAAATACTCATTTTCAATGTACTCATTTATTTATTCTTATTTTTGTGTTATGCTTTTCCAAGAATTCCAGACGAATTTTTCTGTGGACTACACACTTTCCAGCCGATAAATAGGATTTATTTACTATTTAATAAATAAAAAATAGCAAGAAATAAAAGAGACAACCGGTAATACTTACGCTTGTTCCTAGTTGAACTGACCTAACAAAATTAATTGTACAAAAATTAATAAAAGTGCGAATGAAGCGGATGAAAAAACAGGAGAAACTCATTTTTTTCAGCTTGTGCCGAAGCCTCCGCAGTTTCGCCAGAATTTGCTTCCCAAACACGTCGGAATTTGGCTCGAAATTTTTGCTCAATTGAAAGCGTTAAACCGATTTATAAATGATTGATCGATTGAAAACGGCCGTTTAATGGGGTGCGGGAAGAAGTTTTGGGGGTAAGTAATAAGTTTTTGCGGGGGTTGAAAATGTTTGGGGCACTGTGTGCGCATCGTGGCAGGAGAAACAAAAAAAAAAAAAAACAGGGATGAAATAAAACAAACGGGTCAGCAACTCGACAACTCGACGGCCGCCCGTTTCTTTTCCTATTAAATTTCAATTTTAATCGTGTGGATTTGGGCCTTAATTTTCGGGAGTGACCTTTGACATTTATGGAGCGACATTTGGACAGGTGACACGGGGCCCCTGACAAATTTTACCCCTTTTTCTACCCTTGCTCACCGCGTCACCCCGCTCGGATTTTGCGGCCATCGCGGCCGTTTAATCTGTCATTTCGCAAATTGATTTCAAATCGAAGTGTTCCTAAAATTTTTTTGTACGCCAGCAAATCTCCTGTTTTGTGTTTTCCATTTTGTAAAACAATTTGCTGGGAGACATTCACCTCTCAGGTACACCTTCAGGCATTTCTCACCGGTTCTTGCTCATCGTGTGCTACGACAGGTACAACCAGACGACTTCCGTCTACCCTACCTTTCAATCAAATTCTCCACTCCCACCCTGTGTCACGCACAACAATTTCATGTTCTCCACTCTGCAGCGTAATTCAGGACATAACTCAAGTAATTTATCCTCACGATCCTACAATAAGACAACAACGGGAGCTGAAACTGTACATTACTTTGTGCTTGCTGCTAGATAAATCTATTACTAAAAATAGATTACGTTAAACTACAACAATGCCTTTCTATTATTTTTAAACAATACAACTAACAATCATGTACGGTAACGTGTTCAATTGATTCCCAAATATCCTATGAAGGACATAAAATCTATGTATTTTCTACTATTGTAATGTACATTTGTTTATAAAACGCGGTTCTACAACAAACAATAGAGATTTACTAAAAACACATAATTCCATAAAAATCCTGAAGGTCTACTCATTCGTAGGGGAGGGACAGAATCTGCTACGTAAAATCCAATATACAAAACGACTTAATTAAAATAAAGTCAATTAATACTTCAGCATGTTTTGGTCCGTCCAATCAAAAACATAATCCAGTTATGACTAAACAGTTTAAATCTAATATTATATATGACAGTATAACATCTGCTAAAATTACAAGGACTTCTCTGCCCGGTTTCATTTCACTGACAAAAACTTCTCATTCGGCTCATCTTCGCCATTCCTCATTTCTTTGTCTTGTCTCGCGGTCTCGGTCCGACCTGATCGAATTCCATTCGACAGAAATCGATTCCTGTTGACCATAACAATTATTTTCTCTCCTCATTTGGGAATTTGCTCGACTCTGCTCTGTCAACTTTACGTTCTCGCGTTCAACAAAACTCACATAAGAGACCAATTCAACATTTATTTTTCGTTTTAAAGCTCCTGTTGGTCAGATTAACTTCCTGCAACCTTCGTTTGCACACTTTCTTTTGCACTATTTTAGTACACTAGATAAATAAGCATGTACTTGTCTAGGAAGCACATCTCATTCGAAGACTCGTAAAATCTATCCAAAAATCCCTAAATCCTAAAACAAAACCAAAACGTCGTGTCCTCAGGGGTGTTCTTCGGCGACAACCCCCCGCAACCACAAGGCCGTGGGAGCACTAGGAAGTAGAAAAAGATCTCTCTCTCTCTCTCTCTCTCTCTCTCCCAGCTTGTTAGTCGCAATTTGTTCAATTTCGACTCGAATTTTATTGTCGTTCTGACTTCTTAATAAGTCAAGTGGTGGAATTTATTTTTTATTTTATTTTTTTCCGACGAGAATAAAACTCCATCAAAGAGTTCGTAATTCGCGAAACTGCAAATAACATCGAAACGTCGTGTACATCACGTCGCGTATTTCATCTGTCCCCTGTCTATTATTGATATCCATTGCCAACTTTCTTTTTCATTTTGTTACGATGTTCTGTCTAAATATGAGCCATATTATTATTATTATTATATTCCAGACATATTTTCTGGGTCGTTTCGGCCACCGCTCCCTTCATTTCTTGCGCTGAAAAAGCCTCTTTTATTCTCATCATTTCAATTTTATTACATTTATTATGCGTCACCCCCCCCTTCTTCATTCCACATGTTATGTTTTTATTAATGCGTATACATTAAGCGCTTTATGTCTTTTCGGTATCTCCAACCCCTTTCTTCCACATATAGTTTAATCCCGTGAATTTTTTCCTATCATCAATCACCGTCACCATTTTCCTACCGAGCAATCCGCTTCTCATCATCTCAACCACCGACGACCCACTCGCCTGTGTTAAAATTCATAAACACACTGTATTATTGATATTAATAATATTTCAAAAGTGTCAATGTAGATGGAAAATTAACAACTCATTTTTATTCAACTTCTCTCAAAACCTTCTTTACAGGAAGAAGAAAAAATTTTATTTTCATGTATTTCATTCCAGGAACACGTGTAGATTGTTCGAACTTGTCTACTATTTATGTTAATATAAATGTGTATAAATAAATGAAAAGTTTTTCTGTAAGGCCATTAGTAAGAGGACGACGATACCTTTTGCAAGTGTAATATTTAAAGAAACGGGACACTGACACCGGGCAACTGACACTCAATACAAGAACGAAAACCTTAAAGGCCAAATCCCTCTGTTATCGAGTATCGACAGTATAAGAAGTCAAGCTTACAGATAATCGATGGCGACAGACGTCTGCTTTGGTCAGTTCTGTCTTCTAGACACGGTCACTTCTAGTCCGGTCTCATCCAACTCTACCGTCTTCCTACCCTACGAGTGTCACCACACACGACTCCTTGCCATCTTTCGAATGAATCCGCAAAACCTCCTTCTTCTACTCAAAATTCCTAGGAAAAGGACGGGCCAAAACGAATTTCCGGCCGACTCTGACCAATTTCCATCAAAAAAGTGAACAACCCAATTTTAAAAAATCCAAAGTGTGGTGAAATCCGACGTCGGAACCGAACCGGAAATTGGTCCAATTTCCAAAGTTTACATATGGCTAGACTAAGGCCCTGGAAAATTATAGCATTCTGGGCCTAGTCGTACGCGGACTCAACCAGGCGAAAATTTCAATTCGAACCGAACGGCAGATTAAAAACCTCCCAGCCATTTTTCAATTTTAATTAAAAATTAAAAGTATAATTAATCATTTCCTGCTTAAAAAAAAAGAAAAACATAAATTGGTAATTCAATACGGACCTCGTTCACGGTGATCTCCGCAGATCGGAAATCCCAGGCGTCCGATTAATCCAAACCGATGAAGACAAGAAAAATGAATAATCTGATACTTCAATTACTTCCGGTGTCGAAATACGACGACGGGGTTTTCCGATCGTTTCCGGTCACTCAACACGCACAACGGCACGCACCACAACTTCGGGGGGAAGAGAACATTCAACTCGAAAAAAAAAAAAACACGACAGAAGCACAGCACAGAGGGGAGGGCCTTCACCTGACGGAAGTGACACTCCCGAACCGGAAGTCAACAGTGAAAATGTGACCTTTTTTCGGTAGAAAACTAGCAAATTTAACGGGAAACACTCGACGACACACTTACAACTCGTCAGGAAACGATTCACTCGCCATCAGGACCGCTGAGAGTGATGTCCACCATCAACATCACTACCCCGTTAAAATCGTTTCCGTTGCGAACTTAAACGAACGACCGGTAACCGCGACCATCTCCTCTTTCCCGTTTCAAGGCCTGGAATTTAATTAAAAACACAATTTTTTCTCTCCTGTTGGAAAATTCACATCGGAAAACCGACTTTTCCCGAGGTCCGGAGAATCCTCAACGCTGGAAAAGCTCCGTTACGACTACCGCAGCGCACTCTGCCTCTCGACGTCAGAGCCCCGGAATTGAGTTTTCCCGAACCTTCGGATAATCTCGGGCCCGTTCGCCCCGGACACAAAGTCCCCGAAAATTTTTAGGGCTTTTGTAGCAAATTCCTTTCGGAATTGAGTCTGTGGAGTCGGATGTGTGGACCAGATTTGGTACTCGGTTCATCACCCAAATTCAACTTGACGAAATTCGAGAACACCGCGCTTACATCTACGGCCGACAACAACAGGAGCCTCATACCCAACTATTTCTCTATTTTCTATTAATGGAAAATGGAATTTCAGTACGTAAAGGGATCCTTTTTGCGGATTACCCAAAACTATAACAAATAATCTGACCTTTATTTTATCGATTTAGAGGCACCGAGCATCACTTGTAATGTGTAATATAGGAAATAGATAACAGAAAGATTTTCCAATTTGTATTAAAACACAATGAGGTCGAGTAAATGTGCTCCGTGACGAGATAAACAAAATTTGAAAGGAGAAGTGAAAATTTAGGGAGAAAACTACCAATCTGTATCAAGTTGTTGAAACATTAAATGCCGTAGGTACAACGACAGCAATTAATAGTTAGAAGTAATTCAAATGTCTACGGCAAACTATTATTAATCATTATGGGTATCTATTTTATATCTGGGTACTCTAATTAATAATTTACTATGAGGAAGTGCAACAGGGAAAAAAACTATTTTCGGCCTGAGAATTGGCGACGTTTTGAAATGTGAGTACACGAATGTAACAAAAATCGCACTTGAGAACCAGGGAATGACCAGAGCATTGGTCGACGGGTAAACAGTAAGAAAGAGGAGGAAAATTTTGAAGGTTTTCAGTGAAAACTTTCTGTTTGGTTTCATCAAAAGAACCCGACGCCACACAAATATAACGGTACGTTGTCTGTGCACATAAAATTTGGGAATTGCGAACAACTCACACCCTGCAGATGGTAAAACCATAAAAATACAAAAAAGTACACCACCGTCAAATCATCACGCGGCACTTTTGTACGCTCCAAGTTCAGAGTGAACATAGTAAATGGATAGGCCAGAAGAAAGTAGTGAAGAAGGTCGAAATTAATTAAATTAAACAGTTTTGATACGAGGAAGAACACAAAAACCACAGGCGAGACAGCACCTTTGCCACCTTTTTAACTTGTGGTTACTGTTGATAACCCTCTGCTCCCCGACAGAAAATCTTTTTCAGGGCAGGACACAGAAGCAAAGTGAGATCACTCGTTCACAATGGTTCAGGTACTTTTGGGTGCACAAAACATAAGAAATCCTCCACCAACGTCTATCGCATTCTCAAGGGGCCAATCAGACTAAATACAAAAAGAAAAAAGATTTTAATAAGACCGACAGGTCAAAGGTCTCCATCCTAAACTCACACACCACATGCAAGACTTTAATAATCCTAGAGATTAATTAATGAAGATAAGGGGAAAATTAATAAGGAAGGAAGGAAAGGTGGAGGATCTCAACAAAGCAGAAATTGATGGACGGCTAGCACTACATGGAGTAAAACATGGCCGCCAACAATCTGACGGTTATTTTAAACTCTCTCAGGACCCCACTAAGAAGGATTTTATTAATTAAATTAAATGATTAGAATTATACAAAGCTTCCACATGTGCCGTCCTTTGATACTTAAATTTGTCTCCTTTCCTCGCCAGGGTTTCCTAACATTTGGGTTCCTTCCAGGAAAGGAGGAAGAGACATAAATTTGTGGGAGATCTGAGTGTGAAGCGTTGTGCATTCAACTCAAACGTTCAGCAGGTAGCAACCAACACCACAGAAAAGACAGCAGATTTGATTATGTGAAGTCAATTTCCAAACCTCAAATTTTTATTTCGATTATCGTTAACATCACAAAGTTTGAAAAAATTCTTCTGCACTTGGAACCATAACATTCCACAACGCGACCTAGACATTCCCCTATTTTATACGTCGTAACATCTTTTTAAGTCAGGTTTATTACCTGACTTTAACTTTCTTAAAACTAGTTCTTCTTTACTAATAATCCTTTCATTTCCTCAGTGGCATATAAATAATAAGTCTAATACACGGTAACTACTAGCGCAGAAGCAAGAGAAGTACAAAACAGCCTTCATCACTGGATTTCTTCGAATCATTTCGGTTGATTGTATCCTTAAAAAAAGCAATGGCAGCTACTAGAATTCAAAACTAAGTACCGGTGGTGAATTACAGGTAAGAAGCACCAATCCAATATAGAAAGGTAAACACATTTCCATGTAAACAGTCGCACACATGGAGCATTTCGCTAAATTGCAAATCTTCAACTATAAATTATTACATTTCCTTTTTCAAACTATGTAAATAGTTTACTCAACCTTTTCGCTCTGATGACCTCCGAGAAGTGAAAAAAAAAACAATCAAATTCGACAACTCCTTCCGATTGAAATCTGAAAAGAATCTAAAAATCCGTTTACGATCTTTATCCCTCGTGGAATGATCGAAGAAGAAGCACCGAATGATTGCTGTGGGAGTTGAACATATCAAGAACGTGATCGAGCGGCAAACTGCTCGAGGAACCGTCAAACTTTTCGTGTCACAAGAATGCAGTTGTACGAGCCCAGGACAGGCCCAGGAGAGAAAAAAAGGTGGGAGCAGAGTCCGTTCCGAAATCAAATAAAAACAGCAAACGAGCCTTGCAATAAAAACCGCAGGGACGCAATCAAAGGTGCATACAAAAACTTGCCGGAAGAAAAGGCTCGGGGAAAAACCTCCTAAGGAAGCCTTTCGGAAAAGTTTCGGGCGAACAAGGAAAGGTTCAAAGTGAGAATTTTCCATGTCTTTCCAATTGAGAAAAGGAAGTCCCCTGCTCTACGTCTAGTCCTGAACGCCTGGAACAAACGTGGAAGGATACAACCCAACATACAAAAATTTCTCTCCTCCTTCCTCATAGGAATTTCTCTATTGCATATTCTTCAAATAAACAATTTATTTTCATCACTCGCTTTTCATTCACAACTTATTTAATAATTTATTCAAATTTTAATAAAAAAAATCTGTCACATCAGTCCCTCACTACTAGTCAACAGTATAAAATGTAGGTCAAGGCTCACGTGCACTCCCTCTTACGACACGTACATTATATATGTACCATATCAAAGTGCAAAAGAGAATAATTGTATAAAATTGTACAAAATAGACATGCAAACATACATACTTGTATTTTGAAACAGTACAGAACTAACATGTTTTCACCGAGAAGATCCAATTAAGTTTATTCTTGTTATTAAACGCCTAGGGATGCGTACCTTAAGGGTTACACAAAGTTACATTCCAATAATTACACTAAATATCTAAAATTTTCATGGAAATTAATGAGTTTGAGAATTTAGAGATTGTGGGTGAGAAGGTGTCAGACATTTTGTGAGTCGAGTCTTTGACGACTTACAACTCGATTCCACTTCACATGTACATTCATTACTTATATACTGGACATGAAGGTAAAATAGAGATATTCCATCGACGAAGCACGCGATCTTAACTTTCCAAAGAGTCCTTTCCTCCTCCTCCTCCTCCTCCTCTCCTCCCCCTCCAACCATCCCGTACCTGAGCTTTTGCTTCTACGACGCACGAGATTTCCCCATTTACCATTTATAAATCTGTTAGATGATGGATGGTCGACATCTCTATGGTCGGAAACACACGGAAAACACTGAAAAGAGTTACGAAAAGATTCCGAATAACCGAAGATCCATTCGAAAAGAAGACAAGATAAGTGTTTGAAAGCGATAAAAGATTTTCTCAACAGATGGTCAGACAATTAATCAATTGGAATCCATCGGGGGCCGTGGCTTTGTCCCAGCCGCCGGCTTTTCAGTCCCCGACCTCTGACCCGAGCCTTTTTCCAGCTATTTCCCGTCCAGTCCTTTCCCAACCGGACGGACATTGAAACAATTCGATTCCACGTGTCACCCCGCCATCGAAAACACGAACACTGGACGCCTCATTTGTAGAAAATGTACTACTGCCAATAATAAAAAAGCTTCTCGTCTAGACATCTTAGACCCACTAAACTTCCACAGCCAAAGTTCCTTCTTCAAAGTCCACGCCGAGGTCGAAATCTCCAAAACACAAAGGTTAAGTTCGAAACTTAACACTCGGATCAGAAACCGTACACAAAAAGGCACAAGTAAAAGAAAGGATCGAAACAAACATGCGACGTACCTCCCAGACTACCTGGAATTAATATTTTCCTTTTGTAGCGGCCGAAATAAGAATTTTCCACTGTAAAATTTAAATAAACGTAGCCCTCCGACTCAAATTCCCAAAATGAACGCAAATTTAATTACCAAAAACAGACATCAAAGAGCGGAGAACTTTACCGGATATACCGAGAGCTTAACCGAGCTTTTAAACTTTTTGTTATAAGCTTTCCGTTCGATATTATTTATCATATTGTCACTCAATAACCCGAATAACTCCGTCGAGCCATACTCGGAGTAATAAAAAATAACATTCCACGGCTCGAGTTCATCTAAAGGGATCCTTTCAACTACGCAACACTCCCTTCCCCTCATTTCCAAAAAAAATATGGCTCATTCAGACGTTCTGCCGTGGACCCTCAACCCTTCACAAATCCGGACATCTGCTCGGTTCAACTTTCCATTTAGTGTCGTCGAAAGGCAAGAAAAATTGAAAACAAAGGATCAAAATTGTTGATTTGAGGATTTGACCCTTTTCAGTGGGGAGACTTCCAGGAAAATGTGAGATCAGGTGGCGATCTAAAAAGGCGGCGAATCGTGACAGGAAGGACGAAGGATGAACGTTTTATTACTCTAGGGACTTTAATAATTAGATGAGAAATAAAAAGCACAACCCCTGGGAAAATAAGCACCAACAAAAATGACACAAGAAAAGCAACTCCATCCAGGAACCGAACTACAATTGTCATCGGTCACCAGAGGTACTCGTTGCTTAGGGTCAAAGGTCAAGCCGCCGCATTACTTCACATAAACAACCACCGCGAGAGAAAATAGGGACGGAAAAACAAGTCTTACAAGACGAAAGTCGGTGAGAAACCAACCAGAACGTTTGGAAACGTCGACAAAAGTAGAAAAATCACCAAGAGCAGAGAGAGAGAGGGATGCAAGAAAGAAGGGTAGGGAGACAGACAGACACACAGACAGAGAGACGGACAGACAGAAAGTAGAAAATTCCTAGAGAGAGGAAGAGAAAAAAATGGGACCCAGTTCAAATGACATTTAAAAAATATTCTATCCACGCCATTTTCTTCTATTTGTCACACTCTACGAGTAATTCTAGCCTAATTTAATGGAAAATTTTAAATATTCTAATAGATTACGACGACAGTTTAACTAGTTTCGCGTTCTCTTGCACAAGCTAACTCTGACAATCCCAACACATTCCTTGACTACAAAATTTCCAAGGTTCACCGTTCACACTGAACATGTTTAACGGCAGCAAAAAAAATCCAAGTTTCAGCACACAACACACCCCGTGTGACTTTCGGGACACTCACAGAGCCGTTTACTTCTGCTACTAAAAAATAGTGGTGTTAGAAAAGCAACAGGGAGTTAATCCTTTTTAGTGAGCCATTTATTCACGACTGAGAGATTACTCAACATTTCCCACGGTTTATTTGTGAAACGAAAATTTCTCACAAAGCAGCAGAAGAAGTACAAAAATTGTAACTCTGCAGCGACCACCACGTGATGGCGAAAAAATTTTCATTTACCAAATGAAGTCTGATGGCCTTGAAGACGGAGGATCCTTCCTGTCAGGCAAAACCCAGGAATGCGTCACTTGTCAGGTCTTATACTCTCCTACCCATACGTATGATCGTTTCATCTTCTATATAATTTAAACACCATTTTTTCACGTACAAATACAAAAAATACAAATACAAGAGAGCACAACACTGCACTCAAAGGTACCACTCTCCAAGCTACAAGTTGATGGAGAACGAATTGAAAAACTAAAACTACTAAACAAGCAACTTGTCAGGTTGTAGTGCCACGAGACGTGTGCTGCCGGAGCCACAGAATCAGACAAGTCGCGAAAGATGAGTCAGGTTTACCTCGGCCAGGTAGGAAGAAGGTAAAAAGAAAATCTTCAGTGTGGGATGGCAACTCGCAGGGAGAGAATGCAGAAGTACACACGAACCTTTCTTGTGAACCTATGAGGCTAATGGGAAACTTTAGTTCCGTTTTTTTCACTGTTTCCGGCACAAACTGCACTTCCTGTTGTCAAAGCGAGTCAACCTTTCCCGGGAATGGGTGACAGGGAAGGGTATCAGAAAAAAAGAAACAAAAACAGTAAAATTCACAAGACTTTCCACTTCCTTCCGAATTTTTACAGAACTTATTTTTTTTTAAAGTCATCTTCTACTGTTTCATCGCAGTCAAACTAAATTATAAACAAATACAACAGCAATTTCTACACTTTCTCATTTACTTCTTTCCCCTCGGAAATCTAATTTCCACCGGAAGTAACTTAAACGAAAAAAGAATGCCAATTTAGTTTTTTTTTCTTCTCACTCAATTTCAACTCCAAGTTACCGAGATTAATTTCTCAAGCAAAAGCATCGCCAAGTCAAACAAGATCGGTACGTTGCTTTCTTCGTTTTTCATCTGACCTTCTTTGCATTCCGACAGCATCGGGAGAGAGACAATGAGACTGCAAACATCAGGCAAACACACACACACACACACACGCAAACACGAGGAACAATCAAACAAGTTCTTTTCGGGACTGCTCAATTTCCTCTTTCCACGTCGTCGTCTTCTTTGCAATTTCCGACACCAACATGGCGAAACTCAAGCCGTTTCTCATGAAAATTAAATTCTCAAGGAAACGAGTACCAGAAACCACAATAACTTAACATATAAAATATCGGTACATAAAAAATACAACAAAACATTGTAACTACAAATTAGACTTAAATATTTATAGCAGAGGCTGCAATACTCCTGCTAATTTTAAGGGTTTCACACAACGACGACAAAAAGAACAGCGTCCAACATCGCATGACCACCTACCTAAATTCCCTGCAGGATCTCAAGTGACGTCACGAGTTCTGGTCACATGACCTACCGAACCTGTTCGCGATGGCGTCGGGCGTGGTTCTCGCAGCACCCCAAAACATGCCAAAAAGTACACACACAAAAAAAAGCATTTGAAGCGTTCTTACCTGAGATTATCTTCGCCAGACTTCAAACTCGACTTTCCCAACGTTTTCCTTCCACATCGTTCATTTTCCTTCGTTCCACTCCAGGCAATTTCTCACGTCAGAAGAACGTGATCCATCATGGCGAGAAATTAAATTTTCCCCCAAAAACTCCAACACAAACACACACACACACAGAGAGAGAGAGAGAGAGACGCAACTGGACACTACCGTTTCGGTACATTCCAGCCTTTGTCGCAGATTCTTTTCTTTTCAAATCTCGACGGGCCGTTCTTCTCCTTCTCAGTTCAAAATGTCCCGGGGACGCAGAAAACTAAAATAAAGGAAGAATCCGGAGAAAAGAATAAGAAATGAACCTTGTTTCTCGTGGAAATTCCCAATTCGAGTCAAACGAATTTCGCAGCGAAAACCGACTCGGTCGAATTAGACGAGTTAAAAGCTGACGATTCACCGAACCCGAGCAAAAAGAAATTTACCTGAGCTCGTCTCGAGAATTCCTGTCGAGTACCGGACCGAAACCAAACCGACAAAATTATTAATTGGCAGAATTAAAAATTTTTAAAGAACGTCGAACGAGTTACTTCCGTCGCGAATTTTAACTTTTGCGAACTTCATTTTCGTGTTAAACAATTTCGGAAGTCGACTGAAAACTGAAAACATGTGAAAATTTTGGGCGAGAGCAAAACCTCCCCAACCGACCTCACTCAACGTTCACAACCTGACTGAACCTGCAGAAATCTTTAGGGAGGAAATCAGGAATGAGAAGTGGCCAATCACGGACCGGGAAATATACAACGACATGTGCGATTGGCTGCGGGTTGAAGAGCGCGAAATATAAAAAATTTAAACTTTCAATTTCGGAATAGTGAAATACAGTTAAGTTGTTGCAGAGAACTAGCCAAATTCGACCTTGAAAAGACTAGAAAAAAGTAGAAGCTCTTTACGGTGATTTAGATTTCTTCATTCTGCTCTGTCTTCGTTTTGTTCTCTCACAGCAGACTTCTTGTGAGGAACATCCTCTGAGAATAATATTAAATTCTTAAGTAGATGAGGTGGTTGCAATTGTACTTTTGATGTAAAGCAGGTATTGTAATCAGCTGAAATATGAAATAAGTTTTACATCACCAATACTATGTACTTGTATTACAAATATTTTAACGAATTATATTTCCAAAACATTTGTAGAGACAGCATATTTATTTCTGAAGACGTTTTTATTTTGGTCACTTGACGCAACCAGTTTGGAACTTTTTTTATTTGTTGTTCCCTAGTAATGCACGTTCAAGAACAGCCAGAGGCTTTACTTTTGAATTTAGTTCCTTAGCTGTTTCTATTCCTCATTATAAAAGATAAAGAAAGGGAGGAACTCAGAGATGTTCTCGCAGTTAAAAAAAGACGAAGCAACGACGGGCATGATCGGGGCATTCAATAGGGAACAATCTCGACGCGATCAAACGTAAAAGTGACGTCCACTGATCGCATTTATCAATAAGATGGGTACGAATCAACGGGTTGACAAAAAGTCCGATAGAAAAGGACTGCACAACCCTAGACAGGAGCAGTCATTGCCTCCGTAAGTGACGTTGCGCAAATAACATCACTCCTATCATAAATTTACCCTTGGGAATTGAGAGATTTCCAAGGTGTTTTGGTTCGCAACCTTCGGAGATCTGACTCCATGAAGATTCTGTCATTGTAATATGCCAGAATTTTTTATCACTGACACTCCTTAGTCGCTTAAGGACCAAATTGAAAGTTGTGACTGATAAACAAAATAGCAATTAAGAGTGTTTAGTTAAGTGAACACCGACGAAGTTCAATCTTCTGAGTAGTTCTACACCGTTGAGAACGTCGTCTTACGTGTAAACATCCCTTTACACTGGCAGAGAAGCTAACATCCGTCCAAGAACCAGAGAGAGGTCTAGTAGACGACTACCCTATTCACCAAGGCTTTCAGAGCGTCAATCCCACACCTTTGTTAAGTCACCAGAACGTAAACCAAACGAGTGTGCCGACCATGTCAGAGAACGATCCCCAGAAGGTTGAGCAACACCAGCCGCAATTGTCATTCCAACAGCAGTCGAGCCGCCCCACATCACATAGTACCTTGCTATTTGGTCGAATGGACTCCGACTGGTACGTCCTAACCTGGACCGTCCAGATCGAAAGACAAAACACGCTCTCTGGAGCACTTTATGATCAGTTACTTTCTTTGGTCACCGTACACCTCGAGCTCACAAAAGAACAGTTTGTGCGCATTTGTAAAATCTTACTGCTAAAACGCATTCAAGACGTCTCGACTCTACCTGACCGCTGTGTCAGGCTTGCGAGATCGATTATCATGCCCGCTCCTTGGGCAGAATTACTTTATACCATTGGAGCGTTCCATTCTGGAGCATCAGGTATGTTCAACAGTCTGCACGCCCAGCCCAGCCCGAACCCTGGTGGACTGTGGACCACTGGCGGGGTCGACTTCAACATCTCTACATTACGAGGAAGTTCCCCTCACAAAATGACTGGCAACATAAGCCAATAGTTTTAGAGATGATCCCAATCTTGGAGCTACGGCTGTCCTATATGTCCTACAAGTTCTACACGAGTGAAGCAAAGATGACTGATGGTTACCTTAGATTCATCAACGACGTACTTTTCGACTACCCGGAACCAATCACCAACCGTAATTGTCATCTGAGAATTGTCGAGGATCTATCGAGGTTACTTCTTGGTGAGTACCTTAGAAGCCTCGTTACTTCTAGTAACGCGTAACGTTTTGTTTATTTTATTTCAATTTTATTTCACTTTGTTTGTTTAGAGTTTCATTATTTACCTTTTCAATTATGCGTGTGATTATTAGTTTTAAATTGTTGTAGTGATTCTAGGTTTTATTTATTATTTAATTAGATTAATCCAAATGCGCCAATATTTTAATTTCCATGTTTCTTTTCTTTCAACATTATTCACAATTGTTTTTGTTTATGATTCGATTCCATAACTCGAATCCTGCCAGTTAAGAAAACGCGGATGCGATTCGGTGGCCGAGAGGTTTAACTACTTGCGTTTCAATGCCAACGCGACTAAAATCGACAAGCAACTTTGACAAAAGCAAAGCGCCTCATTTCTGCCATCGACCTCCGGTGTTCTCCTTCCCTTTCCTTTTCATCCTTTCCTCCCGTAGCAGCCGACGCATATGTCAACCGCTACAAACCATCAGAACAAAATGGATAAGAGGCTCAATAAAAGGAAGAAGGATTTAAAAATTCGATCAAAAATTTCCTCCAAGTGTCCATGGATTCCACTCAACACCCTGAATGCTGGTGCTGTTGGAACTGGTTAGTCCACTGTCTTCACCTTCCCTCAAATCTTCAAATAATTTTCTAATAAATCCATCATCTTCGCACTTTTGATCTGCTAATTCGTCACTGGTCGTCATTCAAGGATTTTATGGTATTCCTTTTCTATCTGGTTTGTCACCTCGACCATTAATTGAGTCTTCGGTTCCTCGTCAGCCAGTCTTCTAATGTATTCAATTTGTCTACGCAGAAATCTTAAATTTCTTTTAACGTTTTCATCCGCTAAGTTTTTGCTGCGGTGGTGGATTCTCTCCGGCGTAACCTCCCATGCATACCAACTTTTTCACCAATTGGTTTACTAGCCGACTTATCAGCGACGGTAAACGCTTTATTTTACCTCTCTTGCTACACAAGACAGGTCCTGACGTGCAGTCTTTGCTTTGAAGAATTGACGTGCGATGTGCGACTCACATCCACCAATTGCTGTGCTTTGAGAGCACCTCCTTATTTTATTTCTCTGACTTATTCTGATGTGCACCTTGTTGTTGATCCCTCTTCAACTACTCAGCCCTGTGCCGCAGTACCTCCTACCAGGATACTCTTCACATAATTCTTCACGGATAGATCCGGCTCGAGGGACTATTTTTTAATTAGAGTCTTCTTCACAAAAGCACTGTTTCCTAAACATTTAAAATTTAAACGTTGTTTCACAAACAGGTTTCACTTACTATGTATTTTTTCTGTTGCTGGTCAAGCACCAAACATTTCTACATTTATTTTTCATTAATAGTTTTCATTTAAATATTTTCCATGTTCCACGACTTCTACTTGAATGAAGTTCACCTGTTCTTACTTTGACTCACAACTGTCATGATCAACGCAATTTCTGTTTATTTGTATGAGAGGTGTCAACGGTAGTCATCATACATTTATGGCTTATCTATGAAGATCCTTTTGCCAGCCATTCAAATTGTTTAACCTATCAAGCTATATAATTTTGTTTACGAATTATTCTTAAAAAATCCTTGTCTGTTGCCGATAATTATTTAAACTGTGACGTGCCGCTTCCGAAATCATTTACTGATTAGGTCTCGAGTGAAAACCTAATAATTTAAGCCAAATGTTACGAATGTTTCGACATCTGGGGTCGTCCATTACGTTTTTAGAATTATTACTCTTTACTGAAATTGATGTAGTTTGTTGTTGCGGTACCAGAGGAATACTTAAAATTCAATACATTTCCTCAGGGTTGATCTCAGGACTGTTTCTCCGGTAGGACACCGTGGACACCATGTTGAGTGCATTCCATTCGGAAACTGAAAAAATAGAAAAACAATTAACTTGACAATAAAAAAATTGTACGACCTGTGACCGAACACTGCAGACGCAATTCAATTAAAAGCGAATTAACAGAAATATTTCGTGTCGGATTAAACGAAACGACAGGTTTAAGGTTTGGTCAAACACATGCCTGGAAAGAAACTTCAATTTCGATTTGTCGAGACGCCTTTTTTTCATTTCTCCTGGAAGGTTCCGTTAGAAAAACCAAGAGGTTAAGATGAAATCAATTTCCTTTACTTTTTCAACCTCAAAGCAAAAATTTATTTCATAAAAATAAATTAAAATCCAAATTTTGCAATAAATTTTCAAAATTTCAAATTTTCTCCTTGTTTACCTTCTGAAAAACCGAATCCCGGGATTAATCGAACGTTTCAATTCGACAGAACTCGAAAAATTCATATTTGGAGAGAACTTGCCACTGGGACGGTGTCAGTGAAAACACCAAACAAGTTTTTTATGGTTTTCTTAACTTCGGGTGCCCACCCCTGACATTACTGTTGGAACTCCCAGAATAAATTGATGATTTATATATTGCATGAAACCATGGTGAGACATATCCCCTACATAAACCCTTTTATAATATAACTATTATCTTTGTAATACAAGTGGGTATCGACGACATTTTTCAATCCCTTTAGACGAATGTAAACCCTAATTTGATGTTGACGAGTGTTGCGTCTGTGACCTGCTGAAAAACGCGCTGGAGCCAATCCACAGATACAAGAAAATGGTAAGAGAGGACTGTCCATCAGAGTGTTGGCCGACTGCCGAATTTCCGGGTCAGCCAAAAGACACTTCTCCTCTCTAACCTTCACCTAATCTAATCAACTTCAAGGATTCTTTCTGGCAGCATCCAGCTCCAGTCAAACTGTCCTCATCCGGGGGGGAACTTCCATGTAACCCAAAGTTACGTAATGTCTTGGGCGTTTTCAATCTCCCTTTGACACGCAACCATTTCACCGTATGGAGAGGTAACTGACCGTGCTAATCCGACGAATCAGTATTTTGCTTTGAATGTACTCAAGTTTTGTGAAAACCAAAAACAACAACAACAACAACAATCCAAGACTAATTTCAGTAAATTATGGTAAGAAGGAACAGCAACTGCAGTTTGAATGCTGTTTCCTGCAGTAGCACAACACGAAGTTACGAAAGGTGAATCGAAATTGAAACCGCAAGAAATGTCAAAATTATATGACCGATGAAGAGAGTCGTTCTGCGGTGGTCCTCCGCCCTTTCAATTAGAAACTCTAATAGAATTCTTTAATTAAACTGAAAATTTCAACATCCGAAGAGGAGAATTAACATCTTAATGACCGAACTTTCTCCGGGGGCATTCATATTTCTTATATAGTCCTCTGCTCATCCGCCGCACATTTATTACTTTCCCCGAGTGACGGCGGCTAATAGACTCTTCATTCGACCACCTCAAACTGTAAAACTTCTTACCTGACCCACCCGAAGGGTTTCTCCTTTGAATTCATCCACCTGGTGCCCTCGCTCTCCCCCTCTCCCGTCAGACTTGAAATCTAATTTACTTTTTCAATTAATGAATAAATTTCTGGCCAAATCACTTTATCTAAATTAGAAATCAGTTTTTTCCTGCAGTGTGTCCCGTCTCTTTCTCTTGTACTTATCTCCGAAGAAGAGAAGATGAAAGCTCCATCCCCGAGTCTTCACTGTCTTTTCTCCTACATTGAGAGGTAGCTCCCGAGCAGCCCGTTTTATCTCGACTCTCCTCCCTCCCTCAAGACCGTCTAAAAAGGAAGGCAAAAAAAGAAATCCGTCCGATTCAAAGAAGGAAGTAAAGGAAAGGATGAGGAGAGTCAAAGTCCAAAAGAAAGCACGACTCAAAGGTAAGCCTCAAAAAGCTCGCCTTCCACTGCTCCAACCACCCGGATTTGCAAGCTTTTTTCTATTAAATCGTCTAAGTATTAACTTGGAATCAACTTTTACCTACTTAGCCTTCATACCAGAAAGTTTTCCCGGAAGGAAAAAATTTAACTGAACAGTTGAACCGAAAGACGGAATAGGTAAAATAGTTAATCCTCGCGGGTGTGCTGCACCGAAACTAACAAACAAAAGCTACATTTTAAATCGGTCGGAATTTGAATTCAGAATTTATCTATTTTCATAGAAGTCGAAATAGAAATACACGTCTACCAGCTTAGCCCGTATTCACCAAATACCAGATAAACTTCATGAATGTATCGAAACTTAAAAATCTGACCTAAATCAGATTAAAACCCAGCTTTGCCATTAATCTACTTTCGTAAAGTTCAAGTTGAAACCACTCAAAAACCCAAATCAACTTTAAAGTTCAAGAACAAAATGAAACAGTGGAATTTGTATAGAATGGGTTGAACGCGTGTAGCTAAGCACCCTTTAAGTCGGACATCTACGCACTCCAACTTAAATTTAAGTAAATCTCAACATACGGAGCCTAGAAACATAGAGGAAACTATTATCGTTACATTAAGCTACCTTTCTGACTACCTGAACGTATGCAAACCTTGCAACATCCCGCATGCGACCGACAGGTGACCGTCCCACCTCCCTGGTACCTTTTTAGGGACCCGGACAGGTCGTTTCCTTAATTTGACGTCGGCCCTCGGAAAACTCGACATTACCGAACTTTCAACCCTTGCAAATTGTTTTCCCTAGAAAAAGCTTGAACCTTTAAATCGAATATCGATTGATTTGTTTTGGATCCGATCGCAAAGGAGTGAAAACCGATAGTCCAGAACGATTTTAATCAAACCGTCGATAACCGGAGGTTCGTTGGCCCGTTTCGTCCGTGCTGTCCGTACGGTCAAATCGTCGGCTCAATAAATAAAAGTCTCAGTTGCCTCACTCCATGGGCTTCAAAGCACAAAAAAAAACCGTTTCCGCGTTATTAATTTCCAACTTTTTCTTCCACAGAGACGAACGTGCATATTTCACTTCGGTATGACATTCGCTGCCTCCGCTAATTTTATTGTTTTTCATGGATTTTATTACCGGTCACGTTGCGTCTCTTCAGGGCCTGAGAACACAAAACGTCTGAGAACTCGTTGGAAGTCCCCATTAGAAATGGAGTAGCCCAACTAATTGCGAGGATTCTTCCTCGTCCAGAATTGTCCTGCCGACTAGGGGCCTGCCAGTAGATGATCAGGACAATTCCTCCAATCCCGTTAGATCGGTTAAAGAAATCAAACTTTTGAAATGGTACACCTTTTTGTCAACTCTGTCCATTCGTTCTAGTAGTTCAATCCGCCCTTTTCCGTTTCGTTAACTTGCAATTTACTTCAAACTCTTAAAATTTTATCCTAACTTAAACTTCAACTTGTTCCGATTCATAACTTCATCTCCCCTTTTCCTTTTATTCACAACTTCAATAAACGTAACTTGTCTACTAGAAGCGTCTTGCATTTTTAAAATGATTTTAAATAAACAACCCCACAAGTGACGTAGTACGACTACAATTCCTAAGCGGTCGTCAGACTATCGGAAACTTTAACAGCGACTGATAACTCGAGCAATACAATGTATATATATAAATATAACTTCGGGGAGGGAAAACCATACCCGACCTCAAACTTTAAAACCTGATGGGTTTTAACCCTTTTTGAAAGGCGAATTCCATTGATTTGTCATCGATTAGCCCCAGGGGTACCTAACGGTTTTTGACTTATTTCACTTGCCATCGTCACCCCGTACGGTACCCGGTTGCTCGGTGCTCGCACCGCATTTTTCGGAATGAGTTTCTACGGAATAGCAGTGTTGGTGATATTTTTCTCGTCTTGGATCAACGCCGGTAAAATTGCAGTCGGTCTCACACGAAACAGGTATGATGAAACCCTTGGCAAAAAAAAAATTCTAACCAATTGGCTACATATTGGCAACTCTTCACCATCGAGCTGTGTTCGGGTATTGGCGAAATATTTATTTCTGGCGCCATTGAATGCAAGGCGAGTTTTGTCGCTAATATTCAGTAATCTGCGAACAATTTGTCTTTTACGGAGAGAAATGTTTCAGCTTATGCTTGCAGAGCAACAAGTTAGTTAACAAGTTATTCGTTTGGGTCAATGTATTTATACTTTAAACAACTGTTAGAAATTCCAAGTAGTTGAAGATGGTAACATGCAACCAAAAATTTGAACTTTATGTAGACAAATAATTGTGACGCAGGGTAGATTTACAGAAACAAAAATATTAAATAGTAAAAACTAAGAAGTCGTCCGTTTTTTATTAATAAGCAGAAGTGTAAATGGAATGAAGAATTTTTGTGGTGTATCATAATTTTTTGGGTAAAACGGACCTCTTGGAAAGAACCCCAATTAATCGGACTTACGTTAATAGTAATGTGTTTATGAACTATTTACCACAGCGAAGGACAAATGCACGGGGAACTTCAGGATGCCAAGGCACGACAGCTGGAAGAAACAAATCTCTTCAAGGCTGTTAGTCAAATGGGCGACATGACACACACAATGAGACGTTCGCTTAAGCAAATGAGGAAATGGTGCAGGACTCATCCAACAGAAGTGAGACTGGGTACCTGCCTAGCCGATTACTTCAATATTGAAATACCTGGATTGAGACGAACCGAACATTTGGAGGGTTTTAAAGGTGAGTTCTTTTCGGTCGATCTTTAGACAGACGCAACCCCACCCTTTAGGTTCCAAACTTACTAAGTTTTTTTCGGGGAAATACAACTTTTACTTTTGCTAATTGCGTCACTCTAAGAGATGTCTGAATCGCACCTAAGGAAAAAGCACCAACCCCATTCTTCAGAACCTTAAAGTGTGAAATTTGGAGAAGAATACCTGCAGAATGGCGACACTTCACCTGAGTGTAAACCTCCTGGTACATGCCCTCACCTTTCGGAGATTTCGAGCCTTCGGCAACTTTCCAATATTTCCACCGCCTGATTCACTTCTTTGATTAATTAACTCTTCTCCTTCCTTGGAACCTTTCACTTTTCTTTTTAAGAGTAAGCTAATATAAAGTTTTCTTTCCTGTCCCGGGAAAAAACATTTCTGACAACTTCAAGACTCGCTCTGCTAACGTCGACTTCTTCCAAATCTCATTTATCAAATTGTTGAGAATCGATTTGAGTTGACATGCCGTTAACTGATTACTTAAAAAATCACCTGTAGCTGTTGTGCCAGAAGAAGTAGAGGCCTAAATTTTGTTTAGATAAGCAATGGATTAATCAAAAGGAAGTATCGTCTGTCAAAATAATCCGTTAGGGTAAATTGAGTGGAGGCCCTTTCAAGGATGCTACTCGAAAGAAATAACCTCCGTTTCAGACCTTTTCATTATTTTTTCGTATTGTTTCCCTGTAGAATACGGACACTCACTGAATGATTACATAAAATCTATTGATTCCTTTACGGGAAGATAGCTGAAATGTAGGATTCAGTCGGGACGGCTGATCGTTCATTAACCAAGTCGACGTTTCGGGTCTTTATCTAAGATAGAACTTGTCTGACTCACGGTCTGCAACAATTTGAACCTTTAATTACCAACTTTAATAGTCTGGGCTTCCTAGACACAATAGTCAAATGGCCCAGTGATACTCTGAACCATTCAGATAAAGCCCCATGTCTACGATTCATCCACTTAATGTAACACTAAATGTCATAGGTTTGTGAGGGGATGAATAAATGATAATAGACTGAAATGAATGTAGTAACAGAGTTACGCTAAATACCTGAATAATTCGGAAGCAGAACGGCGTAGCATTGAAAAACAGCACCACTACTATTTCCATAAAGAGGAGATCCTTTAAAAACTGGACTGTTACAAATAGCAGCTTAGTTACAAATAGGTTTTAGTTTAGTCACCAGCTTTTATATCCACTGCAACTACCCTAATAATTAGGTCCTTACATTACATTACATCTTAAATTTTTTATAGAATTTACATTGATACCAAACCTCGAAGAAACGATCAAAATGGAACCGCATGTCATTTCAATGCTCAAGGAAATGTCCCTGAAGAGCAGGGCCGTCTCTGAACTCTCAGAAAAGGCCGTAGCCCGACACAACATGGAACCCATTCAAGATTATTACCGAAATTTAACAAGTAATTTTTTCTATTACCGCGACTTGGTCATGGAAAACCGTCTCGTCATTTGCATTTGGAATTACCTCGTCAAGAAATTTTGGATTTGGGTGGACACGGCACCCATAGACTGAAAGACAAATATTTAATTCTCAAAGTATTATACCAATATTATTAGCTTTCGTTACATAATTGTAGAGTAAGTGCCGGGTATTATAGAGTATTAAAAATTAATTACATTAATTAATTTTTTTTTATTTCCACTCGGGACAAAGTGCTGGCTGGCCCGCGACCTTTTATCCTTTCCTCGGTGAACTTTCTAAATTTTCTTTTCAATTGTTACGTTCGCTTGTCCTACTTAATTTTTCTGTCAGTTTGTCTTTTGACTAATTCACAAAATTTTTTACCATCCCTTCGCGAAAGGAAATGGTCATTGTCACCTCAAACTGACAGACTCCACAGATGTGTCATTCACTTCATCTAAAAGGTCGGCCGAGCAAATATCACTTCTTTTACTCGAGCTACGTCTCCGTAATCAAAGGTCCCAACAGCAACAACACTGCAGTTTTTAAGTTCCTAAAATTGCTTAAAAACACTTTTTGTCCTCCTTGCTTCTCATTGCAACACATAATAAAAGTTCGTTTATTTCTTTCCCTTACTCGTACAATACCAACAAAACCAAAATCTTGTTTTACTTCTCACATTCAGGGATTTCTTTTCCGACATCCCAGTCACGTACCCTTGACTACACTACTTCTGTACCTCAAGCAAAGAATCCTATCCTCGATTTTCAAAGATGCCAAGTGACCGCCTTCGTACGAAACAGTAAAAACGAGAGGAGAATGAGACATGGACTCCCAACCGTACCAAACTAAATATTTAACTTCAACATACACTGAATTAATTAAAAAATGTGTATCCACTTCTTGTCAAGGGAAATATAATTTTTCGAACTTGTCAAACTGCCGATTCGTCTGCATCCGATTTCTGCTAATATATTACTCCACAACACGAAACCAATAACATCCCAATGGCAGCATAAATTTTTGCAAAAATCCCGCCGTTCCGACACAGAGGTGATAGATAACGTGATAGTAAAAAATAAAAACACTTCACTTCTGAATCAGAGCCATATAAACAAGGACAAACCTTAGCGAAACCGACAGGCCGGTTATCGATTACTAATAAATGACATCGTCTACGGAAATCAAATTTTAAATGGTCAAATAAATAATTAGTCCCCTGACAACCTTTAGTGCAAATTGTCCAAGGGACAAATCATTCAAGTCACAGGGAGAGACAAGTAACTGAAAGAGAATCACGTCAACCATAATAGTAAAGAAGATAGCAGAGCGTCATCAGTAGTTTAGTCTAACGAGTTCGGTATCAACAACCATCTCTGATAATTCAATTAGTGGAGTTACTAGACAAGTAGGTACATTAATCAATCAAAATAATTTGTGTACATTTATAGTCAAGAATCCTACTATCAGTCAAATTACCTACACACGTTTCAGTAAACTAAATTTTGGTTTCATCTTCATTCAAAAAACACCATTCCTATTAAATATAAATATTATAATCATCTCAAGCATCACACAATAATTTAAGAAACGTGGTGCATTTAGCCACCTTACGTTGCTGTACTTAAATATTTGGTACCTAAGTACTTCCTACCAAACTACTCAGGTGTTATTGACCGAAATAAATTAATTTCTTCCAAGGTAGCTAAGTAAGGCCTCCCAGTACACTTGTAGAGTAACTATTTCACAAATTATTGCTGATTTCCAATGTTTTCCGTTCCAACCTTTGTGCCAGGTACTTAAATCCCCTCAAAACTACTTAAACTTCGACCTGCGTTACCAGCAGACTAATACAGGCCTGAAGCAACTTGACCACTTAGCTAGCAACAGAAGTGGCAGAAAAATCTCACGAAAGAAGGAATTCATTTCAAGAGTCAAAGTAGAAATCACTGTCTTCTGTAATTAGATTAGGATTAATTTAAAAAAGCGATTAGGAGTTCTAATAATAAATCAAATCGGTGGTTCACAATGAATGGAATTAAAAGGTTGTCGGTGGAAATGCTTGCAGCGGAATTCAACAAGAGAAGGTGTGCGGAGAGAAGCAAGGAATCGAAATCCATTAGACGAAGACAGATAATCATCCCCCGATTTAAATATTTGATCACAAAGTAAATAATGGAGGACTAATTGAACTACCTGAACCTTTCAAAACTGTGCCAGGGAGCGGGTGGAGGGGAAGAGGAGGAGGAGGGAGGAGATGATGTCCCATGGCTCCTCTAAAAGTCTAAAGCCTAAAGCAGAGAAAATGCAGACAGGAAACAGATAAATAGTTTAACCCAAATCTGATCACTCAACCAGGATGTTACGGTAGACATTTTAAAGGTAAAAGCCACCTGATGCAAGTGAAAAAGGACCGCAAGGTTTCCGTGCAAATATTTGAATGTTCGGAAGGTAGGCACACAGGGACAAATTGACACAGAAACCTCGTGCTCCGAGATTGACAATGCAAATAGAAACAGTAGGGCTGTCTGATTTCCGTTCCAGTGTAGTTATACTTCTCCTTCTCCTCGAATTCTTAAGACGAAGATGATGAACGCTCATCAATTGTTCCTGTTCTTACCTTTCCAAACCTTTTTTCTACACTATTTTTTCACACAATTATCCTGTACAGCAAACAGAAAAACTGAAACCACACTTAAAATCCATACTTTTATGGTTTAGCAGACAACAGTTTCCATATAACACCACCACCCATGGTAATAATAAAATACAAAATCCTTCAGAATTGATCTCATCTTAGAATACCTGCCCCTTATCATAAGCCTGATTTCAAACTTCCTCCACCTTTGAGGCATTACAAATCAGCAGCAACAAATTAAAATCCAGAGAAACTCCAGATGAGACGTCCCGAAAACCAGCAAAACAGTTTTAGTTTTCGATTTGAAAAATCAGAAATCTGAACCTGTTAAAAATAGACTTCAGACTTCATAGGATGGAAAATTGAAACAGTCGAAAAATCGAAATCTTCATTAAACCGTAAATAATCAGTTAATTGACTGCTGAAAACAACACGGTTTTCTCGTGTTAAACTTGGGCTGTCACCTGTCTGGAAGGGGGAGGGTGGGGTGGTTCACTTCCCGGCTTTTTATGGCGAACAGAAATTGTTTTCATACTATTTTTGGACACACAAAAATTCCATGAGTATCCTTAAACATGAAAACAACATTGATCGAGTACAAACAGCCGGCGAGCACCGAGATGGATTTTACTACAGGAAAGTGGACACTGTGACGATGTGGAACAAGGATGACAGGATTAGGTAGCCTTAAGGATTACAAGTTGGAACGTTACATTTTGATTATTTTAAATGAGTATTCAATTAAATGAAGTGGAAAACAGTTTCTACGACTCTCATGTGACATTCGGAACACGTGTTATGCTTCAGATAGCCGGCTAGTGAATTCTGCCCCACGAGGAATTGAGTAATTAATTTAAATCGTTAAATCCTAGTTGTGTGACCTTTTTCTAAAAGTACAGAACAAAAAACACAACACGGCTGAACATTTCGAGAAAGGAGCACCACTAAAAATATTCGTTTTTGTCTTCCAACAAATACGTTGTACACATCGAGTACAACGTAGTACTACAAAGTAAATGTGTAGAGGAATCAAAAGTTACCTGTGTGCACCCTACCCGGAGACTCTAGGCATCCCACCAAATTGGCCACGGTGACCAACTTCCCGCGGCCATTTTAATGATAATATTCAACTGTGTACTACAAGTAACTTTTATCTTCATTTTTCCAACCGGCGAACAATCCGCAACGGAAATATACGTAGCGATATGGCACTTACCTTTCAACAACATTCCAACCGTTTCAACGCCAACTGCAAGGTGCAGAAACTTTCCTGTCGATTCTTTTCCAAATAATCAACTCCGGCTTCATTTCATTTCATTTCTTCTTTCAAAATCAGCAAACTCTTCTTAACATCCGTAAAAAGAATCGGCTTTCTTCATCCCTTTCTAACATGTTAAACATTGTATTAATATTCGCCAATTATAATTCTCATATAATGAGTAACACTACTTATCGATCTAGGATTCAAGTAAATAAAATAAGACCCAAATTTACATTCAATTATTTTTTATATTATTTCGTCCGCTTGATTAAACTGTTTATCTCATTGTTTAGAGGTACTTATATACTCATTTATATATATGTATATCTGTATAACGTGTACATGGTCATCGAAGCCTGATTGACAAGTAGCCGAGTTAAATAGAAAGACTCAACTTTCCAAAACAATTTTTTTTTTGCAATATAGTGAATAAGTATAAAAATAATTCACTACCTTCTGACTGAGAGCCTGTGCTGTCGGAAATATTCCGGCATGGCTTCCATGAGCCAGTCGGGATCGACCACCGTGCACTGTCGTACGTAGCATTTGGTAGTGTGGATTACCTCCGAGTAGAGAACACAATGAGGTAGACTGTTGCTGAGCACGGATGACGGATGAATGGACACAGCCTGATTTGTTGAGATCTGAAAGAAAAACCAAACCACTGAAAGACTTTCGACCGAGTTTTCAACTAAACTAGTGGCACTGGATGGCACTAATAACTGCTGAACAAGCAGGAATGAAAACTGAATAAATGAATTATATCTAATATCAATGTGTACAGAAGAGAGTACAGATTTCAGGAACTGAAATCAAACACATCCTCCTACATACCATAATATATTTTTTATCCAGCTGTAGCTCAGCAACATTCATGAATAGTCCAGTTATCAAGCACTTCCGAACTTGGTCCATGTTTTGATTGCAAGAGGTAATGGCAATGTCGTTACGCCTGCATATTTCGAGCAATTGTTTCCGGACATTCATCGCATACATTAAATTTCTACAGTGAAGGTAGTTTTCGCGGCACCATTGCTGTGGGGGAAAATACAATGTAAAAAAGTATGCCTCAAAGGACAAAACAGAGCAGAGCAATTCAAACGGTGGCAACTCACCTTTTGCTGCGACACTTTCTTAAAATTCCTAAAAACATTTAAAAGAGTTATGTGGTCACCACAGGAGGACAAGAATTTCTTGTGAGCCTCCCTGGCCTCGTCCCTACGCGTCATCGGATGAATCAAAATGGATTCACCTGACAATAAAGCTATTATGCTAATTATCTCATCTCTGAAAAGTAAACCCCAATAATGGTTATATTTAGGCACGATTCGTTCAATATATCTAATTCAGCAGACAGCATGGCAAATGTTTACCAGTCAATTACTTACACACAACCAAAATCACAAGCAGACAATAAAATTTTACTGTAGCGAGGGTCAACTGGAAATTGGGCCATTTGCCTTCCTAATTTTGTTAACTGCGGGTTTTCCGTAGAGTCGATGGCTCCCAGCATCTTCAGTTCAACCAAGGCAGATTTTAGTGACTGGAAGTAAAAATTAATTATTTATTTAAGGTGTCACCAACTGATTGATGATATAAGAAAGGTACCTACCTCTTTTGGCGGCTTATCCATAAAATCAAAATTCAATATGTTAATGCCAAGAGTCAGCAACTGTAGAGACACGCTGGCCAAATTACATCTTTGTATTTCGGGCTGTGAATTCTTTTCGAACTTTTCAAACTCATCTTGGGTGAAGACTCGGTAGCAAAATCCGCTGGAATCTCGACCGGCACGACCTGTTCTCTGCCATGCCTGTGCCTGAGAGATCGGTCGGACTTGAAGAACGTCCAAACCGGTCGTCGGATTGAAATTCCTAGTTTTCACCTTACCGGAGTCAATCACATATTTAATACCCGGTATAGTTACAGATGTTTCGGCTACATTTGTACTAATCACAATTTTCCTAAATCCGTGTGGAGTCGGTCTGAAGGCTTCCGCCAGCTGAGTACTCGGGAGAGATGAGTAAAGGGGCAATACTCTCAACGGAGGTGCTACATTTTCCAAATCCTTCATGATGGACTTGACTTTAAGTGTGAAACTTTCTATTTCTTCCTGACCAGTTAGGAACACCAAAATGTCTTCGCTGAAATGAAAAAAATACCACATACAACATTCAAATGTAATGCAAATAAATTTCAAACAAATACTGCAAGAACTGTAACCTAAAATAATAACTTTTCAAATGCAATGTTTTCTTGCATAATTTGGCAACAAACAAAGTCAACATAAACATCACATTTAATAATAAATTTAACACATCCAGTGTGGCAGACATCCAACACTAGAATTTTAAAACTGAAAATTTACAGAATAGAAACATTAAATACAAACTGCTAATGCAGTGTATTATGTCACCCACTGTATTTTTAATGTGAAAAATTACAAATTTGCCAACTATTGTGTCGACAAGTCATAAAACCTTTTACAGTTTAACACTTGCCCTTTTTGCAGTACTCGAACTCATTTTGAAGCATTAATTGACAACTTTTTTTTCACATTTATTCCATGCTGACTACTAAATTTTCTGTAGAGTTACATAGAGTGAAAAAATCTATTTCTGTTATTGAACTCCAATTTACTGATTTATACAATAAATTTGAAGGACAAATTTATAACATTGTTTCATTTTACCTTGCAAAATATCATTAATGATGTTAAATACCGTACTCCGAAAAATCAAAGCGCTCCGATTCACTTTTAGATGATGAGCTACACCAAAGTACGCCAAGTGGTTTGACGTATGTTATTATATTTGAAATAAACTGTTGCACTGGAAATGTGCTACGTATAAATGTGCTTGATGAACACATGTGAACTACATATATAAAAGAAATTTGGAGAAAAATGGAAGCCGACCCTTGACTAATCTCAAACGTAGCCTTGAGCGTTGAAACGCTCGCTTCGGGGTACTCGGTGCAACTCGTTTAGACACGTTGCCTTTACCAAAAGGAACGAAGGCAACGATCACGACAAATGACTGTCGAAATAGAACGCAAGTGTCTTAGTATATCAATATAAATAACTGGTTATAATTCGAATATTGGAACAACGTGAAAATAACCACGAATCCGAAACCACATGTTGATCACTCGTTCAGAGTGGGTCGGGAAGCCTTAACAAATGACTGACTTAAAATCATGTTACTGTGAAGCAGATGAGCAACGGCTACAATATTTCAACACATGACTCAATGAAGTAAAACTTGGGAAATGTCAACTTGCCTGGAGACAGAGTGACAAGAAGCAACTCAAAAACTTACTTTGGTGGAGCTTCCTGATGAATCTGAAAGACAGTGACTAAACAACTGAAAATGTAGTCTTCTTGAGGTTTGACCGAGTGAAAAACTTCCACTGGATACTGCCTCCCTTCTAAATATACAACTGAAACATCTCCAAAATATGAACTAAAGTGATCCACATCCATTGTGGCAGACATGATGATTACCTGAAACAATTTTCAGTAAATGATTTACTCCCCATATCCATCAACCAATTCTGAGGTAAGTAAAATAAAGTTGTAAGACTCACCTTTAAAACAGGTAAACACTTTTCATTTCTCAATTTGTGTGCCTTTTTAATAATGCCAAACAACACATCGGTGTGGACTGTTCTCTCGTGCGCTTCGTCCAATATGATGACTCCGTACTGCATGAGTTTCTCGTCGGAAATTGCCTCTCTGAGCAGCATACCATCAGTCAAGAATTTCAATTTTGTTCCGTGCGACGTCACGTCCTCGAACCTGATGGAGTAGCCGACCGTTTCTCCAATTGCGGTGCCCATTTCTTCGGCAACTCGTGCTGATAACGTGGTAGCAGCCACCCGCCTGGGTTGAGTCACGCCGATAATTTTCGAGCCATTCAGTCTTTCCTCGTAAATGAATTGCGGTATTTGAGTCGTTTTACCGCAGCCGGTCTCACCGATTATGATCAAAACATCGTATTTCTCAACCAGACTCACCAACCTAGAAGTGAAAATGAGGTCAATTGCGAATTTCGGTGGTCATTACCCAAAAGATCGATTAGTGGCGGGGAGGTCGTTTCTTGTTATCGGTAGACGGTCGCCCGCTCCACCCCCCACGAACGAGATTAACTTCAAATGGAAAATGCACTTTTGAATTGCGAGAAATGAAGAGACAAAAATGATACACGATCTGATACCACCGTGTGTCTTACCTTGTTATCGTTTTCTTGAGGGTCATTCAACACGCGCCATGCTCGCGGGTATTTGCGCCTGAATTAAAATCAAAGACACAGCAGTGAAAAACTTACTTTTGTCGGGCGTTGAACACGGGCAAGCTTTGACGCTGTTTCGACGGACTCTTCGACTTCGTCGGACTCTGTTTTCCAGGGGATGAGTGACATTTCGGCTCCAATTTGGCTATTTTCTGCGGAACGGGTCCGTTAAAGATAATGTGCTTTGGCCGATTATTGACGGGCGACTTCTTGACGAACGCGTTCACCGTGTACTTCGAATCCATTGTTCACAATCCGACGAGCCGATTCCACATTGTGACATTCAATTCTCTAAATTAGTATCAGCGAATTGTCACTTGAAAACTCAACGACTCTGACAGATGGGCGAAACACACAGTAACATCATGGCGGACGGTCACGTGATATTGCCGTTTCCCCCTACGACCAGTCTAAGGGCCTCGAAGCGCCACTGGTGGACAAAACTGAAACTGAAGATTCGAAATGTTTTCCGTTTTTTTTTTCAACCGCTACAATAAACAATTATAATTGTCTGAGATTCACTTTGTGCGCTGGTGCATGTAAATACGGTCGCACAATACAGCTGTAGCGTTTAATTTACTGGAAATACTGCGCACCTCAAACAATGGTAAATGAGACGAGTTGTTTAGAGATTCCCACTATTTTTCTCATGTTTAGGTAGTGTCTACGAAAACTTTATTAAGATTTTCCTGATATGATAAGAGCAGTTTTTGTTACACGACATCTTCAAGGAGCAGTAATATAGACATTCTATCGAAAACAATCAATTGTAATTTGTCAATTGTCAACGTATCTTTACGTACTTACCCCTACGTGTTTCATATGCAAATTAATAAACAAATTAACAATAGACCAAACTCTGGTTCCAAATCTAACGATCTGGTTGAAAACGATGTTACAACACTGCCTACGTACGATATAAACACTACCAAACATGATGAAAATAAATGAAAATTATCGCTTCAAACGATTCACAAACCAAATTAAAAATGGCAACGTAAACGATTTTAAAACTGTATAGTATAATCTCATTGATATAAATTAAAAAAAGATCTATAATAATATTAACAGCACGTACAACAAAAGACCCGACTACAAAAATAAGTAACCAACGCCCTGGAATGGTCGGATGACAGCCACGGCTGTCCCTTGTGAGAAAACTGGAAGAAATGGAAATTAAAATAAATAAATAATTAAGTAGTCACATACAATAGTTCACCGTTCACCATCACAATATTTTTTCTTCACGGGTAATTAAAAATAAATATCAATATTTGCACATACGGTGAAATGTACTCGGGTGGGTGTCCGGTACCCGAGTACCCGAGAGGAAAGCGCTCAGTAGAATCTTACAAAGTCACATCAGCAGCACTCGTGTGGTAAAGCAAAATGGGAAATAGAATCTTATAAAAATTCAAGGTGAGGAGGTACTTGCACAGGTACGAATGACAGCTGTTGGTAAGTACCTCCCTGAACAACGAACCAATCCCCTACCCTAACCCGTGAATACACAATGTAACATTATTGTCGAGTACTACCAGCAAAACTACTCCCAGAACGAAAAGGCCGACACCAGCAGAATAGAAAAACCTAATTTTGGATTCACCGTGCTCGGAGATTGATGGATACAAGGACACGTGACAGAAAATGTCCAAAATGAGTTTTATAATTCAGGTATGAACCTATTGAGCATGTGAAACGTATGAGCTTACCGGTACCGGTAAAAAATATCAAGTATCGTAAACGTAAAGATCTGTACGATCGTTCCCGTGATCAACATGAGCTGTCACCGTCCTTTTATCGTGATCTAAACGTGATAAATCGAAGCCCGGATCGATTCTCAATCAATAAATACCGGTACTCAATAATGTAGGAATGTTTGAACAACCGGAAATCAGAAATACTTCCCAACAGTCCCTGAACTGAAACGAAACCTCTTAGTACCTATAATATCAGTATTATCATAAATATGGAACCGTCAGTCTTATTATTTATAAACTTAAATTAACTAATAAATTTATTTGGAGGAAGTTGGTACCGGGTACGGGTGCCAAATGAATTAAACCAAAACCTCCATACATCACAAGTCAACACACTTCGGAATACTGCAGTAACTCTTTTGGTAAATACAGTTTGGATATGAATACTTGAAATGAATTGAAATACGTATGAGACCCAAACAGTTACCTGAACAGAGGGTAAAAATCAGGCTTGAGCAGATAGGTGAGTAAACTAAAAAGCGGTAAGAAAATCTCAACTGGTGGTGGTACCTTGATGGAGTACCAAATGTCCTGTACGAAGGAGTCAGTCAGTCAGTCAGTCGGTCACATCACGCCCAACTGCCTGCTTTACGTTCGAACACTTTGCTTTGATACGTCCAAATCGCTGAGTGAGTGCTGCTTCAGGTACGAGGCGAACAGTTGCCTCGCCTCATCCAGGACTTTGGTCACATTGTGCTTCCGTACCATCTTGTCAAAATGCATGGCCATCTCGTTGTAGTCCATCGCGCTACGAATTATGTAGTCTCGGTGTTGCCGCAACAGTGTCAAACAGAGGAACATGAGAAAAGGATTGCCCCCACCGAATTCTTCCGGCTTGGGTAGCTGAACCGTCGACTGGGACCTTCCGGGAGACCTGAGGATTTGACTGACGGCCGTACCTGACCTAAGAGAATTAAGCAAACCGGAAACGCGTATCGAGTTGGCACTACGAGTCAGAAGACCTGGAACTTCAGTGGCTTCCTCGCAGGTACCGTTTTGATTTCCTGCAGAGCTACCAGCCTTCACATTTGGCAGGGTTTCCGATTTCTTCCAACCATCTCCTTCTTCGTTTGCTTCCTTCGGAGGATTTGAGTTCGCCAATTCTGTCTCCGTCGTTTTCGAGTCTGAGTTACCATCGAATTCCAACTCCGCTTGCTCATCAGGTGTGGGCACACACTTGAGTGGGTTCTCCCAGACGAAGACATCGCCCTCCTCGCCCTTCTTACCGGGCTCTTCCACCTTAGGCGCATCCCCCTCACCCTCCGAGACAAGTACTTCTTTCCTCTGACCGTAACTCGCTCCGAATACTTTTCTGTCCAAATTGTCCAGTTCCAAAGCCAACTCCTTCGTCATCGACGTGGTCATTGGGTAGTACTCATTCGAATCATCGGGTGATATGTCGTCACTGCCGTGGTTCTCGAATATATGCGGACTCGTCGACGACGTGTACGACGGACTTGTCGACGTTTGCAATTCCGAAATGTTTTCCATGTCTGAGTGAATGGCATCCGACCCAACTTCATCAAACGGTGACTTGGTTAGTGTGATTTCCGGTCCCGAATTTACTTCGCCCTCAGATATGCTCCTGCACTGTGACTTAAATTTATCGGTGAGTATTCTTGACTTGCTCAGTGTCGTGAAATTCAAAAACTCGTTTAGGTTTTTCACAACGCGACCCTTGTGCACCTTGTTGTTCACCTTAGATACCTCATTCTCGTCGTTACCCGTCTCAGTCAGCGACGTAAAACTCTTGTCTTGTGCTAGTCTCTTTGCTAAATTTCTTTTATTGCTTGTTTCGAGTAAGTTCCCCGTGCTAGAAGACAGGCCCCCGTTTCGATTGGTCAACTTCATCGTGCTCACTCTCTTCTTCATCAGACCCAGCACGTCGGACTCTGAACGGACGTTCATCGGTGAAATCGATCGAGACGTGCTGGTCGATATGGTCGTTAACAATTGTACGCAATTGTCATCTAAACTTGAAAATGGTTTCACTTTCCTTTGCTTTCTCAGTTGGTTCTGACGTACCAATATTGTCTCGTCTAAACTCTGATTCTGTCTGTGAGGATTGGGCAGAACTCTCCGAGAAGCGACCGAACTCAAAGACATGAGGGAACTTTGTCTTCGCAGAGCACACACTTTGGTGTAGGGGCTCTCTCTCGGTGTTTTTATCAGAGGACTAAAAGGAGGTGGAGTGAGGCCGGATGGATGAGATGGAAATTTGGTTTCGTAAAGTGGAAGTTCGGTCTCCGGCGGCACGGCTGGGAGTGAACTCCACAGAACTTCTAGCATGTGCAAGGCATCGTCGAAGGCGAATTCTCTCTTCATTTCTAACAGGAGCCAACGGTAGCAGAAAAGCAAGTCCTCGGCCTGGTGAAGTTTCAAGTAGGCGTAGAAATCCGGATCGTAGTAGGTCAAACCCTCGGTGAGATGTTGAAATTTAAGGGTCATTGTGATTCCGTCGAGCATAAAATTCGGCTTGAGACGAGACATAAGAGCACAGAAACAGATGTAGGCGTGAGCTTCGTCCACCATTGTAACCAAAAGGGGAGATGCTAGGTCGCTCATTCCCTGACAATAGCTGACAGATGGATGGTTTAAAGCATACCTGAAATGTTTGCAATTTGTAGGCGGCGCCTTTAACACTAATGAGCAGTGAACCTGTGTTAGAATGAAACTTACGTTGTCAAAATATTAAAGAGGGAGGCGATGTTTTGATTATCATCACTGCCGGCGTAAAATTTATGGTGTCGATCTGTTCTGAGCACGTCTTTCCGAACCATGCTAGTCACATATGTTAATTCCTCACTGACTTGACCCTTTTGGACCATATCATGCCATGTGGTTTTCAGCATTTCATACTCATTTGCTTTCCTTTTCATGTAAGCAATTCTTTCCTTCGCAGACATTCCATGGGGATAGACATTTAAGATATGCTTCCAAACAACTTTTCTGTAAATGAAATTGTATACTGACTGTTCATAAGTCTACAATTCAGGAACCTGGGTCCCAAGGTTTCAAACTAAACAACTGACAGCAAAGATTCCTCACCTTAAACCTGGTTCAACTCCTCCATAGTAAATGGCTAATCTCAATTCTTTCATTTGACTAAGTTGACCCATTGGGCCGAGAAATTTTCTAAATTCATCATCACTCAGTGGTGTTCTTTGAGAACTTTGAACATTTGAACTGGACACCTGATCTTCCCCCAAATTGAAAGCCCTTTGAAAAATATTAAGAGTCTTTTCCATTCTATTCATGATGAGCCCTGGAAGCCTGTTTTGAATTTTTGTTTCTGTAATTTGATTCCTAGGAATCTCAATGGTTCCAAATACATCTCTCTGTGGTGGCTGCTCTGGTTTTATTTCAACAGGAGCCCAATTTTCAAGTATTTCAGATTTCTCCTCACTAGATTTAATTTCTACATGAAGTACAAGGCATGGTTCTGAAGCACTGAAATAATTCAAGACATAAAACTTTAAATTAATTTTTTTTAAATTTTATCTATTTTTAGTGTTCTCTTGAATTTTACAGTGTCATTTCTTAGACATCTCAATCAATCCAAATGTCACAAATTAGTTTAGACATTTTCTTACCTTAAAACAGCTGCATCTAAATCCCAGTCAGACAGAAGTGGCAATAAGGCTTCTTGTGCATAGTCATCAATAGCCCTGTAGTTGATAGCAAAGTCCCTGTCATAAAGAGACAAAAAGATAGAATAAAGCCTTATGAAACTACTTGAAACAATGGTGGGGAATGACTTTTTAAAAGGTCAGCTTACCCTTTAATATCAAATGCTTTGGCTATTATGCTCTGCAGAACTTCAAATGACGTTATCCGAGGGTCTATGCTAAATTTTCTGTATTCTGGATTTAAGCCGTGTTCACATTTCTGTAAACAAACAAACGATCAACGTATGCTATGACTTGGAACCAAACGTCCGGGATGATTTCACCAGTTCGCAGTGTCCACTTAAATTTTTGAAAGACAAAAACTCAAGTGATAAGGTAACAGCTGGGATAAAAACCGATAAATCAAATGTGAATTGCTGGTAAAAAAGAATCGAAACATTTTATCGGGTCTTAGGCTCGTTGAATATTAAGTAATGACACCGTAACACGAGCTTTATGAAATATTCGACTTGGGCAAAACGGAAAACTCAGCAATAATATTTACCTTGACTTTGACACGCACTGCCTCTCTGTTGTACCCGTAAACTCCCGAATTAGACATTTTAGACGATTAATTTAACGGATTGGTAATTTATCCACATGAGAATCATCATTTTGGAACTAATATACTCCGGTCAATTGTCGGTGACAGTCGGAATGACCAAAATTTTAGCATTTTGCAGGTCCTTTCGGCTCTGCTTCGATAACACAGTGTTCAGTTCTTGAAAACATTTTTTAAATTTGGCGACGAATTTCCCGCGGAGTTGTCGCCAGCCGGACATCACAGGTTTACTATTGATCGTTCGACCTCACAGTTAACGAAACGTTTCTTTTGGTAAGGCCACCAGTTTCTTTCGAAATTTCTAGTCTTATCAAGTCCATTGTCGTTAATCCAAACCCCAAAAAAAGAGTAAGTAAGAAATACCGGGTGAAACATTTTAGGGCTACTGGTTTCTTCCGCATAGAAAGACATTTTTTCTCGTTTCAAAACATTGACGGAAATTACGTCAGATTTTTTTGACAATTTTTTCCAAAAATCGGCAGATTTTAAGTGTAACCTCATTGATTTTATTCTCTTCCAAGCAGATCATTGACTAAAAGCATATATACAAGCGAAAATGTTGGGCGTTCGACTTTGCCAGGTCGCCTTGGCGAATCCTGCGGCCAAATCATTCACCTTGATGAAAACAACCATTTCCCTGAGACCAGTCAATTATTTTAAATCGTCGCCACTAATTCGAAATAATGGAATACGTAAATTTATGGACAGTCAAAGGGATAGAATTTCCCATGCGGCTAGAAGGAAAACTCTTCGTGAGCAAGCACTGGCACCAGCTGGTGAAACAGCCTTTTCCGTTGGAAAGGGTGCTCTTGCTGGTGCATCTGCTCTAGGACTTGGAGCACTCTGCTACTATGGTCTTGGCATGTCTTCTCAAGCAGGGGTCATGGAAAAAGCAGTGTGAGTAAATTCGACAATACAAATATATTGTGATAAGTAACTTTCTGCTAATTGAAACACTTAATATTTTCAGTATTTGGCCCCAATATGTGAAAGATAGAATTAAAGCAACTTACATGTATTTTGGAGGATCCATTGCAATTTCTGTTGTAAGTGCAGCAGCTGTTTTCTCATCACCAGCTCTCTTACAATTGGCTTCAAGAGGAGGCATACTATCCATGGTGGTTACACTTGGTGCCCTAATCGGAAGTGGAATGTTGGTTCAAAGCATTCCATACACACCAGGTTTTGGTGCCAAGCAGCTAGCCTGGATTGGCCACTCAGCTTTAATTGGTGGCATGCTTGCCCCAATGGCCTTTTTGGGTGGCCCAATTTTACTTAGAGCAGCTTGGTACACTGCTGGAGTTGTTGGTGGACTGTCAACAATCGCTGTCTGTGCTCCAAGTGAGAAATTCTTGCAAATGGGTGGACCTTTGGCCATTGGTTTGGGAGTTGTTTTTGCTTCCTCCATAGGTGAGATTTAATTTCATTTCACTATTTGCTTGTCTATTCTTTGATAGATTTAAACAAACATTAATTTATTTGTTCCTCCAGGATCAATGTTTTTGCCCCCAACAACAGCTCTTGGATCAGGCTTGCACTCCATGGCACTCTATGGAGGTTTGATTTTGTTTTCTGGATTTTTGCTGTACAACACTCAGAGGATTATCCACACAGCTGAGAAGTATCCACCTCAGTATCCTGGTGTAAGACCTTATGATCCAGTTAACATGTGAGTATTTTTCAATTACTGTAAGTGTAGTCCTACATCCCATCATTGATGTTACAACTGGTGATTTATTTTTTTCCGTTCAGGTCTATTTCAATTTACTTGGATGTAGTCAACATATTTATCAGAATAGCTACCATTTTGGCTGGTGGTGGTGGAACCAAAAAGCGTTAAATCAAACAAGAAGAAGAAGAAGAAGGAGGTATCGCACCACCACCACTGAGATATCACACATTTAAACTTGTTGTCACAAAATTAAATCACATCAATTGACCATCATTTCATGTGCAACAAAGAAATTTTCCCCTTGATTTTGTTTTGGTCACGTAAAACGTAATCAAATTGTAATTTTAAGACTGTTAATTGTGAATTTTGTATGAATGGTTAAATTAATTACACAATTTGAAAATCTCAAAGCACTTGATGGCTTCATTTTATTACTTAAACTGCATGCGAAAAGAGAACGTAAAGGCAAGACTGGAAACCTCGACAGGAGTGAATTTTGTTGAATAGGATTTTTTACGAATGTACAGACTCTGCACTTCATGAGAGATCTTCTCCCACGCAAACTGGTTTTTGCCCACGAGAAATAAAAACATGACAGCATATATGAAGTGTTAAGTGTTAATCAAAATAAGCTTGTAAAATATAGTTTTTTACTTTGAAAATTAAATTATTTTCTTGTTCCTTAAATTAACATGATTGAATCCGCATCCTTTTCCTGCATTCGATTACCAGTGACATTAACGAACTGTTAAGGGTGAAAAAATGTGATGGAAAACGAAATGGAAGAATGGCTAAACTACACAACTACAATGGTGAACTACACAAACGAACAATTGTGTTTGTGCCCATTAACCTTAAAGTTTGGTTTTTGTAGACAGAAGAAGGACCCTGCCGAAGCTTGAGAAAGAGGCAAAAACAGAGAGGAGAACAAGAAAAACCAGGATACGACCAAAGTACAAATACTGAATGTATGTAGTCCCACAAAATGAGTGCACGTGGACTACAGGTGTAAGTTTTCGAAACTTTTGTTATTGTTCCAATTCTTTACTGATGCCGGCCGAAAGAGAGTCAGCCAGTTTAATAAAATGACCAAGTACAACGTCTCGGCATTTCTAAATAATTTTAACGGTTTTTTATTTCTAGGAAACAATTTCTTATTAGGTCTGATTTGTTTTGACTTAGATTTTTACAAAACTTCTTTTGTAGTGGAAATCAACTGTTTTCATTACAATCTTACAATAGAAGTAAATGCGTGCACAGGTGTCTGTGTATAAATTTCCTAAGTTATTTCACTACCGTAAAACACTAATGGTAATATAAATTATGTTGAATATCATTAAGTACCACAATGCTGTAGTTGTAGAAATATTTCCGAACACCTTCGAGTACATAATGGCATAGCTAAAACGAACTCAAAGCCGTAAACAAAATCTTCAAGGTCGTTCCCCATTTTCCCGTCTGAATTGCCCAACCAGCGTGCAACTGTTGGCCATAAATATTTATCAGTTCGACGCAATTAATCTAGGTGAATTATGTGCACACCTTGAAGGTGTCTGTACGACCAATAGACAAGCGCAAAACATCCAGGATGAATTCAAAGAGGTTTCTTCTTGTATGGGTGAAATTTGTTTTTACCGAATTTGTCACTTTCGCACCTGAGGGAGTGGTCTCATCTCCAACTCTACGTGAAAATAAAACAAATGCACACAAATTTTCTATTCGATTGCGTTTCTTGTCACGTACTCAAGGAACTCCAGCAAAATGGCAATGCGTTCGAGGACCGTTTGGTGTTTTTTTTTTCAAATATTTGAAAAAAGTGTCTGAATCATTCTGACAAGACGTTCGTCAGCTATACACTAAAATATTGTCAAGGACTGTCATAATATTGTAGTGTCAATCCGTCAATCATTTTGTTAACTCACATTTGCACTCTACTTTCTACCTGGTTTGTGGGTTCTTGAAATAAGGACATTTCCACACGAGTGACATTTGAAGAGCCCTTTCTATCAAAATCTTCCATAAAACTTATCGTTCTACTAGAAAAATTCGAGTCACTTGAACCCTCAAATCAAATTTAATAACCGGGTTAATGCAAAGAAAGGTAGAATGGTACTGGCAAAAAGAAGATAATCAAACAAAATTTATAGCTAGACAGAAAAAAATACGCATGCGAAAAAATGGTACCAAGCAGGAAGAAAATCAGCGAAATGAGACAGGAAAGAACAAAATATACAAGTTAAAACCGATATTGTAAGTACAGACAGTGGCCCGGGAAAAAAGATAAAAGGATAAACGGAAACGTGTAGACTTAACAGAGAGAAAAAAATAAAGGAAATACAAGGAAGGAAGAAGAACAGAAAATCAAAAACGAGGAGGACAAAGTGGTAAAGAACGTAAAAACCGGAAGTAATCGACGGATTTGCTACCTTCACTTCCGGAATCTCTCCAGGAAGTTAAATGAAAAGGCGGCATCTTCCCATTTCAGGTACGGTGCGATTTAGGTGTAGCAAGTGAGACGATTACGTGACGATTAACCCGCAATCCGCATTATTCAGGCCTAAAACGTCAGTTTTCACTAGATTAGCGAGCAAAATGTTAATAGTTGATAACGCGGCCTAGCGAGAACAAGTAGAAGAAGAAGAAGAAGAAGAAGAAGTGGTGAAACAAGAGAAAGAACAAGTAGCACAAGGAGAGGAAGACAAAATTTAGTTTGGTCGCGTTCGTGAAAATAAAAGTTAAGTTAAAGTCATTTTTCATGGTTTCTCGTCTTGTCGACGTCTTCTGAACCTGTCGAACGCAACGCCCACGGACGCGGACATGAAATTCTTCAAGAAAATCGACATCGCCAAGGAGAACAAAAAACTAGGGAACGAGTACATGCCGAGCGGTACAATTCGAGTGCTCAACCCGTACGATTTGCAAAAGACCGTCGTGAAATTTGGAGACCACGAGAATTCGATCGAGGAAATCTTCAAAAAGGTCGACTCCTACAAGAGGAAAACGGAGGAGTTTCACGATGGCGACGTCGGAAACTCCGGGGAAACCAACGGGAAAACCGAAATTGGTAAGTTGAAAACCGACACGAACAATTTCATCCGTCTCCTTAGATTTGTACGATTTTACATGCACTACAACACACTACTGTTGTCGATAAAATTTACACAGTATAAATGTAAGATCAATATTAAAGCATACATACTATGTAATTATGTACGTTAAAACACCAAATAATGTGCTACATAAAATGAATATAAATAATACGAAATTAATATTAATTTAATATTAATTTTAACCTAATTTTATATTATACATAATATAAATAACTTTTTGCGTAGTAACCTATTGATCAATACTTGATTGATTAATAGTACGGCGAAAATTAAATTCACCGATATAATTAACATCCTAAAAATTTTAAATTATTATAGATCAATATTTAAATATAATTAATAAAAAAAACCGATAACGATTAATATATATAATAATTTATAAATAATGAAAATTTTTATTTTTTTATTACGATGCGCTATGCGTTACCTTAATTGGGGTTCTGTAGTGATTTTTTAAAAATAAATTTTACTACAATAGTAGAAGCGTAATTTATGGTATCTCTTTCCCGACTTAATTAATTAATAAATAAATAATAGTAGGCGCATTTTAATAGTTTAACTCTTGTGGATTGTGTATTAATAGAATTTATTACAGGTAATTAATTGTGAGTTTAGAAATGTTACCTTCGCGCAAGATGCTGCTAAAGGACGCTTAATTGTTTAATCTACCGGATGAATTCTGTTGTATTGATAGGTCCGACCTCGTCTTTGTAGTTCAACCTTCAAGTTTATTAAATATATTACTCTAGAATTTATGAGAATATCCAAAAATTATTTTTGATACTACGGGAGAAGTTTTATTTGTTGGGGTGTTTATTTTATATTATTAAGTCAGCTGACGGTTGTGTCCTCTTAAATTACTCTTCCTTTTGTTATTAAGATGGTACTAATTATTTGTTTGACGAACCGGATAATATTGTAGTTGTTTCTAAAAAGCTTCCATCTTGTTCTCGCTGTTCTAAACAAGTTCTAAGTCTCGTCTTTTGTGTCTTTTGTCTTTCCTCATGTCACCCCACGGTACGGTACGTGTGCAACTGCCAGTTACCACCCGGACAATTCAAAATTTATCCTCCCCCTCTTTTTTCCTGTTGTAGTTTTTCGTATGTTGTTTCTGTATGTTTTTCTTTGCATTCTTCACCTTCCCACAGGACTCCCGTCGTAAATTTTTCGACATTTAGGCACATTTATGGTAATAGTTTTGGTTTCATCACACGACTTTTTATTACCTCACGCGTGCGTTATTTTTCTCTCGTTTCAATTTCGCTTCCGTCCTGATTGCGGCCATTGTTTCTCGGTGTCTCGTCAACTTTGCATTTTAATTAAGGCTCGACACCTCCGAATGAGATCCTACACTATTTTTAAACTCATCTTAGCTCAAACATCGTGAGTCACTCTCGTGTTTCTCTCTCGCTTTGAGATATTTTCAGGGTTGTGCAAGGGTGTCGCCGCAGCCGTCAACAGAAATTACCTCCCGAGCCTGAAAACCAAGTCGTAAAAATATGAAAACACATGTCGTGACGTATCTCTCATGGTTTATCGAACGAAGTCGTTAAGCTTGTTGTTCGCCAGCAAAACCAAATGATATAAGCAACACATCGAAGCCGAGTTTTGTTTCATTCAGAGAAGTGAGGACACAGACTTTCTTATTCGCCGCAGAGGTACTTTAAGGTTCAAACTATCAGATCAAGGTTCGAAGGCGACCACCACGAAAATAACAACCGCGTTCTTCGGATGGAAACCCACGTTCGCCTCTATACTTTGAGTACCAGCACCCGCTTTCCTCATTATTTTCCGAACCTTGAAATACATTCTTTCTCCTCCTTTATCTTCTGTAGTAGACTTTTACTACTTTAATACATTAAATGTGATCGCACTCCTGTATTTTCCATGCTTCCTGTTCACAAGAAGGTCGACTGACTTCCTCTATGAGTGCGTCTGTTTGTTGAGTGTTCTTATTTCTTATAATGTGATATATATATGCAACAACAGTATGGCCCTCTATATGTTACATGTTTAATAGTTGTTTCGCAACTTAACTTATACTCTTCTTTATTCCTGTACCACTTCACGTATTCTGGTTTATTGGCTTGCTCTTGATAATTAAATATATTAAAGATATTGTTTACCTTCTAATCATAGTGCGCAAATGACGCTGGTTAATCCGTAACTATTGATTAATAGTAAGTTCGTTGTATATTTTAGATTTTGGGAGGTAAATCCTTTCCTTGGTAGTTGGTAGTCCTTTAAGTTTCTACTGCCATTCTCACCCTTGAAGTTCTTATGTTTTTTCTGTTTTATTATTAATTCTATTCCTTTTTTATTTAATTATTATTAATGCGATTCCTCCAGAGAACAATGTGGTGTTTCGTGTCCCCCGTACTTTCGTTCATTTTCTTAGTGCAGTTCAATTATTTCTTACTGCCATTCTTCAGTAAACTGCGTTTCAGTGCTTCCTTGGCAGACTTTTTAGTGATTACATTCATGCTCCCTCTCTCTCTCTCTCTCTCTCTCTCTCTCTCTCTCTTTCACAATTTCTTTCATCGCCACCTCTTTCGGGCAACACGAAGTGAATAATAAAAATTTTAACATTCCAAAATTTTCAAAATGAAAAATTATAATCGACTTTTGTCGAGGATTTTACGACGCAGTTTAACTTCCACAGAGAAAAGAACTTTAAAAAGGCAACGCTTGAAAATGAATGTTAACATCTGGGAACTCATTTTTTTTTTAATAATAAAATTTACGACTACTCATTTGAATTCCGTTTAGCTCAAGCGTGAATTGACACAATTCTATTGTTCTGTCGGAGAAAATTTATATATACAGAGAGAGAGAGAGAGAGAGAGAGAGAGAGATTTTAGAATCATTAGTTAAATGAAAGGTTGTCTAACTTTCAACATTAAGTCCTGTATAACTGAAGTCCTGTGAATATTACAATTGTCAATCTACCAATAAATTATTTTATACCTTACAGCCCACAGTTATTAAAACTCATTAACCTTACAACTCCATTAAACTACAAGATAAGCCTACGTACATTAAAATATGATGTATTCCCTAACACGTTCATAAAACAAATATTTAATATGTGTATTTCTTTTGACGTATATTGAAACCTGCAGACCCTGACTAAAAACATTTATAAACGCCAGACAAATGAAAAAGGTAACTGAAGTTTTCATTCGACAAGTTGATTATTAATAAAAAGAATGATGTGTTTGTACAAAATTGTAAAGACTCAAGTTCCTTAAAGGGAAAACGTTTAAGTAGAATATAATTACAAAGTTAGTTGGTTAAGATACTATAAATTTGCTGTCTTTACTTGTCCTGTATGCCATTGAAAAAGTAAGCATCTTCTGCAATGCTTTTGAAATATTAAAATTCATGTGCATATTTTTGTATACAACCAATAATAGTAACTGTTATAGATGTACGACGAACTTAAACAAGAAATGAGTTGAAATTGTCAGCATCGTCGTGCCGACCACATTTTTTATCTTCTTCTATACGTTTAGTATATTCAAGAGCCCCCAGGTGCATTACTTTTGAATGTACTTGGGATATTATTTTATATATCGTTTTATTTATTTTTTTATATATCTATACTTTTTGCTATATTTTCTATTTTATTTTTTTTATATATTCCTCCTCAATTACTTTTTGTATTTTGTTTTTTTTCTTTAAATATTTTATTGCTAGGACTGTTCTGCAGTACATGTCAAAATCAGAATAATATTATAAATCAGATCAAGTATTATAATAATCTATTGTTTCCTATGGATTGGTGACTGTGATGTAAGAAGGAGAATTTTAGACTAATACGTAATGAACTATTTTTCGCGATGAGTCAAAACTATTCTAATTGTATTTTACGTTTCTCTTAAGGACATACAAGAGAAGAAGACCCATCTGCACAGGATGATCAATCAGAGGAAGATGTTGCCAAGGAAGATGACCTCAAATCGACCCATTCGGACTCGACGAAACTAACAGCTTTTTAATTTACTTTTAGTAAAACAAAAACATACATTTCACACGGTCTCATTGCTTTAGTCCTCTACTCCCTCCAATTTCCCATCTTTCCCGAGTGTCAAAGGTTCCCATCGGTTTTCATAACCTCAATGTTCATAAATTCCTGCGGTGTGGTTTGGACACGGGTACATGAAACCACATCAAGGTCTCGTGAAATAAATTAGTACGCCTTCCCGGCTTCTTGGAAAAGTTCTGGTTTAGATGTTCGATGATGTCGAAGAAAACTATTCTCGGTAATTAAGACTAGGAAGAGTGCGGATAAGAGTAAACAAACAACACTGACAGATAGTGTTATCTCTTCTTTACTTTTGCACAAATCCGTTGGAAGACTCACAGGGCCATAAATAATCATGTCGCAAGCCGCGCGGATTAAAGTCCGGCTGCGTCAGTCAGCTTAGAGTTTCGGTACCTGTCAGGTGTGAACCTGAAACTTTCAGTGGGACACCTCAACGAGCAGAAGGCTTCTCCGGCTGTTTGTTCAGCTGGCGCCGAAATTAACTACTTACTAATTTCACTTCTTGAGCCGTGTCAAATGGCGTATTTGTCGTAGCATTTGAACGATGCCGACAACGAACCCAATGGAATTTTACGAATTGAGCTATTTGTTCGATAGCTAACAGATAAAATTACCACAAACTTTAAATTTACTTCAACTAAACAATTCTACCCGTCAGATAACAAAACGTTGAGATGTTTCAAAGGTACTCCCATCCGATCCAAACCTTTCCAAACTGTACTTTCAGTTCACTATCTCATGATTGTAAATCTTACGATGTTACATGAGACTATTGTGTCTACTATTGTGTCACCCTGTTATTTGTACTAATTACCACTAAAATGTTCTCATGATATGAATATTTGTGATATTTGAGTGTATAATTCAAACATAATAAATAGTATCAATAATCAAAAATTTTGGACGTTTCTTTCTACGGTAGAAATATCCTTTCCTTTGCACCGTACAAAAAATCAAGCAACGACATTTTTTGTACATAAAATCTTATGCAAGAAAAGGTAAAACATAATTTCTGTCTTGTAACGTTCCAGTTGACGATTTCTTTTTATTTGGTGCAGTGCAGTGCATTTAATCAACTCAGTATGGGCCTCTATTAACAATTCCCAAACTACTACCTTAAGTATTTACTCATTATAATGACCACTAGTCTTTTTAATGAAACCCACTGTTTTGGTAAGAGAAAAATGAAGAAGAACACCCAAAACCTCAAAATAAATCAATGGACTCACCAAGTCTTGGAGGACTAATCGTTTCCTTGGGAGACGGCGACGACGAACGTACACCTTTGAGGACAATATTAATTAAATAAATCACCTGTAGCAAAAATTAATTTAAATAAATTTATTTGTTGTAAATAATAAAAAAAATACAATGTAAAACTTACGGCCAAGTACAGATAATACAATCGGTAAAACAATTAAAGCACCATTCCCTAATTCTAAAGATCCATAAAAAGTTCAGGCCAAATTTTCAACGCATTTTCTGTTTGCGGAGTCTGACACGTAAGGCACCATGATGATTTCGATGTTGGACACCGTCTCAGAGGTCTTTGTCTTCTCCGTCGTTCTGTGTCTGACATTCGACCTGAATTTCCTCTCGCCCACTGTGCAGTGATGCTGCGTTAACTGCTTCTGCTTCCTAAAAGTCTGAGAGCAGTTCATGCACTTGAGTACGTTCTTTCCCTTGACCAACTTGTGCTCTTTCTTCATGTGCTGGTTGAGCTTCGCGACGGATGAAAATGTTTTCGAACAGAGCTGGCAGGGACGAACGCGACAGTTGCTGTGCGTCGTCAGATGATCCCGAAGTTTGTCCTTCCTGTAAAAAGTCTTGTGGCAGCCCAGGTAGGCTTTGAAGGGACACTCGAAGTGCTGATTTAAGTGAATGGCCAGGTGACGTTTGAGTCGGTATTTGGAAGCGAATTGTTTGTTGCAGTGCTCGCAACTGAACGGTTTCTCGCTCAGGTGAACGAAAATGTGGTTGTTTAAATACTTCTGAGTTCGAAATGTCTTTTTGCAATTTGGACATTTGTACTTGGACTGCGAGGGATCCAAATGTGTCGCTATGTGACGTCTCAGAAATCTCTCCGAACTGAAGACACTAACGCAGTGAACACACTCGTAATTGTGGGTGTCCACTGCCATGTGATTCTTCAATGATTCAACAGTCTTAAATTGAGCGGAACAAACTTCGCATTTCAGCTTTCTGCAAGAAAATAAGTCTGTGAGTGTCAAACGAGTTGAGAACATGACAGAAAATAAGCGTATGGTGACACCCACACTTCAATTTCTTTCTTGTCTTTCCCCGTCATGTCGTGGTCGTACTGATGCGCTCCCAACTCTCCCAAACTTGTGAACGCCTTGAGACAAATATGACACTGAAATTCGGCCGAAGAATGAACTTTCGAATGCGACAAAAACTCGTCAAGGTCGCTGAAAGTTTCGTCACAGCCCTTTTGAATACATCGGTATACCTGGAGAAAGAAAATAGTTTTGTGAACCCTTGCCATCTTTGATGGAACGAAAGCTACGAGCGAATTAATCTGAGAGTTTCATTTTCAGTCATGGCGTCGTACCTTAAAATTAGAATGAAGAGTCAAATGTTTCTTGTAGAGGGAATACGACTTGAAACTCATTGTACAATACTGGCAGGAATAATTCATTTGGTCCAAAAAAGACTGACTGACTGATTGCTGACTTTTATCTCCAGTGATTTTTAACGTTTGCTTCGCCTGGGGCCACACCTTGTGTCTCATCATGTGCTTTCTAACGTTTGACTTTTGCGAAAAAGCTCGTCCGCAGATTATGCACTGGAAGGGCCGTTCACCCGTGTGAACTCTCTCGTGCTGTTGTAAATTAAAAGGTTTCTCGAAGGTTTTCCCGCAATAGGAACATGATAACTTCGACTTTGACTTGACTAATTCTTTTTTCTCAGGGGCCTCGGGTTCTGTTGGTCGTTCACTTTTGCTGTCCTCGGGCAGTTGCTCCTGGATTAAACTTAGCAAGTCTTCGGTTTGTGGCTCGTCGACGGAATTATTCAATTTGTAGTAACAGTTTGACGTGTCCACTAGGAAATTATCTAAGGATTTGGCTTCTGGCTGTGTTAGAACAACATGACTGATCTGTTCTTCATTGGGTATTACATCTGGCAGGACAGTGCAGCTGCTGGGAAGTTCGCTTTGAATTGGACATGTGAAAATAAGCTCACCCTCAGGATTGGTATTGTCTGCTGTTAAAATGACACTTGCAACTGGTTCACTGCTGTCTGAATTTGACAACAGGATTGGCTGGGTTTGCAGTTTTGGTGTGATTACAACTTGTCCTGCAAATGTTGGAATTGTGTTGCTAATGAGCAATCCCTTCTCATTCAAAACAAGTGAAACAACTTCATTTTCCACTTGTGATTCATCCCTGATTATTTTAACAAAGTTTCCTTCTTCTATAGGTGCAGTCTCCAAATCAGTCTGACTCAGGTCTGACGCTTTGTTATTGAAACTAAGTAAAAAAGTTTTTTGCAATGGAAGTACCGAATTCTCCAGTCCTATCTTGTCCAGCAAGTCTTTGTTTTCTGTCAGTTTGCACTGAACTCGTTTGTGATCTATAAATTCAGACAACAACTGAAACTGTGTTTTGCATCTTCCACACTGAAAAGTATCACACTCTTGACCGTCAAATACTGCAAAAGAAATAAAATACCAGTAACTGAAAACAATACTTAATAATACTAATAATAAAGTATAATATTTTTTTTCTTACCGGACTCATTTCTTTGGAATGATAAATTTGCATTAATATTCTTGCAGTTGAAATTTGTATCCTCTAGTAGTCCTTTATCTGTTTCTTGAATATCTGCAAATTATAAAAAAACTAATTGGACAAATTTTCCATTATTTAAAGTCTGTAGAATCAAAAAGTGATAGCTGCCTTCAATAAAAATAAAATACTTAAAGAAGCCACTGAATTTAAGTATAAAATAAATAGTATAAGCACAATGAGTCTACTTATTAGTAACAGTTATGAAAATCCCAGTGCAATGAAATCAAATTAGAGGTAAGAAAATTTAAAAACTGAGGCTTTAGGGTGTGGCTCCTAGAAGAATAATGCACTAAATGATTTATAATTATACTTTCTGTCACATACTGTTTTGATATGAAGGTTTCTTTAAATTAGCAAGGAGTAAATTTCAGTATGAAATAAAGAAAAATGTAATGAAAAATGTCTGCTTACCAATACTTGGACAAGCATTCTGCACCAGTGAATTTTTCTTAAAATTAATAAAGTCTGTGTCTTTAAAATGTCTGGCACATATCTTTCCATCTTCTCTAATCTTTGTTGGACTAATTTTCAAATTGTTCAGTACTGGTGAAATCTCTTTCATCCACACCTTTAACCTAAAATGATTATTTACCTTAATTAAATTCTGAATGCTGGGCCTAGGTGAATCAGAGTACAGTGCGTTTATGAGAAGACATTATCGACGTTACCTCGATTCATCTTTGGGAAATTTAAAAAATGTTAATCCTTTTTGTGGACATGATTCCTCGCAAACAAGACATTTGGACGTTTGATTTTCCATGACACATTAATTCGATTCGACACTTCTCTTCTTAAGGTTGTACTTTTCATTTTTCAGTACACAAATCGCGCATTGTGTGGTTCGTTAGAGGATTTCATCGATGAACTCTTGGTACCACCGGCAATCACAGAATCGTGAGACAGGCAGCCGTTCCATCTGCGAAGGAATTCAAAGTTGCTCCTTTTTGTAAACAAAACGCCATGTTACCAGGATAGCCAATTCAAATTGTTGCAGAGTAAAACAAAACGATTTAGCCATGCAATTTAAATTTAAATTGACTATTACGTGACTTAACTATTACGATTTACCTTTGTGAACACACCAAATGCATTACAAATTAATGACATATCGTTTCGCAATAAAAAGAAGCCGATTTATTATTCCCGTGATGTAGTTTTTCGCCAAACAGCCGCTCGGTACGATGAACTGACATATGCTTTCAGTAAAACTCATCACATTATATTATTTATTACCCATCGAGTGTTACAATTTAAACAGAATATGGTATTCAAAGTGTCACGCAAAAGAGAATTTTATTTCTCTGTCTTTCCGAGAGTTGAAACGCAAAATTTTGTACGCCTACAACCTGAACTCAACACGGTTCGCAATGAATGGGCGTACGCATTTACTCCCTAGAATGTTAACTTGTCTAGTGGTCTTTCATAGACATTTCATTAACGATGGAGGAGGATGATCTGCAAGAAATAAACTGGCGTTATAATATCAAATAATATAATGTAAAAATTCGTTGATTCGTTTGATTTTGATTTTTCTGCGACAAAATTTCCTGGTCAGGCGACCATGTTGACTTCTTATTTTGTTGAGTATTATATTTTTGTAAATCGACAAATACAAATGTCAGCGTCTGATATTAAACTTCTAGACTGTGTTTCGTTTCCTTAAATTTTAAATAACCAATAATTACTCTGAACTGCCCTTTGGAGGTTCCATAAAAAAAATCAAACAGTTTAATATGCCAATACATGTCTGCTGATCCGAAGTACGTTCGACAACCACCTAATCACCTGAAACGTGACTATGGGCAAGAGGAGGAACAACAGTTTAACAGAATGCCATCTCCGGAAAACAATAGCACCGAAAAGGGAAATCAAACGACGGAGACGTTTTAAGAGACGGATGCGATCGTTAAACAACTCACACTTAATACAGGAAATCTCGTACGAAATAAACAAGAAACCGTCACCCAGTAAAAACAAATTTGAAAATAAAAAAGATACAAATAGCACAATTGACGTGATCGTACTCCCGGATGAATGTGAATTACCCAGAACTCAATCTTTAAATAAAACAATTGATTTATGTGCCGATGATAGTTATGATAATGTGCAAAATACTCAAAGGAACATATCGTCAAATCCCCAAGTTTTTATAGATTTAAGTAAGGAACCGAGCGAAGAAGTGATAGTCGTCGACGAAAATTTACAACAAAAACCTAAATGCTGTGATAATGGTGAAGCAGTTGTTGTGGACTTGAATGAAAACGATGAGGCTCAGGGAAAAGAAAATGATAGGTGTGATGACATTGTGGTCATTGGATCGTTCCACAAGAACCCATTTTCTACTTCGACATCGTCTAAAATCAACTCTTTAATTAGAGAATGTATTCAGTTGAAAAATAAGCCGAGCAAAATTAGGAACCAAAAGTTGAATTTAAATTGGATAGGTAATAAAAACTCATCCAAGAAAATTAACACCTCTAAGTCTGAGCATAAAAAGGCACAGGTAATGCCAGAAACATCATCCTCCTTAGGTGAAAATATTTACACAAATTCCCCTGTTGATATCCCCAAGCATGGTCTTCGTCCCATTATTATCGATGGAAGTAATGTAGCCCTAGGGTAAGTTATTTATTCTCAGAGTATTTTACTCCAAGAAAACAAGCAGTCATATTTCATTTCATTTGTAGTACCAACATCAAGAAGCGAATATTTTCTTGCAAACATTTAGAAATCTGCATAAAATATTTCAAGGAGAGAGGACACAAAGTTACTGCCTTCGTTCCACAATTTAGAACGTGAGCACTTCACCTGTTGGCATTTTTGTCATACTCATGATTCTCTTTGTGTGGTACAATTTGTTCTGTTGCAGGTTGCATGGAAAGAGTGACAATCCGAATTTACTTAACAGACTGGCTGACATGGGTGATGTGATTTTGACCCCGAGCAAAAGAGTTGAAGGAAGGAGTATTGTTCCGTATGATGACAGGTATGTTTGGTTAGTTTCATTTGCTCACATGAGCTCACTTGTACCATTTTATTGTTATTAATTTTTGTGTTGTTTTCAGGTTTATAGTACAAACTGCAGTTCTCCAAGGTGGAATCATAGTTACTAGGGATAATTACAGAGATTTATTACAAGAAAACCCTGCCTGGGCTGAAACAATAAATTACAGGTTACATTTTCACTTGTGTTTTAAGTCGACCTCAACAATATGTCCAGAGGTGTTTTATTTTTTTTATTTGTAGAACTCTTCCTTACACTTGGGTGGGTGATATATTGATGTTTCCCAAGGATCCCCTTGGAGAACATGGACCAACCCTGGATGAATTTTTAAGATTTAATTAGTGCAAGCACCTGTGGTGACAAGTGGGAATGCTTTAAAGGTAAGATTTAGATTTCAAGTACCAAAAACTATTATTACTACTCATACTACATGGATTATTATGGAAAAGTAATTATTGATTCATTCTAAAGTTTCTAGTATGAATTGGAGACTTATTGTAGTATAATATGTGGGAGAACAATATTTAAAACAACACTTATTTTCAGAAAACTGCATAATTATTCTCAATTGAAATGAGAAGGAAACACATGTGCTTGCAAAACTGAAGTTAGAGAAATACTATATATATTGGCTGAAAAACCAAAGGAAGCCTTTAAACGAAAATCTGTCACGTAAATTTTTTTTCATATGAAAATTGTAATATTCATGTTTTTTTCAGATTAATTATTTTATATTTTATTTTTATGTAATAAAAGTGAATTGAAACTCCTTTTGGAAATTGCCCTGAAGAATTGTTGAACGTTACAAATTATTTAATAGTTTTGATAAGCGAAGTACAGTCAGTCAAACCGTAAAAAAAAGGGAACTTAAACTGACACAATATTTCGAGGTTACGTATATTTAAGTGACTTGCACACTTTACTTCATGTGGTACTTGACAATTGTACAATTCACTTGAAGAGTCAAACGCAGAATTCGTAGAAACCGAACAAGTAAATTTAACAAAAAAGGAATATACGACAAGTTGGACAATCTATTTGTCACTAAAATTATATGAAAATCAAAGGCTGTCCATCCAAAAAAAGAAAGAAGAGTAGAAATAAACTGTAATTTACGTAAATGTTAGAATTGAAAATGAATAAAAAATAACATAAATACAAATAAAATTACAAGACCGGAATTTGTTTTCCTGCTCCCTGCCCGAATCAAAATGTCTCTTCCATGAGTCCTAGAGTGAATTAAATTCTTTTAACCGATTTTAAATGTTTCAATTTTTTCAATTCTCGAGGTTTAAACTTTCGGACGTTTTAAGCAGATCCAAATCTAAAATAATGAAAATTACCCAGTCAAAAATTGGGGTACCAGTGAGTTAGTTGGGCTCACACCCGCAGATTAAGAAACATGAGATTGAAGGCGCTTTAACACCAGAGTTCGTTTGAAGTTCGAGAGTTTTGTAGACTTTTGATGTCGCGCTAAAAAACATTCCATTTTCTCGTAGTGTTAAATATTTTGCGACACATGTTAGAGAGACTGAGGAACCCGCTAAAAACAAGTTCGAGTTTCTTAGGAACCGACAGTTGAATAAACAGGGTTAGGGGTAATGGAGAGAATCCAAGGCTTAACCCAGACTGACCCAGTCACTCACTTTTATGATAAAATAATTCCGCCTCTCAAATGAAATAAAAAATAAAGTGAGCACTGGTCTGCGGTGTACACGAAAACAGGATGTTTGTAAAAAAAATAAGCAGATAATTTAATTTTTAAATTATACAAAATCTTTTTTTTAAATTTAATAATTACAATTTACATTAACAATTTTTTTATTTTTAATTTAAAAAATAAACTGTCAAATATCCTCTTTCTTAAGTGAATAATTAGTGTTTTTCAATTTTTTTATTATTACAAACGATTTACTTGTTTTTATTTTATTAATTTAATTTTGGGCGGGCCATCGTTTTTTTTTTTGTTTGTCTGTGTGTATGTGGGGGGTATTAATCAAAGTTTTCGGGCCCGCGATGAAAGTAGCGCACTTTTTTACAATTTCCTTGAGTAATGTACAATGTGATCACTCTGCATCGGTAATGGATTGAAAACAACAGAAAATAAAGAAAATAAAAACTTTACCAATCTTCTTAATCCGGTAATTGAGGGAAGAAAACAAATTAATGTTGCTGGCTGCCTTTCACGTGAATTTGCGTATTGTCATGTGATTTTGCTTTTGCCTTCGCAAGTGAAAGTGAAAATTCACTGCATTGCACAAAGAGACCGTTACTGACTTTGTTTTTTTTTCACTTCCTCAAATCAGCCAATCAGAAACGTCCTTTGTAAAAGCGCGACAGAAAATTCGACATTTTGTCAAGTCGCCCCCATTGGAAATCCCCTTGGGGGCACAGAAATGCCTGAACTTTGAGGAAGAAAAAGTAAGTAAAAACCGTCCGGTTGAATTGTAAAAACCAATTTTTTTTTCTGGGACGAATTAACCGCGGTTGTCTTTTTTCAAATTAAAATGTCGGGCATAAGCGTTGAGATCGTTCGACCGGACGACAACGCGGGAACGAAAATCATTTTTTATTTTGGAAAATAATTTGCTTCGGATCCGTCTACTTTCTTTACACTGCCATTCCGCGAGGAGGCCGCTTGTCACTGATTGAAGAAAATTCTAATGCTCCACAAAGAGCACAGGTGAAAATTCTTTCGTCAGAATTGTCAAACCTCTCAAATTCTCACCGTTCGTCAGGTAAATGTAAATAATTTATTAAATTGAATAGTTAAACAAAAATAATTTGTTCATTCGGCTTGATAATCGTTCGAACGTCGACTTAATTTCCAATCATTTCAACGACCGTTCTAATTTGAAATTAAACGAAAAAAAAAACAGGCGCCTTCCCTGAACGCTGTAATTTTCCCTGATTGAAGTTGTTATTTACTTTACTTATTTATTTATGTTCGTTATCGAACATCATTGTACATAATATTATTACATTTTTCTTTAAATTCTCACTTTTTCCTCTTGTTATTTGACACTTTGGTATTTAGCTCTTAGAGTTTGACAGTCTTTCCAATAGATTTAATTTTCCAATTTAAATATAATCGTTTCTCGTTTTGTTTTTTTTTCTTTCTTTTATTATAAAAAAAAACGCGTGAGTGTTTGTGTACGTGTACGTGTGTGTCTCTGTATTTATTTATGTAAGTATGTACATTTATTTATAAACACCATGCACTTTCTCGACTCTTCGTGCTTGAATTTCAGACGAGCCTTACTTGCAAAACGAAAATAAAAGTACCAAGAACACGAACGTCCGTCATTGTTCTATTTTTTGTCCGAAATTGGAAGCACAGTTTTATTCGCGTGTCATGTCGTCGTTCACTTTCGTTTTCCTTTGCATTTGAAAAAAAAAATACAAACAAGAAACAAACAAAACATACTACAAAAAACAAAATTTACTTTGGTTCTTTCTTGATGAAACTCAGGCGAGAAGACGTGAATTTCGGTAACCAAAAAAAAATCAACTCGACACTCCGTAGAAGTAAAAAAACAAATCATCCAAAACGCCTCTCGGGCCGCGTACTCTGCGAGCTTTAAAGTCTTTTATATTTAAATATTTATATATGTATATATATATAATAGTCCGTCGTCGATTTCAAATCGATGAACACTAGATGAACATATTTTTGACTGTACAAATACGGAGGGAATTGCTCGGGAAATTTCAATAAAAGTTCTCTTGTCACAAAATTTCAACGAGAGTTTCAAACGTCCTGCGACGTCGGAAAAGTTCCGTGGGGACGTCGCAGGGCCCTTAGAGTCACACCAAGTGACCCTCGTTTTCCAAATTGGGTGGATACGTCTGTCCGAAGGTGGACAACGCCGGCTGAGGCATTAAAGTGGCTGAAAGGACGGGCCCGCTCATTTTCGGCGGTGACGAGTTGTTGTGCAACACCGTCACGTCCGGAAGAACCGGCCCCCGTTGACGTTTCAGGGAACCGTTTCCAGTAGGCAGCGTGTGGTTGTACTCCAGAGTTTGAGAGTAAGGTAGATACCTGAAACGTGAACAACACCAAGGTGACAGCTCATTCTTGAGTTGGGTTTGAGACACACAACACACAGAGTTACAAACCTAGAGTCAGGCTGCATATTGTAGTATGCTCCTTCTATGGTCGGTGGAGGCAACACTGAATTACTAATATAATTCCCTTTGCTCACGGGATGTGGCAAAGTGTTTCTAGCCGGAACTATTTCCGGGTCCTGCACCACGTGATTCGCCCGCATTTGATGTTGCATTTCATAACTAGCCGGATATTGGAACGGATAGTCAAATTGATCTATTAAATAAGTACTAGTAGCTACCTTACACCCGTCCTCCTGAAAAGAGTCAAACGGTGCGGGGCAAATTAGCCGTTGAACTGCACTACACCCCTTCGTTCACTACAATTCCTACTTACCGCGTAGTCGGCGTTAACCTCACCGTTCGAGTAGTTTTCACTTTTCTCGGAGACGGAACTTAAGGTTTCGCCGGTAACTGTTTCGTTGTAACTGCTGGGAGCGTACATTTCAATTGTTGCTGATTTGTTGCTCCCCTGCTCACTCGGACCTGTTTCAAACACATCACAAATTATTATCAGACTATCATTTTGTCTACCTCTCTGTCACAAAGAGCCACGTCCGGCAGAGGTAGAAATCGTACGAATTAACCCTTTGGAATTAATATGTAAACTTATTAAACGTGTTAGTTATGTTTCGCCTGATAAAATGACAACTGTAAATGTTACTTTGTACTTGTTGTACTTGACAAACAAACTTAAAAACAACCAATGACACTCGTTCGGAGCAGAAATAGTGAATGAAATATTTACATAAGTTTAATAATTAATGGAACAAACGTAACGGTGTTTGTTTACACAAGTTCTATACTATTCCTTTACATGACGAACTTTAGTGTTCGTTTCGTCTCTTTCTATAAAATTGTAGTTTTTCCTTATTTATTTCGTTGTTTACGATCACTGCAGTATCATAGCTGACTGTCACTGAAGTTCTCGCTTATTACTTTATGACGTCTTGCTTTTTATTGATTTCTTCCAATGAAACGTTTATATAAAACTGTTAGTTGATTGAAACTGTTTAGAAATTTGTTGTACTTGTTGTCACAGTTGTCGTTATTCGTTTCAAGTTCACTTATTACAATGGTTGTTATGACGTTATTGTCTGTTGTTATCAGAACTAACAGATCAATTTGTTTTTATGCATCTACGACTACATCATTCATTCATTACGACATGTTAGTCTTTTTAGTTATGTTAGACGCGTCCGAAACTTACTAAACTTTCTGATTAGTTTCTTTCTCCGTCATTCTTCTGCGTGTTTTTTTTCCGCCACTTTTAAAAAAACATACCTTTTTTCACCTTTTTATTCTTCTTTCTCAAAATGAAGCAAGCGACAAGGAGAACGTTAAAAAGTAGCAAGATAACTCCGGTTATCGACACGCTGATGATTATGATTCTTGGTATATCGGCCTTCCCTAGCAATTCTTCCGGGAGCATAACGTCTATAAAACATAAAACGGTGTGTATGTACCTGAGAGCCTCTTATTTCGGGATCTCCGCCGCAAGCAACAACCCACCACCAGGATGTTGAGGGCTAACATTGTGATTCCCGCCACCGCCGTGATAACCACCATTTTCATTGAAAACTCGTTCTCCCCTAGTGAGCCTAGGGGCGGAGAATGCAGCGAAGGAGGTGGTGTGCCTGAAGTGAGGAAAAAGACAAGGTGTAACCATCACCGTCATGCATTTACTTATGGATTCGATGGGGCAGACGATTAAAATATCTTCCAAGTGTTAAAGCAGTACAGAGGTAGAGGTACAACGAACAAATGCTTTCTTACTACTAATGAGCACCTGAGTAGTCAAATGAAGGAAGGGTTTCAGAAGGTTGTATAAGTTAAATATACAATGCGATTAGAAATACGTTCGGAATTTAGGGTAGGACACAGCTTCTTTAACCCATCACCTAAATTAGTAAACGTCTTACTTGATGTTCTCGTTCTAACAACATCGTGCATGTAGTTACTGCTTCCCCTTTCGTTGAACGCCATCAGGGTGAACACGTACTCAGTGTCCAAGTCCAGACCTGTCACGGTAAACGACGTGGCATTCTCTGTCATGACATCCAAATAACGATAGCCTTCCTTTTCGGAATCTGCACGAATGAATAAAACGATGTGAGTACGATGTTTGGGGGTTTTGGAGAAAGTACGGCACCAATCAGGGTGCTCAGGATACTCACTTGTGTGCTCCGGCCTGTATCTGATCCTGTACGAGGTTCTGAGGCCACCATCGAAGCCCGGAACCCACGAAATGGTGACCGAGTCGTGTGTCACATTCAACACCGACAGGGAGAGTGGAACATCGGGGGCCGACGTCACATTCAAAACAATCGTCGACTTGGACGTTCCCTCTTCGTTCTGAGCTTCGCACTCATATTTACCATAGTCTGTCGCTTCGACATTGTCGATCAGTAAAATCGATTCGAAGGTCGTCAAGTCGATCTGTAGACCATCGAAAGGTTCATTACACAAATGTCGAGTAACTCGGTCACTCCGAGTACGTGACGGGTAGTAGAGGTACTCACCTCGTGAAATTCCGAAAGGTATTTACTTGTTGTGTTAACTGATATTATGGCTCCGTTTCTGAACCATACGAATGTTGGCTTAGGCACAGATGACGTTCTACAAATTAATCTACCTGTACTACCAATATTGGAGGCAGCTTTTATCCTAGCAGGGGACGAATCCATCTCGGGTTTATCTGCAAGAAGAAAAATGGTACGGTGAGGGTGTGCAGGGTAAATGGTGCGACACGACGATGGTGACAGATGGCGACAAACTTACATTTAACTAGTAATTGAACTGTTTTAAAAGTCTCGTTTCCTACACCATTGTTGACTACGCAGTCGAAGGGACCCACGTCTTTTTTCCTGGCCGCTCGAACCACCAGGTACGACGTAGAATTCATGAAAGATTTCGTTGTTCTTTCGTCGAAATCCTCAAAATTCTTGTTCCTCCAAGAGACGTGGCCTTCCCTCAGTGGATTTCCGTCCACGGTACAGTTAAGTTCGACGCTTTCTCCGGGACTGGCTATGACGTACCGGGGAACGCTGACCACATGAGCAGGATCTGACAAAATAGAGGGTCAATTAGAGGATGCTTTGTCGTAGTAGGCTGGTGCACAAACGCATTTCTGTCCGCTTACATTGAACACTTATGTTGAAAGTCACATGAGCAGAACCCTGTGAGTTGAACGCTGTGCACTTGTACTCTCCGCTGTCGTGCCTGTTCAGTCGTGTTATGTTCAACATGGGTCCGTCGACAAAAATCCTAGAATTCTTTTTGGAAAAGGATCCGCCGTTTTTCGACCAAGAGTACACCATATTGCTCGGATTTCCTTTTGTTTCGAGCAGTACAAGCAGAGATTCTCCCTCGATGGCCGAGTACGTGCTCACCGGCAAGGCTTTAAAGACCGGTTTATCTGCAAAAAAAAAAATACAAAAATATTCAATTATGTCAAATTTTAGGGTAACTTCTGGGATTTCCCTGACGACTGAGAAAGCGTACTTCTCCAGGTATTCGAGGTACCCACACAAAAAAAGTTTTACTATGAGAAAACAACAGCTCTCGAGCTTCATTCACGACGAGAGAGCTTAATATATTTCCTATTGTTTTCTCTTTTTCATCGGATTTAATTCTTTCTCATGGTTTAACTTTCAAAAAGCTTTCCGGCACAAAGTGTACATTAACCGGAGAAACTGGAGAAAGACGACGGGAAATAGGGACAATAGAGAACTTGAGAACATGGAGGAAAAAAGAACTTTTGGCAGTAATTTCGACTAGGACGGACTAAGCCGATTCGATCTTTTCGAAACATAAACCGCGTGGGATCCTTTTACGACGAGTTGGCTGTATCTCATCCGTGGTCGATCACGGGACGCAGCACTCGCTGCCCTGGAACTTACACAGCACATCCAGCGTGAATGCGTCGTGGACACTTCTCTGCAAAGGCTCGTTTGTCGCTTGACAGGTGTACACCACTCCATTGATTTCAGGTGTCACGTTCACCTTAAGCTCGATTATTGAAATGACACCACCGTGGAGTCCAGGTTTTGTCGAGTTGACAGCACCACCCACCGGAATGCCCTCCTTCCACCAGCTGAGTTTCGCCGGGGGATTGCTGGAACTGGATTCGCACGTCAAAGTGGCCACTTGTCCAGGCTTCAGTTCAGCCGGTTCTTTTCTGACTCGGACGTGGTCCGGTGGAACTGAAAAGAGACACCAGACCCAGTCAGTGTACCGTGTACACACCAGGAAATAGAAGTAGTTAAAGTGTTACGAATGCTCACAGTAAACGTTCAGCTTGACAGTTTCTATGAATGGAACTTCAGTCGCTGGATTCGATGCCTCACACTTGTAAATGGCTCCGTTATCAGTCATATTTGTGTAGACTGTTATCTCGGCGGACACGGATCTGTCGTTGGTCTTCGACACCGACGTTATCTGTAATGGAACGAAACAAAACCTTATGCACAACAGACACCACAGTCTATTCGTCATCACGTAGGTGTGTTGACGGTTGATACCTACCTTCTTATCGTTTTTGTACCACGTGAGCGTCGCCAGTGGATTTCCTCCAGACGATATGCAAGATATCATCTGGACGGTTCCTACTGGAATGTTCGTGCCCCGGGTGTAACCGCTGATTATCGGATGCCCGGGAGGATCTGCAAAATCCATATCAAAAGGGTTTAAATCGCAACCCCGTAGCCTTTCAAACAAAATCCCTTCTCGATTTCAAACTGATTTCAAACTTACACAAAACGTTGATGGTGTGAGTTCCGACTATGTTCTCCGTCAGGTGCATGTTCAGGCCGTGGCAGATGACCACGACGGATCTCCTGTTCTGTCCGACGGACACCGTGATGTTCGAAGTGCTGACGGAACCTCCGTCCGGAGACGGCATTGTTATCACCGAGGTGTTACGAACCTGACGACCACCTACCATCCATTTAATGTCTGCCGGAGGGTTGCTGTTGTCCGTCGTGCACGTCAGAAACACTTTTTCGCCGGCCTTGGCTTCGGTCGCTCCCGAGATGGTAACGTGAGCCGGAGCAACTGCAGATGAGAGAAATAACAAGAATTCATTTTCGGTTTAACAGACGTGAAAAATTATGCAAAATTCTCCGGTTGGACGTGTAAAAAACAATCCGATTCGTATAATTACAACATGGACAAAATTCCCTCGGCAATCCAACCGCACGGTTTCGCTTTTCTCATTCTCTACTTTTTCATAACCTTCCATTTTTTGTGTCCTCCTACCGGGAGCCTCCTCGTCCTCCTCCCCCCCTCATAGACGAGTGGGTAGTTCGATGACGATTAACCGTACGGTCAAGCTGTCCATTACCATGGAAATTCGAATTTTCCAGACTTGGGAAGTCCGATGACGAAAAAAAAAATCCGGTCAGCCGGTAAAGCGTTCCTCCGGGAAAGGAGGAGGTGGCAACGAAACCGACGGGAACAATAATGAACAGCGTAAATAATGTTCACCAATAATGACAAATCCGTGTGGAAATTCTGTCCGTGCAAAATGGCGGAATAGAAATAACGAACCTGGGAAAATGGGACGACACCAGGATTGAAAACGATTCCTTGCGGGATAATGTCGGACAACTCCATTTTGTCAATGGAAATGAGCGAAACACAAAAATAATATCAATAAAAAGATATTACGGAACTCTACGGTTTTCCGTCGAGTTCAGCAGAAGTTCGGTCAGGTTCACCGCACTGTCGTACCTGGTGAGTTTTGTTCGTCTCTCACCGGAACTTGTGCCTCTCCTTCGACAAGTTCCTTTGATTGCATCCCACTCAACACAACTCAGTAAACGGTTTTACTTTACATAACTCAATACCGAACACTACCCTCTGGTACAGTCAGAACGCGAGGATTTCAACCTAAGTACATAGTATTTATTACAAGTTGTTATATTATGTACAACACTCTATTTATTTATCATAACTTTTTCATTCAACTACTATTCTTCATCTGTGTTATTTCAACAATCTGAAATCTTACGACATGTATAACTCATCATAAGAACAGTCTTCTTCTTCTTCTTCAGTCCAGAACGGCATTTTCTGTTATTTTATTTATTGTTTTATTTTTCCGTTATAATTTCTTACAATTGTAAGAATCCTCGTGTACTATTTACCTTATCCCCGTTACTTACATTTAAATTCCAATTATTATTTCAAATATATTTAAATTTCCAGGTGTGTCACACCATGCTCTCAACGCATCTCAAAAGAGTACATTTCCAACGGCAAACTACCACACTACAACCACTCAAGTTGACCTTAATGAACGTCGAGTTCTCCAACTTGTCTCACCGGACACAGACAGGAGATGTCGTGTCTTTCCAGCGCTCGCTCCAACTAGCAAAGAATTTTTAAATAAAACCCTCCCCGTGTATAGGAATTTACAACGCGTGCAAGAGTTCAACTCGACATGGGAGAGCTTTCTAAACAATCTGTTATTTTCCTTCGTGCTGCTTTTTTCATCAAAAACAGTCTGAAACTTTAATATTTCACAACTTTTTTATTTCGTAACAATTTTTTTTATCGTTTTGGCGCAGGTTCTCTCCACCCCCAATCTTCTTCACGTCTAGTTGTGCTTCCTCCTCCTTCTCTTCTTCTTCTTGTTCTTGTTCTTGTTCTTCTTCTTCGAGTTGTTTTCGATTCCTTTGATTTCAAAACTCTCACGCTTAAATGAATTCTTTTCGCTTCATTTATCTACTTTTTCTTCTTTCTTTTTTCTTCGCCGTCGTCAGCATCGTCCGGTACCTTTGCCGGGTGACGAAAAAGCCCAACTTTCTTGTCGAGTTAAACTCGAGTGGGACACACGACTCGTTCAAGAGTTTCTCCAATTTGCGTTAATCAATATGACTTTACCTTTTGTTACTTTCAAAGTCGTTTTCGGTCGTTCCGCCATATTTCTTTTTCCTTTCCCAAGGGTTGAACTCGTCTTAGGTGAAAGCTAAGCTTCTCGGGGACTGCCCCGGACCGTTTTACAACTCCTAACTATGAGTTATCTTTTCTCACTTGACTCAAATTAAAATATATGCCTCCATTACGGGAATTCATGAAAATCCTTGTGAAATCCAGCCGAGGAGGTACGGACTGCACTAGCCGAAACATTCAGATACACGGAAAACCCTGAGACATGAACTGGACAACTTAAGCTGGCTTAAGTTTAGACGCATGTACCAACGCATTACACCGGTTCTCTTCCACAGTGATGAAAGCAGAACCCTTAAGTAGTAGTCTGCTTTTTCAGTACTGGAGCTCCTGTAACTCCCTGTACCTTAACAACACATCAACGCTATTTTTACTATTTCTCTACAATACTAGTGCTACCGTTCGTCAACTCCCACATTTCTTATTTCTCGTCGTGGCACATGTTCCCAATTCGTGGGAATCAGAACCTGCGACTTTACTTAAAACACAAGTTCATTCTCCTTTTGTGCGAGTACTGCTCGGATCGCGAGCAATGCTAGATGAATAACTAATTAAATAGGAGTGTCAAGGAGCTCAACACACTCCCGCTAGATCTTCCGCCTTTTGCCATTTCATTTAAATAGGAACAGCCAAACAAGTCGTTTCGTGCCCGGCAAGGAAAATGATTAACAATTTTGACAGATGGCGTGATGACGCCTCCGCAAAAACGAGTTCGCCAAAGAAAAAGCAAACAACCTGAGACGGAAAACAACAAGACAAAATGGAAGGTGCCGGACACCCAAATTGGTACTCAAAATATCCCGGGGGGAACCTGGGTGGGTGCCAGTGAAAGTGCGACGAAGTGTATTCCACATGTTTATTCCTTTTTGGGGATGTGTGCTCCAGTACTCGCGGGTACTCGCGGGGGTGCAAACCAGAACACAGTTACATAATTAATCGACCATACAGAGCAGATGGGTGTGCACGGGTGCCACTCCACCCCAATTAACTTTTACTAATTGAACAATACGTTGCAACCAGTTCATGGGAGTCAGTTAGGGTTAACTACAATGACTTTTTATAAAATCAAAAGTTAATTCTCCTCTCTCTTTTTGTGAGGACACCATTTCCCGTAGTGTTCATCATTCGATCACTCGGGTCTCTCACAACCATCGTTTCAAAGACTAGCTTGACTCAAAGGAACTACAAAAGCGTAGAAATAGTCACAGAGCGACGAGAGAGAGAGAGAGAGCACGCTTCGAAACTCAAACATGTGCAATAAACAAAACAATAGAATGACTTAATACTTAAGGGAAAAAAAGTTGGCGGTTAATAGTTTCCCATTCGCAACGACCAGCTCGACGTGAGGTGGCGGCAATGAGTGGAAAAATATGTGCGAACTATTTTTTTCATTGTTAAAAGTATTCATGAATAAGCGACTCGCGATAAAACAAGTACTCCGACTTGCAACAACCAACAGTGAGATGTTAGTTGGTTAACTTGACGTGAGCAAATGAGTTACGCAAAGTCAAACTTCACGGCCATCAAAATGTACTTCTTCCACCACCACCGAACTCTCTCTCACTCACACACACACACACATACATGGACTTATCGTAACAGTACATACGAATGAAACAAAAAATAATTTTATTAAAGCGGGTGTGGCCTGGTCTTCAACCGCGGGAATGGCGGAAGAGAAGGCAGAAATGGTTAACCGACTATATGAATGGTTTAAAATGCAACAAAGCAATAATAATATAGTAATATTAATAATGGAGTCCGAGTAATAACAGACCAGTTCGTGCACACAACAAAACGAAATAATAATAATAATGATGATAGTGAAAACCGGGAGGACACATAAGAAAAAATACAAAAGTAGGAGAGCCTGTAGTAGAAATACAAGAGAGAGAGAGAGAGAGAGAGAGAGAGAGAGGCAAAATGGTTCACGCGAAGGAACACGAACTTATTTCGAGTAAATTATATTTAATTTCTGAGTTACGTTCGCTGGTCGAACAGAGTGAAGAAACTTGAAATTGAAGTGAAATGTTTAAACAAAAATGAAATTCTATTTATGTCGGAGTGCGGTACGGCAGATTATGACAGACTCAGCAACCTTCGGCAGGTACCTTTGCGACCCAAAGCACGGGTACTTAGTTCACATAGACGTTCCTACATAGAAAGTACAGTTCCCATTCGCAGGCCGAGACCAATCAGCAGATACATCCACGTACAAGATGGCTGCTTCACTTGAATTCCCTCAAGTTATGTTTTTCCCAATGTGTGCTCAACTCTAATTCTTCATGCTGGTGTTTTGTGCTGTGAGGTTACTAACCCGGATACTACAGGAATTGTCCGGTACTGCGGAACAAGTTCATCCTCATGTCACACTTGTTACAACGGTAACAAATAAACAAAATAGACAAAGAGAACGTCTAGCGTACGACCACAACACAACGCAGTTACCTTCAGCGATTTAAACCGTCCAACATAAAATAAACAACAACCTTAATAAAAATGTCAATAAAATAAAACAGTAATAGAATCGCGCTCTAAACTTTAAAACCGGACGTTAAGAGCCGATAGAATTGCATTAAGCTTATACATCGATTTATACTTTTTTATAATTTTACAAAAACAGTGCAACGACTCGGTGATTCCCACCGATAAAAACCAACTGACCGGTGCCACACTCGACTCACCAAACGTCGCAGTATATTATTAATGTACATATACAAATTATTATTTCAGAAACTACAAAGTCATTTTATGTAACACCGTGACATAAAAAAACGGTTGTAGTGACCACGCAATGGAAGCCATCAGCACACGAGCGAGAGTTTGTGTGCAAGATCCTCTGATTGTGTCTGCATCAGTACTGGGCACTTTGGCGCCATTATTGCAACAAGTTACTTAAAATTATTAACACGGATGATTGTTTTAACAAAAAAAACGACATGTCGCTCTCCTAATTAATTTGCCACTGAATTTAGTTCCACTACTAGTTTACGGTCTTATTAAGGTCGACAGGTTTCTCATATTTGTCGAAACGGTAGAGCCAGAAGAAATGAAAATTTTAAATAGGCAACGAGCGGCAGAGCAGAGCACAACTTCGTTTATTGCGAGTTTAGCAGTCGACTTTAAATATTCCAGGCTTAATCGAGATTCACACATACGTAAAGACTTAAGTACTTAAGCACCGATCACATGAATCTTACCGAATGAATGAATGAATGAATGAATGAATGGATTGAGAAAGAATTTCTCACGTTTCGTAATGGCAATTTCTGTTCGAGTTGCTCTTTAGTCATGCTTATTGATCGATTATTGGTGATGAAAAAATTGGTGAAATATCCTGGGGTTCTACCTAACGAAACATAATTTTTAGGGAATCACCTGAGGAGACGCCGTGCACACGGGATCGACCGCCATGTTCTTGAGTGTCTTTTATTTTACTGTCGTGGTAACGAATGGTGTGGATTACTTGCCAATAATTGGTCATACCATTAAATATGAGAAATGTCGATTCTTCCATGGAAAATGATTGTTTGATTTGTAACATAATTTTTTCTCATTACGTCGGTGATGTATTCAATGAAGTTGTTTCTTTGTTTTGAAAGAAAGAAATTCAGGAAGATGAAGAAGACCAACAGCATGAAAGAGCACATTTGATTCGAAAAATTTAACATCTCTTAAAGGAAGATAAAGACTAAAGAAAGGAATCCTTTTTTGTGTCTAACGGGGAAGAAGACAAACAGGCAGAAAGGTTCCGGGAAGAGGAGAGCTTTCCTCATTCGTCTCATACTTTTTCTTCTTCTTCTGCTGCCTTCTTCTACTCCTTTCATTCTTCCAGCAGGCTTCGCTCTTGGAAAACTCTTTGTAATTCAATCAAGAGAGAAACAAATTCGGCAAAAAAACCCTAGAATTGTTCCGATCCGAGTCACGATCAAAATTTTAAGCCAAAGGGGCAAACTCAATTTTCTAGTGAAAAGACAGAGAGAGAGAGAGAAAAAAAAAAACGAAAAAGAGACAAGAAAAGGGGGGGGGGAATAGAAAGAGTGAGAGAGAGAGGGCAGAAACGTCTGCAATTTGAGTTGGAAAAAGTCCGAAAATGTGTCAAGTTTCATCAAAGACAAATAGGAAAGTTAAAGATGGCGACGTTCAAGTCAATCCTTGGGTTTTACAACTGCATCAGTTTGTTCGGTTCATCTTTGTACGGACAACCGAACCCAAAGAGTAAAAGAAAGGAAAGCAGAGATGAGAAAAAAGGTAGAAGAGGTACAAGAAAAGCAATAAAGAAAACTTGTGATTAGTAAGTAAAAGGGAAGTATAACGTAAAATAAACTGCAACGACAGATACATAAAGTGTAGCATTCTGTCAGCATTTAGTAAAAACATTAGAGTAACCTGTGTTTGAGATGAAAAATTTCAGGATACAACAACAATAAGAAGAAGAATACCACCAACAGCAAACAAATTATCATCGGGTCTTTACACTGCAAGGAATACTAAATATTAACAAGAAAATTTGCACCAAGTGTACACTAAAAATTTCACCGTGAGAAGGTGAACTAACGAGACGAGAACACGCAAAAGTGACAAACAGAGAAGAATAAAGAATATTACCACAATCCGAGATGACTACAAAATGACTACAACGGAACTATTTTCTGTGCCTTACTACCCACTACCATTTACTATCCATAACTTCCCGGTGCTTTCCTCCACGGTGTGAATTCCGCGTTGGTTAGAAAAAGGAGACAAGAGATAGGGAAACCTCACGCACCATTACAGGAAGCGATTTAAACCGAACTTAATAACTACACTCGCATTAAGTGATGTGGAAATAAAAAAAAAGACCAAAGTCAACATTTGAAACAAATAAAATATGTGTTTATAAAACGGATTAGTACTCAAAGTACCCGTCCAACAGATTTATGTTGGCCGTTTAACCGAACAACCGGTTTACATTCATTCGGTAACTGCGGATGAATGCAAATGACAAAACACGTATTTGGATACTCAAAATGTTTATACTCTAAAAAAAAGTACTCGTTCGTGTTGTGCTGTGACGTAACACTACAATTTAAATACCCAAGTACTGATTTTCATAAGAAAGTCCAAGTACGACTTTTCACACTCGCGTTTACTTGCGAGTACCTTGTCACGTCACCGTATGACTTATTTTATTACAAGATGTTTCTCGTACTCGACCGCCATTATTGCTACGCAGCTAACAAATCACCCAATGCGGGGGTACGAGGACACCGGTACTCGGGTATCGGGTACGGGGTACCGATTTCCAGTACAAGACAGCACTGCGTCTCGCAATTAACGCCTCCTTCAACTCGCTCTCAATTCGACCCTGTACAAGGGGCAGACTAACCAATAAAACCATTTCCAGTACCCGGGTACTTGTGAATGGCACCTGAGCGGGAAGTGCCATTAAAACGTCGACGATGGAAAAAAAAACGGTGGGATGAAAGCAAACGAGGTAAACGCGTCTCCCATGGCAGACACCTGGCAGGTACCTGGCAGGTTTAAAGCGCTCACTCGCAGCTCAGAGTTCGGTCGAAACCCGTGCACACCTGTGCCTGAACCTGGATTGAACGGAACCATTATTCATTACTTCTGTCAGGTACTCGAGGACCGGTAATAAACTCGTCAACGGTGATATTTCAATTACATTTACGAAAACGTTAATTTCCCTGAAAATTACGACCGGATTGTTTAGATTTGACATTTATTTGTTTTCTGACCGGTCTGAATGGAATTTGGGAAATGTTTCGTACTCCTTTGGTACCCGCCGTATACACAGTCAGTACCCGTGACATGAAATCGAATGTGTTGAGCCGAGACTGAACCACCCACCTAAAGATAACTCAGAACTTCTACAGTTTTACATGTCTCGCATCTACAGTTAAACAAAAAATTTACAGTTACTTTCTCTCATTTGTAAAACTCAAAATTTTACTACAATAAAGACCTTAAAGTACCTACAGTTTACTACTAAAATGACAATTAAAAAAACTAATAATTTTGTCTCATTGAGAACCTAAGTACTAAGTAGAAGGGTACCTGTATGTTACAGTTCTGTACTCGAAAAGTTTCGAGTTTATGAAATACGAGTACGAGTGTGCTGAAATTTTATTTCCAGTAATTTTCTCAGGTACCCGTCACTCCGAGTACCTCGTTTTGGTATCCCAGTATAAAAGAATAATTAGAATGAGAACCCGAGGGATCAGCAGAGTCTTTTGTGGACTCGAGCAACCGGTTTTCCGCTCATTCGGTTGAAAAAGTCGAGTTTCTTGTACTTGAAACCGAAGCGAGTACTCATTGCTTTGTTCGCTTTTCAGGTACGGAGGGAGGTAGCGGAAGGCACAAAAAAGAAACAATGCATTTCCTTTGACTCTGCCCTTTCTCGTAATTAGTTCCAAAGTGACTCATATCGTCTCCCATGGGTACCTCCATTCACACGTTTTTGCTTCGTCTCCTACGCGTACCTGTGCAAAGTCTACAAAATTTTGATACTCACAGAGTACGGAGAGGGTCACCTCCGCTTTCAGAGGTGCCGGACTCATCACGTTCGAAGCCTCGCACTTGTACTTGGCCTTGTTGTCACTCGAGTCTGCAGTGAAAGTGTAGATGTTCTCCGACAGCCTGCCGACCGTCCTGTAGGCCATGCGAATTTGTTCGCCATTTTTGTACCAAATGAGTTGTGCGGGAGGATTTCCGCCCCGAGACCTGCAGATGAGTTCGACCGTTTGACCTCGTCTGATGGTCTCCCCTTCCGTGTAACCTTCGATGTAGGGCAGTCCGGGTGGATCTGTAAACAGAAATAACGTTACTGCTTCAAGAGAAGGTATCGAGAAATGTCTGATGAACAAGAACCAAATGATCTGTTCCACGAAAATGACTGAACGAGAGAAACCACGCTACAATTTCAGGCTCATTACCTGAAAGAGTGTTACATGCCTCAAGTTGTAGGTATCACGTGAGAACTAAAAGATCGTGCGATGTCACATCACGCAAGAGGAAGTAACAAGTGACAATAAACGGGTCATTAAACACATCAGGTCGACACACCTGTCGTGATCAGCCTTTCAAAGTATCGACAATTTGAAAAACAAGACCCAATTACTTTCAGGTACCACACTCAGGCTACGTCGTACTTACATAAAACAGAAAGACTGACGGTTGACCTCAAAGGCATGTCCTGTGGCAGAGCCTCGTGTCTCGCCTCGCAAGTGTACTCGGAGACATCATCCTCTGCTGTCGGCTTAATTTTTATTTTACTCAGTACGTTGTACCTGATCAGCCGTCCTTCAGGTACGTCTATCACAGTCTCGGAGCTTCTCCCTGCGAAACAAAAACAACAGACAAATTAAATTTAACCTACGAGATGAAAACGGGGCAGAACACTTTTTCAGAGCACCGCCACTTTCTCAACTTAATTAAGTTCGACTTTAAACCAACCAACATGGAACTTCAATATTCCGGTGACGGGGTGAAAAAAAAAATTTGGCAAGAGCTCACACCGACGACACCAACCCCCAAACCAAGTTTGTTTTGCTTTTGTTTCACCTTAAACGAGTCAAACTCTCCAAAAGTTACCGTGTCTGGTTCATCCCCCCCGGTTGAGGGCGTCATTTTCCCTTTACAAATTGGCTCAAGACGAATGCAATTTATCTGAAATGCACCGAAAACTTTCTCTACGGCTGCCACCGTCAACGTGTATAAATTAATTTATCATCCGAAAAATGCGCGACACACTCACTAAATAAATAATTTAAAGTGGTTTTCATTGTTTCGATAATTGAGGTGCCAACCCTTATTACCAGACTAACATGGGGGTTGTATCAATTCATTAGAGAAGAGTTTCGCTTAAAACCGATTGTGTCACGCGCTTTCCCGGTATAATTTATTACACCACCAACTATTACGTTTCAAAAGCTCTCTTTGACTAAACAATTCCATCAGCGCACTGCGGCTATCCTAGACAACTAGATGTTACCATCATTCACTAGTTCAAGGCACAATTACGTCCGTGGTGTAAGTGACATCCAAGAACACTTTCCCTATACTAAGTCACCATAAGGATTTAAGCACACAACCACTACGAAATCCTACACGCCGCCGTCAACAATCCTTGTGACCATCAGTAAGAAATACACAACTCTACTCAGTGATTTATACATAAGGTAATTATTAATCAAAATATATTACTAAATTATTAAGCCTGACCCAGTTATGTACGAATTTGAAAAAAATGAATAAATCATTAGTGACTTGATTAATTAGCGACCTCAACGCCGTGTACCAAATAATATACAAATAAATTACAATGTATTACAATAGATACGTAGTATAACTTACTGCCCACGATACTTTTATGAGCCAAGTAGTCAGAAAAAAGGAAGCAGAGCAACATCGAGCAGGGAAAGAAAGGAAGGAGGCCGCCATCGCTTGTGCTATCGTATTTTTAAACAGTAATAGTTATAAACAATTGTATTCAAATTGTTTAACATTTTGGTGACACTACACTTCATCTTAATTAATAATTACTTGAAATCAGGAGCTACTACGGAAATTCTAGATTGAGTATCAAAAACAGGTTATCATTTTACTAAATTTCCAATCGCATTACCCTTTCTGAGGATCCCAACTCTACCGGCAACCTACAAAGTTCTAAAATCTCGTTGTAGTTACGGTGCGGGTAACTTATTCTTAAGTGGTGACCTTCTTCCTAATACTGCTTCAACCTCGTTTCTATCGGTTATTGAGGTTAGAATTTATTAAGGGATGATATACCGTCCGATAAAGCACTAAAGCCCACGGTTCGCAGGTAAGACTGGACTCGGACGGTCACGTTCGCCTTCGCCTACGAACCAATCAGCCCCGAAATCTCATCTGCCCCAGTTTTAGACAACCAACTTATTTAGACACGACCGTTGATTTATTAATTACTTCAATTAATTACTTTCACGTGATGGAACTAGATTTGTAGTGCCCGGTCTAGGCGTCACTCCGGTGCCTTTCTAAGCTGTAGGCACCGTGCAGCGCGGTGAGGTACCGCACGGGTACCACAACCATCCGGATAACCTCTAAGAAACATGTGGGTAACCGATGACTAACATTTTCAAGGATTGTCTACTCCGATCAAATAAGGTTTATCCGAAAGGTTACTCCTCTGACTTCATCTTGAAATGACAAAGATTAACTAAATTCGTTTTTGACAAGTTCAACTTACTTGCAAATGCAGGGATTTGATTAAGGAGGTGATACTTTTATTTAATAAAGTATATAACTTATTTCTGACTTGAGGGTTATGGGAGTTGGAGGATTTTGGGGTCGTCGTTTCGTTTTTACTCAATTTCATCTCTGTAACAGTGACACTTTGTAGTTGAGACTTGTACGGTACATAACGCAACTAACGTTTCCTTCAGTAGAATGCGTTCACAGATTAAGTCATTCCTACCCAAAACGAGCTACTTCTTTTAACTCGTGTGCGTGCGACGGAGTGACAAGTCGATAATTCATGTTGTCATGTGCAGTTACTTATTTTTATTATTATGAAATCGGTTGATGAAAAGTTCGAACAATTGGTTATGGTTTTTCTGTAACTCGAGAAGGATGCTTCGGAGCAGTCAGTCACAACCAAAGTACCGTTGTGTAATTCTGACTAACCTGTAAACGTCACATTTAATTTAAAAAGCAACTGCTCTGGCAGTCATCGAGGTTCTAGTCTCCGTACCAAACCTTCCCACCCTTTCTAAACTGCTCCACCAAAGCATTTGTCAATTTTTACCAAATGAATTAAAATTTTTGAGAACGTCACTGACCATTTCAACATGTTAGACTCGAGTCCAAACTGTTTGCAAACTCACCTGGCTTCAGTTCGGTGTCTCCTCTGTACCAAACGACTTTGGCCGCCGGCTTTGAATTCTTCACCAGGCATTCTATCTCCAACTCTTGATTCTCTCTTATTTCGATTTTGTCATTGGACGAATGATTAATTATTTCAATTGACGAAGGCGGAGCTGCGTAAAAGAATCACCAGAGTTAGCGAGAGTCCAATTAACTCGAATGAAAATGGCGACAGGTGCGTGAGAGGTAACTTACCTATGACGGTGAGCCTCGCATTGGCACGAATTGCCTTGTTGTACGAGGCAGGTCCTACTTGGCACTGAAACTCAGCGTCGTCCTCCAACGACACGTTCGTTATTTTCAGATTGTACACCCCGGTTTTCCTGTCGCCGATGTAGCTGTACCTGGGCAGTCCGGGTATGTCGGGAGAGTAACCTGCCCAAAAAAAAAACAACAAATGTTAAATAATGCCAAATGAGAAACATCAGACACCGTGACGGCTAAGAAACATGTCAGATGAGAACGACTAGTTTGGAATTAGCAATTGTTCTTACTTTATGCAAAAGTTACACTCCGCCCGGTTCCGATCCGACAGCGTTTTGCTGTCGGGAACGTTCCCGCAACTTCAGACTTTCACTTCCCATCATAAGTTTGACACAATTCGAAGTTGAAGCCTCGAGTCAGTGTCAGATGAGAGATGTCTTTGGCCCCCAACATCACGTTCAACCCCACCCGGCACCCACACCCATTCTACCTCAACCTCCAACCCCCGAGGAAACTTCCCAAAAGCACGAGATAAATTTTTGCCATTCATGTACTTCGGAAGCCTCGAAACTAGTTTTTTCAAAAAACAACATCGACCGCTCCTTTATTTTCACTGCGAGAGAGAGAGAGAGAGAGAGAGATTTTCACCGGTTACCCGTCAAAATGGTTTATGTAAATCGGAGTAAAGGGATAAGTGGGTCAAAGGTCAGCGACTAAGCCGAGTAATAACCGAATAATAATGGACGAAGTGAAGTAACACGATTATAAATTTCCCCCGCAACCCAACTGACAAATTAACTTTTAAAATGTACATCTACGGCGAGATTAACCTCCTCTCAGTAGTTCGAAACCCAATGAGAATACACGACATAACTGACCATTACTAAAAATTTACAGAAAACTAACAGTAAAAACATTTTTGAAACTATCGAACTTGACTAAAATCGTACGTATAAAACATTTGTTGGGAAACCGTCTGCGAAACACTACACTACTCGTCAAAAGTGATAGAACTAGTACTGAACACCACAAGCTACACCTTGGGAGAGTGTGTACTATTTTTAAATTGACGCTTTACTGCCTACTACAAGTTAGAATTTACTCAATCAGTCATTTAGGTGACACCTGCACGACGTCAGAGCTGTTGGTAACATTCATCTTCCTGAATTGTAATTAGAATTGTATAGTCTGACCGTCCGAAAATTCTAGATGTTCTCCTTGTTCTGCTCCCTCCGGGCTCCGATATAAAATTCGACTCTTCAACCGGGAGCAAAACCATCCGGGCCGAATCATCTTTCTGCCGGAAAATTTTTCCGGGGTCCATCAGAGAGAGCCCAACAGGAAGTGTAACAAAATCCGTTCGTGGCTGCTGTCCGACAATTTTGGGAAAATCCGGAGCGATTTGCGTTCGGCCGTAAGAGAGATAAGAGTTTGATTTGCTGCCGGTGATGTTGCTGTTGCACACTTCACGGCCATCCACTTGATTCGCTCTTCTTTCCCGGAAGACGTAGCAATATGAATGTTCGCGGAAGCATACAGCGAGGGAGATGTCAGGTCAGATATGGATAACAGAGTAGACCAGTGTGTGAGTAGCGAGAGGAATGGGACGGTGGGAAAAGGCCAAGGCAAACCTTGGATTTCGGCAGACTCTGTATAAATCCCGCGTTACTCAAAAAGGTAATTTATGCGTTTAATCTGCGGGAAAAGTTTTTGCTTTTATTTATTTTTACTTCTACGGGAAATAAAATTCGCTTTCGATTTAAGGGTTTCTCCCCGGGTTTTTTTGAGCAAAACGGGCAGCTTTACGACGGATTGCCCGTACGGCCGGTCGTACGCGAGCAAAGTTATAAATTTCCAACGGGCACAATAATTATTCATGCGGTGCGAGGAGGCGAACGGTGAACGGCAGCGAATTCCAACGGCAGGCGTGCTGCTGGAATCGTTGCCGAGGCCAAGTGATTCTTCTGACACGATGGCCTTGCCTTTCACAGGCGTCGACAAGAAAACCGTCTCTAACTCATACATAAATAAACACTTCATTGAAAGGCGAATGGGATCAGATCAAAGATCTTTCGCTCCTTTCCGATCCGACAACTTCCATTCATCTATCGCGTCTTTCTTCTATTCCCACGTTCAATTGTACGTGTAACCAGTATTTGCACACAGTTGGCAATTTCCTCTATTGAAATGTTCCGATGAATATCTTGCGAGCCGTTTCAACTTTTTTTTTCTTCTCCATTTCCTGTGAATTATGTTTTATAAGGCAACCCTCGGAATTAGTTGGTGGACTCCTCGTCAAGTCTGTAGACTTCTGTCGAAACCTCCTTACGATTAATTCTCTTTCTTGCTATTTATGGCATCCCCCGGGAGTCAATCCGTTAACCAGAACTTAGACCTCACGTAACTTGTGTTCGGGAGAAAGTTATGTACACTTTGTTGGGAAACACCTGGACGTCTACCCAACTGCCATCTACCGTGTTAAGTGTTAAAATTTGATAATTTTTGTAGACCTGTACGGATGGTGTCGTACGCTCAGAGGAATATTTGTAATGGCAGTAATTGTAGTTTTCGGGTTACCTTTCGAGTTTGTCTCTCACCTCTCATGGTTTCTTTCCTTTACGTCCTTCGAAATCATGTGAATGGAAAAAGATTAGATACCGGATGGTAGCCTCCTATCTGCGGTACTTCGATCTTTTCTTGTTTACTTGAAAGGCTCGAACCCAGCCCTTGTTTTTCTTGCTCCTTGACATCCGCCGTTACGATTTTCCCCAGATAGAGCTGATAGCCAGGAATGAATTACCTACACTTTGGTCAGACGATAGTATTCCTCTTCGACGGTGTTTGCGCACTAAATATTTACACTAAACTCTGATTCCACACTGGGGCCATCAAGGTTGAGATGAACTTCCGGAAAGTCAGAGTGTGCTCAAGCGGGGCTATTTTCCTTGTCCGGACTCGTTGACAACGATGACCAACATTTAGCATGTCGTGCTCCGGTCAGTTCGTTCCGTTGAGTGGCACCCACAGACAACGCCGTTTTTTGGTTCTTGGCTCACCGTTTCCGCGAATTGTTTCCAACTCAGGGCTCACCTACCTGCTGGATACCTTTTGTCCGTCTCTACGTTAATTAGTCACTCGTTCGTCTGTCTTCTTTGATGCGTGTCACAAGGTGGCCGATGTTTGGTCGGTAGCCCCGTCGTCTTCCTCACCGAATTTAATTTCCTCTTCACGTTTCGGAAACTCTGACTCTTATCAATGGTAACGTGATTTACTTCTTGTGTCCAACCGTTCCGGTTTCGATTTCAATTAATAAATCTCGGATCTCTTCGCGTTCAGTTCTACCACCAGTTGCCTCTGCAATCTGATGGGTTCGATGCCAGAACGGTCACATCAGAAGACAAATGGTACCTTCCTCTGCCTCCAGTCAGCTTTTGAAGAGCAGCCGCAGCTGCAACCTCTGCCAACTTTACTCTCTCTGACACAAACAGTTTCATCTTCTTTCTCCTGTTGCTACCACCGCAACTGCTTCTCTCCCACTAAACCGGACAATTGACCTTTGGTTTTTTGATAATTTCACATCTATCGCACGGTAAAATTTTCTTTATAAAATTCTCAATGAAGAAATTAAGCAACTCATTGAACCGTCTCGTGTATTATCGATGATCGCGATAGTTCTGATCTTCGATCGGTACCTGCCATTGTTACCTTCGGAAAGTAGCCGGACCTTGTGGATATCCGACAACCTGCACAAACTCGTAATTATTTTCGATACTCAATTGATTATGAATTGGTTTTGGCTTCGGCGGAAGGTCGTAACGGCCCGATTCCTTTCAAATTCAATCAGGTGGAAAGACTGACCTTTCCATGCACGTCCAATCAAAAGTTCCTTGCCCGTCTTTCTTCAGGTGTTTAATTCTCCTCTCGTCACAGGTAATCTCTGGAGTACGGTACTCCTTGCAGGCACCACCCTGAGCATTGAGCTCAAGTGTTTCTAACTCCTCGATTCATCCCCTGTGGCAGAGACATTTTCTTTGATCCATTAATGTCACCCGTAGACGACAGGCATACTTGTGGTAGGCGTACAAGAAAACAACCCCTTGGAGAAAGTCTTCAGAACTCCTTTTGTTTGCTTCCTTTTCCCAGACAAAGGGCAATTGATAGATTGGGTCACATCTCCACGTAAACGTTTCCCTCCCCTCCTCCCAAACGTTTTGGCATAACAACCTTCTCTCAGTCCCGGTCTCCTGCCACGACACATCTCATCCCCGTGGAAAGTCATAACTCGTAATGTTTGCTTCAGAATGACTTTTAATAAAGAAAATGACTCCGGAGAAAACGTAGGGCCGAACCTTTTCCAGACGCCTTCAGCCCTTCACTCTCTCTCTCTCTCTCAACAGAAAAGGCAAAGATTGCTGGAACCTTTCAGGATGTGCTTCCTTTAAATTTTTATTACTGTTTGCTTTTCGGCTGTTTTATTTCGTCTGCTTTGTTCCGAGACGCTGTTTCTTCCTTTTCTTTGCATGGACCATAAGATACGCAACGCAAACGCATAAACTCTCTTCTTTAGGTTGTACATTTCAATTTATCTGCCTTTTTCATCGTATCCTCGACCCAATTGTTTCCTCCGGTGTCTCAATAAGAAGACGAAAACAAGTATACGGGGAAAGCACAGGTAACCCCAATCCCTAAAGTTTCAGGTTTTGTCGCCTCTACCAAAAACTCAAACATCTTCGCGGAGCGGAGCACAAACACAACCTCAACTATCTCCTAATTACCTATCATCCATAACCAACTCCCATGAATCCGTCCTCATTTCGTTAGCACAATTTATATTTTCACTTATTTAAATTGTATTCCTTAGCGCCATTAAATTTCTATTACGTTTATCCTTATTACTTATTGTTAGACAAGGAGCCGCTTTCGCCAGCGTTCACATTATTATTAAAATAGACAATTCGACGAAGACGAAGAAACATTTAAATTCATTAAAACCGAAAGTTACGAACGAGATGAGTGAGAAAAGTTCCAAGGGTCAACACACATGACGAAGGGAAAGCTTTTTCTCGGCTCCCGTGGTGAGTGCTAAGAAAACAAAAAAATAACAATCACGGTATGATTGACTGACTGATTGATTGATTGATTGATTCCTCTGCGGAAAATAACAAGACCACCACTGGACAGCGTCGAATGATAAATTTTTTCTGCAGGTAGTGGAAGTAAATTTCAAGCGTTTTGAAGTTTTAAGTGTCACTCAGTTCCAACTACCCACACGCATCGGTTTGAGTCTGTGTGTGTGTGCGTGTGCGCTGTTTAATGAAATAACATAAGATAACATCGTAGTTAAGATAGAGTTACATACGTTGATGATATAATCGAATCAAATGAATACTTCCGCTATTGATCACTCACTCCGAAAAAGGTGATGCCAGTTGGTAAAAAAAAAACATGAACTTGTCGGTTGGGTAGACAGTGAGAACGATTTTAGCAAGTAAATAAAAATACAGAATTATATGTCTAGTCCGTATATAGCAAGTACAACTAAATACAAGCAAAGTGCTCACAACAAGCAAATCGGACAAATCAACTAATTGTTTTTTGTTACCGCAAAGTTAAACCTTAAACGGGAGCCGGTGTCTTCAAGGTATCTTCAGGTAATTGCACAGGAAATCCAGGTTTAATTTGGGGAGAACGCGGTTCAGGTACACAATTTTGTAAAGGAACTGCAAGAAGACATTTGACTTGATATTTCCAATTGAGACCACCCGGTTCTGTCACTCTCTGTCACTTTCTTCATAGTAATTAAGTTGTACTCACCCAGAGCGAATCCATTTTTGGTCCACTGGACCTCACCCTGCAGCATCGATATCTCACATTCTAAAACGGCTTCTCCTCCCTCTTGTATTTTCAAATCTTTCGGCTTATGTCGAAAGAATTGCTGGCCTCCGTACACTGCAACAGAAAACAAGAACAGACATGTTAGTCAAGTCTGATTTCAACAGTATTCTATTACTCAGGAATTTAAATTCATCAAAAATACCGTTAAGAGGATACCCAGATATAAGAAAAGTCAAAAAGGACAACCGTACGCCTAGAGACGAGAGAACAACATCAAGACTTGTCTCATAAAATTCAGGTATGAGCCGGGGGTGAACGGAACCTTTTCTCCTTTCCAAAATGACCGCCACTCTCAAGTGGTCCATAAAAACACCACTCCAAGACATAGAAGGCGGAAGAAGGCCACGGCATCATCCAGGCCCGATCGACCAACAATTTTTTTTACCCCGTTGGAATTCCAACGAGATCAGGCCCAGGTATTCAGACTCATTCAGGGGTGGCAAAGCCTAGCTAATGTCAACATTGGGGTTTTTACTTCTTTCCCCCGGCCATCTTCCAGAGCAGTTCCTTCAATTTTGACTATTTAGAGGTTCTTTCGCAGGTACGGGTGGTTCTCCAACGAACTGCTCCATTGTCTGCTTTTAACTTTTCAACCTGTTAGATTTCCTCTTGCAAGTTCCAAAGTTCCGTTACGGGTTTTTATTTTTTAGCGTGCGTCTTTTATTACCTATTAAGCTATTATGATAATGGTTATATATAATTATTAATTACTTTTTTCTTTCGGGTTAATTACGTTGGTGGTTATTAAACATGATTTTTTTCTCGTCTTTTGCTTCCTGTTTGTACTCCTTTGATATTTCTCCATCGATACAGTTTTGCCTGACCAGCCCGCTCACCACACAGGTAAGACCCGAAGAAGTTTCCACTTCTCGTCAGGCACGGCTCACGGCAGTGCGAACGCGGCGAGATACGCCAAATCAAATTTGACGGGGCCGTGCAGGTCTTTTCATTTCTGCCCTCGCACCTTCCCTACCTTGTTTCAATTTCTTAATGCACGTGACCTTTGACCTGATCCTCGAGTCCCTTCCTTTCACCCCCAGCCAAAGAACTTTTTTTCCGTATGAAAAACAAAACTCACTTTCGGACTTCGGTTCACGTGACTTGTGCAAGAGCTCAGGTACGAGTAACCAACGACTCGACTCTTCCCTCTTAGAATTCCACGCACGGACGAGATCCAGATAATTTTATTGAAAATTGACCCGCAGGAGAGGAAGTTCGAGTCGGGAGCATGTATCAATTTATTACCCGGGAGTAACCCTAAAAGATGTGAGCGGTGGTGCAAACATTCAAAATGGCGGGGCTCACCATCTCGTTCAACGTTAAGTTTCGCCCCTTGTACCTGAGCCCGATGCAAGCCCATAAATAAATATATATATACACATTTCTGTACAAACACGCACACATACAAACGAACTTGGATTTTTTTTCTAGTTTTCAAAAACAGCCTCCCGGGAGTGACCTAACAGGTAAATCCATAAAAGATTCTCAACTTGCTGTTTTTCAATTTTTCAACTTCCGAATGGAAAGTCAAAAAAAAAAAATTTTTTTCTCCAGCGTACCCACCGGCCCCGCTTTCGCTTTCGCTTGGGTCAGGGGTAGCCAGGCAAGACATCGAGCGGAAGAAAAGCCATTTTTTACATTTCTCTCTTCGTCCACCTCCAGGATTCTCACTCTAATGGTTCGGAAAACTTCTGGGACATTTTCTGTGGAGTGCACTGGAACTTCTTCTATTCTCTCCCCTCGATACACCGTATTACTTTCTAACTATGCAATTCTCTCAAAGCGTTTTGCCATTTGTTTTCCTTCCTTCTTCAACCGCCCACCCGTGTAAAAACCTGTCGCATGGACACGTGCGGTCCACACCGATGTGCACCTTATCATCACCGGTGAACCTTCGCCATCTGACACGCGCCCGGTCATTTCTTTTATCAAATCTTTGTCATTTCGGATCTCTTTACGAATTATCTTCTCAAAGGTAATTCAATATTCATGTGCCCGTAAAACCGAAAAATAATTTGCCTATTTGATTTAGATGATAAGACACAGGATGTAGAATCAAATTTGTGTTTTACTTTTGTATGTAAACAATTGATAACAATTCCTAGGTGAAAATCAAGTTTAGGTTCCAGAAGGTACGAACCTACGGGTCGACTTCTACGGGTACTTTTTCTACATCCCGGACAATTTGTAGTTCTCTTTGAAACGACTTGTTACATTGAAATCACAAATTTTCTTACTATTCTTCTCAGAATAGTACGGTACATCTGCTGCCACGTTCAATCGTACACTTCCCTACTGAAGAACTGTAAACCTCTACGACCGCCACTACCACCACTCGGTGACATCCATCCATTTCATTACATCGGAAACTGTCAAGTCTGTCAAAGTCCAACCGCAACGTTTAAACAAATGGCCCGCAAATGACCGATTTGTCGCTCGTTTCGTGTCCCCGCTGCTATGCGGTTTTCTACAAGACGCGGCATTTCATGGTCGGGGAAACATCCCGATGTGACGAAGAAAGAAAGCAAGAACAAAAAAAACGAATCCGACAAGTTTTACGAGTACTTCAAAAAAAAAGAAAGAAAAATTTCCCGGACACAACCGGAAACGGAACCTGTTAATTGTCACGTTGCTGCGTCGCAAGGTTTCGATATCTCGAAACGTGCCAAACTCCATTTTTCGACAAAACCGTTTATTACTCCTATGTTTTCAACTACCCGTTGACAAATCTCATTTCTCTAGGATCTAGCGGTAAATTCCCGTGCAATTGCAAGTCATTGTACTGGCCACACGACTCAACTACCTGCCGTGGCACTTGAGACTGTTACACTTTTCTACTACCAACGGCGAGCACTCGGCTGGTATGCTCAGGCTTCTACATCCTCGCTCAAAACAGGTTCCTTCATTTTTTTTATCTAACTCTGCACCTTCGGTTTTTCAGGTTTTCGTGATTTTGTCTAATGAAAAATGTGTTGCGAACACATCGGTTTTAATCGGAGCATCGCATGCATGTCAGGGCACACACACACACACACACACGTAATCTCCTTTCTCCTATGTAAAACCGTTTCAGATTCACTACTCATTACGTCTGATTTGTTTTCAGGTACGATGGGAACACTGAATATCGGGTACCTCGTGCAAGCATCATTTCTCTCTCTCTCTCTCTCTCTCATCCCCGGCGGGTGTGTCTGCCTCACCTAATCATCTTCCGTCGTGTTTTTAATCAAACTTTCTGATTGCTCTGCACATGAGCTTCCGGCCATGTGCAGTCTGCCAACATGACGACAGAGTCAAGAACAAAAAAAAAAAAATAACACCAAGAAAAAAAAGGAGCCACACAAAAGAGGCAATTAGGCGTAGCGGAGCAATAAAAGCGTGACAATGCGAGTGAGTCAAAGCGTTTGTGTGTCTACGATCAATTGATTTTGGCATCGCAATCGAACGAGTTCGATTGTTTCCCTCAAGACCTGAATCCGGAGAAAATTGAATGACAAAAATTGACGACAAAGGCAGACATTAGCAGACGGTTTTCACTCTGATTATTCTATTTCTCCGACGTCGATTTATTCTAATTAGTTTCTAACGATGGAATTGCCCCATTCGGCTGTTGCGTAATGGAAACCCGTGCAAATTCAATTGCTTTTATTTTCACGGCACACAACATAACTACATAACTCGAAATTAGAGTAATTTCCCATCGTTCGTTTGGAAAAATTAGTTTTCGAATTGGAAACGAGCCGGATTGATTTGGTATGGGCCCTAAATCCAAAACGGGTCCAATTAGTGGGCCCCGACGGTGGCAAATTCTGGTCCATTGATTTGCATTTCCCTTCGGTCGGGAAGCACCCGAAAAACCACCCGACTCAACGGCTCCACCTTTTCTCGAAGTCTACACCTGGACTTTACGAACAGGTACCGGCAAGGAGTCAATCCCCGGTCATATTAAACCGTCAATTACATAAAAGTTATTGAAGTTAAACCCTAAAGGGGTAAGTTTAAATTTTTCATTTCTCTTTATGGCGACTGACTGAACGTAAAACATCAGTATTTATCGGTTTTCAGGTACCTCATTTGTCTAATGAGAGCTCCTGCTCGGCAGAAGCGGGCGGGTACCACAACCACCAGGCATCACAACCGAGTATTAAGTCGTAAAATGTTTAAGGCGGAAAAATTAAAAAATTAAACCGTGGTTTATCATCAGACGCTCCAGATCTGGTCTGTTCAACCCAAACAACCGAATTCGTCTGCTGGAAGTACCAACGTACCCGACGCGTACCTGTCCGAAACAATAAAATTTTCCTACACACAAAGAAACGGTTGGAACGAAGTGAATGTTGCAAGTTCAAAATGACCCACGCGGCCATTTTGTCTCTTTTACTAATTTCAAGTACCCGTAGGTACTCCTCGTAGGTACTGGTACTCACTGCCGACCTGGTACGACCTTTTCTTACTTTCCCTAAGTTAGGATTCCATTTACGTAGAACAAGCGTACATAGTATTATTTCTGTCATCATTCACAACTATCTTGACTTTTTCGCCGAGTATTTACTTCACTCCACCTGATCTGACTAAACGTTCGTGAATGATGTATCACGTACAGGTTCGGTATGATCAAACGAGTTGGATGTCGCCTTCGATGTGCTTCCCGGTTGAAAATGAAGAAAGACCTCATACGACCGATTCTGTCAGGTAGAAGTAGAAAAAAAAATCTTCAACCGGCCGGTACATCTCTGTCTCTCTCTACGCACGCACACACACTCGGTGTTTGGGTACCTGCCTGTGGTGAACGTGTGGTCCCTGAACCACTTTCGGGTACCTTCTTAATTATGCACCTGCTCATCAACTTCCATACCTTTTGCTCGAGCCCACGAAACTCGAATTATTCGTTTCAGTTTCCTTCCTTTCCTTTTTAGGTTTCCGTTTGTCCATGTGCTGCTCGTGTGCTTTCTGGTCTCCTTCGCTACCTCCCGAGTATTTCTTACTCTTTGAGTGTCGTTTTTCTTCGGCCCCGGATTCTGTTCCCGGGTTCTTTTCCCAACAGTTTCACTTCTGGTTTTGGGTTTTCTTTTAATTTACATCTCTCGAACGAGCATCTGGCAGGTATTAATAGTCACACGAGTTTCTCCATCAAAATTACCCAACGCCCGGGTTGTACAATTAAATTTCTCTGTTTGGTTATTCCCAGGGAACATCCGGTCGGGATTAATAAGGCCGATTACGTTTCGAATTAATCAATTTATCCGTTGCGTATTCCACGAACGAACTAAAAATTAAATTTGACATTTTCTACTTTCAATTTACTACGGCCTTTTTTCCATTTCCCGGTTACGCTAACCTTTCGCATACGATCGACTAGTCCGTGTGTTTCCTGGTAGCCTGGTCGTTGACGTAGTTTAATTTAATCGCCTAGTCGCAAGCAGGTGGAGAGCTTTCTAGGAAAGCTCCGTGAGACTGGCAGTCGGTTGGAAACGTCAAATTACCCGGTGCTGGAATATTTGGTTTCATAAAATTATTCAAATTATTTGTCGTTTCGAGCGATGTGCACGCTCGCTTACCACCCCCGACGAGAATATTTCGTTACATACAACTTCGGAAATGAAATTCGGGATGAATAAACCAAATTCCGGGGTGCCGACTATCAGGTGACGGTTATTCACATTCCCACAAAAAGAAAACTTATTCATTGTTAAGTTGACAAAAGTTTTGAGTAACCGACAGCGAGCCCCTTGGCAATTCACATGCAACCACTACAAAAATATACTCCAAGAGTACACAACTGCGGACAGAAGACAATGCCATTACACTTAGAAATAGTTTTTTTCTAGAAAACTCTACAAATAAGAAATATTGAACTTTTGGTATATAGAAATATTGTAATTTCTCGTCTTATCGAGTTGAATTTGTTCAAGTACATGAAAAAATAAATTGTCCGGTTGTAGTGTAACGACGAGTATTTAACGTCACGTTTGTAGTACCGGATCGAACCGGACAAGCGTAAACAGCTAGACAATACTTTTTCCATTTTTTTTTCAGACAAGTTAGAAATCATCCTGTCCGATCGACTGTCCATTTCTTCAGGGTTTCAAGTGAGAAATTTTCAACTTTTGTAAAACCCGACAGACCGCAAGAACTTATTCAGCCTCTTCCTACTCTCCAAAAAAAAAAAAAAAAACAACAACAACACAACGCAAAGTGACTAGACGACTAGTCAGGGTCTAGTTGTGTTTGGGTTTCATTCGCCTTCGACTTTCATTCAAACTCTTTGCTACCGTTCAACTTTGTACTACGTTTTACGACTTCCTAACCCACGCACGCCGCGAAATAACAGGGAACGAACCGAATGAAAGAAAAAAAAAATAACACGGCACAGGTCGTCAGGTTCAAGCAACTAAGTACCTTAAAAGAGGCAATCATATTAACAAGTTTTAACAGTAATCCAAGACAATTTGACAAAGACACGCGGAGGAGGACGAGGACGAGGACGAACACTCACAATGCACTTCGACAAAATCAATGGAGCTACCGTTTTCTTTTTCGAATTGAGGCGAAAGAGACAGGTAGGAGGTCCTCACAACCGCAAAGCCTACGTACACAACAGGTAAGTAAATAAATAAAGAAATAAACGAATAAATAATTTAAATTCGATTTCAAATTTTGACTCCTCGCCGGGGGAACTTTTCCTCGCCATGAGAACCTTCTCGTTTATTGTTTTTTATTATTGCGAAATGCGTACATAAACGCGCGCGGACTCGACTTTTTCGTTCCCGTCAGGTTCTCAGGAGACCTGAACGAAACCTAATCTCCTCGGAACATCGTAATCAAGTCAATTAATAATTTATTTATTGAAGTCGAGCGATGTTCGTAACGACGAAGAATTCATAAATGTTACCATCAAGAGGAATTAACTATCTAGTTTTACTTTTCGTTTAATTCGATCATGCGACAGGATTCGCCAGGTTTACGGGTTTTCCTCTCTCTCTCTCTCTCTCTCTCTCTCTCTCTCCCACAGGTTCCTTTCAGGTTCGTACGAGTAACAATAAAAATTTCAGCCGGTAATCAACATCGGGACCTCGAGATTATAATTATTACCACCGCCTCTATTATCATCATTATCTTTGTCCCGGTGGTACTCGTACTCGTACTCGTTGTTGTTGTTGTTCTTCTTCTTCTACTTCTCTTTCTTGTTATTGTTTTCTTCTTTAATCTAATGTGGGAACCTGAGTTTTATTTCATATTCTTACCCCGTAAGTTCAGGTTCAGGTCTCCGGAAGTGCAGGCAATTAGTAGTCACGCCGAGAGAGTGGAAGAGCGGGGGAGAACCACATTGGGAACTTTTGGCCAGTTCTGTCTTATCCGGTACTCGCTTGCTTTTTAATTTCAGACAGGCATTGTTGTCTGTTTGTGCCAATGCACTGCGTGTGACACCAAGTCCACCTTTTTGATTTTCTCTTCGATATGCACACAACAATAATTTTTATTCTTCTGACTGTTGCGTTTGCGCTTCTCTCAACCTGACAATTGCCAGGATGAACTTCTGCAGCGCACATTAAATTTTATGTGCAGGGTAAATCAGTTCATTGCCCACGGATGCAATATTAATTTCACATTGTGCACTATTTTTTGCATTATTAAAGTCCGTTAATAATAAGACGTCGGTGGTATACGCACAGAGTTGCGTGCAATTAACGGTTAAATCCTTCGGGGAAGACGATTTCATCCTTTCGGAAGGATCCCCCTCCGTTTATCCTGTACCACTTGAAGATTACAAGTGTTTTGTACGTTACGTACAAGACAATATACACACACATTACGATTTTAAATTAAATATTGGAAAGCTTAAGTCGACAGGAAACTCCCGAAACTACAACTTCTCATGTTTCTCTGTCCCTACACAAATAGACAATAGTTTCATCCAACAGGAACTCCTAGACGATTATGGGGTTGGAAACCCGGAGTGTAATTATAATAAGTGAAATATGTAATTTTTATGCGGTAACAGTTAACGCCTAATTTATTTTTAATTACACCAATTTTATGCACGGTCAAGAGTATAATAATAAATGGTCGAGCGATCGACTAAAGTGCTCAAATTGTACGAATTGAAATTGAAAACCCAAGACGGAGAAAGATTTTTCCATGCGGGGTCAAGACCGATCACACCCATACATTGGTGTGAAATGAACAAAAAAAAAAAAAACAAGCACAACGTAATAAAAGTTATGAAAATCGAGTTCTCAGTTTAATAAACCTTGTAACCTTAGCTTAATGTATACAATAGAAACCTGAACCTTACCCCATCAGTATCCCATATTATATTATTATTAAATTAATTAAGGCATAATTTAATTCGAGTAATCTTCAGTCTTCTCCTTCATATTTATTACCTCCGTTAATTCTGTAAACAAGGCGTACGGCAGTGACTGCACTCTGGTGTGAAAGAGATAATTTGTCGGTGGCACAAACAATGTATGTTACGCGTGACGAACCAACACACCACGTAAATATACCACTGGAATTGCGAAGTGTTTGTCCCCATGGCGGTTTATTGCAATCACATTGCTTATTGATTATTTCTAAGGAAAGCCTAGTAAAAAAAAAAAAAACAATAACACACGAATGGAAATTGAGTTATGAAAAGGAAAATACGTGTGAATTCGGTCATTTCACGTGTTACATTGAGTAAAACCAAAATGAATTTCTCAAGACAAACCGAACAACCCGCAACGGGCACCTGTCGTGGTCGAATTTATGCAATACACGCCGTATGTTACTCTTTTTATAATTTCAAATTCTGCTCTTTCAATTTCCGTTCCGGAGTTTCCGGTTTTCCGTTTGCCACTCAGTGGTGACTGACAAGAGGAATCTTCTTTGACAACCCACTTGAACCAAACCAAACCAGAGCACGGTGGCTTTTGCCGCGTCTTCGGCAATCCGGAGACACCGGACGAGTCCGATCCGGATAATTAAAAATCTTCACCGTTTTCACTGCTGTCTAAACTCCCGGATAGACGTAATTTAATAAGATTAACAAAGCTCAAGCTTTCGCCCGGGTTTTTACATCATTCACGGGGGCCCTAATTGAATCGTTCGTGTCCCTGGACCCAACTCCATGGGTCTCCAGCCCCGGAAAACAAGTGGACTATTTTCCAAGGAATCAGAGCAAACGAGCAGGTGAACCGACAAAGCAGTCTTTCTCATTATAATCTGTCGGATTGCCTTTTCAAGTAGAAAATAAGAGGATTTCGGGAATTCCCTGCAAGAATAAAGAAATTAATCCTCTCGTCAGGGCGAGGCCCTCTGCAGAACTGCACCCTGTCACACACACACACACACACACACACACACACACACACACACACACACACACACGAACCTTTATTTCTGCTCTTTTCAACACTTCTTCATCGTTTTAGCTCAAACTCGAGGGGGTTTTGTGTCACCCGCTCATCTGACACCCGGCTAATTAGTTTTGTCACATTTCAAACTACCCCAACCTCCGACGTGAGATTTTGTATAAGTCGCGGACATCTTCATCGAGGCCAAACTGTTTTATTTCAGGTAGTTACCATCTACAGCAAGCTATAAAATTTTTTAATGCTGAGCCTGAACGCAAGGCCATTTTAGTTTCTCAGGTTCATTCGCGATCCACGTAATAATTTAGTCTTTGTCATTTCCCTTCATTCTTTCGTCGAGTTCGGATTTGCAAAGTAAACGGGTACCGTACCGACCCAACCTGCTCATTACCCTGCTTATAAAAAGTAACAGAAAATCCATACAAAGTGCGTCGCATAAAACTTTAAAGACTCGATGTAACGTAGAGTAGAGGAGTCGATCCAAAAATAAACATAAGAAACCCACACGTGGTCTTCGACTGAACACCAGATGTAACAAGTTGGACGAAACCTCTTTCACACAGCTTAAAAACCATATACCATTTGTCTATTACTAATTACTATTTTTGACAATTATTTTGTGTCTTCGGCAGCAGAAGTAATCACTTAGTGTGAACACAATACTGGCAAGTACCGTCACACACAGAGAGAGAGAGAGACCAAAGGAAAAAGAAACAAAGTTACGACATATATCATTTCCGTTTCTGAGGGTTCGGTGCAACCTCCTCCGTTTTTTTTAATTGTTCCACGTGAGAATTTGCGGGCGTTCATTAGTGCCACCCGAAAAAGGAAACTTCAAATACAGAAAAATACCAAACCCATTCGCTAGGAACATATCAATTCCAAAGAGAGTTAATAACAAAAACAAACATTTGTCCCCGTCACTTTGGGGCCGTCGTAATTTGAACAAAAGGCGGGAAGAGGAGCGCAGCGGATAGACCTGGTGGGAACCAGAGGGGGTAGCACACTCAGGCTGGGTACCCGAAATTACAGACTGCCGAACGGTGGCCGGGGGTGGTGTCCCAACGCTGGTGCACCCAGAGGTACCACACCAGGCTGGTGCGTTCAACGAAAGGCACACAGCCCGAAATTAAACTCTTCTTTTCTTTCGAGAGGTGTATAATTTTTTTTCTTAGGGAGCGGACAGACAAACCTATTAAACCTACGAAATATTTACGGATGAGAGAAGACCAGGTTAATGCAGGCACCAGCTCTTTTGGATTTCCGTTCACACACTTAATATTCTTTGGTGTTGGCCGTTTCTTCCACTTATTTTTCCCTTAGCTACCTCTCTCACTCTTCGTCGCTCCATCTTTGTTTCTAGGGCTTCTACCGTCAGTGAACAAGCAAGCAAGCAAGCAAGCAAGAAAGCCAAAAGACATACGAATAATTAATAGCAGATCCATATAAAGAAGAGCGAGCGAGAGAGAGAGAGAGAGAAAATCAAGTTCTTCCAGTTTTTTGCCATTCATTCACATCTTGTGTTTCTGGTTGTTGTTTTTGTCTGCTTCGGCCATTTCATCCCGTAGTTTTATTTGCTACTTAAAAACCTACTGAATTCGGTATAAACATAAGAGAATTAAGTTCCCAGCCCGAGTTATAATGACGTTCAGTCCTCTTCAACTTTTTCAGTATGGTTTCACCTTCGTCTTTAATTATTCCTTTTCCCCTTGGTCTTTCAAGTTGGAGGTCATCTTTCATTCAATCGGTTGACACACAGTCAATCTCAACTTTTCTCTCTCTCTCTCTCCCTATGAGTAGGAGCACACACTGACACTTCAAATCCTTTTTTTCAAATTTGGCTACATCAGATGTATTGATTGTTACTTTTGCAAACTTTCCAATCAAACAGACACTTGTGCTTCCGGTTCAATCAGACTTCCGGAAGTTCTCTCTCTCTCTCTCTTTCGACTACATGTTTACGTATTGTTCACATCGTTAGTATCGAACCTTTTCTGCAACGCTGATTTTCCTTCCGTAACCTTAAACTCCTCCAAGAACGAAGTTCAATCGTCCTCCTCCTTCTCCCCCTCGCCTTCACTGACAAACAATAATTCGTTTGTTGTTTGCACAACTGGTGTGCCTGCTGCTCTAGAAATTCGTTGTGAAAACACAAGACAACGAGACTGAATTTTTTCGATACATCAAAAAAAAGAAAAAAGAAAACATCGGAGATACAGACAGAGAGAGAGAGAGAGAGAGAGAGAGAGAATTCGAACTTGCAGTTCCCATGCCTCCAGCAATTTAAATAATTTCTTCTGCTTTTCTTGCCTGCCTTTCATTATCTACTGCATACATCGCTTCGTTAAATTATTTATTTACTTTAATGCCACGCAATGTTCTTATTTTTTTTCTTTCCGGAGCAGCCTTCAACTGCATTTCAACTAGTGCTCGACATGGTATGAACGTCTTGCCATTTTTGCACCGGCACACCCACAAAACTAACTACTTGTGTCTACGAGAGAAAGAGAGAGAGAGACCGACCCTGCATCAGCTACTCTGTCCCGATATTTATTCTTTTAATGCACTTACTTGTTGGTTGATTTATAGTGTCGTATATTTTAATCTGGTAACTGCGAAATTACCGGTTGTGTCGGTTAATAGGAGAAAGTCATTGTCTGACAAACGCAGGCAATGGATTTATTGTTCTGCGTGGTGTTACACTGTTACATTAGTTAGATCATTCAAATTAAGAAAAAATACAAGAATTTCAAGTTAATCACGGGTAATTAATCAATACTTGTACATTTACAACTTGTAGTCGTGTGCCAATGACTGAGAACTATGATTTAGATTTAAAGGTTGGGCAGTTGTTTTAGAAAACCACATGCGGCGCAGACAATTAAGTTTTGATACTAAACCACGCTACAACTATATAGAACCTATCGGTGGTGTACGACCAAATGCACAACCGGAAAGCGGAAAAGCTAAACGTACGATGGTGGTGTATAATCCTAGTACACATACATGCTGTTCAGCAGAGTAAAACAACAAAGTAAAAGAGTCTCATGGTATTAATATAAAATCCATACCGAAACTTAAAGTGAGCTTTTACACAAGTTCAATAACGATATACAGAATGGAACTATTAAAGTGTATGCGTCAATCAGTTTTAAGAAAAAAAAATTAATAACTAAAGTTTTTATTACTGCAGAGTCACGCTCGCGACTACTATTTACTACTTTTAATTAAATTCTTTCCTTATGTTACACACAAGCCACATGTTCTTCCTAGCCGTGTTCACTCCACAAATGCACAATGGGAAACGAAATAATTTAAGTGGTACCGAGTCACTACCTGGGAACACAGGTATTCATCATAAAAAGTGTGTAGTTAAAAGAAACGCAAACCAATTCCCATTACGTGTAACATCACTATAAATTGTCTGCCAACTGCACAGTCGCAAGGTACGAACCCCAAGTGCAACATTAGCAACGACTAAAAGCATTTTAATTGCACGTTTATCTATATACTATTATTTATTCATTCGCCAACTGATTCGACGTCGTGAAAACTAATTATCAGGTACTCGTTCAGGTAGTCACACACTCGGTCGTCGAGTCAGGCTAAGAGCCCACGTGAGTGCAACCGATCGGTCAGAGCAACAAGTTTTGTCAGATATGTCCTTCTCTCCGCGGGAATGGAAAAACGTTTGAGTGAGGGCCGTGGCCGGCCCAAAATCTCATTATACTGCACCCGTACTGTTACGTTAAAAAATTATATATATGTTAATATAAAACCACCTTTCACTCCAGCGAACTACTAAATCAAACACGGCGACAGGTGTTACGTTGAACCCTGCGCTTGCCGTACCTGACTTTTCTGCCATTTCAGCACTTCCAAGTTTTCCTGTGGGGTTGGTTGGTTTTTCTCCACCCCCCCCCCCCAGATCCCTCTCTTTCATTTTCAACTTCGTTTTACTTTTTAAACTGGGAAACCGTTAGCGACGTGAATGAGAGACGGAGAGACAGGTTTCACGTCTACCTGAAAACGCATTAATCCGAGATTGAAATAGACTTCTCAAAGGCGAGAGAGAGAGAGAGAGAGAGAGAGAGAGAGAGAGAGAGAGAATGAGAGAGGTAGGTGGGTACCCGGTACCGATATTCGACTTCATTCAGTTCGCGAGTCTATTTGAGAGCGACACACGTGGGTCCTTGAAGCGGAATCAAATGGACACGACCGAAGGTTTCGACCGGGTAGGAGGTAACCTGTCCGGCAGACGATTCAATTAAAATCCGCCATTTTGAACATGTAGGAGTGAAGACGTTACGTTTAAGACAAATCATCGTCGGTAGTGCCACGTCAGGTTCAGTACCAACAAGGTAGAAATAGAGAATACAACTCGAGATTTAGACTAATCAGGTATACATCCCACGCGGTACTTTTGTCTACCCCCTGCATCTACTTCAACTTAACATTTGACCTCACGTGCCGTTCCCTCGGAAGTTCCTCCGGTTCTTTTTGTTTCGCCACAGCTACTACTACGAATATATCACTGCGACGTTAATTATCACCACTACAACCACCACCACCACCACCACCACTATTATTAGTTTGTACGACATTGTATCCATTGACGGGTCCGTGTTTTGTTAGGTGTCTTCGCCAGCGCCAGGGTGTGGTTGCTCTCCCACACCACCCTCATTAATTTCCAATATATCGTCGGCTTTGCAAACATCTGACAATGGACGTGTTCGAACCTTCACACCGAGCCACATGGGCAAAGGTTCAATTTGATTGATGAACCCCTCACTATTCTAATATTTTTTGACGACTTACTTCATGTTTTTCCACCCTTCAACGGGTTTAAAAGGAGGAAAAGATAGTTTCTCCTGCCAGAATAGTCACGCTTTGGCTAGTTCATCACATTGTCCTTTGTCAGAGAGAAAACCTTTTTCGCTACACCCGACTTGTCATTGTCACTTTTGACGGAATTCCAATTTTTTTTTCTCCAGCCCGACCCTCCTCCGGGCGAATCCTTCGACCCCCGCGGAAATTATTGAAATTCTGGAAGAACCTTTCCGTGCATTTACCTCCGCGTTTTATTTATATGGAAATGGCGATGTCCTACGTGACAACCAGAAGGTGAGAGTTTAATGTGTAAATACGGGTACATCAGAAGAAAAACTCTGCGTCGTCTGCGGGTGAAACACCGACGGGTACACGTTCAAATACGAGTGACCCGCAATCGCAAGTCTTAAAACTTCTCCGAACTCTGAGGTACCCACATGTGTTAAGACGGCCTGGGATCGTCCCAAGAGCCCCTAAAATCTACCAGATCAAACTCGGTGAGTGAAACAGTTTCGTATTCTCCAGCAACACTCACGGTGTCGTCTCCAAAACTATAAAACTATTATAAAACTGTTTATCCCAGACGGAACTAATCTCGAGAGACTAATCCCCAATGATTGACAACTCCAATTGTTGCAACAGAGAGGGTTTCTCTCAGCCCGGCCAGGGTTTGGGTCCAACGAAGATTGACTTGTTATTGATCCGATGCCTCCGAGATGCCGTCAAAACGAAATCCTCAAACGAAAGAGAGAGATAGAAATTATTTAATGACGTAGTAAATGACGCAACAAGAGAGCCCGAGCAAGTGGATGACGTTTTCTTTCGGAAAATAAAAGGAAATAAATTAATTTCCTGTTTAATTCAAAGTCTCAACTAACAGTTTGACATGTTCCATCAGTCAAACTACCTTACGGTGACTGACAAAAACTATTTCAACTACTAAGACTAAGACTTTTTCAAAGAAAACTAAAAAACAAAAAAATAAATGAGTTGGATGTCTCGTTTGAAACGTGTGGGTAGTTACCACCGTGAACTATTATGTTCGACCATTTCCTTATATGATAATTCTAATATAATATTGCAAGTCAATTACCCTGACAACTAATTTGTATGCCGTGTCAGATATTTTATGGCAGAGTATGTAAGCATATGTGTGCGTTGGTTGTAAACATAACTAGTTTATATATATATACATATATTTAGGAATATACCGAAGTAGAGTCAACAACCGCCAAGAAACGTGTGATTTACTATATTTAATAACTTCCAATTTTTAATACTATTCATCGTTCAAATGAAGTACATACTAGTATATTATTTGGAAATGAGAAATGTTTTAGTTCTTTTTGTTTTGAAATTTCAGGTTTCTCACAAAATATGAAATCCACCTTTCACTGTCGGCTGTAATGTAACACTACTAGTGATCGAACGATTCCTGTTGAATAATTAATTATGTTCTGTACGTAAACTTAGGTACAGTGAATGTTATTACGCCCGGGTTCAATTGAAAAAAGTAAACAGGACATGTTGACACGTCCCTGACTTTTGTTGGACAACGACTAGACTCATGTCAAACAATGTAATTTAAATGTCCATCGTGTAACAACGTAAACCTAAACAGTGTAACCCACCCCGTCAGAGTACAACTAACTCACTGACCAACCAACAAGTGTTGTGGACAACTCTGAATTTTCCACGAAGGTTTTGTCGTCATGAGGATGCCTCCTACCGCCTTTGCCGAACCCAACCGATCGTTCCTGTCCAACCTGATCCTCCCATGGTATTGATAAGATCCAATCCCTGACAAATCCGTTAACCATCTGGCTGCTGAACTCCGAGGAAAGTACTCAAAATGTAGTTACCGCTATTGCTGGCCAATGTTTCAGGGTCGTGTACCAGCACCCGGGACCCGGCACTACATTCGAACGGTGAAATTAAATCTCACTACCGTTCGTTGGCCCACTGGGATAGAATTCCGCTGGGAAAAATCCGAGAGTAACAGTCAATAATTTTATTTACTTTTCCACAATAGATCCAATAATTTGGATTATTTATTAGCGGAGCACAATTTCAAATAATTTGGATGAGATTTGACCACAATTACTACCATTCTCTACTGTAATTTTCAATTGCCCCTAGGAACAGACATTTACTCAACAACTATTGCGGATCATTAATATCTCTAACAATGGGAGCTCTTGCTCGCTTATTTATTCTCTCCGGTTTCTCCTCTTTCACCATTTCTACTTCTATTTCATTGAACGCACAGCAACAGCATCTCATTCGACCGGGTACTTTCTTCGCGACCCTTCTCCACATAGTCGTCTTTTCGCACTACCTGCCCCTTTTCCAAACGTTCGACTTTCTCTACTTTTAGTACGGATAAACGGATCGCAGATAGAAACCCGGTTTAGTCGTAGAAACTCACTCAGCAAGCGGTTAAACACCTGGGCAATGTATTTTATTACGGCGACGGATAATTTATCCGTCAGATAAAATTACCGTATATAAAAATCCTATGCAACATATCCGATCGTATAAATTGTTTACGGCCGATTTTACGCTTCGATGTAAATTCTAAAACAGCCAGCAACCCGACGTGTGCGATTTCCATTTAGACTTCAAATCGACTCTTTCCCGCTGAAAAACAGCATCCACTGCCACGGCTTATAATTTTTCGGGTTTTGAGATGTCCGGGGCCGTAACCCTGCCCGAGAATCGGACAGATTTCATACAACGGGGCGTAATTAAAGCGTCCGGGGAGTTCGCGGCAAAGGAGACAAATTTCGTGAAAAATTAGACAAGAAAATTGATTGGAATGGTACACTGTTAGATGCACTGTGAGTGTCCACTTGACTTCAGAAGTGAAAGAAGAAAACAGCGCGGAATCTTCAAATCCAATTTAATTACGACAATTCAATTTCATCCTCGGATGATTGTAACGGCCGATGGACAGTGTCCCGTATAATTTGTGTATAACATATAATGTGGGGTCCGCCTGCATGCGTTTGACGTACATGTGAACTGGTCAGAGAGAACCAAGTCTTGTTACCAAATGAATTAACGTAGCGTGGAATACAAGGGTAATAATGTAGCAGACATCCAACAAATTGGTCATTTCTCCGGTAAACCGTGATGCCTCTACATAATTTCAAGTGTTGATTAACTTGAGGTCGGTGTGATGAGATAGTGAGTGATGTGTGCCCGGTAATAGATACACATTTCATATTACGTCAAGTACGAGGGCACCTTACAAATGTGACCACTGACAGTAGTGCACTTGAATCTTTCTCTTTTGATTTCGTTTCTCCCGTTACTTAAAAAGTTATTAATCATCCATTTATTGACTGTTTCCTAGGCATTCCACCGCTCACACCATTTAATTCCTGTTCAAACGGTTGTTCTCCCTTCCTTTTTAACTTTTCTATTCAATTTATATATAAAAAAAACGTTTAATCAATTGAATTAATTAAACCTTTTAATTGCGATCAAAACTCATCAGTCGGGTATTGAAGTTTCGACGTTCATTCAAACTCTAAGAAAAGAAAATTACCAGAGATACGTCCAATCAAATAAAAGGAATGTTTGACTGATAGAATCCATGTAAAAATCTAAATATTATCTTCTCAATCAAATTTTTAGTTATTCTGCACCAACTTGCCGATTACAACTGCAACGTGTCTACGAGTTACTTTTCATATTTATCCGTCGTACGAAACTACACCGGGAGACCTGGATGTTATTAAATATTCGTCGACATGCCGCCTGGACGAGAAATCCCGGAGTCCAATTATCTCACATTCATCGTTATAACCAGATTATCATTTTAACAACATTAGAACCTCGTCCTGTGCACTAGGATTAGCCTTCTAACTGTCGCGGTAATGTTCTAATTAAATATCTTAGAGGAACGTGGAATATTTTAAGCGTCAGCCTCTTCAGACCTCTGCGACTTTCTGCGTCTTTCCGATGCTTTTTCTAGGACCTGTCTTTGGGCCCACGGGCCGACACGAGCGAAAATTCAAATTTACACCACCGCCGATTTAATTACGTAATTAGACCTCAAAGTACTTCTACCTGGAGAACGAATCCGATGAAATTCAAATACTAGGCTGTTTCATTTAAAGGCGTTCTCTTCGTATTTTTTTTTTTATAAATGTTTACTTAACCGTCTGGGTGGACAACCCAAAAACCAGGTACCGTGAGTAATATCTGGCGATGTATGTGTTCGTACGGAAGAATAAGTAAAAAATTCCGGCTAGCAAGTTCATTAAAAGTAAAATATATGCACAAAAAATTAATTGCACCGAGGAGGGCTGTAATTAAACTATTTAAAGGTTGCAACCCGTACAAGTGTAGCAATTCAAGTGGCCTTCTGGGAAACGTTTTAGGTGACCAACTCAAAGGTTACAGGCACGGAAAGGTTCCGGGCCTAGGGAACCGTGAGAAAGACGCGGAACCGTTGCACCGATATTGCCCAAACTTGGCTTTTCATCCAGTCGGAAACCACCAGACGTAGATGTTGAACGGCTAATCGGTTTGTTTGTGGTTCATTAGCAACAAGGTTTAACCAAAGGACTCTCAATGGAGGAGCAAAACGGATTAACCGCGTCAGAAGCTGACAGCAAAGACATCGGATCCGCCGAATTCTGGCAAAAAAAAAAAACCTCCGACACAGGAGGAACACATGGCGGATCTCTTCGGCTGCCGATTCCTTCTGGCCGTCAGAGCCGTCGTGAGTAACACGATCTCATCCAGGGAGGGACTCCTCGGGTGACAATTCTTGCCATTAAAAATAGAACCACGACAAACGCATACGCACATGCACACGCAGGCGGACAAACACGTATAAATCAAAAAGAAACGGGAGGAAATAAGTTTTGACAGCTGTTCATTAAGCTCGTTGGAAAATCAACGTTGAGTGAGAAATTGCTTTTGAATAGCAAAATATCAAGACAAATTCTTTCACTTCCACCCACTGTCTCTCACACATGTCAAACGGGTGCGATTCTTAATTTGGCAAAAACTGAAGTTGAAAGAA